>CM046450.1:10059601-10739601 GCA_025506515.1 Flaveria trinervia
GCTTCTTTGTGTTCGGCATGTTTATAAACAATTGTTTGTGTTCGTTTGTTTTCGGTAAGCGTTCGTGAACAATTCATGAATATGTTCATTTTCTTTATGAATAAACACGAACAAAGAATTTCGTTCGGTAAATGTTCGTGAATAGTTCATGACCAAGTTTATTTCTTAACGAAAAACACGAATAAAACATTATTCGTGTTTGTTCGGTTCGTTTACAGCGCCCGGTGAAATTTGAATTGTAAATTACCGAAGAAGCATAATAAATAATATTCCGTTTGCATCATAGCCACCTTTTGGTTACATTTTGGCAGTCTTTTAGTTCTGAAGATTGGTTTGATATACTTTTATTATATATATATGTGTAGTAAATGTTATTGATAGGATTCTGCATGCATGTTTGGACACAAGAAGATGTTTCCCAAAATCAGTAGATGGGATGAAGCATGGGCGAGACATAGGTCGTTTACCCATGCTCATTTGTCACAACATAATATTCATTTACTTTAAAGTCATGCATATATATACACTCTTTCATACATACATGATACATGCATACATATATACACATGTGTGTATCGTATTGATATGAACGAATAGTTAAACATATACAAACAAGTAAGTTAAACGCTCAACGAATCAATTTTCTAGTATGTTAAGTCTTATTAGTTCAAAAAACTTAAAAAAAACGTAATGATATTCAAAAGAAGTGTTTATAGGGAATTAACTAGCTAACCCTAATCCGTAACTTGAGAAAGAAGATACATTCAGTCGAATGATAATTCATTAAGAGCATTCACAGTGGGGTATTTAAAATTATATTAGTGTGTTTGGTATATTATATGGAATGGTTTTGAGTGGTTGTGAGTGAATAAGAGAGAAATGTTATTGTGGATTGATATATTTGAATATTCACTGTTTAATTTTTATAAAGTTTTTAATATTTTTTAAAGTGGTTGTGAGTGAATAAAATAGAAAAAGGTAATGATAAGTGTATAAAAAAGTATTATTTAATTGAAAATAAGAAAGACAATGTAATGATTTTTAATGTAATTATATGAATAAAGATAAAAAACCTACTATAAAACTTTAATTAATTCCCTTTAGAGAACCCACTTACGGTGAATATTCATATGCTACGTGTATCGAACGTTATTACCGATGATTTGTGTACTCTTTTACTCTTTAATCCTATTAGATTGTTCTTGACTTGCAACATGAACTATATACTCTCTTCTTGTTCATTTTTTGTGTCCTCGGGTTTTACCTAATTAATAAAATTTGATATCGCAAACGAACATTACAAATTATATTGTAACATGTAGTAACACTTGAGTTCATCCACTAGTTATTTATAAAAAAGGAAATATACGCAACAATTACTTAAGTCTTGACCATGGCCGATGCCGAGGATTTAGCATTGTTTTCATGACCGGATCGGACCGACTGATCCGACCGGTTCGACCGGGGATCGGTCCAGTGGGTCGAACCGGCCGGTTCTTCCCGAACCGGTGGTCGGACCGGGAAACCGGACCGGTTCGGACCGGTTTTTGAATATTTTCTTTTATTTTAATGGGTAAAAACAGGGTGCTAAACCATAAATTAGTATGTTTGATATACAAATATAGTTAAAGTTTATATATAACTATAAAATATATATATAAATGATATATAAATTACTTATAGTTAACTACATATATACTATAATTAAAATATAGTTAAATCCGTTCCAACTGTCCCGATCACCAAACCAGTAAAACGTCCGGTTCGACGTCCAATCCGTTTTGAAAACATTGGAATTTAGGGACCAGGGGCGAGTTAGAGTATTGAATTAATGAGCCTGAAACGAAAAACAAATTCTTTTGTCGTTATTGTATTCAATGAGTTTTTAAATTGTTTCTACGTAATGGACTAACCAGATGGGTTAAATAGTTTAACCCAAACTATATCCGGGTAAAATAAACAAATTTAAAATATGTAATGAATCAATTCTATAAAGGATTTTTTTAATATACATGTGTATCTCTATACTAATAAATAAAAATAAATTCGAATACTTGTCACCACTCTAGGGTATCAATAATTGGTTTTCTTGCTTTTTTCTTCTCTTAATTATGAATGTCATAATAGTTATTTATTTATTAATAATATCCATAATTAAAATTAAAATTTCAAATATATTAACTTCACATTTTCAAATGTGCAATACATGATTTTATTCAATCCGTATAATACACAATATTTAAGACATAACCTTTTATATTATAAACTTTATAATAGTAAGTTCATTAACTCGTGTAAATATAAGATTATAACCTAGTATAATATATAAAATATTTTATAGACAATTTAGGCTCCGAGCGATTGTTCTTCTTGCTCTTAAGCCTTGACCACTAGTTTTCCCTCAACTAGACTTGAGACTTGAGAATCCAACGAATCCAACGAGGCCCATTGAATATTAAGAGTTGAGTCTAGGCCCATTGTCTGATAAGGTCCAACCTCCGTATTGTTGTCTGGCCCTTAAGATTATTTAAAGTAAATTACTTTTTTTGTAATAGAAAATTTTAATTCTTTATATTGTATTGACTAGGTTGGATGCCCTATTTTACATGAATTGAAATTAAAAAAGTATATAATAGAATATATATATACATATATATATAAGTATAATCTAATATGTGTTTTCGATAACATATTAGTGAAATTATTATATACAACAAACATATTTAAGTAAAAAACAATATTCTAAAAAAAGATTTTATTATTAATAAATATTCATAAACTTTTTATATACATTTTTAAAGCATTTTAGTTTTAACAATGATTATTAAAAATTAAACCACACTTTAACAATTTTAGTCTCATTAAAGTTTTTTAAATAAAATGTTCTTTATTCTTAGAAAGAATCTATATTGAAAGTATGGTATTAAATGAGAGTTATTAAAAAAAATTGAAGTCAATATTTTACCCAAATTGTAATTTATTGTGATATTGACACACAGACGATTCTAGGTGATGCATGGATGACAATAATGTATACATGCTAGAAAATAATCATGTGTCTAATAGTTATTTTGATTTATTAAAGTAGATAATTGACATGTTATAAATATTATTTTATCTACAAACAAAATCAAAATAAAACATTACCATGATGACCTAGTCCCCAACCCATTGACTTAATCGATCGAGTCCATCCCTTGAATACTCTCCATTGATGTGTCCGATTAGGATCTTAACAGACTACCTCTTGAATGATCGCTAGAAACTCTAGATGAAATAGATGAATAATATTTTTCCAATACCTTATTTTATATTAGTTCAATCTCGGTTTGTTTCCAAACATTAGAAACAAAGTGGCGCATGCCATGGTGTTTCACCTAAGCTTATTAGCTTTTCCTCATTATATGCATTGTATTGTATTCTTTTTGGCTCGTGTACGCATATTTGGGATTGCTTAAAGTTACGTTTAAAAAGTAACTTTTTAAAAGTAATAATTTTTTTAACTTTTTAAAATCTATATTTAACCCTTTAAAATCAACTTATTAATGTTCTACTCAAAGATACTTATTAACTTTTCAACGGTTAATAAGTCAAAACTTAATTAAAAGTTAGTTTATCAAACATACACAGAGTTCATGCAAGAAGAGGGAGACATGGGGTGGTTTGCAACCCCTGCAAGTAGGTTGGGAGTTAGTTTCTCATGTAATACTTATTCATTTTTTAGCTTAGTAGATTAGTTTTTTTTGAGTCGTTAAAGAAGTAACGATTTATAGTAACAATTGCTTACAATCTTTGTAAGATAGTTTCTCATGCAATACTTATTCATTTTCTAGCTTATTAGATTAGTTTTTTTTGAGTCGTTAGAGAAGTAACGATTTATAGTAACCATTGCTTACAATCTTTGTAAGACTATAAATAGTCACGGTTATCATCACATTATATAAAACTATATAAATTAAATCCTAAGAAAGTAAGAATATCTTATTTCATTAATCTCGTATATAATTTCTAAAAGATACTTTTCACGATTGCCTTCAATCGTGTACCTCTAACATGTCTCTCCACCTTATCACACGTACACTTCACAAACAACCCATTAGGATAATGTTAACCATTTAAATTCACACTCCTTGTTAACTCTCACAGATATATTATTATCTTACCGTTTTCCCCTTACTCTAATATCGAAAACCATGCAATTACAATATTATAAACTAGGTTTTGACGTGTGTGTTTTCGCGCGTATACGAGTTTTAATGTAACCCTAAATCAAAATCAAAATGAAGGTTTAAAACCACAAAATCAGTAAAATACACAAAGTAAAACACACCAAAACCCAAAATCCATAACACACAAAAACCCCAAATTCATAACACACCAGAACATGCAGAACCCAAAAACTAAATCAAAGCCCAACACCATACATAAAATAAACGAAAATCAAAGCCGCAAGAAAGCGACACAATCCAAAATAGAAAACCGACGAATCAAAGCCCCGAAAAGAGCAAACAAAAGGAAAACGCAAACCTTAATAGCGAGAATTGTCAGGGTATTGATAACGAAAGAAAGAAAGTAGGAACTCGGAGAAAGATAACGTCAACGAACCCTACAAATAAAAAACACGTGTCCAAATACAAAAAACACACAAAAACCCCATCCCAAAATCTCGAACCCACACCCAAAACAAACCATATTTAAACACAAACAAAAAAAATTAAAAACAAACAAAATAAGCAAAAGAAAATTTTTAACACAAAAAAACAAAAAAAAAGAAAAAATCTACCACCGACCAAGCCTTTTAATTAAAACTAGTTTTTTCTGCCGCGCATTGCCGCGGCTATTCGAGTTTTAACATAACCCTAAACCAAACTCGAAATGAACGTTCGAAACCATAAAATCAGCAAAACACACAAAGTAACCACACCAAAACCCTAAATCCATACACACAAGAATATTTAGAACCCAAAACTAAATCAAAACCCAACACCATACACAAAACAAACGAAAATCAAAGCCGCAAGAAGGCGACAATCAAAAATAGAAAACCGACGAAAACCAAAACCCCAAAAAAGGCAAACGAAAGGAAAACACAAACCTTAATAGCAATGATCGTCAGGGTATCGATAACGAAAGAAAGAAAGTAAGAATCCCGGAGAAAGACAACGACAACGAACATAATCGAAACACACATCAAAGAGACGTGCCCGGACACAAAAATCCAACAAAAACAACCTCACCCCTAAACCTCGAACGCACACCCCAAATAAACTGTATAAAAACACATACAAATACAAAACACACAAAACAAAAAAAGAAAAATACCATCATCTACCAAATGATTCAAGTAAAATAATAATAATAATAATAATAATAATATAATAATAATAATAATAATAATAATAATAATAATAGTAATATTAACAACACCACGTCATGTATAGTTTCCTTAAATTAATAAATAAAAGTAAAGTAACGTTGAGAATAAAAAGTTAGAAGCCATAACTTATAAGGCGAGTAGCAGAAAATAAGGCTTTATCGGACCTCTTTACCTTCTAGATCCGGTGATCGTCGTCTCCGGCGAAATCAAACGAGAACGAATAAGCTTTTCAACATCCCTATAAACGTTGTTCACCGTCGCCGGTGATCTGATCGGAATTCCTACACAAACGAAACATTTCACACACATTCTCTCATAGAAATAAACAGTTCACAAGCTAGAGGTTAAATTTCTTTCTCATTCTCAATCTTCATACGTTTCTATTGGTGCGATCGATCGGTGATATCGCAATAATGACACAATTAACGACCACTATTGCTACCGTGATCTTGTCGATATTGGTGGTGTTTGACAATCTGTTACCGTCGTTGTTTGTTTATGCGGTTGTTGATGATTCGAGTGCTGTTGTTATCCTTCCTCCGCATTCTGGTAGCAATCGCCACACGATGTTTGTACCTCTTTTTGCTTCTCATCCTAACTCCTCTCGTGCATCCTCGTTCTCCGGTGACGGAAGATATCGGCGTCACCTGCAGAAATCGGATGCTTCTCGCCCCAACGCGCGGATGGCTCTGCATGATGATCTCCTTCTCAACGGGTATCGTATCGTTTTTTTGATATATTTTTGCGTATACAGCGATGTTGTTAAGGATATGTGCGGTTTTATTTGTGTTTTATGTGTGAATTTTGTGTTTATTGGGGTAATTAACGATCATTGTGTAGATCAATTGAATTCACTGTTATTGATAATTGATTTGATTATTCAAATTGTGGTCGGTTGCCATCACATGTCATTTCAGAAGTGTTTAATTGAATCATGTGTTTTAGGTGAAGATTTCTAATTGAAATGAATTGTGATTATTAGGTATTACACGACGAGGCTGTGGGTTGGGTCTCCACCACAGAAGTTTGCACTTATAGTTGACACAGGGAGTACTGTTACTTATGTTCCATGCTCTACCTGTGAACAATGTGGCAAGCATCAGGTAATTCCTTGTTTTGTGGTGAAGTAAATTAAGTTCATTAGAGTTGAAATGCATTCGGTCATTATTTGTATCTAAGATTGAAGAATATATGAAACATTTTGTCTCTTAATGATTTGACGTAATGGTTCAAGTTTATACCTTTTAAGGGATTCTATGTATTAGTAGGACGGGATATACAGAAATCACTCCTATAGTCATATATATTGTTGGTGAAATAAGTAGTCCTGCCACCTTCCCGTGATTATGTTCAGATATTCTATCTTACGAGTATTCCAAGTTGTATCATGGACTTTTGAAAGTTACGGAACACTTGATAATGTAGGAAATTTCACTAAAAGAATAGCTTTATGACTTTGATTTGTAGTATGCTGCTTTAAAATCCAGATCAGACTCGCTATATTATTGTCATTTTTGAAGGACAATGTGAAACTAAACATGTATCATAACTGTCGGAACTAGAGGTTAGTGCTAGCCTGCAAACTTTTTAGTGAAATAGATTGCATACAGCTACATCAGTTATTTCAATAGTAATTCAATCAGGTGCGTGGGTTCTTATGCTCTTACCTTAGACATATCCTGGCTACAAGTGTATATCATCCAAGTGTATATCATCAATGATAAAATTGAATGGATATAATTTGTTACATTTAGCATGCACAGGTGATTTAGACATTCTTCTATTTCTTCTTCCTAGCTCTTTAAGGTTCTAAATATAAACTGTGGATCTTATCAGGACCCAAAGTTTGATCCAGATTCATCCAGCACGTATGAACCTGTGAAATGCAATACTGATTGCACATGTGACAAGGACAAGAAGCAATGCATATATGAAAGACAATATGCTGAAATGAGTTCTAGCAGTGGTGTCCTTGGTGAGGATATCATATCATTTGGCAACCAAAGTGAACTGTCACCTCAACGGGCCACTTTTGGTTGCGAAAATTCAGAAACTGGTGATCTGTACAGTCAACATGCTGATGGAATAATGGGTTTAGGCCGTGGTGATTTAAGCCTTATTGACCAACTTGTTGACCGAGGTGTAATAAGCGATACGTTTTCTTTGTGTTATGGTGGAATGGATATTGGTGGGGGTGCCATGGTTCTTGGTGGCATTTCTCTCCCCTCTGGGATGGTGTATGCCTACTCAGACCCTGTACGCAGGTATGTTTTGTATCTATCTTTCTTATAGATACAAAACTTCACTATTTTTGAACAAAATACATTTAATACATCTCACACATTTACTCTAGTCTCGGGGTGGCAACAGCCCATATTACAATATTGAGTTGAAGGAGTTGTATGTTGCTGGAAAGAGGTTACCTTTAAGTCCAAGTGTTTTTGATGGAAAGCATGGAACAGTGCTAGACAGTGGAACAACATATGCATACCTACCTGAAGCTGCTTTTCATGCATTTAAGGGTGCTGTAAGATTCAGTTATCTTAAAACTTATGTATTTTCCTTAGCTCATTATTGCGTTGCTTTGGGAAGATAATTGTTAATTTAGCAAAGTGACGTGGCTATTCAATGTGGATTTAAGTTGTGGAATAGACATTAAGCAACGGGTTATTTTTATATTATCTGATTGCAGAATTTCTCATTTCTTAAAGCTAGTAAGCTCCATTAAGATTCTTCCTGTTTATTCGTGTAAATCAATATTTATGTATCTTGTGGTGATTTTTAGTCACTTTTGTTGCATATTTCTGTGGCTCCTGTAAGTGACTTTCTTATTCTGTATTTTCTGCTCTTTACACCTCCATTGTTGACTGCATCATCTTATTTTGTAGTTGCTACTTCATTCTTTTGTCTGCTTTCAGATATTTACTTCTATTTGCAGGGACTCCTATTTTCTTGCTTACATTCATATTCCATGTTTGGTGGTCTACAAGATGATGCCAGTTACATACCTAATTAATTTCTTCTTCAACATCTGGGAAACGTTTCTTTAAACTTTAATCTTCTACGTACAAGATAACAAGTTAAAGGATTTCGTTTATTGAAAAAATATGTGTCAGAAGCCTTCTTTTGTTATCATCAAGATTTGTTTTGAAGTGTTGTTCTATAGGAAAATCAAATAATTAATCTTGTAACTTTGATAAAAATGGGCAGTATTTGTATGGATGGACTGTATATGTTCATTTTATATGCTAATATAATGGAATAATATTCTTTAGATGTTCTACACATGGGCTTTTTTAATCTTCTTGGCATTTCATTTCAAGCGTTATCAATTTTTTAATTTTGAATGCAGATCATGAAAGAACTCAATTCTTTGAAACAGATCAGAGGTCCTGATCCAAGTTATAAAGACATTTGCTTCTCTGGTGCTGGAAGGTATTGTTTGTGAACTATGGATATGTGGTAGTAATCACATAAGTTGATTACTCTGTTCAGATAGGAACTAACATTACATCTTTGTTACGTCAGTGATGTTTCAAAACTCTCAGAAACCTTCCCATCAGTTGAAATGGTTTTCGGTAAAGGACATAAGCTGTCACTATCCCCTGAGAACTACTTGTTTAGGGTAAGCATTTATATCATTCCTTTCTTTTATTCTTCAAGTCATATCATATGATATCTTGAAAGTTTGTTGTTGTTATTTTTTTATGCTCATTTGTTTCTATATCAAAAGCACTCAAAGGTGCGTGGTGCATATTGCCTGGGGATTTTTCAGAATGGAAAGGATCCAACAACTCTTTTAGGAGGTATTTTAATTTCACCAGATGGGTTGTAGCTAGAGGTGAAAAATGGGTGGGTCATGGGTGAACATGTCTTTTGTGGTATGGGTTGATGCAGGTTGGTTTGACTCAAACCAATTATTTTCAGTATGTCTAAAGTGTTTACAAGTTATTAGTATCAGGTATGATTACAAACGTTATCTTTTTTTAATGACAATCAAATTCTTGAAATTAAAAAAATTGATTGAGGATGTTATGTACTTTATGCATGAAAAATACACATTGGATATTTTCAACTTTTTTCCTTACAAGTTTTTATTTCCTCTTCTTTTATCAATTTTACTGGTTACAGATAAACAAAACCCAAATCGACTCATTCATAAGTAAATGGGATGAAATTTCTTATTTCTTTACCTTTTACTGCTCAAATTCTTTACCCTTTTCTTATCAACATAATTGTTTGCGTGCAATTTTATGCTTGTTACAGGTATTGTTGTCCGCAATACTTTTGTTATGTATGACCGTGAACATCACAAGATTGGGTTTTGGAAAACTAATTGTTCTGATCTATGGGCAAGACTTCATGACTCTAGTGTGCCTCCTTCATCACCAGACTCAAGTCCCGAAGTGTCTCCTTCTTCACCTCCAATTGGTCCCCCATATCATATTGCTCCAGGTACAGTAAGCTTTTAACTTAAGTGCCATAACTTGTCAAATATTTACTTTATAGTATGTAAATAGGTTTAGTTGTTTACTGATTCGGGTTGATTGTTTAGTATTGCACAATATGCATTTAATATCACCCATCTTGTATGTTGTACAATAAAACGGTTTCATTAATATTTTACATGACACTGAATATTAGATACTCTTTAAGTATTTTCTTTGCCATGCAGGGTCAAAAGTTGGAAGCATAATATTTTACATGACACTGAATATTAGATACTCTAAGTTGGAACCCCGCATCAAAGAGCTTACTCAGTTAATCGCTGTGGAGTTAAATGTTAACAGTTCACAGGTATTTACAGTTTTGCACAATTAGTTCACATATGAAATCATAATTGACTTCAAATTATGGTTCAGGTTGACTTGTTGGATTGTACATATGAGACAAATGGTTCCCTTACAATATGGTCCATCACTCCACCAAAACCTGCTGAATATATGTCCAAGGAGACTGCATCTGTGAGTTATTCATATAATACTGCGAATTTTATCATTATATACAAGTACGTTCCTGTTAGTCTGTTAGTTATCTGTGGTGGCAGAACATTATTGCTCGAATAGCTAAAGATGAGATGCACCTTCCTAAAATATTTGGAAAACATCGTATATCCAACTGGTATATTGAGTCTGATCCAAACAGGTATACTGATTATGATATATGCTCTCCATACATGTCAGTTTTGAGTAAACCAACACTGAAATTACAAACAAAATGCAGAACATGGTGGCAGAATTACATAGCTGTGGTCATAACTTTCATTCTGATATTGGTTTTTGGATTTTCGGGTCTTATGACATGGCGGCTTCGTAGACACCGACACCAAACTAACATTCGCTACAAGCCTGTAGATTCAGGCATGCGTGAGCAAGAACTGCAGCCTCTATGACCTCAAACAAATCACATGCTAAAATCGTCTTGAAATACTGACATGTGGTGATGGATGGATTGCCGGTATCACTGCCAACAAGGTGACTAAAGTTTCGCATATTATACCGATGCATATAGCAAAAAACAATCATATTTTTCAATAACTTTCTTAAAACTAGCATTTAAAGACATGCCTAATGTGTATAACTTTATAGTTGCGAAGATGAAGCAAAATAATTCACAGGCTTTTCTTTCTTGTTTTATTTGGTTTTTTAAAGTATTTTTTGAACGATTATCTTTTGGGAGTTGTTGGGTCATGTTTAATGTCTTGATGTCGTAACTATTTGTCAATCATTGTACCTTGACAGGGTGTGTTAGCTTTGTAGTTGAGCCAATACAAAAACAATAGTGGCTGGCAATAATTATTTGAATGGATGAAGATTTAATCGTTTGGTTAGTTATTAAAGCTACATGGAACTATAATGATTAATTATTATTATGTGGCTTGTCAACCATGATGTTTTTTTTAATGTGTTTAGAATCACAATCCCATGATTACTTAAGATGTCAAGTACAAGTACAATGGTTGCACTCAAATTAAATAACTATTAAACCCATTGATGGCTTTAGCTTTGTGTACACTGGCTCATTGAAACACACAAACTATATATGGTAATAAAGTTAACACTTTGTATCTTAAATGATGTATTTCAGATAGTAAACCAGACCAAGCAATCAATTGAATTTTTTATTGGTCCGCGGGTCGGACCGATTCAATTCGACCGGCTGGACCGGAAATAAGAACCGGATAAAATATAATTATTATAATGAAAATATGTAAAAAATTACTGAAATTTTTAAGAATATATATGAAAAATCGGTTCAACCGGTCCGACCCCCGTTCGACCGGTCCAGTTCCCGGTCTGACCGTTGCTTCAACTGGTACAACCACCGATTCAACGCCAAACCGATTTTAAACACAAAATCGAACTAGATTGATGTCTAATTCCAGTCTGATCAGCTGATCTAGTTTTGTTTTTTAAACAATGATCTCAACCAATCTCCCTCTCTGTTTTTTCCTTTAACAACCTCCACTACCCACTATCCCAAAATATTTGCAGTCTTCAAATATATCAATACTCATGTATTTGTATTGTTTTAGTTTATTGTAAACACAACACAATACAATTACAATTACAAAATTATTATTATCACTATTGGACAAAACTTTTTCCACACACAAACACATATATTAGCCACTTGGGTTGGTGGCCTCTACTAAGAGTTAGGATTCTTTAAACACTACTTACGTTTAAACCTAGCTAGTTGTAATTTAGAGACTCTAAAAATAAAATATTATTGTTAATAAAGAAAAACAAACACATACACTGATACACCATTTGTGGATGTATTATATTTATATGTTTTGGTGGCTGGAACTTGTTTCGGCCTTTATTAGACATCTAGACTAAAATTAATTTTGAGATTTTCTCTTATAAAAGAATTTTGACATAAGAACTCTGGCTTCGACCAATAAACATAAACTAACTACTTATTATTATTACTTGTATTAAAAAGAAACTTATGTGCTAGAGTAATCTTTCTATTGTTTAGCCTTTGGCCGCCAGTTTGTTTTTTTTCATTTTTTGTTATTTAGTTTATAACCGACGGAATTAAACATAAACAAATGAGTATAACAACTTAACTTTATGTGATTTATTAATTAATTTTTTTCAATAAAATTTTCTATAATATGTTTTTATAATCGAAGAAATATAGAATAATCTTGTGACATCGTGGATTTTAATCAAGAAAAAAAATCTCTTTTGAGCATTATGAGGCTCCAAAACTAGTCCATCTTGTATGGATTTTACTTTCTCACAATCAAAACCAGCTTTATAAACACATACAATCTTTCTTCCTCCTTCGCTTCTTCCCCTCTCAAATTAGACGTTTGTGCATAAAAACATTCATCATTCCCTTTCTCCTTCACATCATCATCTCACACTAAAGCAAGCTAAAACTCATTGTAACGTGTGCCCTATGAGTGGCAAAGCGATGTCTGAAGAGTTTGTAGCATGGTGAACCACCAAATGGATGTGCTGATAGAAAAAAACACAGACACATAAAAAAGCCTACGAAAAATGAGAAAGCGCCACATAAGGAGTACAAATGCGAGTTAGCGAGTAATAAACGTATGAGACATGTAAATATTTTGTTTAAGTGTATGGACTATTCTTTATATATAATAATTATAACTATTAATTTTTTTGAAGTCTTTCAAATTTAGACGCTAGTGACCCTTCTTCAATTTAGAAAAAACATATGCAACTCACATCACAATATCTCTGAAAGAGACCGATGTTCACCAAGGATCTTCTCATCTTGCTATCTTGATATAGTAAAATACATAAAAGTCACAAATAACTGAATAAAATATTGATATTGACATCCTTGATATACATAAAATGCAGAAAGAAAAAGAAAAAGATTTCTTGTTTGTGATAAAAGGTACACAAATAATATACTAGAAAACGAATAAACAATTATAGTACGATAACAACACTTTTTTTGTCTTCTCATTGGGGTTACACTGTCAACCAAATAATATGACCCATTCAAACACTTTCTTTCCTGGATGACTACTACTTTTATTCAAATTAGTCACTCAGATTTCATTAATGCATAAACTAAATAATTATAATAACAACGATAAAAACTTATAAACTTAGACTTGTTTCCAATTTCCAATCATATTAATAAACTAAACTTATCATAGATGAAGATGTCAAATTTCATGATTAGAAAACTTTTTACAAGTAGTCGTAATCGAGTAAAGCACTTTTGCAAGTTACAAGGTTTGAACGGGTCATTACACATTAGAATTTGTTTACTTATATAAATAAACCTCACAACGAGTATTTTTTATTTGTATAGTCTTGATGACTGCTACATTTGTAAAAATCAATTAATAGCACTATGTATTGTAAATAAGTTGAACTGCATGTGATATATTTAAAATTCTTTTGCTACAAATTTAAATCGAGTTGAACTTACACGAGCTCATGCTTATTTAGAGCTTATTTAATAAATGAGTTTGAGCCCGAGCTTAATTAGACTTTCGAACTAAAAACAAGCCTATTATTTATTTAATATTTAAGTTGCTTTAATATAATATATAATAACGATAAAACAACAAAATATGTTAATATGTGTGTGTATAATTACATAATTGATAAATAACAAAAGAGTGAAACTCGAGTTTGAAGAATCAACCATGAGCCAGACTTTGGTTTTAGATATAGAACTCAAAAGCAAGCCAGGCTCATGCTTAGATAAGCTCGAGCTAGTTTGAGCCGACTTATTAAAACCCTAGTTGTTTACCTATACCCGTCAATACATGGGTACATATGAATAAACTTAGTTCGGTCTGATTATGAGCTAAAACTTAATCTATAATCAATGTATCATGACTATGATTTTTATAACTAGTTGGGTTCAGTAAAAATGATGCGGTTATAGGCTAAAACAAATATACAGCCAATGTTTAGTTTTATATTTTTATAACTGATTTGTTATGCTTACAAATGGCTTAATCAATTCAATTGTTGGAAAAGATGGTTTGATTGACCGTGGATTTAGAACATCGGCATGGTCAACCTAATTTAATTAGAAATCAATCAAAGCTACTTTTTAAAGTCAAATCAAATGTAACTAAAACTTTTAATTTATCAATATGAATAAATCACAACTAATATGCTATTCATTAAAAGAAATTACAAACCTTTTAGTTATTTAGTTCATTAATTTAGTTATTTTACACACATACGACGATAACCAAGACATAAAAATCAATCAAGTTCTCATGATTTGATATTTTCCAGTTCAGCTATTTCAACTATATCCGGTTTTTTGATTCTTAATTTAGTTATTTTACACACAATACGGCGATGATAGCTTTTTTTACTAAATTATTACAATTTTGTAACACAAATACAATTAAAGTCATCTATGAATCTATCAAGTGCATGTTTGTCAAAACTTATTAAAGCTATTTTAAAAAGATAAAAAGATCAAAATACTTTATTAAATTTTGATGATTTTAAAAAAAATATTATAATCTTTTTACCCTTTTAAAAAATCAAAAATAACTTTAATGAGTTTTATCAAACAACATGCCCAGATAAATAAATTTCATCAACATTGTATATCAAGCGCCCTCAAAGAGTCAAGTTCAT
Source organism: Flaveria trinervia (assembly GCA_025506515.1). Taxonomy (NCBI): domain Eukaryota; kingdom Viridiplantae; phylum Streptophyta; class Magnoliopsida; order Asterales; family Asteraceae; genus Flaveria; species Flaveria trinervia. The sequence continues at coordinate 10,074,590 of CM046450.1, forward strand.
TGTGTACGTGGGTGGTGTGAATTTAGGCAACCATTTTAAAAAAAACTAATTAATTAAATAGTCATTAATAGTTGAAGAACAGTAGTCGAATGATGACGACGGAGAGACAGCAATATCGTCTCAGAGATCCAATCACAACATCTATATTCAATTCATCTGCTTTCAAATTAAACCAACTAATTTCAAATTCACCTGAAATTCACCCCATATTCCTATGCAATTCTTCAGGTGAACACCTACTCTCTTCATCTTCTGCTCATCTGATGTTTCTAGGGTTTCGTTTTCTTACTGTTTGGGGACTAATTCAACAGCTGTATTTGACGCGGTTTGAATTGATGGTTTGGTCAATTAAGACCTGTTATTGAAAGTTTCGTTGTTCTGTAGTAGGATTTAAGCCCTGATTCTAAGATTTTTCTTATTCAAGTCATAAACCGTAAGTCGAAATTGATCAATTCGCTAATTCAGCGTTTCTTTGTATTGATTTTGGTGTATTTCACTGTTTGCCTATTCATTGGTGATTGTTGTGGTAAGGATTTGTTGTTCCCCAAATGCATTGAATCACACATTTGATTATATCTGTAAAGGTGTTCATGATCATATTTTATATGCATATCAATGGCATTTCTTATCTTTTCTTTTTTTTTCTAGGGTTTTTGTCAATGTCAAACATATGGTTGAATAATATGGCATCCTGTAAAACTGATGTATATCATGGTGTTTCATTGTTCTTTTATTTTTAAGCCATAAATTTGCTCTTTTTTTCAGTTACATTCTACTGAAGTCGGTGTCTATGCATTTGCCTAAGGAGTTCCAGGAGATACTCATCTGTGAAGGTCTTTAGGTGAACAAGTTCATATCAGTTTACAAATCAGGAGTTTGCAAAGATAGGTTAGTCATGTTTGTATAGTGATTTTTAGTTAAGATCAATATCATTGTAGTTGTGTGTAAAGACTTGCTTATTTACACAGGTGAAATGGTGATATCTCTATTAAAAGCACTTGTCAAAAACATTTCTACTTTTATTCATCTGTCATGCCAAGATAAGAAATGTTGTGAAATTGTTAAAAAGTATCTCATCAAGAGTGAAGAAGTGCTGAAGTTAATTAAGCCGGTACTCGAGTCTATTATTGATGTTGATTTGGCTTCAGATCAGTCATTACAAAAGGAATTTGCAGGCTTGAGTCACTCTGTTGATGAACTCGGGGAGGTTCTAGAAGATTCTCATTCATTTATGAGTAAAGTTTACTTTGTATGTTTTATGAACCTGCACTTTGTGATTTCAAAATAATGCTTTCCATGCAGAGGTTTTGACTCATTTTTGTTATTCAAAGGTTTTAAAAGTCGAATCATTGTTTACAAAAGTTCGTACCCATTGTCTAGACATCCTTGACCTGCTGCAATCATGTGAAGGACTGCCTGTTGAACCGAGTTCAGCATCACTCGAGGTACCTTCAAAATTTCTAGTTAGAACTTTTGATTCTTGACATAATTTGAAATCAATGACGATTTTTCTTTTTCTTTTTCTTACGTATAACATAATTGATTGCAGCACTGCATGCAGAAAATTAAGAATATAGGGTATGAAAAGCCATCAGCAATCATCTCCGAAGCTATAAAGATCTAGTGGAGGGCAATGAACCTAGCTCAGATATCAGGTCAAAAATTGCTGATTTGCTTAGCTTAAAGTCAAATCAAGAACTTTTAATTGAGTTAGTTGCCCTTGAAAACTTGAAAGAGAATGCTGAACAGTTAGAGAAGATTAGGGATGTTGAGTGTATTGAGGAAATGATTACTCTTGTTACACACATGCATAATTGCTTTCTTGAATTAAAACAATCACAGAGCGCCAACACCATACCCATACCACCCGACTTTTGCTGCCCATTATCACTTGAACTCATGACTGACCCTGTAATTGTAGCTTCTGGACAAACGTATGAACGAGTGTATATCCGTAATTGGATTGATCTTGGTCTTACTGTTTGCCCGAAGACAATGCAAACCCTTGTCCACACTAATCTTATTCCTAATTACACTGTTAAGGCACTCATTTCAAGTTGGTGTGAATCCAACAATATTAACCTGCCAGACCCTGTGAAGTCCGTGATCCATCAGGAAGAAGCGTCTCTGGTGCATCATGTCTGTTCATCTTCAGAAGATTCCATGCCTGAGTTGGAAAATGAGGATGGTGAACTAACTGAATCTGGGGAAAGAATTGTGGATTCAGGTGGACCTTCCACCATATCACCGCCTAGAAAAGAATCTTCAGGTGGCGGTGGAGTGGATGAAGGGTCTTTGGAGCACTCTCATGGGTCGAATGAAGAGTCTTTACCACAGGAAGCAACAGGAAACAATAGTGATGCTTCCGTGGAGGTGATAGCAGAGCCTCAGCCTGCCATGGCCACCTCAAGTGCCACCCCAACGGACCAGCATGAATACCAACCTCGGTTCAGAAACCGACCAAGAAGTCAAATATGGCGCAGATCATCTGAAAGATTTGGACCAAGAATCATATCTTCTGTTCCTGAAACCCGGCCCGACCTCAGTGGAATTGAAACCCAGGTAAAAAAACTGATTGATGACTTGAGTAGCACTTCACTTGATACAGTAAAAAATGCTACTTTGGAACTCAGATTACTTGCCAGACACGATAAAGATATTCGAAATGTCATTGCAAACTGTGGGGCTATTGACTTATTAATCGGCCTGCTCTATTCACCCGACCAAACCATCCAAGAAAATTCTGTTACTGCTCTTTTGAACTTGTCTATAAACGATGTCAACAAAACCACTATCGGTAATTCCAATGCGATCGAACCATTAATTCATGTCCTTGAAACCGGGAGCTCAGAAGCTAAAGAAAATTCCGCTGCAACACTCTTTAGCCTCTCAGTAATTGAAGACAACAAAATAAAAATCGGGAGATCTGGAGCTATTGGGCCTCTGGTTGATTTATTAGGAAACGGGACCCCAAGAGGAAAGAAAGATGCAGCTACGGCTCTGTTTAACCTATCAACCTTTCATGAAAACAAATCCGTATTGTGCAGGCAGGTGCTGTTAAGTTCCTAGTAGACTTAATGGACCCTGCAACTGGGCTGGTGGATAAGGCGGTTGCAGTTCTATCAAATCTAGCTACAATTCCTGAGGGTCGAGCTAGGATAGGTCAGGATGGTGGGATACCTATGCTTGTTGAAGTGGTGGAATTGGGATCGGCACGAGGGAAAGAGAATGCTGCTGCTGCACTTTTACAGCTGTGTACTAATAGTAACAGATTCTGTAACATGGTACTTCATGCAGGAGCCATCCCACCATTAGCGGCTCTGTCAAGTACGGGTACCCCGAGAGCCAGGGAAAAGGTGTGTTTTTGTTACTTTTCTCGATTCCCTGTATTCGGATCAGTTATGTTTTGATTTTTAAAATATGAAGTCTGGTTTTTTTTGTTATCTTGCAGGCTCAATCGCTGTTGAGTTTCTTTAGAAACCAACGGCATGGCAATGGTGGGAGAAGATGAGGAAATTTGGGTTGGTCTTACAGGTAAGTTTTGTATACTAGTGTAAATTTAGTATTGATTTGTGACAGAAAAGATAAGGGTAGAGAGGATACATGATTTAGAGGTGAGTTGTCTCATGCATATTGTGAATTTTTTAAAGTTTATACCTGTTTCTGCATATGTTTATTGTAGTTTTGTGATTGTTCTTTGAATATTGATCTTTAGTATAGATGACATGTCTGACTTGTCATTTTCTGTTTGTTTCTACATGTAACTTCTGAAAAAATAGCTCATTTCTGCTTAATTAAATACATTATCTTCCAATAATGCTTATTTTGCTCGAGTGATTTAACTTTCAAAAGAACTCAATTCAGATTGTACAAAATTATAATATGATATGAAAATACTGACCATGACCATTGTCTCAGTAGCCTTCATTGTTGTCACACGCACACGCATCCTGGTCTCTATAGACGCCTGCAGACCCGGTGTCTCATCACTCATGTTCAGTCCTCTAAGTGTAATATTCATTATTTTTCTACGCATAGCAACCCTTGGGATTTTAGAACCTAGGATGGGCCATATCGTGTGTTTATCCTTTTAAAATAATTCTAGTTTATTTTTGAAAGGGTGACTAAATTTATACACCACTGACTAGTGACTAGGCATTCTATAGCACTGGTTTATTATAAACAGCCATTTACATTGTAGTTTACTTATTGTCAATAACCGTTTTTAGTGTACCAGTGGTGTATATGATCTAAGATTTTTTTTAATTGTTGGAGAATGATTTTCAAAATGATAAAAAAGATGTAATTTTGGACTACTGGATATTGTTAGAAAGAATTTCAATAAATAATATAGTTTTGATAAAAATCATTTGTCCCAAACCATAGCAAGATAAAACACATTACTTGGTTGGTTGGTTTCCTGAAACAAGTTGGTTCATATTAGGTGTGGCCACACCTGGTTGTCAAAAGATGATTAGTTCAATGAATTGTGACATTTTGGTTGGCGATTACAAACAATCATTGTGACACTGACTCGTCAAAACTGTGTATGCTCGAAGGTGTTCCATCTTCCGAGATCAATGAAGATGCTTATGTATAGTGACCGTAAAATCATTTATGTCTTGTTAGTTGAAATTATTTAAAATTTCAGCAGGATCAATCAACTTATCACATTCGTACGATGTTCACCGGTGGTATAGTGTTAATAAGATATTCGTTTCTTTTGCTAAATGATTTGTTACAATCTAAAGCACATTGTTTAGCTGAATGGTGGACTGAAGTTGCTTTGAGGATAGAATCAAGATTTAGTTTTAGTGGCCCTTTTGGATTTACTTTATTTATTTTTTAGAATCATACAACCAACAAATTATAGTCTACTTTTCTTTGTATGAGCATCCAACTAACTCATATTATATGTAGACAGGCGATTGTATAATAAATATAATATCTGATGAGGATAAGTAGTTAATCACATCATATATCAAATATATCTTGCACACAAAACTCACCCTAATGCTTAGATTAGAGTGTTTGTTGATGCTTAAAAAATTGAATAGTTGACACCTTTGATGTTTATATGAACCTATCAATCATATAGAATTACAAAATTGAGGTCTGGTATGATACCCTTACTCCCCCCTCCATCTATTTACCAACTGAAGGCGATGACACTATATGATTTGAACACAAATGATAATCGTATATATTTCTTTACATTTTGTACTTCTACATAAATTTGTGTAAATTATGTGTATAAAACTGTTAAACTAATTTGTTCATATATGATTTAATTTTCTACTGTTTATCTACACACGTGTAAAAGTAAAGCTAATTTGTTCATTTCTTTTTATTACTAGAAGAGAGTGATGAGAAATAATAATCATTAAGTTTAGAACACTTTCTTTTATTTTTAAATTTATGAAGATTGAAAAAAATTAACAACTATCTTTTTTGGTTTCTAATAACTTGTGTTTTTTGTTTAGATATCTCCCATGTATGTGTGTTTGGAAAGGTAACTTTTGCATTGGTTTTTTATGACGTAATTCAAGTTTCAGTAGTGAAGTTTAAATGTGCACCTTTAGCGTGCACGCTTCTAGAACTCTTGTAGGTATAGTTGGATCGTTTTCTTAATTTCTTAACGCTATATGAACAATTCAGTCAAGCTTTCGTGAATTAACTTAACAAGCTTCTAAACTTTAAATAATCTATATATATATGTGTATATATATATATATATATATATATATTATATATATATATATATATATATATATATATATATATATATATAAAATAAGTTTTTGAGGGACACATGTCACCTTCTAGTGAAGCCTTAATTTTGTTTTCCACCTTTCTCTCCTATTAAATTAAAAAATAATTTTATATATTAAGCTAAATGTTTAAATATCCAAAATATATATCTTTATATTCTAATACATTATTAAAACATAATAAATTATAATATCTTAATTATATCTTATCTTAATATAGATATGTAATTCTTGATTTTTATTATTATTATTTATTATTTATAATTTCTTAAAACTTCATCATGTATAATTTTATTAATTATTAATGACATGTAATATACAAAGATATTAATAAAGTCAAATGATTTTATTATGTTGAATTTTTTTCAACCCCACCCATGTATTAACCTAGTATAACTTATAAAGTCTAATCAACAATTTGATATAGGTTTAAACTATTAAATCCATAATCGATTGATATATAAATTTCTTGTACATCAATTAAAGATTACAAATCTATGATCAATTCGGTACATAAAACAACAATAACTAGAAATGAAATCAACTTAATCATGTTAAAATTATAGATGTTACAAATCAACTTTATATGTGGTGATTGATATTTCTTTAATTCCCTTTGTTGTTACTGCTAAGATTAAATATCTATAGTAATTATAAAACATTCTTTTTCAAACTAAAAAGAATATTAAATGACATACTACTACTAACGTGATGTATTCTTGAATCCTATAAAATGAAAATGTGATAATATAAAAAACGCAATGTGTGTGTAATAATATTATATATGCTTATTTTCTGCCACATGGTGAAAGTAGGCACCTTTCCATGACAGCTGTCATTTATTATTTCCCATGTTTTAATTAAAAATTAATTTATTGCATAATAAAAATTCCATTTTCAAATTAATAAGAATCGAATATGCAAAAAATATGAGATGTGGGTAATCTACGCAGGTTTGGAATAAGCGTCAAGTAATAAATATACTATTGTTTTAATTGAATTAAAATATATAATAGATGTCACAAACTAAATTCTATGTCTATACATATTAATAAAAATTAATTAGGTGTCCCATGATTTTTCCTAGAATTTCATTTGGGATTTATCCACATGTTATTATCACAATAAATCTATTATTTTAAACAAAAATAAATTATGTCAACTTTTCAAACTTGTTCTTAATTTTTAATTTTTATTTTAAAGAATATAAATAAAAAATCAATTAAGTTAAAATTTGTTAATATTTTCTAAATGAATAAAATACTATTTAATATGATAGTAATATCCTCATAGTCGAGAATTAATTTTTTTATAATCACAACTTAATTTTGTAAAGTTTACATATCATATGATTTAATATGATAATGATTTTTTAAATAAAAAAAATTAAATAATTAATTTTATTTATCTCCTATTCATTCCGTATAGCGGTGTAATACACGATTCAATAACCTAAATAACCTAGTTGTTATATAAAAATAATTAACATGTTATAGAAATACATAAATTAATGTAATAAGCTTTTGGCAAGTAATAACTAGTTTCGATATAGGCCATAATCTCATATAAATTTATGTATTTATATACCGAAACTTACATAGGTTCTTAATGTTATGTAGTCGTAAACCTATAAAGTCACGTCACGTATAAACTTAGTCTGTACCATCCAAAATAATTATTTGATTACAATGTCATGTTCTGTCTTCGTATCGATATTAAATTAGACAAGACAAACCACAATTATTATTTTTTCTTTAGTAATAACTTTTTGTTACCAAAGATCTTTAGCCCAACTATTCAATGTGATGTATACATTGTTGGGTTTAGTAGCAAGTTAATCAAAGCTAGTTTAACCATTTTAAACTTATAAAATGCAACGGAAGAATGATTTAAACATGTTATAACATTCTGAAAATTTTCAACATTCTGAAAATTTTCAACATTTGAAGCATAAACAAAACCCAAAATAAGGATCAACAATATATATGAAATAATATGCTATCAATCAACACAAAACCAACCATAGGGTGTTAATAGAAGACAACCTTTTTTGTGCAAATGTTGTGGATGAAAAGAGATAGAAGATGATGTTCTTGAATGTGTCTAGCCTTCAAAAGAGGAGGCCTCAAGAAATGATACCCACAAGCTCTTCAAACACCTTGCTTGTTAGGATGCAACACCAAAGATAGCCCTTCTTTAGCTCCTCCAAAACCGAAATAGGCAGCCCCTTTCAAGCTTCTAAAACCGAAAAATAGTCCCCTTTTTCAGCCTCTAAAACCCGAAAATGCAGCCTTGTTTTGAAGGTTCTTTTGCTTCCGATGTTAGAGAGAAAAGTGTGTGATATGATAGAGTGTTAGAAAGAAGAAAAGAACCACAATGACCAAGACAAAAGCTGCTCCCTATGGACCCTTTTGGGCGGCCGAATGAAGCTTCCAAAATGGGTTTCCCCCCATTTTGGTTTTAGATAAAATTACTCTCTTAACCCTTAACTTTATAAAAATAAAACCTCTTTTAATTTTATAACAATAACACATTTTTATTTGTTATTATTTAACCAACTTAAATAATGAAACAAATAATATCTCATGAACAAACTATCCATATAGTATTGTTGTATTACAAAGCAATGTTTTAGAAAACCCATTTTCTAAATTGGTGTCAATGTTTATATGTATGATCTCATCAACAAATAAACATTTATTGGTGTTTGTTTAGCTTGTTATGGGTATGACCCGACTTGGATCATAACGTACTAACCACATCAATCTTGTATGTGTCTTGGGCATACAAGATTCAACAATCTTCCATTTGCACAAGATTCATAAAAGATTGATGCAAGCAGTAAATACCGCCTAACAACGGTTCACTATCCTTAATACGTATGACTAAGTGCCATTCAATAACATCATCTCCTTCAAGTACCATACTTGAAATGTTTTAGGTGAACCAATCATCTATTCTTTTGTCACAAATGTCATGTTAAATTCTAGAGACACAGAGTGATCATTCTCCATTGATTCAACTTTATCAGGCCTTAGACATCTTATTCTCAACGAATAAGAGGGACAAATCCCATCTTGACAACATACGTCTCTCACAGTTACCTTATATCATACCTGAACTTAGACTTATGTACTGTCATGTTTCAGAACAGCGAAGAGCTAAGTCAAAGTATAATATTCGGTAAATATCAAGACCCAATATGTATCTCAGGTCAGAGGATACCAAATGATGTTCGCCTTTACTCAAAATTACTTATGATCAATCAAAAAAACTCCATGTAGTAATATTTGAGATGCAGGTCAGTCCAATATTTGCATCACACAAATATCTATGAACTTTGGCAACAACCTTTTGCTCTATATTCATCCATATGCATATCTACCAATCCAAGTTTATAATAGCATTACCTTCATACTTGTTCCCACAAGCATGAACAGCTACAGACATTCTGAGTAAACAATTTACTCATGGATTTTAAACATGCAAAATAGGAATATTAGTTGAATCATTATAACAGAATAATACATTCAAGTAATAAAGGGTTACAATATCTCATTAAAGAAATTAAAGATCAAATCTAGTCACTTGAATATCGAAGTCCCATGGCACAAGCATGACTTTCATGCTTCGCCTTTTCAAGAAGCTTCGTGAGTGGATCCGCAATGTTTTGATCCGTGTGAACTTTGCGAATACATATCTTCCCCTTTTCAACTTCATCTCTTATGTAGTTGAATCTTCGTTCAATGTGCCTAGTCTTCTGATGTGCACGGGGTTCCTTGATTTGAGCAATCGCACCCTCGTTATCACAAAGAATTTCTAGGGGGTCCTGAATAGAAGGGACCATCCCTAGATCGACAATGAACTTCTTTAACCATGCAGCTTCCTGAGCTGCTAATGAAGCGGCAATGTATTCTGACTCTGTAGTTGATAATGCCACCACATCTTGCTTAGAGCTCTTCCAAGAGATTACTCCTCCATTCAAGATGAAAATGTATCCCGATTGTGATCGTGAATCATCCCGATCAGTTTGGAAACTCGCATCCGTGTAACCCTTTACTACGAGTTCCTCCTCACTAGATCCATAGATTAGGAACATATCTTTGGTCCTCCTTAGGTACTTAAGTATGTTCTTAACAGCCATCCAATGACTGCTTCCAGGATTTTATTGGTATCGGCTTGTCATGCTCAAGGCGCATGTCACGTCCGGTCTAGTGCATATCATTGCGTACATGATGGATCCTATGGCAGACGCATACGAGATTCCCTTCATTTTGTCTTGCTCATCCTTGAGCTTGGACATTGAGTCTTACTTAATATCGTTCCTCTTTGAATAGGTACGGTACCTTTCTTGGAGTTTTCCATCTTGAACCTTTTCAAGATCTTATCAATGTATGCACTTTGATTCAAACCTATCAACCGCCTTGATCTATCCCTATAGATCTTTATTCCTAAAATATAAGCGGCTTCACCAAGATCCTTAATGGAGAAACAGCTTCCAAGCCAGGCTTTTACACCTTCCATGGTTGGAATGTTATTTCCAAATAGTAGAATGTCATCGACATACAATACTAAGAAAATGATGATGCTCCCACTAGCCTTCTTATATACACATGCTTCATCAATGTTTTTGATGAACCAAATTTGGTTATCTCTTCATCAAAACGGTGATTTCAACTTCTTGATGCTTGCTTCAATTCATAGATTGATTTCCTTAACTTGCATACTTTTTTAGGATGTTTTGAGTTGACAAAACCTTCAGGCTGAACCATATAGACATCTTCCTCAAGATATCCATTTAGAAAAGCGGTTTTGACATCCATTTGCCAAAATTCATAATCATAATGAGCAGCTATGGCAAATAATATCCTAATAGACTTTAGCATTGCAACTGGTGAGAAGGTCTCATCATAATCAACCCCTTGAGTTTGAGTGAAACCTTTTGCTACAAGTCTAGCTTTATAAGTATCCAAGTTTCCATGCATATTGGTTTTCTTCTTGAAAACCCACTTACTTCCAACTATCTTGGAGTTAAGAGATGGTTCAACCAAGTTCCACACTTGGTGTCATACATGGATTGCATCTCAATGTTCATGGCTTCAAGCCATTTGTCACAATCCAAATTGGACATTGCATCATGATAGGTGGTTGGTTCATCGGAATCTACCACATAGCATCCATCTACGAAAAATCCATATCTTTCAGGTGGATTACTAATTCTACCAGATCTGCGAACGTTTTGTGTATATTGATCAACCACTTGATCATTCTCAACATCCTCATGATGAGTGCTAGTGTCAACCAAACATGTATCGGTTTGTAGTTCTTGATCTTCCTGAAGATCCACAGTTCTACTACTAGTTCCTTCCGTAAGGAACTTAGCTTCTAAGAACTCAGCCTTCTTGGCAACAAACTCCTTTTGTTCCAATAGATCATAGAAATAATATCCCATAGAATCTCTGGGATATCCAATGAATACACACTTAGTGGAACGACTTTCAAGCTTGTTTGAGGTGGGAGTCTTAACATAAGCCTCACAACCCCATACCTTTAAATATGACAGTGATGGAACTCTTCCATGCCATATTTCAAAAGGTGTCGTTTCCACTTTCTTGGTTGGGGCCATATTCGAAATACGGGCTGCAGAGAGCAAAGCGAACCCTAAAATGATAGAGGCAGTGAGCTTCTAGCCATCATAGATCGAACCATATCTAATAGAGTTCGATTTCTCCTCTCGGACACACCATTATGTTGTGGTGTTCCAGGTGGAGATAGTTATGAGACAATACCTGTCACACCCCAACCTTGACGGCGGAAACGTCGAGGAGTGAGAGTTAAGATCGTTCATAGCCACATAACGCTATTAATAATCCAATATATTTTACACATAAGTTTCATTTGTCACATTACAATGTAAGTCTCAAAGGATATAAAAGCATAACATAAAATGTAACAATTCATTCTATTTTATTTATTAATCTAGGTCCATTCCTAGATGTGCAAGCTTCAATGTGTAGATAATCAAGCTTGGGCATTTCCTGAAACATGTTAAAAATAAAGGGTCAATAATAATGTTGGTGAGCATTCCGTAGTTTTAAATACATAGGTTATATAAAAGATGGCAATTTAAGTCATAAATTAGTGAATAAAGTGATTAGGGATGTTATGAACAATGCAACAATCAAACCTCGACAAAGTTTTACAAGTCTCAAACGTTTACAAGATTATACGATCAGCTAAGTGCACTTGGATCAACCAAAGCAGGCTTGTCTTGCCCATAGATTTATGACTTCGTTGGGCTAGCAATAGTTAATGATTGTACATATAACGCCATAACATGGTAATCACGAAAGTTCAACTAACCACAACTTTTACAAGATGAATTGCCATAGGTTTACAAGTCTCAAATAAGTCTACGAGTGCAATAGTATAAGTTAACATGTTTCACCCCAAAGTGTGAAAATAGAAAAAAGGGGTATAGAATACTCACATGATCAAATAATATATAATTGGTGATTAATAGGAATAATAATAAGCAACGTTCCAACGTAGTTCTCACAAGGCACCTATATATATACACGTTTTAAGTTAATAATTAGATTAACGTTTTAATGCGAGCTAGGAATTTGGGGACCTTTATAAATAATCACAACTAATTACAAAAAATTATGCATATATTATAGTCTAATAAAAGAAAACATATCTTTTATAAAATTTTAAAAAGATTTAAAGCTTTTATAAAAACTTGTGGATTTAAATTATAAAATGTAGGTAAATTCTATAAAATATCATGATTAATCTACCCTTAAAATGATTAAAATAATGTAATGATTTAAATTGTTATCTAAAATAAAATAATGAAACACTATATTTGTTGATAAATATTTGTTAGAGTATTTATAAAAATAATATATAAATTTACAGAAAAGGAATAATTAACTTTAAAAATAAACCAAAAGTTATAAAACCAATTCTTATAATTTTTAGAAAAAAACTAGTTTCAAATGAAGGCTAAAAAGCCTAAAAATAAAACATGGGGTCCCCCGGATTCGAACCGGGGACCTCTTGTTTAACCTCCTCCCATGTTACCGCTGAACCAAGGCTCTCAGCCGCGGTAATACTCAGTTCCAATTTCCTTTTGAATTAAATCTCAAATACGCCCCTAAATCCAAGAACCCTAGAATCGGGTGATTCTAAATTGAACCCCAATTCGATTACGTTAATGAAATTAACCTTGGGGCTTTTTATCCCCAAGTAAAACCGAGTATGTGAGTGTGTTTAATTACCCGAATATGTTTGAATTGGTGATGCTCCTAATCGATGAACAATTCGCGACCGAGGGTACCAAATGAATGAGTAATCCTCAATGATGATCCAATTAAACTTGCAGTAAGCTTCGAATGATGATCGGAACTAAAATCCCTCTACCAATTTTGACTTTTGGACTCCAGAGATTAGGGCTCGATTTGTTGCAGGTTGCGACGTTGAAACGTGATGGATTTCGAGGATTAAGTTTGATTTGGGTGCAATTGAGGGTTGAGTTAGATTAGAGGTAGATAGAAGTTCGATCAGATTGAATTAATTGAGGTGTTATTGTTGTTTAAGGCTCGAACGGCTAATGAATTTAAGATGTTTCGGTTATACAATCGAATGATGTTGTAACCGATGATTAAACGTAATTAAAGTGCGTGTTTAAGCTCGACACACGTTCACGAAACGATTTGGGATGGTTTGAGGTCGGAAATCGAAAAGTTTAAGTTGATTTGGGCCTTGCCGGAGCTTGGCCGGAATTTGGCCGGAGATACGGCCGGAAATGCGGGGTTTGGTTTAAGTTTAAAGAATTACAGTTTTGGTCCCTCAACTTTCAATTTTATTATTTTATGCATAATACTTTCATTTAAAGTTTATAAATTGATAAAAACAACCCCTAAACTTAATTCACTTTAAGTTTTAAATATTTTTCTTTATTTTAAGTTTAAAATTTTCATATATTATTATTATTATTATTTCCATTATTATTATTATTATAATACTTATTTATTAACATCAACAACTTTCAAATTAAAAAAAATTAAAGACAAATTAAAACAATAAACATAAGTAGCCCAAAAGTTTAATAAATGCCATCAATAGTCCTTACAAGTATCAACGACGTTAACTTTTAATTTAGCCAAAAATTCAAGATGTTACAATACCACAACTTCTAAGATAGTCTCTAAAGGGGTCACTCAGGTATTCACCTCCTCTATTGGTGCGGTGAATTTTTATTTTTTTGTTGAGTTGATTTTCAACTTCATTTTGGAAGATTTTGAACATTTCAAAAGCTTCATCTTTGTGTCTTAACAAGTACACATAACCATATCGACTATAGTTTTCGGTAAAGGTGATGAAGTATCTTTCATGGTACCTTGTCATTGGCTTAAAAGGACCACATACATCCGAATGTATGATGCCTAATAAATCTTTTGCTCGTTCGGACTTGCCACTAAACGGTGCCTTAGTCATTTTACCTTGTAAACAAGATTCACATACATCGAATGAATCATATTCATTTGTCTTTAAAAGACCGTTCTTGTGAAGTGTATGAATGCGCTTCTTGTTTATATGACCTAGACGGCAATGCCAAAGATAGGTATCACTCAAATCCAATTTGAGTTTCTTAGTGGTGGTTTGGTACAACGAGCTATCATATAATGTGTTTTGACGAACCAATTCATAAATACCATTAACAGGAATAACTTTAAAATAAAACGTGTCATTTAAAGAAACATGAATTTCATTCTCAATAAATGACAAAACATAACCATATTGTCTTAATTGGGCAACATAAATAATGTTCCTTGTCAAACTAGGAACATACAAAATATTGTTCAAAATTGCTTCCAAACCATTTGGAAGCTTCAAGATGTAGTCCCCTCGTCCTTCAACTTGAACCTTTGCCTCATTCCCCGTGTAGAGGCTTACATCCCTTTTCTTGAAGTCCTTACTTCTTTTGAACCCCTACAATGAGTTGCAAATGTGAGTTCCACATTCGGTATCCAATACCCATATGTTAAAGGATATTATATTAAGATCAATATGAATCATGAAAATTGTACCTGAGGTTTGCTCGGCATCCCTCTTTGCTTGCAACTCTTTGAGATGGACTGGGCAATTTCTTGCCCAATGTCCAATCTCCCCACACTTAAAGCATGGGTCATTTGAAGCAACCTTTTGCTTCTTCTCCGCTGGTTTTGGTGGTGGCGCTCTAACCACTCCCTTTCCCTTTCCCCTAATGTGCTATTTACCCTTTGCAACATTTTCCTTGGGTGCGGGGTGAGGTCTCTTCTTGTTCCCACCTTCATTGATGGTGAGAACGGGTAAAACCCTTTTACCCATGGCCGCCTCGGCAGTTTTGAGCATAGAGTGAAGCTCACTTATGTTCTTGTCCCACCCGTTCATGTTATAATTCATGACAAAATTGTCAAACCTTTTTGACAAAAAGTTTAGGATCAAATCCGTAGCCAACTCTTTCGAGACGGGACAATTCAGCCGTTCGAGGCGGTCAATGTGGCTTTTCATCTTAAGTACATAAGATGAAACATATTGGGTGTCGTCCATACGACACGCATGGAGTGCTCGAACCGTTTCGAAGCGCTCAACCCTTGCTTGTTGTTGGAACGTTTCCTTCAACTGGGTTATCATGTCGTATGCTCTATGATGTTCATACTCCTTTTGGAGATCTGGAGTCATACTTGCCAACATGAGGCAAGACACTTGGACTGAGTCCTCAGTGTATTTCACCCAATTATTATAGGCCTCCTCATCATCCTCACTAGGTTGATCGGGAATCGAATCGTCCCTAATATGTATGATCATTTCTCTTGCTTGAGAACAATTCTCAAGTTTCAAAACCAATCAATAAAGTTGTTATGGTTTAGATGATCCTTTTGGAGAATGGTTCTTAGTGATAGCAAGTGAGCGGTCGAGATTTCATTGTTATCATTATTGATGGTGGCCATCTACAAAATATAACAAGGTTTAATTTTAGTATTTTGATATTGTTCATATTTTAATAATTAAAACCCTTTTAAGTGTCTTACACAATTTTAAAATCTAGAATCCAACGTTACATTTAAATAGTGGTTAGGTGACCTTTATCCCATTATTTAAATTAACAAGGTAGTCAACGTTTTGACAATTGCAACCCTTTGCAACTTCTAGGGCATGGGATCGACTTTAAACATCATATGTATTGTCGGCATGTTAATCCCATCAACACCTTTGTAAACCATATTGTAGGTGATCCATTTAATATGGTTTTCAAATCAAGTTACCCTACTTGCACACACATGTGAGTTTTCCAACATAAGTGATTAGGTGACCTTTATCCCACAAATATGGTATCCCCACCTCAAGTCACAAGTTCCCTCAAAATGGTTAGGTGGCCTTTATCCCATTAAGAATTTCCAAATGACTCAAGTATTGTGCAAAAGGATGGTATTAAACTTGTTTAAAATGAATTTAAGTTTTCATAATCTTAGTTTAGAAAACTCTATGTACCTTATGTTTGCATGCTTTCAAATACAAGGTACCCTATGGTTCACTTTTATAAAAACTCTTTTATTAAAACCATTAATCCTTTTAATAACCTTTTATTAACTACTTGATGATAAAGAATTATCAAATTTTCAGCTTGTTAAGTTTGTTAATGAGTTGTAATGCATATCCAAATATCAACCAAACAATCAAACAACAAACATCTAAACAAGCAAAACATACAAACATGGGTGCATAACCATAGCCACTAAGTTGACCACACTTGTTTGCCATCACAAGTGTTGTCATAAGGTCTTTCCTAAGGGTAGAGATGACACATCAAAATGTGTCTATGAACTCCCACTTGAAATCACATCCAAAGCTTCAAGTGTCCATATCTTTTGTGTCCTTCTTTGAGTCTTCATCTTGTGCATTTTCTTTTACAAAATTATATCCTAATACAATTTTTCTAATAAAAGAAATGCACCTAATCTATTTATTACATAGCCAAATGAATAAATAAATTACAACCCAAACACAATAAAACACAAAATTACAACCCTTGCAAGAGACAAAACCAATATGACAAAACATAATCAACCAAAACCAAAACAAGAGGCCAAGGCTATGTTATGCACCATAATGAGAAACATATCCAACATCCAAGAACCACAATGAACCCCTTATTTCAGCCCTAAAGTTTCAGCCAACATAAACTAAAACTTTAAGGTTTGTCCAAACAACACAATCAACCATTTGATCTAAATCTTTCAAGGTCTATACTAAAGCATGCAAGAATAGACCTTAAAACATAAGGGATTTATATATCCACAACCAAACAGCCCTTAATGGGTTGAAAAGGTCCATGAAAACTAATTTTTCAAGACCTTTTGAAGCATATATTCCACATATCCGGCTCTAGATGCCATTGTTGGGTTTTGTAACAAGTTAATCAAAGCTAGTTTAACCATTTTAAACTTATAAAACGCAGCGGGAGAATGACTTAAACATGTTATAACATTCTGAAAATTTTCAACATTTGAAGCATAAACAAAACCCAAGAATAAGAATCAACAATATATGTGAAATAATATGCTATCAATCAACACAAAACCAACCATAGGGTGTTAATAGAAGACAATCTTTTTTGTGCAAATGTTGTGGATGAAAAGAGATAGAAGATGATGTTCTTGAATGTGTCTAGCCTTCAAAAGAGGAGGCCTCAAGAAGTGATACCACAAGCTCTTCAAACACCTTGCTTGTTAGGATGCAACACCAAAGATAGCCTTCTTTAGCTCCTCCAAAACCAAAATAGGCAGCCCCTTTTAAGCTTCTAAAACCGAAAAACAGTCCCCTTTTTCAGCCTCTAAAACCCGAAAATGCAGCCTTGTTTTGAAGGTTCTTTTGCTTCTGATGTTAGAGAGAAAAGTGTGTGATATGATAGAGTGTTAGAAAGGAGAAAAGAACCATAATGACCAAGACAAAAGCTGCTCCCTATGGACCCTTTTGGGCGGCCGAATGAAGCTTCCAAAATGGGTTTCCCCCCATTTTGGTTTTAGATAAAATTATTCTCTTAACCCTTAACTTTATAAAATTAAAACATCTTTTAATTTTATAACAATAACACACTTTTATTTGTTATTATTTAACCAACTTAAATAATGAAACAAATAATATCTCATGAACAAACTATCCATATAGTATTGTTATATTACAAAGCAATGTTTTAGAAAACACATTTTCTAAATTGGTGTCAATGTTTATATGTATGATCTCATCAATAAATAAACATTTATTGGTGTTGTTTAGCTTGTTATTGAGTATGACCCGACTTGGATCATAACGTACTAACCACATCAATCTTGTATGTGTTTTGGGCATACAAGATTCAACATACATAACATGTAAATAAGAAAAGATTATGGGTTCACGTCTCACTCTGAGCAAATTGCTCAGAGTTGAGTCAAAGGGTTTTTACAACAACGAGTTTCTTTCTGAGGGGGTTGGAGATGTTGTTCCAGCTGAAAAACAAATATGTAAGTCCGATTAAGATAACACTTATTCTATAAACAGAATCGTATATTTTTCATTAAAAAAACAAATCTTTGTGAGTTTCACCCCAAGATCTTTATCTTAAAAAACAAAAGCATCTATCAAATATGTTAGACATACATTGACTATTGGTTTTTTTGTACTTTTTATTTTGTAGTCACAGCAAAAGTGACCATCCAAAAATGTTTATCTAATAAAGTTTGAATGTGGGTCGTGGGTCTTTCAATAAATCAGTAATTCATCTAATTAGCTTTTGATGTTCAATACTCACTAATAAAAATACTTTAATACGTAGTATGTACAATGCATGCCATAATCACATACCAACCTTTTATATATAGCAAGTTTGTAATTACAAATTTGTTGTTTCATGAATTTAAATTATCAAATTCAGTTTTAATATACTTGAAGTTCATTATATGTTATAAACTTTCAAACGTATATTTAATACATGCGATAAACATTAATTTCAATACTTTATATAACCACAGCCTCATAAAAAGATACGTTATCAACTACAAAAGAATAAGAATTCTCATGTTCATACCCATTACATACATAACACCATTTATCAAAGCGCCATCGTCATTACTATAAGCAACCCAAAGCTTTTGTTTATTTAAGTTTTAACACTAAGAAACATGATGTAGAAGTAGATCGATCTTTGTAGTTTGTACTCTTAACTTATAAATAATATAAACAAAATAGACGAACCAGAAAAAATAAAATTTAAAGTTAAGGGCATTTGTCCTTCCCTTCGAGTTTTTCAAATCGCGGTAGCAAGGACACTCTGCTTTGTCTGCATAGGGACTCGAAGGCACACATCCCTCACATTTCTCACAACATATCCCACAATATTTCAAACAACGTTCCTTGTAACCCGCATTGGCGCACCGTTTCCCACACTTTCCATCGCATCCAAGCGCACCTTTAAATTAAAAATCAAATCAAATCAAATCAAATCAAATCAAATCAGATCAAACGACAACTTTAAATATCTACTAGAAACTTTTAAAGAACATGGATAAATATAACTACCTAGGACCGGCGAAGGGGCGGGAGAGGCTGCGGCGGGGGCGGTGGCGGAGTCCGCGGCGGCGATGGCGGAGGTGAAGAGGAGGAGGGTGGTGATGAGCAGAATAGAAAACTGATGGTGGTTCATTTTGTTGGATTATGGTGTGATGTGAGTGTTAAGTGTTGGAATTTATAGTCTTAACTTGAAGGCATGTAGTTGAGTAAACGTCAATTTTCACATGGATGTTATTAAACAACGTACGATTCGACAACCCACATGTCCCTTTTGGTTTTCACTCTACAATAATTTTTGAGTAAATTACTTTTACTTTGGTTTGGAATATCTGAAAATGAAATTCTGTTCTAAGAGAATATAGATATAAAACTTTTGAGTAATTGCTTTTACTTTTGTTTTTGCTAAAAAGAATGTTTATAAATGAAATTTTGTTTAAAAAGGTAAAGAACGATCTACTAAACTAGTAATGAGGTAAATCGTGCGAGTTCATGGTCTAGTGATGTTGTTGAATATGTTTAAATATTTGTAAGTGTAAGTTAGATTGTATTTAAGAGCAAAATAAGTTGTTAAAGAAAGGTAAATTGTGATTTTTTTTATAGAGATTAAAAGTTTTTATAATTCCAAGTAATTTTAACATCTTGTAGTTAAATTTATAAAACTTTTAAAGATAACAGAGTGGAAGCCAGGAGCAAGTGGTGGAAACCTGGCCTTGAGTGAGAATACCAACCCTTAGTTCCAGCGATCAAATATAACCCCCGACCTTGAATTGGTGGGTATGCGAGTTGTAAAGTGTCATACATACATGCACATTGGGAAATATAGGATGACACTCTCTAAACCAAAAAACAATAAAAACAATAGATGAAAGTTGATATAACGTTTATGTGTCACATGAGGATAACCAGGACAATTTCCTCTTCCTTTATTGGATTACTTGTTTGAACATATAGTGAAATAATATGTTAGAATTTTATAGATATCAAAATTAAAGGATTTCACATCCCAAGCTTCAACGCCACCACTATCATCGTCTCAATTTGAAACCTAAACCACATGAGAAGAGACTTTTTTTTTTTCTTTCAAACACTTTGATACCAGTAGAGTAACAAAGCTTTTTATACCCGGTTATTTAATAATCAACATGTGAGGTTTAATTTTACTCAAGAGCCGGTTTATTGGTTTGTAAGGTTGGTTTATTCTGGCATGTTAGGCAACTTTTTATGGTTTAGTTTATTTGAGTTTTTTATGAGTATCTAAAGACATATTTTTATGGTTTAACCTAGATTATATATATATAATATATATATATATATATATATATTATATATATATATATAATATTATCCAAAATGCATTTACATCCAATAAAATATAAAATGAAAAAAAAAATGATGGGTAAGTTAATAATTAGTGATATTATTTTCACTAAGAATGTAGGAGACTTATCACTTAATAATTCTTTTCAGATCATACTATGTTTGCATGCATCTTTTCTTTAGATGTATATAACTTTAACCATTTAAAAAGATTCTATGTTATTCATGTCACCCCTTATAAACTGCAGTTTATACAAACGTAATTATTATTTACATGACTATAAACTAAATTTTACTATATAAACTACAGTTTATATTTTGTCAGATTTATACATTTTGTATAAATTAAAATCCCTTAAGAATGAGAATCACGATCAGTGTTGTCTAAATAAAACAATGTTTAATTTTGACGCATGACAAAATAAATTGTTTAGCGTTTGATTAAATATATAAAATCTAAAACTCCAAGACAAAATAAAATAGAGAGGATTAACATTATAACACATTAACGACAAGTGATGGATGGTTAATCGGATATAACCATTTGTATTCTTTCAATTAATACCTCACCTCAAATCCATTAACTATGATCTATAAAACGGTTATTTAACTTATTTACATTCTTTCTTTTTAATACCTCACCTCAAATCTATTACTTGTGATCTATAATATGGTTATTTAACCATTTACATTCTTTCAATCAATCAATATCTCACCTCCAAGAAACCAAAGTGGCATGTACCAAAAGTGCTATGTCAACAGTAAAAAACTAAACATATAATTTTCAAAAAGTTGAAATAAAATCCGTAACATAGTCGGGCCATTCCTATGATATGTAATTATTTCATTTAATAATTTATATCCAAACTTTACAGCCTGGTCTGTGTGGCTGCATCTTCAAACTTTGCATACTTTAATTATTAATAATTTTGGGAACTTGTGTTACCTAAAACTTGTACTATAACACACCCTTTTTGGGGTATAATTACAAAATCTTCACTGGCATCATAATAACCAAGCAATTAATATTGTACGCTGCCATAATAATAATAATTAAAGTTAATTAAAACTTGTACTCTTCCTATGTGCTTCTCATTTCCGGTTCTAGATCTTTCTTAAGATGGCCAATAATCGGAGTGGATATAATAGACGCAACACGTAGACGTTTTTATACATACTAAACAATGAAATATAAACCCTTGGATCATATCACCATTGTAAGTAACCATGCGTAACATACAGAGACACACTGCATCATATTAGGGGTGTAAACGAGTCGAATAGTTCATGAGCTACTCGAAATTAGTTGACTAAAGTTCGAATCAAGACAAGCCTAAATGATCCCAACCTTGAGCCCAATCTTGAACCCAAAGATTGCTATTTGTTTATCGGTTTGAACAATGCTATTAATTTGTTAATCAGGTTTATTTTAGATTTTTAGCTACATTTTAGTGTGTCATAACAACATTCATATATATATAACTTTCAGTTTATCTATAAGGCCTACTTCACGATTTACTTTTTCATTGCCAACTTTGCGTTTCTAATTTTATTTTATTAGATATTAGTTAAAATATTTCTACAAGTTCAAATTAATAACAATACAATGTCATATTATCATATAGTAGTATTGCATAAGATGAAAATAATAATAAGCTTATAAGCATAACCGACACGGGCCAAATCATTTGAGCCTTAAAAGTTCTAACACTCTTTTTAGGTCCAACCTTGTAGATTATTTAGGTCTGCTTATTTTGGGCCGATCTGGCCCATATTTATGTGATTGGAAGATTATCATTTCGTACCAACTAAAACAACTAACTACATAAATTTTCTACCTAAAAATCTAATCAAACGCAATCATAATAAAACAACTAACAAATTGTATCAATAGTTCTTGAAAGCTTATTGAACTTGTGTTATGAGCATCTTCACACCTAACATTAAAATGAAAATATATGTTACTATTGTAAAAGCGAATAAACGACACAATAACTAAAGCTAAAAGCATGTTATGACATTTGTTTTAGTATGTTAATTTGACTTGTAAGAAACTTATGACTTATAAAAGCAACCGCTATGTCTATGGTCTACCGGTGTCAAGATGACGCAACAACCAAAGGGTTGTGAGGCGAGTGTAACAATCTAAGTAAAACACATCAAAATATTGTCTAATTTGTCATTGATTGGTTATCCATTCAAGAACTCATTGCTTTTCTTTCACCTCACGAGTTGTTTGTCCAGGCAAAACAAGTCTTAGTAGAGAATGTTTTCACCCCCTTATTATAAGTACCACATCGGTTGAGAGAAAGAATGAAACCTTCTATATAAAGGGGTGGAAACATTTTCTATCGACTATCAATACGCGTTTTACCTGAGCGAGCAACTTGTCAAGTAAAAGACAAAACCATGAGTTCATAGATGGGTAACCTATGAGGTTATATATTTATTCATGTCCATGACATCAACTTTAATCTTAACACACATAAATGTATACCCGCAAACTACCCGTTTTATCATTTATCTTAACAAATCAAATAGGTTAACGAGTTATAAATGTGCTGCAACCAATTGGTTAAATAGGTCCTAAATGGTTGGTGGGTTGACCTTTAAAGTATATTTTTCCTTATTCTAATTTTCAAGTTGAGTGGGTGACAATTTTAATGAAATGAGTTTAAAATGTCAACATAACAATAGGAATACATAACATTCTAAACATCATTATTTTCTTGTAGTGTAAGAAATTACCGATTGAAGTTCATATTGTCTATAGACATAGTTGCTCACACATATGCATATCAGATGATTTATCATCGATTAATTTTATTTATACATAGTCGTAAGCTAACATGTTAGAAGACTTTATCTTTTGATGGATCTTATTCTCTCTATATTCATTTCTTATTATCCAATAAGGTCCCATTGGCAGTTGGCCTTCCATTTGTTGTCCAAACAAAATACAAGGCTTAGGCTATATAAACATGTAAAATGCATGAATATGTATATACTTTGATATTATTATATGCAATGGACTCTAGGAGTCACTTGGTTGTGTGTAAAGAACCTTTAAAACTTCTATATTGCTATAATTAAATAACAAGAAACATTTTCATATACATAATTTTAAAAAATTGTGTCAAAAGTGAATTCATATAATAATTAATATCATTATGTCAAGTTGAATACTTGAGTATAAATTTAAAAGTAGATCTATCGGTCTAAAATAATGTAGCAATTGTAAAGCAAATTAAGATCCGAGAGGGGACCATATCCAAACGTGCAAACATAGAGATCGGGCCTCGAGTTTTATATAAATGTATTAAGCAATATATAAATTAGAAAAAAAGAACAAAATAGGCACTAGAATAAAACAAATAAATGAGATAAAATAAATAAAAGAAACAATAAACAAGGTGGGTCTAGAGCCAGCTGAAGATAGCTAATCCCAATACCAAGCTCCCGACCACCATCTGTACCCCCTTCAATTTCTCTGCTCCACTCTGTCGTATAGTACAATTTTTATAAGCACAATTAGTATTAATTACACAACATTAAAGTCAAATTAATAACAATAACAATGTACCATATATTAATAAGATAACGTGTAATGTTAAGCTTATATATAAGCTCATATAATACCCCGTTATCATTACGGTGGGACGTTATATTTAAATAAAGCCTCACAAGCGATTATTATTATAACACCACAAATCACCAAATCAATAACGATGAAGAGACATTACAGAAATATCAACCATTATTATATTTTTTAACAAAAAGTAATGTTGACTTCAGAATGCCCCTTAATGAGCATTAACAATAACTAGTAATATAAGAAGTAACAAGTCACGACTCTAATCCTACTTTAAATCTAAATTATCAAAAGATTTAAACTGTCAACATATAGGAAGCACACGTTTCTTAATTCTTACACAACTTGATGTTCAATATGCCATATATACTTGGTTATTAAAAGGATATACTAAATGTACCCCTATTGAGTAAACCGTACCATAATTGAGTAAAGTAGAGATATAAACTAACTGATCTAGTAGATGACGAGTGCATTTAGTAAAAATAATGGAGGTTGGTTACCGTTACATAATTCGTTATTTGTGATTTTGATTTATGAAACAAAATGCTTAGATCTAGATGATATTTGCACAATGACGCCTTAATTGATTAATAGAATAAATTATGAACTTAAAGTCGGTTACTTATACGTTATTAACATTAGATCGAGTAAATAAGTGTATGAAAGAATCGTCGTTTTTAAAAGACACTTTATCATTTTAATAAGAAACGCAACAAAATGAAGTAAATCAGTTGGAGAAATCTTACGTCATCAGCAATGGCAGCAGAAGGACCAGGAGACATAGAGTCATCGCTAGGTCCCGGAGCTTCACTTGGAGGCGCCGGTGGCCCCATCATCTCCGGCGCCGGCGCCGGCGACGACGCACCATGCTTCTTCTTCTTCTTGCTAGGCGCCGGAGAAGGAACTTCCGCCGTCGGCGCCTCCACCGGAGCCGCAGTAGGCTCCGGAACCGGCGGCGATTCAACCACCGTAGGCGGAGGAGCACTCACCGGCACCGGAGCAGGCGGCGAGCTCATCGGCGCCGGAACCGGCGGCGGCGAACTCACCGGCGTTTTCGCCGGAGGAGGAACAGACACCGTCGGTGGAGATGCGACAGGAGCAGTTTCAGGAGCAGCGGTTACCGGTGGTTTGGCCGGAGTGGTCGGTTTGGAGGGTGAAGCGGCGGGAGGAGTGGCGGTGGACGGTGGTGGTAGCGTTGGAGAAGCTGCCGGAGATTGGGCGGCGACGGCGGCGACGACGATGAGGGATATTAGGGGTAGAAGAAGGGTGAGTTTTGAGTCCATTGTGATTAGTGATTTTGTGATTTGTGATTTGTGATTTGTGAGTGAAAGTGAGAGTGATGAGATGAAGGTGGAGATGTTAGGAGTATAAGTAGCCGTTAGAGTTAAAGGGGATTATTATTATTAGTATTATTATTATTACTATTTATGCGGGACCCACGGGACGTATAGAAACAAATTATTATGAAATGGACCCCTTTCAGCATGTGAAATCGGGGGGTTAGGTTTTTTCATCCGTGACAATTATCAAATAATAATATTGTTGTTGTTGGTTATGTGTTTAATTGTCTTGTTTTATTTGGAGTGTTAAAACAAAAATTTATGTGTGTTTTGAGATAAAGATCTTGTATTATAAGAAGTAACATTATATTGACGTTCATTGTATTTATTTATTCATTTGTAGATGTTTAATTTCTCTTTTCGACTGTGGTTTTTGAGGTGCTGACTTGACTAAATTGTTGTTAACAATGTCTACAGCTTAGAAGCTTAATTTGGGATGACAAAAAATACTTTTAAAGTCGTTTGGTTGATTGAATTTAATTAAAAAAAATTTCAATGGAAATGAAATTTGAATTACAAATCTTTAATGTGTTAAAAATAAAGATTAGATACCAAAAGTAAATAGTAATTATAGTAAAATCTTGCACTTAATGGAATTCAAATTCAAGTTCTCCATTATTTTGAAGGATTTCACATGAACAATTTTTATTGTTGTTAATAACTCTCATTTCTATATCGCCAATACTCGTCTAGCTAATCAACACTACTGCCTACCCACCGTCAGCGACCACCACTAACAAACATAGTTACAACAAGTCACACTAGCCATTGTCCACGTATACCATTCGCAACCAATCATCGTCACACTAATCAACACTACCACCCGATCACCAATCAGTGTAGTTACCACAATATTACCCACCAGCACCAAACAACACGTGTTGCCGCAACCTTTCGCCTCCCGAGACACATCACCATTGAAGTTGTTTACGTCAACATAGTTGCATGTTGTAGACATCAACACCACTGCTCGTCGCCACCCCCACCTGCCACTGATTGTTGCCTCTACCACCATCACCCGCCACAAACCACTATTGATCTTCACCCACATCACCCACCAATGACTATCCTAAACACTCCTTGTAATTTAAAGATTAGTAAAATAAAAATTACAACTTTTTAAACTAAGAAGAAATTTATTAATTATAAAATAAAATATTAATGTAATAAAATTTATTAATTATAGAAATGATATTTTAAGATATAATATGACTGAAATTACGTATGAGAAATGCCTATAAGTAATAAAACAGTAATATCAATTTAAAAAAAGTTTTTTTTCAAAAAAAAGTAAACATTTTTTTCTAAAACAAACCATATAAAAATCATTTTAAAATTTTTTATTATAACTCCCAAATTTAATTAGTTTTGGTTTTAAAAAATGACTTTTTAAATATACCAATTTTAAAAATATTTCTATTTTAAAAAAATTTATGCTTTAGAAAAATCTATTATTTTAGAAAAAAAATTATTTAGGAATAACATTAATAAATAAATCTCTTTCTTAATTTAATAAATCTAAAAAATGTTAATAACATTATAAGTAGTTAAGGTAATTATTCAATAAAAGATAACTGCAGAAAAAATTTAGTGATGATAATTATGATGTTAACACGTGTCATTCAAGATATTCTTTTATTAAAGTAGAAATATTGAAAATTACTATTTTTTTCTCACTCTTTTAATTAAATAATATATTTTTATATCTTTTTTATTACATTTTCTCTCTCATTCATCCACAATCACTTTTAAATTATTAAAAAAATTATAAGAGTTAAATAATAAATCCTTAAATTTACAAATGAAGAGTAATTTTTTTTTCCTCCACTCACAACCACTTAAATCATTTCATATAATTTAAGAACTCTTATTCACGTATCTTAATAAATAGAATGTAAATGCTATTAGATGTATCACATTTAAGTTGCATTTTAGATCAACAAATATGTAAAATTTAATTCCTATATCATGTTACGGAATCATGAAAGTGACTTTTGACCTAGCAATAGTTGTTAATACAGGGACCCCTTTAACGTACACATGTATATATGTGTGTGAGTGAGAGAGAGATTATGAATATTTTGATATATAAAGATTTTTTCATAATAAAAACAAAATTGTTAATTATATGCCGCTTCTTGCGGGATGCTTCTTACAGCTGGCACCGACAGTTTCGAGTACTGGTTGGTATCTATGGCTATAATTGTGGGATTATTGGGACACTATTAACTATAAATTGCAAAAAGACCCTTGACGTTTTCATAAGCTCGCAAACTAGACCTTTAATTTTAATAACTAACCACAAGGTTTAGAATTTGATTAGTGGGATTTGTTTGTATAGTAGACTAGAACTAGAGGTTTCGTTTTGTATTTTCTCAGTTTATGCTTTATGAATCAAACTAAAGTTTCATAATAATAGAAGGATTAGTGATGTTTGGCGGGTTACTTATTGAAGTAAAATATGAAAGTTCTAAATTTAAATATATCATGTTGCTATTTAACTTAAATAATTAACAGGTGAGAGTTTTCTAAAGAACTATAAATTTTTTTAAGAACTTACAAGAACCAATCACATTATTCATTTGTTGGAAGTTATAAGAAATATGTGTAATTATTATTGATTAAATGGTTTTATGTCTATAATTACACATAGAATACATATAGATATAGATTACATACACATGTATGTTTTAAGTCAAGATATTCGTGTAATTTTCATAATGTTTGTTTTTTTCTTAAAAAACCTAAAAAAATCAATATATACAAATTGTAAATCGTATTCATCAAATTGAAATTTCCAACCTGTAGTTAAAGTAGGGATTTTGTTTAGTCTTACTTACCTTTTGAAATAAACAAACAAATAAAATGTGATTGCGAAAGAAACAAAATAAAAGATATAGTCAGAAATCTTTGCAGCATAAAATTAAATAATTTATTTAATTTTCTAATAAGTGAACATAATACATAACAATAAAAAACTTAATAACAGATGTGCATTTTGTTATGTTATTAGTCGTATTGGATGATTTTGTCCCGTGGCGCCTCTTCCACCGTCATAGTGGGGGTTGAAATGCTTCTCTTCTAAAACACTTTCCATCCTCCTATCATTACATGATAAGGAAAATCATTGAATATATAACGTTCTAAAGTTTATTGGTTTAAAAAATTTAATGATATTAAAATATTATTTAATACTAGGTTAGATACTCGTGTGTTATACGAGTTTAAATAACGAATATGAAATTGTAAATATGAGATTGTTGGGTAGTAAAACAAACCTAGATTTGAGAAGATTGAACCGTGTTTACATTGAAACGAATATGTTTTATAGTATTGCTAATTTTAATTGTGTGTGAATTCGTGAATCTTGATATTTTAAAATTGTTTTATTAAAAAATATGATGTTTAAAGTTTTTTAGTTTTAATAATGATCAGCTAGAAATTAGATTTAATATCAACAAAATTAACTTTTATTAAAAGTATTTTTATTGAAACATTATTTATATTTAGAAAAGTATTAATTTGATCAACATAATAGTAAATGAATATTATTAAAAAGATTATATTTATATACTAATTTTTAAGTTTTATTGTAGTAAGAACATGTGTACAAATACTAAATGTAGCTACTTCTTCTCACTGAGTAGCCCCTCGACTTTTACTTCAGGTTCGGGGAGCTCCCGCAGGGAAACTTGAGTGTCAACAGAACCTTCACTTTTTTTATCTCTCCTTTCCTTTTCTTCATTTTGCTCGGTTGGGAAGGGGAGGTACCTCGAGCGGTTTTGCTTTATTAGTATAGATTTATGATTATTGCAAACGCCGGAAAATCCAAAAAGTAAAATTATTAATAAGTAAAAATGTAAAATTCTTTGAAAAATAAGTTTTTAATAAAGATGATTAATTTGACTGGTGATTGAGTGAATGAAATATGGGGTGGTAAACAACATTATTACATTAAGGTGTTCTTCAACGTTCAAACTTCAAACATTTTGTCTACTCCAAGATCTGCTTCTCATGGTAAATATTTTTATTATTTTTAAAAGTGTAGACATCGATCTCACTTTGTCATTAGGGAGAAAACAAAAGAAAAGATAATAGAAAATCAATCTCTACTTCTTTTCATTTAAACCAGTTATAACGTTTTGTGTACTACAATTTTGATTATCTCCGTAAAGGAGCTGCCATTTGCATGTATGTAGATGACTCTTAAACGTTTTACTTTAAGGTACAATATAAATTAGGGGTATTGAGTGTAATTTGTTGATGATTAAAGTGTAATCAAACTATTCTAGGTAATTGAGATTTATTTGATGACCAAAAAATGATTATAATTAAACATCTAACAAGTTAATTGGTGTGAAATGCAATGATTAAAGAACCATCACATCACGCGGTGGCGGCCGATAGTGAAGCCTAGGATGAGGTAGAACAAAATTGCTTGAAATACTAAAGATCACTAGCTAAAGTTGATTGTCACCAACACAAACTTTGGTAACAAGACATTTTAGTAGCAACTTTCATTTCATTATCAATTGATAATCGGTGGTAACTTGGTCTTTGATAGCAAAACTAATTGGTAGAAAAAAGCAGGAAAATACTACTGATGTTGTTTCTAGCGAGGTAATTACCAATAGTTATGATGATTATAAGCTCCAACAATTATGTAATTAAACAGTTATGATGGTTACAATATTAAATGCACCCAGTTTAAACCCCTATATTAAGAAGACATTTTGGTCCTTGAAGAATCATTTTACAACGATTTTTGGTATGAATTTCTTAGCTGTTTTATGATCATTCTTGAAACCATTCGTTTTATCTGAACAAAAGTTTTGAAATATCACCAAACTTACTTTAATATAACACTATAAAAGTAAGGTCACGATTTAAAGGTCTATTATGGAAACTCCAAATAACAATTCCTACACAATTTGAATAAACTAAACTGAATCATAGACATTAAATATGACAAAAACTTGAAGAAAAAAAGAAGCATAGTATGCAATCCTTAGCTTTGCCATTTTACGCTAAGTCGTTTTTGGCACTAATGACTGATCTAGTCTTTTTGTTTTTAAGTAACTTTTGGAGTTGTCTATGGTTAAAAATGAACACCAAGCTTCCGTAAAGGACCACTTCCCACAAACAAAAGTTAAGCGATGGCAGTTGTTAATCGAACAAGCGTATAACTCCTTAGGCGGAAAACATTCCATTTCTCAAGTTGGAATCCACGATATATTGACATATACAAAAGATCCTTCAGGAGGCTCAACAACAATTACATCAGTCACAGTGAAAAACGAGGAGCCCAGGTCGACATCAGGTCGAAGGAAATTTCCATAGAGGGCAACTTTGTTTGCTTGCGTCTTTGGAAAGATTGTTTGGAGTGTGAAGGAAAGCTTAAACATATTCGATAGAGACCATTTCGAACAATCAAATAAAAACATGGGCAAGAATGCTTGCAAGCATGAGCTCCTTGCCATTAGGGAAAAACAAAAGAAAAGATAATAGAAATTTCACTTAAACCAGTTATAATAATTTATGTACTACATTTTGATTATCTCGATAAGGAGCTGTCATTTTTTATTTTTATTTTGAAAGGCAACACTCCAGCATGCTAGCAAGAAGCTAAGCACACTAAAACAATACATCAACAGGATAACAAATCATTGTAGCATTTTCAATAAACTCAAGTACAATATAAAGGGAAATTTACCAAATTAGCAATTTGACTATATGTTTTTTCATTAATGGCCATTGACTTTAACATTTACTAAATTATTTAACAAATCAGATGGTGTCACGTGGACAAATATCTCTGATCGGCGATACAAAACCATGATGATTAATGGGTTATGATGATTAGCTATTGTTAATCATGTCTAGATGTTGTTATGAGCTTGAGATGGTATAATTGTAATGAATTCATGAATACATTGAGTGTTTGATAGATGTTGGAATGTACTTTTCCAAAAGGG
This sequence comes from Flaveria trinervia, assembly GCA_025506515.1. Classification (NCBI taxonomy): domain Eukaryota; kingdom Viridiplantae; phylum Streptophyta; class Magnoliopsida; order Asterales; family Asteraceae; genus Flaveria; species Flaveria trinervia. Next base: position 10,106,187 of record CM046450.1, read on the forward strand.
AAACTTTATTTACACAAAGTTTGAAGGATGATAGTTTGAACATGTTTGAGATGTTAGGAGCATGTTAGTATGTTCATGGATAAATTCTAATGTGATAGAACATGTTAAATTAGTTGTATGGGATGCTTGGATAATCATGGATGATGTTTGGATTTTGATGATCATATATGATGTTGATGTTGGTTAGTAGCTAAGACATCATGTTTGGGACTGGAAATTGATTGTTGTGGTGTATGTTGAATGCAATGAACATGGTTAATGAATGTGAATATGATTATCATACACATGTGCAAATCTGAGGCCCATACTTAGTAGGATTGGCAGGGTTTAGGATGTGAAGTCGTGAGTGGCTTCACATGGCATGTGGTGCGTGATTTGATCTTTGTGTGACATGTTAGTTGTGTTATAACTAGTGGACATGTTAATATTCTAGATTCGCATGACTTGTATGATACTTGGTTGTATGATGATCTAAGTGATACACCTGGATAATGTGGCATACATATGATCCATTTGAATGTTAACCATGTATGATAAATGTGTATGATTGCTTGAATGGTTTACAACACATAAAGTCACCAACGGGTCAACTGGGTCAAACGTGTCTGTTTTCTGAAACCTTGAGTCCATGGTTGTAGTGTACTTAGGGTTTTACATGTTCTCTGTTTGCACGTACTCATATACTTATATGATTTAGGTAACCTCTGAAGGTTGTCTTCCACTCTGTCTGTCAAGTAAACTCTAAGTATCTATTACGCATATCAGATGAGTTCATACCCCACTCTTTACTTAATCTCTTTTAGGGGAGTTAGCATACTGGTAAACTACAAATGCTTTATATATCAAGTTGTGTATAATATTAATATAGTGTTGATATTATGGAAAACTCCTCACACTTTCGAATTGTTAATATTGAATAGCGGGGAAATTTGGGTAGTACTACTGCGTTTGACAAGCCCCACCTGTGTGACTCGAGGTCAACGGGTGCAATTTGTCCTATTGAACATTATCACGACCTGTTAAGTCGTGACAGGAGGCAACAACGTAACACAGTCAGCTTCAATGCGAAATCATAAAAGTTAATATTATTATTAATGGACTAGCTATCTGTTACAATGCACTACTTCTATATCTCTATTATTAAACTGCTTATGTTTGAATATCACTCTTGAACTCACAACCATTGTGTTGACATTTTAGTATGCTATTCTCAGGTCATTAGCTTGCTTGCCTTTAGGAGCACTACATGGTTTCACTTGCATTCTAAGACAGTCTTCAAGAATCTTTATTGTTTTTAATGGTTAATTTTACTCATTGGGTTGGCGCATGTTTTGCCATAGTATACATTTTTATTTCTTTGGGTTGTCTTAAAACGCTTCCGCACAGTTTCAAGTTTATACTTGGTGATTTTATTTAATTGTGGCATAGAGTCGTTCTGAGTAATTATTGACTGTGATCCTGGTTTGTTCACACGCCTCGCGGTAAAACTCCGCACGTGGATTTTGAGGGTGTGACACTTTCTACACCCCAACTTCTTGCCCATTGGCAGCTTTGTTCCAAATAGCTGCAACTACATGCTTGCATGGCATCCCTGTCATTCCCGTCTTCTACAAGCATATAACTTCTAGTCATATCTATCACACACTGGTCCCCATTTGGTCCACTAACTTGATACTGATCCTCACCATTCCCAATCACAGAGTATCTTGTAGCCTTTTTTTTATAATTGTTTCAAACCTTTTGGTAGCAGTGGGTGTGAGCAGTCCTTCACTCCTTTCAAAATCTTCAAAACAGTCACATCCTCCTCATTAGATACTCTCTAATATATTTAAGGTGTTATGATGGGCTTGTCCCTGCCCTCAACTATCTTGCTACTAAACACCTCGCACATGTTGTTTAGCAACACATCTGACAATGCCCTGCCTAAGAACATAAAGAAAATGTAATTGAAATGTAAAATACACGTTATAACAAAAATCAATGAAATAGTAATACTTCATACCAGAGAAATGAGATCTTGACCAATGTTTTGGTGGGATGTTGGACAACCACACATGGGCATCATTGTTAAACCTCCTCAACTCATCCATTGCATTTTGAAATTGAACTGTAGTTGTTGATGTTGCCAATTTCCATAGCATATCCTTGTAAAGTTTCCCTTTGAAATATCCTTTCATGTTCTCATGTATGTGCATGAGACAGAATCTGTGCTCAGCACAAGGGAACACTTTCATGATGGCAGGAAGAATACCCTATTTAGCCCAACATTTCAAACATGTTATGATGTGTGTTAGAAAAAAAAACAATATAAACACATATTATACTTATACATATCTTTTTCCTATCATTGATGAATGTAAAGTTTGAATTACTTGCCATATCTAAATCATCACCCAAACATTCAAGAAACCATATCCATGAACTCAAGTTTCTTCCTCTACAATTGCATAACAAAGAGGGTAGATTCCATTATTAGGGTCAATACCCACTGCACTAAGTATTTGACCTGGAAAAGGACCTTTCATGAAAGCCCATCTAAACCATGTAGTTCCCTTCCTATTGCTTTGAATCCTTGCTTTAAAGCCCACAAGCACACATATATTCTCTTAAATTTCTAGTCTGACTTGTTGGATCCACACAATGGTTCTACCTCTATCTTCACAGTTGTACCTGGGTTTGAAACACATACCTCATTAGCATAATCCCTCAACAAAGCATATTATGAGATGTAATCCCCTTCAACTTCTTTCTTAGCTTTTGTCTTTGCTCTGTATGCTTTCATCTTAGAAACACCTAATTCATATCTCCTTTGAATTGATCTTGAACAGCCCTTACAGGTATCTCTGGTTTTCTTAAACTTGATCTATCATATGTTGTGATAGAAACGTGGATGTGCAAGCAGGAACATATCTACTTTGAAGACATTTATGTTCTGTAATTAAAGTCTTCACCATCCAAGATTCTATTCCACTAACTTTGATATTAATAGGACCCAGGGGCATTGAAATAGATGAGGATTTGTCTTCTTCCCCTCCCACCAACATTTTTCTTTGAACCATTAAAGTCTTTATCTATGTTCAACACTGGTCCCTTACCTTTATCTTTATTCTGCTTTGATCCCTTGCTTCCATCCTGACTAGTTGGTGAACTCCCATGACAAACTGCTCTAAGTCTTGATTATCATCCTTGACAATTTTAATCAACCTTTTTGTTTCAACAGAATAAGCCCTAATTAACTTTTAGCTTCTTCCTTACTTCCAAATAATTGACCAAGGTAAAAATTTGTATTATTTTCATTTGACCTTCTTAGATATTTTAGTTTTTGTCTTCTGATACTTGAAGCATTCTCATATGATTCTAAACCACTTTCAAACACCTCATTATCCACACATCCTCATTAACATCTCCCTCTTCCAACACCTTATTATCCATTACATCCAAGTCCACATTTAATCTAAAGTCCCTCATGTCCACTTCATAATCATCCACACTGTCATGAACATCAATAATGAAATCACTATCATCCTTATTGTCATTTACAAGCTCTTCACTATCATCCTCTAGACTGTCATGCTCCTCCTGATTTGAATCCACTCCATGATCTATTATTATCATACTCATGCTGATTTGAATCCACTCCATGCTCTACATTATCATACTCATGTTCATTGTATCCGCTTCTTGCTGATTTGTATCCATTTCATGCTGATTGTATCCACTTCATGCTGATTTAAATCCACTTCATGCTGATTTAAATCCACTTCATGCTCCATATTATAATGCTCATGCTGATTTGCATCTATTTCATGTTGGTTTAAATCCACTTCATGCTCTACATTATCTTATTGCATTATGTCACCTTGCCCACTTCCAGTTAATTTTTCAACTTCAGGTACATGATCATGCCAATCCAACAACAATCATTTTGAAGTGTTCCATGTAACATGATTGCTACTTTCTATTTCATCAACTATCTCTTCAATTCTAACTTTTGCTGGTGAGACGAAATATGTATGTAGGTTTGTGCTCCCATGTTCAGTGTACATATTTATTAACTTATGCACAGAGACATGTTTGGCCAAGTTCAATACACCATAATCATTACCTAGGGCTTGAAGACCAAAATCCATATATTTTTCTGGAACTAAGAAGTGGTAATATATGCCTCATCACCAGTATACCCTAACATTACCATAATTCTATCCATTTGGAACACAGAGAATTTTTCAATGTCAATAAGATCCACATAATCTATTTTACTTCCCACATAGGTACACCCTGGAAATCGAGTAAACCTTCCACCGTGATTAAAGGGAAATTTACCAAATTAGCAATCATTGCAGCAGTTTCAATCAACTTAGGTACAATATAAAGGGAAATTTACCAAATTAGCAATTTGACTATATGTTTTTTCATTAATGGCCATTGACTTTAACATTTACTAAATTATTTAACAAATCAGATGGTGTCACGTGGACAAATATCTCTGATCGGCGATACAAAACCATGTGATATCGTCAAGATTAGATGTCCATAGATACCAATTCATGTGTATTGCAAGGATATTGCTAAAAGGAAAAAAACCCAACAAATTACACTCAAGTTATTATATGTGAAGTACAATGATTAAAGAATCACCGCACCACGGGGTGGCGGCGCATAGTGAAGTCCAGGACAGGGTAGAGCAAAAGTTGCTTGAAATACTAAAGATCACTACCTAAAGTTGGTTGTCACCAACTAAACTTTGGTAACAAGACACTTCAAAAGCAACTTTCATTTCATCATCAAATGATAATCATTAGTAGTAACTTGATCTTTGATAGCAAAATTGATCGGTAGAAAATGCTACTGATGTTTTTCTAGCGATGTAACTGCCAATAGCTATGGTGATTATAAGCTCCAACAGTTGTCATTAAACAGTCATGATGGTTAAAATGTTAAATGCACCAGTTCAAAGTTTAAACCCATGTATGAAGAAGACATTTTGGTCTTATTTGAAGAATCATTTTACAATGATTTTTTTGTATGAATCTCTTAATTGTTTTTATTATTATTCTTGAAACCATTTGTTTTATCTGAATAAGATTTTGAAGTATCATCAAAGTTACAAAAATAAGGTCACCATTTGAAGAAACTTCAAACAATAATCATACACAACTTGCATAAGCTAACTGAATCATAAACTCTGAGCAAAAACTTAAAGTAATAAAGGAGCATAGTATGCAATCCTTAGCTTTGTCATTTTACGCAAACTCGTTTTGGCACTGATAACTATTCTAGTCTTTTGGTTTTTAGGTAACTTGGATTTTTTTTGGTTAAATATGAACACCAAGCTTAGGTGAAGGACCACTTCCGCACAAACCAAAGTCAAGCGCTGGCGATTGTTAATCGAACAGGCATATAACTCCTTAGGGGGAAAACATTCCATTTCCTCGAGTCGGAATCCAAATATATGGCATATACAAAACATTCATCAGGAGGTTCACAACAAATACATCAGTCCAGTGAAAATACGAGGAGCCCAGGTTGGCGTCAGTAGAAGGAAATTTCCATAGAGGGCAACTTTGTTTGGTTGCATCTTTGGATGGATTGTTTGGAGTGTGAAGGCAAAGCTTAAACACATTCGATCGATGATGCTTGCAAGCATGAGCTCCTTCTCTATATAGAGTTATATCTTGTGATTAAGTAGATAAACTCAAGCTGATGAAACCACCAACCTCGATGATACACCAGGAGAATCATTGCCATCAATCAACCATCATTGAATGGAACACATATCATGGGATGCATCATGTCCATTAATCAAATTACATGGTTTGGGTAACCATTTTACACACTAATCACAACCATAGACATGCTCCATGAAGATCTTTTTGTATGTATTATATAATAAAGAGTAAATTACAGTTTTCATCCTTTAAGTTTATAGAAAATTTCAGTAATTGTCCTTTAACTAAAGAAATTACAAGGAATGTCCTTTACATTTAAATTGTGTTACATGTTTCGTCCTTTACCCTAACGGACGTCAATTTTAAACGTTATCTTATGTCATGTGCGACGCACATGAGGGCAAAACTGTCAATTTGTGTCCCTTTCTTCCAATTCACCCTTTTAACCCCTCTTCCCCTTCACATATGTAGATGTGATTTTCAAAATTAGGGCTCACAAGCAAGAAACACTTCATCATCAAGACCCCCCTCTTCATCATCAAATTGACCTTAGTAGCTGACGATGGGTTTTGTCGTTGTGGAAAAGAGGCAGTGATCGTGGCATCATGGACTCCCCGTAACCCAGGTCGACGTTTCTATGCTTGTCCAATATCAAAGTGTTGATTTTTTGGATGGTTTGATCCCGTAATGTGTGAAAGATCCATGGACATCATTCCAGGACTTCTTAAAGCAAAGAACGACCTTGAAGAAAAGCTGAAAACAAGTGAAGCTAAAGAAAGAAAATGGAAGACATGTTTACTTATTAGTTGGATCAGCTTCATAGTGGTTGTAATTGCTCTTAAGTTGTAATTGTGATGTTTAGCTGTAATGTTTCAGTTGTAATAATGCACTTGTACTAATGGTTTGATATCTAATGGGAAACATCATATGTGAGATAATTTTAGAGTAAATCGATCCATTTGTGATGTTGGTATTATACTGAGTTTGGTACAAGCAATACTTAAATATAGCACAAACAACATAGATAATTTAAAATGGCATAAACAACCTACATTGTCATTTAGTACAAAGTTACATTCTTCCCAAATAGAGTGCACAATAAAAAAAGGTTCCAAAAGACAGTACATGCTTAATCAAAGTGTTCAAAAGACCAACTAGACATTCTAAAACAAATGTTCCAAAACACCAACAACTCATCACATCCTAACCTTGTTCCTCTTGACCTTTGCAGGTCCTGCTATTATGGTCCCTCTTTCCACATTTGCCACAAGTTACAGTCCTATTCTTTTTAGACAACCTCCCTCCCTTGGTGATGTCTTCCATTTCAAATGTTGATCGTTTTCTTGCCTTTTTGGGTCTTCCCACTTGTTTGTGATGAGTTGGTGGAGTTAGTGTTGTAGGGAACTGTGTTTTTGCCCATAAAGACCTGCATTGGTTGGAGTTATTTTGAAACTATAAACTTGTTTCCATTGCTTCATTGTGTAAACTGGATGCAACCAACTTTCTGTGACATCCGGTAAATTTCCGTTATCAAACTCCGTTAGTTCCGTTGAGTCTTGCATACACGTGTTGTAAGCACACACTAGTTGTCGTTTAGCGTTGGTGATCTAATAATAATTAATAATGTTAAATTAATGATAATCTAGTTGTCAATGTGATTATGGTATTATGTTTATGTGTTTGCATGTTTTAAATGTTAATTAGGAAATTAATCGCGTAACGTGGAAACGTACCTATTTATTTGTATGTCTTGTGTTTTTATAAAAATACAATATATAATGATTATTATTAGTTTATATCTTTATATTATTAAGTTAAAAACACATTACAAAGAGTTTAAAGTCTAGTTTTTATAAAATACCAAAACACAAGGATTTAAAGGGTAAATATGGAAATTAAATTAAACAAAACAACCCAAACCCTAATTCCCACTCCCATTCGGCTGCAAACACCTTTCAAACACTCTCCCCTTTGCGAAATCAGCCTAGAACAAGCAAGAGAACTCGAAATTGAATCGATTTCAAGAGTTGCAATAAGTAGGAATCATCAAATACAAGCCATTACACGTTTAAAGGTTAGAACTTTGCAAGTTGTTGTGGGTTTTTCATGGTGGCCAAACCCTAATTTGTTTTTGTATGATCATGGGGTCGAGATTGATGTTCATTGATGATGTTAGTATGTTAGTTGGATTGAATACATGTTGTTTAACGTTGATTATGCATGAATTGTATGTTTTTAGTGGATTGATCATGAACTTTGATCCTAGGCAAACCCTAATTCGAAATTGATAAGATTATGTATGATTGATGGTTGTTTGATAAATGTATGATGATTAGTAGGTTGTATGAATGCTAGGGTACATTGATCTTGCAAGAAATTGATGAATTGAAGTTGGTGTTCATAGGTTACTAATAATAGTAACTTTATTTCCATGACATGATGATCTAATGATAGATTGATGTGGTTGATGTGTTCATGATGATAATTAGATGCTATATTGTTAATATGAATGCTAGAAATCTTAGAATGAATATTGTTGTTCATATCTTGCCAAAGCGAAAACTTTTGTTCATGATGATTAATGGGTTATGATGATTAGGTATTGTTAATCATGTCCAGATGTTGTTATAAGCTTGAGATGGTATAATTGTAATGAATTCATGAATACATTGAGTGTTTGATAGATGTTGGAATGTACTTTCCCAAAAAGAAAACTTTATTTGCATAAAGTTTTAAGGATGATAGTTTGAACATGTTTGGGATGTTAGGAGCATGTTAGTATGTTCATGGATAAATTCTAATGTGATAGAACATGTTAAATTAGTTGTATGGGATGCTTGGATAATTATGGGTGATGTTTGGATTTTGATGATCATATATGATGTTAATGTTAGTTAGTAGCTAAGACATCATGTTTGGGACTGGAAATTGATTGTTGTGGTGTATGTTGAATGCAATGAACATAGTTAATGAATGTGAATATGTCATCATACACGTGTGCGAATCTGAGGCCCCTACTTAGTAGGATTGGCAGGGTTTAGGATGTGAAGTCGTGAGTGACTTCACATGGCATGTGGTGCGTGATTTGATCTTTGTGTGGAATGTTAGTTGTGTTATAACTAGTGGACATGTTAATGTTCTAGATTCGCATGACTTGTATGATACTTGGTTGTATGATGATCTAAGTGATACGCCTGGATAATATGGCATACATATGATCCATTTAAATGTTAACCATGTATGATATAAGTGTATGATTGCTTGAATGGTTTACAACACATAAAGTCACCAACGGGTCAAACAGGTCAACTTGGTCAGACGTGTCTGTTTTCTGAAACCTTGAGTCCATGGTTGTAGTGTACTTAGGGTTTTACATGTTCTCTGTTTGCACGTACTCATATACTTATATGATCTAGGTAACCTCTGAAGGTTGTCTGTCCACTCTGTCTGTCAAGTAAAACTCTAAGTATCTATTACGCATATCAGATGAGTTCATGCCCCACTCTTTACTTAATCTCTTTTGGGGAGTTAGCATACTGGTAAACTACAAACGCTTTATATATTCAAGTTGTGTATAATATTAATATAGTGTTGATATGGAAAAGTCCTCACACTTTCGAATTGTTAATATTGAATAGCGGGGAAATTTGGGTAGTATACTGCGTTTGACAAGCCCCCCTGTGTGACTCGAGGTCAACCGGGTGCAATTTGTCCTATTGAACATTGTCACGACCTGTAAGTCGTGACAGGAGGCAACAACGTAACACAATCAGCTTCAATTGCGAAATCATTATGAGTTAATATTATTGTTAATGGACTAGCTATCTGTTACAATGCACTACTTCTATATCTCTATTATTAAACTGCTTGTTTGAATATCACTCTTGAACTCACCAACCATTGTGTTGACATTTTAGTATGCTATTCTCAGGTCATTAGCTTGCTTGCCTTTAGGAGCACTACATGGTTTCACTTGCATTCTAAGACCTAGTCTTCAAGACATCTTTATTGTTTTTAATGGTTAATGTTTACTCATTTGGGTTGGCGCATGTTTTGCCATAGTATACATTTTTATTTCTTTGGGTTGTCTTACAAAACGCTTCCGCACAGTTTCAAGTTTATACTTTGGTTGATTTTATTTTAATTGTGGCATATAGAGTCGTTCTGAGTAATTATTGACTGTGATCCTGGTTTTCACACGCCTCGCGGTAAAACTCCGCACGTGGATTTTGAGGGTGTGACAGATTGGTATCAGAGCCATTGGTTATAGGGAACTAGGTTGCATACACACTATACTATAACCACACACAGTTAGTTACTTACCTGTGCCTTATTCTCATCTACTGTATACTCATTGGCATACACGTCACACTCTCTACAGCATGGCATCGTCATCGAGAGCTCCGAGTAAGCGACCTGAATCACCTTCATGATCTGAATCCCCACCTCTCGCACCTGTACCTGACAATGGACTCGATTAGCCCCGACTATCTTATCCTCGAAGGGAGATGGACTGGGATCAACCTTTTGCACTGATGGAACGTGACCCTCCACGAGACTGGAGTTTCTATTCTAGATTCATTGATCATATTATGTATAGGGAGCGCGTACGTGTCCCGAGGCCCAGGACTAGGAACAACGCCGATCAACCAATGCCTTCACTCCCACGGACGGTGCAGTCCAACGAGCAACTGATTGTTGCACTGGTGGCTGTACTAGACACTGAGCAACATCAAGTCAGGCGGCTCACGAGTGATGTCTGTACACTGCAGCATGAGGTGTACAAACTGAGACATCAAATGAATGAACTCGAGGAGCAACACGGGAAGACCCTAAATGGGTGTCACCACATCAAGATGGTCTCATAGCACTCAGAGGGCGCGTGACTGCTCGTGAACAGCGGGACGTAATAGCCGATAATAGGATTGCTATCTTAGAAGCCCAACTAGCAGCGCTTCAGATTGCTATAGCTCCTGCTCCTGCAGCAGACCCTGAGGATGAGAATCCCGAGGAGGAACCCGAGGAGGAGGAACCGGTGGAGATGGAGGATGACAGTGATGGGTCAGATGTTGTCGATTGACTTTCTTTATATGACTTAGACTACGTAGTGTTTTCTTTTTGAAACCTATGTGGGAAGGGTTATTTCCCCACACGAACGACAAACTTAAATTTTGACATTGATGAATACATTATGACTCATTTACAATTTATTTACTTTGGTTATCATTTTTGTTATGAATGTTGTGGTTGTGATGATTCATTATTTTTTTTATTTACTGTTTACTGTACTTCAATGAGATAAATGTGTTTGAGGTTACTCATTATTGTATTTGTGAATGTAAAGTGAAAAGAAAGGACGCCCGTGGACGTGGACGTGGCACTGGAGAACAGGACGGTGGTGCTATTAACATGACCCCCGCAGAATTAGCTGCTCTAATTAATGAGCATGTTCAGGCAGCAGTGGCTGTTGCCCAGGCGGGTCAGCCAGCAGGTAAACAATGATAGAAAGATAAATCTGATATCTTTCATAACTGTATGGGTGTGTTGTGTTAAAACATGACCATCGGTGTGTACCTACAAGTCCTTTTATGGACTGTAAACCACACACCTACAGCGGTACTGAGGGTGCTGTAGGGCTTGTACGATGGTTTGAGAAGACTGAGTCTGTCTTCTCCAAATGCAACTGTCCACCTGCTGATCAAGTGAAGTATGCCACCGGGACTTTAGAGGGTGCTGCTCTGTCTTGGTGGAACGCGCAAGTCCAGATGTTAGGAAAAGCGATGGCGAATGGGCTTCCATGGGATGAGTTCAAAACAATGATGACTGAGGAGTACTGTCCCCGCAATGAAGTGCAGAAGCTAGAGATGGAGTTCTGGCAACTGAAGATGCATGGCTTGGAAATCAAGGCCTACACCACCAGAACCCATGAACTAGCAACTTTGTGCCCAGGAATGGTGAATGAAGTGCATAAGAGGGTGGAGCATTACATACGGGGATTAGTACCCGAAATTCAAAGTATGGTAACTGCTTCCAACCCAACCACAATTCAGCAAGCCATCCAGTTAGCTCATAAGCTAACTAACCAAGTCGTGGAGCAAGGACGTCTACCCAAACGGGGCGCTGTGGCGAGCGTGCCCGACAAAAAAATAAAGTGGGATAGTGCCAACAACACCAAATCATCATCATCATCATCTTCTAGCGGTCAACCTCAACCTCAACAGCAACAATAGCCAGTTCAGCAACAACGGAGGTTTGACAATAACCGTAACTTCAACCAAACGACTGAAAATAATCAAGGACCCAGTGGTTATGGTGGTAGACTTCCGAAGTGCACTCGGTGTAGTTACCATCATGTGGGAAGGTGTGATAACTTCAAGTGTCAACGCTGTGGAAAATTTAGACACGCTGCTAAGGATTGTCGCGGTGAGTTGGTAAGGAGGCCACAACAACCTCAGGAAACTCCCAAAGGTTTCTTTGAATGTGGGAAAGAAGGGCATTATAGGCGAAACTGCCCACAACTAAGGAGAAATGGTAATGGCAACAACAACAACAACAACGGTAATAACAACAACAGTGGCAATGGTACTGGTAATGGCGGCAACAAAGATGGAGCCATGGGGAGAGCCTTCATCATTGGCTCAGGTGAGGCTCTAAATGATCCCACAACTGTTACTGGTAGGTTCTCTATTAATGGTTGTTTTTCTACGATACTATTCGATACTAGAGCCGATAGGAGTTTTATGTCCTTAAAGTTCTGTAGTCTTTTAAGTGATATACCCTCTGCTTTAGAATCTAAATACACCGTGGAATTAGCCAATGGTAAACAGATCCATGTAACGCATATCCTTAAGGACTGTAAGATAGAACTTGCTGGTCATACTTTCGCTATAGATCTTATGCCTGTTACGCTGGGGAGTTTTGATGTTGTGATAGGCATGGATTGGCTTTCTAGCAAGCAAGCGGAAGTCATATGTCATGAGAAATCATACGAATTCTTGTTGGTGACAAAATCCTTACAGTCAGAGGTGATAGGAGTGGTGCTGTGATAGGCATTATCTCATACATGAAACCCCAAAAGTTATTACGAAAGGGTCGTGTGGCTATTCTAGCACTCGTAACTGATAAGCAAACGGAAGAAAGGAGAATGGAGGATATTCCCATAGTGCGCGACTTTCCAGAGGTGTTTCCAGAGGATTTTCCTGGATTACCACCTCACCGCCAAGTGGAATTCCAGATCGAGTTGACTCCCGGCGTAGCCCCGATTGCTGGGGCACCTTATCGATTAGCACCGAACGAACTACAAGAGTTGTCATCATAACTTTAGGAGCTTTTAGATAAGGGCTTTACTCGACCTAGCACATCACCTTGGGGAGATCCTGTTCTTTTTGTTAAGAAGAAGGATGGCACATTCCGGATGTGCATCGATTATAGAGAGTTAAACAAAGTAACAGTCAAGAACCGATACCCTTTATCTCGTATCGATGACTTGTTTGATCAGCTTCAGGGATCAAGCTATTATTCGAAGATTGACTTGAGATTCATTTATCATCAACTTCGAGTTCGAGAAGAAGACATTCCCAAGACTGTGTTTCTTACTCGTTATGGTCATTATGAGTTCTTGGTCATGCCTTTTGGGTTGACTAATGCACCTGCTGTGTTCATGGACCTCATGAACCGTGTGTGCAAACCCTATCTCGATCAGTTCGTCATTGTGTTTATCGATGATATACTGATATATTCTAGGACCAAGGAGGATCATAAAAAGCACTTACGAATGATCTTAGAACTATTAAAAAATGAGCAGCTGTATGCCAAATTCTCAAAGTGTGACTTTTGGATACGAGAAGTGCAATTTTTAGGTCATATTGTTAATGAGAAAGGGATACATGTTGATCCTGCCAAAATTGAGGCGATAAAGAATTGGACTACACCCAAAACGCCGAGTGAGATAAGACAATTTCTGGGATTAGCAGGATATTACCGACGATTCATTGAAGGATTCTCAAAAATCGCACAACCTATCACGGCCTTGACTCACAAAGGAACGATATACAAATGGAGTGAGAACCAAGAATCAGCTTTTCAATTGTTAAAACAAAAACTCTGTACTGCCCCGATATTAGCACTACCAGAGGGAACGGATGATTTCGTGGTGTATTGTGATGCATCCTTTCAAGGATTGGGTTGTGTCTTAAATCAACGAGAAAAGAATAGCTACGCCTCGAGACAACTAAAGGTTCATGAGAAGAACTATACCACCCATGACTTAGAATTTGGTGCAGTGGTTTTTGCTTTAAAGATCTGGAGATATTACTTGTACGGTACCAAGTGCACTATCTACACTGATCACAAGAGTCTTCAACATATCTTCGAGCAAAAGAGTTGAATATGAGGCAACGACGTTGGGTGGAACTACTAAACGACTATGATTGCGCTATTAAGTACCATCCAGGAAAGGCGAACATAGTTGCCGATGCCTTAAGCCGGAAGGAAACGGCTAAACCCAGACGGGTGCGAGCTTTACAGCTTACTATCAGTACCCAACTGCCCGAACAAGCTAAGGAGGCGCAGATAGAAGCTTTAAAAGCATAAAATGTTGGTTCTGAGTCGTTAAGGGGAATGGATAAACAACTGGTGGTGAAAGAGGATGGAATTCAGTATTTCATGGATAGACTTTGGGTGCCTGTCTATGGAAATCTGAGAGATTTAGTTATGAGCGAGGCACACAAATCTAAGTATTCTATACATCCTGGATCCGACAAGATGTATCATGACCTAAAGGCGCACTACTGGTGGCCTAACATGAAAGCGGATGTAGCTACGTATGTGAGCAAGTGTTTGACCTGCTCAAAAGTAAAAGTGGAATATCAAAAACCATCCGGATTGTTACAACAACCTGAGATACCAATATGGAAATGGGAACAGATCTCCATGGATTTTATTACTAAGTTACCCTGGACTAATACCAGTTGTGACAATATGGGTTATTATGGATCGATTGACAAAGTCTGCTCACTTCCTTGCAATTAAGGAAACGGATAAGATGGAGAAATTATCTCGTCTGTACCTTAAAGAGATCGTTTCGAGACACGATGTACCGATCTCAGTTATTTTCGACCGTGACGCTCGTTTCATGTCACATTTCTGGCAATCATTGCAGAAATCTTTGGGTACACGATTGGATATGAGTACTGCGTATCACCCACAGACGGATGGCCAGAGTGAGCGTACCATACAAACGTTGGAGGATATGCTACGTGCTTGTGTGATTGACTTCGGGAATAACTGGGAAATTCACCTGCCATTGGTGGAGTTTTCTTATAACAACAGTTATCATCCTAGCATACAGGCAGCACCTTTCGAGGCGTTGTATGGGAGAAAATGTAGATCACCGGATTGCTGGGCAGAAATTGCTGATAGTCAGCTAACAGGTCCCGAGTTAATTCATGAGACAACCGAGAAGATTGTGCAGATACGAAATCGTATGGCTGCAGCGTGAGACATGCAAAAGAGTTATGCTGATAAGAGACGGAAACCTTTAGAGTTTCAGGTTGGTGACAAGGTTTTGTTGAAAGTCTCACCATGGAAAGGCGTAGTTCGGTTTGGTAAGCGAGGGAAGCTAAATCCGAGGTACGTTGGACCATTTGAAATAGTGGAAAGAATAGGTCCAGTGGCCTATCACTAGCCCTACCTGATTTGCTAAGTGGAATCCACGATGTATTTCACGTGTCGAACCTGAAGAAGTGCATAACTGATGAAACAATGGTCGTACCACTAGAAGAAGTTCAAATGGATGAACAATTGCGTTTTATTGAAGAACCAGTCGAGGTGATGGACCGTGAGGTGAAAACACTTAAGCAAAGCAAGATACCCATTGTCAAAATCCGTTGGAATTCGTGACGTGGACCGAAATTCATATGGGAACGAGAAGATCAAATGAAGCTTAAGTACCCTCAACTATTTGAAAATACGATGCCAGTAGACGAAGGTATTGATTTAAATTTCGGGATGAAATTTCTTTCAACATGGGGATGATGTGACAACTCATTCAAAACTCACTCGATTTCGATTTCTGTGTGCCAATACAGTAGACCAGTGATGGAACACTCTCACCATGTAACGCAATTTTCGGGACGAAAATTCTTTCAACATGGGGATAATGTGACATCCGGTAAATTTCCGTTATCAAACTCCGTTAGTTCCGTTGAGTCTTGCATACACGTGTTGTAAGTACACACTAGTTGTCGTTTAACATTGGTGACCTAATGATAATTAATAATGTTAAATTAATGATAATCTAGTTGACAATGTGATTATGGTATTATGTTTATGTGTTTGGATGTTTTAAATGTTAATTAGGAAATTAATCGTATAACGTGGAAACGTGCCTATTTATTTGTATGTCTTGTGTTTTTATAAAGATACAATATATATGATTATTATTAGTTTATATCTTTATATTATTAAGTTAAAAACACATTATAAAGAGTTTAAAGTCTAGTTTTTATAAAATACCAAAACACAAGGGTTTAAAGGGTAAATATGGAAATAAATTAACAAAACAACCCAAACCCTAATTCTCACTCCCATTCGGCCACAAACACCTTTCAAACCCTCTCCCTTTGCGAAATCAGCCTAGAACAAGCAAGAGAACTCGAATTGAATCGATTTCAAGAGTTGCAATAAGTAGGAATCATCAAATACAAGCCATTACACGTTAAAGGTTAGAACTTTGCAAGTTGTTGTGGGTTTTTCATGGTGGCCAACCCTAATTCGTTTTTGTATGATCCTGGGTCGAGATTGATGTTCATTGATGATGTTAGTATGTTAGTTGGATTGAATACATGTTGTTTAACGTTGATTATGCATGAATTGTATGTTTTTAGTGGATTGATCATGAACTTTGATCCTAGGCAAACCCTAATTCGAAATTGATAAGATTATGTATGATTGATGGTTGTTTGATGAATGTATGATGATTAATAGGTTGTATGAATGCTAGGGTACATTGATCTTGCAAGAAATTGATGAATTGAAGTTGGTGTTCATAGGTTACTAATAATAGTAACTTTATTTCCATGACATGATGATCTAATGATGATTGATGTGGTTGATGTGTTCATGATGATAATTAGATGTTATATTGTTATATGAATGCTAGAAATCTTAGAATGAATATTGTTGTTCATATCTTGCCAAAGCGGAAACTTTTGTTCATGATGATTAATGGGTTATGATGATTTATTGTTAATCATGTCCAGATGTTGTTATAAGCTTGAGATGGTATAATTGTAATGAATTCATGAATACATTGAGTGTTTGATAGATGTTGGAATGTACTTTCCCAAAAGAAAACTTTATTTGCACAAAGTTTTAAGGATGATAGTTTGAACATGTTTGGGATGTTAGGAGCATGTTAGTATGTTCATGGATGAAATTCTAATATGATAGAACATGTTAATTAGTTGTAGATGCTTGGATAATCATGGGTGATGTTTGGATTTTGATGATCTATATGATGTTGATGTTGGTTAGTAGCTAAGACATCATGTTTGGGACTGGAATTGATGTTGTGGTGTATGTTGAATGCATGAACATGGTTAATGAATGTGAATATGATTATCATACACACGTGCAAATCTGAGGCCCCTACTTAGTAGGATTGGAAGGGTTTAGGATGTGAAGTCGTGAGTGGCTTCACATGGCATGCGGTGCGTGATTTGATCTTTGTGTGACATGTTAGTTATGTTATAACTATTGGACATGTTAATGTTCTAGATTCGCATGACTTGTATGATACTTGGTTGTATGATGATCTAAGTGATACACCTGGATAATGTGGCATACATATGATCCATTTGAATGTTAACCATGTATGATAATGTGTATGATTGCTTGAATGGTTTACAACACATAAAGTCACCAACGGGTCAACTGGGTCAAACGTGTCTGTTTTCTGAAACCTAGTCCTTGGTTGTAGTATACTTAGGGTTTTACATGTTTTCTGTTTGCACGTACTCATGTACTTATATGATCTAGGTAACCTCTGAAGGTTGTCTGTCCACTCTGTTTGTCAAGTAAAACTCTAAGTATCTATTACGCATATCAGGTGAGTTCATGCCCCACTCTTTACTTAATCTCTTTTGGGGAGTTAGCATACTGGTAAACTACAAACGCTTTATATATTCAAGTTGTGTATAATATTAATATAGTGTTGATATCATGGAAAAGTCCTCACACTTTCGAATTGTTAATATTGAATAGCGGGGAAATTTGGGTAGCACTACTGGGTCTGACGAGCCTCACCTATGTGACTCGAGGTCAACCGGGTGCAATTTGTCCTATTGAACATTGTCACAACTTGTTAAGTCGTGACAGGAGGCAACAACGTAACACAGCCAGCTTCAATTGCGAAATCACTATGAGTTAATATTTATTGTTAATGGACTAGCTATTTGTTACAATGCACTACTTCTATATCTCTATTATTAAACTGCTTATGTTTGAATATCACTCTTGAACTCACCAACCATTGTGTTGACATTTTAGTATGCTATTCTCAGGTCATTAGCTTGCTTGCCTTTAGGATCACTACATGGTTTCACTTGCATTCTAAGACCCGGTCTTCAAGACATCTTTATTGTTTTCAATGGTTAATGTTTACTCATTTGGGTTGGCACATGTTTTGCCATAGTATACATTTTTATTTCTTTAGGTTGTTTTACAAAACGCTTCTGCACAGTTTCAACTTTATACTTTGGTTGATTTTATTTTAATTGTGGCATATAGAGTCGTTCTGAGTAACTATTGACTGTGATCCTGGTTTGTTCACACGCCTCGCGGTAAAACTCCGCATGTGGATTTTGAGGGTGTGACACTTTCTAACACCCCAACTTCTTGCCCATTGGCAGCTTTGTTCCAAATAGCTGCAACTGCATGCTTTCATGGCATCCCTGTAATTTCCCGTCTTCTACAAGCATATAACTTCCTAGTCATATCCATCACACACTGGTCCCCATTTGGTCCACTAACTTGATACTGATCCTCACCATTCCAAATCACAGAGTATCTTGTAGCCTCTTTCTTAATTGTTTCAAACCTTTTGGTAGCAGTGGGTGTGAGAAGTCCTTCACTCCTTTCAATAATCTTCAAAACAGTCACAATCCTCCTCATTAGATACTCTCTAATATATCTAAGGGCTGTTATGATGGGCTTGTCCCTGCCCTCAATTATCTTGCTATTAAACACCTCGCACATGTTGTTTAGCAACACATCTGACAATGCCCTCCCTAAGAACATAAAGAAAATGTAAAAGTACACGTTATAACCAAAAATCAATGAAATAGTAATACTTCATACCAGAGAAATGAGATCTTGACCAATGTTTTGGTGGGATGTTGGATAACCACACATGGGCATCATTGTTAAACCTCCTCAACTCATCCATTGCATTTTGAAATTGAACTGTAGTTGTTGATGTTGCCAATTTCCATAGCATATCCTTGTAAAGTTTCCCTTTGAAATATCCTTTCATGTTCTCATGTATGTGCATGAGACAGAATCTGTGCTCAGCACAAGGGAACACTTTCATGATGGCAGGAAGAATACCCTATTTAGCCCAACATTTCAAACATGTTATGATGTGTGTTAGAAAAAAAAACAATATAAACACATATTATACTTATACATACCTTTTGCCTATCACTGATGAATGTAAAGTTTGAATTACTTGCCATATCTAAATCATCACCCAAACATTCAAGAAACCATATCCATGAACTCAAGTTTTCTTCCTCTACAATTGCATAACAAAGAGGGTAGATTCCATTATTAGGGTCAATACCCACTGCACTAAGTATTTGACCTGGAAAAGGACCTTTCATGAAAGCCCCATCTAAACCATGTAGTTCCCTTCCTATTGCTTTGAATCCTTGCTTTAAAGCCCACAAGCACACATATATTCTCTTAAATTTTCTAGTCTGACTTGTTGGATCCACACATGGTTCTACCTCTATCTTCACAGTTGTACCTGGGTTTGAAACATATACCTCATTAGCATAATCCCTCAACAAAGCATATTATGAGATGTAATCCCCTTCAACTTCTTTCTTAGCTTTTGTCTTTGCTCTGTATGCTTTCATCTTAGAAACACCTAATTCATATCTCCTTTGAAATTGATCTTGAACAGCCCTTACAGGTATCTCTGGGTTTTCTTAAACTTGATCTATCATATGTTGTGATAGAAACGTGGATGTGCAAGCAGGAACATATCTACTTTGAAGACATTTATGTTCTGTAATTAAAGTCTTCACCATCCAAGATTCTATTCCACTAACTTTTGATATTAATAGGACCCAGGGGCATTGAAATAGATGAGGATTTGTCTTCTTCCCCTCCCACCAACATTTTTCTTTGAACCATTAAAGTCTTTATCTATGTTCAACACTGGTCCCTTACCTTTATCTTTATTCTGCTTTGATCCCTTGCTTCCATCCTGACTAGTTGGTGAACTCCCATGACAAACTGCTCTAAGTCTTTGATTATCATCCTTGACAATTTTAATCAACCTTTTTGTTTCAACAGAATAAGCCCTAATTAACCTTTTAGCTTCTTCCTTACTTCCAAATAATTGACCAAGGTAAAAATTAGTATTATTTTCATTTGACCTTCTTAGATATTTTAGTTTTTGTCTTCTGATACTTGAAGCATTCTCATATGATTCTGAACCACTTTCAAACACCTCATTATCCAACACATCCTCATTAACATCTCCCTCTTCCAACACCTTATTATCCATTACATCCAAGTCCACATTTAATCTAAAGTCCCTCATGTCCACTTCATAATCATCCACACTGTCATGAACATCAATAATGAAATCACTATCATCCTTATTGTCATTTACAAGCTCTTCACTATCATCCTCTAGACTGTCATGCTCCTCCTGATTTGAATCCACTCCATGATCTATATTATCATACTCATGCTTATTTGAATCCACTCCATGCTCTACATTATCATACTCATGCTCATTTGTATCCGCTTCTTGCTGGTTTGTATCCATTTCATGCTGATTTGTATCCACTTCATGCTGATTTAAATCCACTTCATGCTGATTTGAATCTACTTCATGATGATTTGAATCTACTTCATGCTGATTTGAATCCACTTCATGCTCCATATTATAATACTCATGCTGATTTGCATCTATTTCATGTTGGTTTAAATCCACTTCATGCTCTACATTATCTTGTTGCATTATGTCACCTTGCCCACTTCCAGTTAATTTTTCAACTTCAGGTACATGATCATGCCAATCCAACAACAATCTTTTTGAAGTGTTCCATGTAACATGATTGCTACTTTCTATTTCATCAACTATCTCTTCAATTCTAACTTTTGCTGGTGAGACGAAATATGTATGTAGGTTTGTGCTCCCATGTTCAGTGTACATATTTATTAACTTATGCACAGAGACATGTTTGGCCAAGTTCAATACACCATAATCATTACCTAGGGCTTGAAGACCAAAATCCATATATTTTTCTGGAACTAAGAAGTGGTAATATATAGCCTCATCACTAGTATACCCTAACATTACCATAATTCTATCCATTTGAAACACAGAGAATTTTTCAATATCAATAAGATCCACATAATCTATTTTACTTCCCACATAGGTACACCCTGGAAATCGAGTAAACCTTCCATCGTGATTAAAGGGAAATTTACCAAATTAGCAAATCATTGCAGCAGTTTCAATCAACTTAGGTACAATATAAAGGGAAATTTATCAAATTAGCAATTTGACTATATGTTTTTTCTTTAATGGCCATTGACTTTAACATTTACTAAATTATTTAACAAATCAGATAGTGTCACGTGGACAAATATCTCTGATCGGCGATACAAAACCATGTGATATCGTCAAGATTAGATGTCCAGAGATACCAATTCATGTTGTATTGCAAGGATATTGCTAAAAGGAAAAAAAAGAAAAAAAACCAAAAAATTACACTCAAGTTATTAGATGTATAGTACAATGATTAAAGAATCACCGCACCACAAGGTGGCGGCACATAGTGAAGTCCAGGACGGGGTAGAGCAAAAGTTGCTTGAAATACTAAAGATCACTAGCTAAAGTTGGTTGTCACCAACTAAACTTTGGTAACAAGACACTTTAAAAGCAACTTTCATTTCATCATCAAATGATAATCATTAGTAGTAACTTGATCTTTGATAGCAAAATTGATCGGTAGAAAAATGCTACTGATGTTGTTTCTAGCGATGTAACTGCCAATAGCTATGGTGATTATAAGCTCCAACAGTTGTCATTAAACAGTCATGATGGTTAAAATGTTAAATGCACCAGTTCAAAGTTTAAACCCCTGTATGAAGAAGACATTTTGATCTTATTTGAAGAATCATTTTACAATGATTTTTTTGTATGAGTCTCTTAATTGTTTTTATTATTATTCTTGAAACCATTTGTTTTATCTGAATAAAGATTTTGAAGTATCATCAAAGTTACAAAAGTAAGGTCACCATTTGAAGAAACTTCAAACAATAATCATACACAACTTGCATAAGCTAAACTGAATCATAGACTCTAAGCAAAAACTTAAAGTAATAAAGGAGCATAGTATGCAACCCTTAGCTTTGCCATTTCACGCAAACTTGTTTTTGGCACTGATTTCCGTTCTAGTCTTTTGGTTTTTAGGTAACTTGGAATTATTTTTTTTGGTTAAATATGAACACCAAGCTTAGGCGAAGGGCCACTTCCACACAAACCAAAGTCAAGCGCTAGCGATTGTTAATCGAACAGGCATATAACTCCTTAACTCCTTAGGGGGAAAACATTCCATTTTCTCGAGTCGGAGTCGGAATCCACGATATATTGACATATACAAAACATTCATCAGGAGGTTCAGCAACAACTACATCAGTCACACTAAAAATACGAGGAGCCCAGGTCGGCATCAGGTCGAAGGAAATTTCCACAGAGGGCAACTTTGTTTCCTTGCGTCTTTGGAGAGATTGTTTGGAGTGTGAAGGCAAAGCTTAAACACATTCGATCGATGATGCTTGCAAGCATGAGCTCCTTCTCTATATAGAGTTATATCTTGTGATTAAGTAGATAAACTCAAACTGATGAAACCACCAACGCTCGATGATGCGCCAGGAGAATCATTGCCATCAATCGACCATCGTTGAATGGAACACATCATGGGACGCATCATGTCCATTAATCAAATTACGTGGCTTGGGTAACCATTTTACACACTAATCACAACCATAGACATGCTCCATGAAGATCTTTTTGTATGTATTATATAATAAAAGAACACGAATTTCATCACAACTATAGTCCTAAAACAATTTTGTATACAAGGAAAAAAAACCACAATCAGAAGAATAACGGGAAAGAAAAAACCTAGCAACAGCAATTCTAACTTACAATTACACAATAAAATTAATACAAATAGCTAAGAATACTTAAAAACACATTTTAGTTAATTAAGCCTCAATTTTCTATCTGCTCTTGAAAATTGACAGCGCATGCTGATACTCTCTTCCGGTCATCCTGCAGAAACCTATGATATTAGAAAAGGAACATAACATAAGAATGTTAGTTTATAAATATATGTACTTGCCTTTTGTTAGGGATGTATTTAACTCGGATAAGAGCTAAGGGCAGCTACAACTGATCCGGTGGTCTCTAGAGTCGAGGCTACATCTGGTATGTCTTTCAATGTAGGAGCGACCTTTAGAGATGGATACAACCAACTTTTAATAGAATCCATGAACGCATTTGGGTTCATACTCAAAATGGCATCCCAGTCAACTTGACGCCCTTCTGGTATGCTCCCGGTGAACTCCATATTGGCAGCTAGAAGAAGTCCAAGCATGACTGAAAACCCCACAACAGCAGACCCTCTTGAAAGTGGCATGAAGTGGTACCTGAGATGAGAAGCACAATTTGTCTATGATTTTAAATTTCATTGTATTAAATTTTAGGAGAACAAGACTTTACCAGTAATATGTCATCCTTAGGATTGCTTCTCTGACATTTTCAAGCGTACCGAAATCGTTTGACCCATATGTCTCACCACAATAGGCATTACACAACACCTGCCATATGTGTTTTCATTAAATTAATATTCATAATATACATGATATAAAATTCATGGGAGTTGTTATTAGGAAAGCATATGATTTTACAGAAGTATAAAGCATCTAATTCCACAGGATGCTGAAAATGCAAGACACAAAACTATTGTATTTCTGGTAATACATTTTTATAAAGAAGAGATGAAATTTTAAAGACTTGAACAGTAAACTCTTGGCTTGGTTAGTATATGAGGAATAAATAAACCATATATATTTGACTGAAAACCACATGTGGTCAAGTTAAGTGAACTAATGCTTTAGCTGCTGATGGCCCCTTGGGAAAAATTATATTGTTTAAAAGTTATATTTTTAAGGAAACTATAAACATAAAAATGTTAAAAGCAAGAAACTAGTTCTACAAAATCAAGATCAACGACAGGAGGGCAAAATGGGGGGAGGTAAGTGGGTTGAATATTGAGTCTAATAAGTTCGGGTCAGACCAGGCAAGTTTTGGTGACTTTTGACCTGTTTTTTTTGGCAGGTTTTCCATGTTTTATGCATTTGACCAGTTATACGAAAGAAAATCCAAATCAACCCTGTCATGAGTTATCCATGAACAGGTCAGGATTGCCACCCCAACTGGCCCAAACAATCAAACAAAAGCTGAACAGAATATATTTCAGATCAGAGTGCATACTTCCCAAGATGACGTCATTTCTTCATCAAAATCATCCCATCTAGCTGGCGTACATGCTGTTCGAATTGCAAAGTCAAACCCACGTTCTCCCCTGAGGTAGCGTAAACAAAGATGTAAAACTTGGAATAAGCAAAATACATAAAGCTCACTGCATCGGCAACTTAGAGCAACTTACGTTTTAACTAGAGTGATCCTTGTTCCTTCCAGCCGTTTCCTGAAAAGAGTAAAAACAACACAAGAATGAAAAAATACATAATAAAGCAATAAGAATAATGGATGTGGATGTAAGCTTCATAAAATAACCGATCTAGACTGATATGTTCTTACCCCTCAAAAGCAGTACTATTGCACCAAGTAGCCAACCAGAAGTCTTCACCGACAACTTTGTAAAGATCAGCACATGACTGAGCTTTCAGAAACTGCAAATTTGTTTAATTAAAAACCATCAAATAGTTTTAATGCTTGAGGATGAGAAGACCAAGATATATTGGTAAATAAATAAAAAAATAAAACTCACCTCTTCCAGTTTTCCATCTTTTGATAAATCAATGGTGCCATCAGCCTTATTATACACGAATCCATTTTCCTTCACTACTGTCTTTGCAACATCTAGTGTTCTGTAGAATTGCTAAACGATGAGCATGTTGTAAAGAAAATTCATGGATTATAAGCACAGTAATTATTAAACATTTATACCTTTGAAAATGTGGATAGTAACGGATGACTCTAGCTTGCCCAAGAATCAAAGGTGTGTGAGATCCAAATCCAGTATTGAACTCCTCACTTTGTTTGCAGAAAAAAGCAAGCAGCGTAAGTACTGGAAACAGGGAAATGTACATAACCCAGAAAAAAAAATGAAATACCTTAATTTGTTGACCCAAACAACAGGATCACAGGGTTCAGAAATCTGTCTCCATTTGACAGCCAATGAATAAAGATTAAGCCATGAGAAAACAGACTGTCCTGATGAATTCTCTTCCAATGCACTTGAAGTTGATGCTTCTGAGTTACTGCTAGTACTACAACCAGCTCCACCTCTATTCTGGCTGGGAATTATGATTTTCTCTTTTCTTCGGGGTCGCCTTCCACTTTTAGATGCATTTTTAGTAGAAAACCTCCATTCTGATTGCAGTGAGCGCCAAATCTTAGACACCTTTTGTGCAATCTCAATAGAAGCTAGTCCCGCCATGCGATGCTGAACACAAATGAGGAGGCGTGTAAATATATTAATAACAAGATAATAAGAAATGAAACTGGATTTAAAGCAGCAGACGAGTCACAATAGATAGGGCCACTTAAATCTATAATATGATATCATCATAAATTACCTGACGTCTATTAGGCAAGAAGCCTGGGCAGTGATATTGGATTGCTTTGCCAATACGATCGGCAGCAAGCAGGAGAGCAATCTTTGGTTTTGTTAAAGTAAAATCTTGTTTCTTCACTTTTGCTTTTCTTAGAGAAGGCTGTCTGAAAACTTTCTCGCAAACATTTTTGGGATGCAATCTTTTGCACCAGTATTCCTGTAAAGAGTAAGTATTAACTACATCCCTTCAACCACATTGCAAACTATTATGGCGAAAGGCGAGAATAAGAACAGGGTAACTGGTAAATAAATGAAAACAAATGAGTGATGGTATGCAAACCATTCACGCCTCATCTCCCTACTCTAATAAAAGGATAACTAGGAGGGAGTGAGGGACACTTGGCAGCACCACACTCCTTCTCGTCAAATTTTTCCCACTTCTCTCTTCTATTAAATAATTACATTAATTACTAATAATATTACTTTTTAGATTAAAAATAGTTTTTTAACAAATTAAAAAAGAGATATTTTCATTAGTGTTATATCTAGACAAATAAAATTTTATAACATAAGAAATTTTTCAAAACATCAAACTTTTTAAATATGAAATATTTTATAATTAGTGTTTTTAAAAAGTATACTTTTTATAAACTAAAAATAATTAAAACTTTTAGAGTTATAATAAGAAAATTTTAAGAAATTACATTTTTTAAAACGTTTATTTTGGAAGAAAATGTTTAACTTTTTTTGAAAAAAAAAGTTTAAAAAGTTGATATCGTTGTTTTATTACTTATTGTCCTTACTCATACGTAATTCAATCATATCTTATCCTAAAATATCTTATTATAATTAATAAATTTGCATTTTATTTAATAATTTACTTATTCAACCCGTGTAATACACATATTTACTAAAGCTAGGGAAAAACAAAAAGCATATGGACTATAACATGTTCCTATGCTCAATGAGTAGCCAAATTAGGACAGTGAAAAAGTAAAAGATGCCTTTCAAATACAAAAAGAGCAAGATCATAGGAAATGGATTATTTGCGAAAAGGAAAACAAATAAATTACATGTTAAAGCCAAAATGTTCACATGTACCTTAAATAGGGGATCGACATCACCATCTATATCAAACCAGCAAAATTCGCTATTAATCTTCGCAGCAGTATACAAGGCAATTTCTTTCTGTATGAGAGTTCAGTAGAAATTAGTAATCATTACAGTCATCACAATCATAGTATCTAATTATAATCTCTATGACTAAATCAACGTTTCACTTCTGTTATTTTCCAACTTTTCCAGACGCATAGTTACACATGCTGTCTTGCCAAATAGTAAATGAATAAACACAGAAAGCTAGCATGTAATATAAATTGAACTTAGCCGTCATCACTTTCATATTGCTTTCAGAGTTGAAACAACTGATGTGGAACCTTTATGAGAAAACGTCAACCAGCTATCCTTTTTGCATCCGCAACATAACATAACAACTGTTGTATATATGTTTAGAGAATTTTGAGGTCTTAAAATTTAATAGTAATTCAACCACAAAAATCAACAAATCAAGATGTTTACTTGGTCCACGTTAGAATAAAAGAATGAAAGTAATTTCCTTGCAAAGAATCCTAGAACTGAATCAATATCTTTAAGGAAGACAGAGGCAAGCTTGTTGTGCAGAAACCAAAAGAAACCTGATAGAAGGCCATGCATTGAAGGACAAATTTGTCCATTGAATCTAGCTCCAAATCCAATGCAGCATCATAATCCTTTACCTGTTACATAAAGCAAGGATTATCTGTTCATCATACAGTAGATATGCTACAAGGAATTATAAGACATTTGTACAACAAACTTCTTCCCGATAGGAAGCAAACAGTATATCATACAGCTTCTTTATATTCTCCAACAGCATGGTGGCAAGAAGCCCTTAGATACAGACACTCTATGTTTGAGCTCTCAATGTTTAGTCCAGTTGTTAAGTCTTTAATAGCATTCCTGCAACAAGAATTGAAAAAGATTAGGTAAGGATGATTAGAGAAATAAACAATATGATTATAAAGTTAAAACCAAACAAACTCAAGAATTAAAGACCATATAGATCATATGATACGACTTTATTTCTCAAAATAGAGACTTTGGCAAACATAAGTTCAGATAGGTTGAAGAGCATATTGAGAATGCTGGTGTGTGTGTATGGAGGGGTGTCTATCCGGTGAGCATACCTGTGATCTCCCATAGCATGAAGTAGCAGTCCACGCAGATGATATCCTTTAGCATACCTATTTAAGAATTCCAAAAAATTACATCATTAGGGAAAGCAATGATCACTGAAGATGACAACATTCAACAGTATAATGACCACAGAAAATGGGCAAATAAGACAGGTACATTGAAGTGGAATCTTTACCTTGCATCAATTTGCAAAACCCGCTTAAGGCAATCCAAAGCCTTTGTTGAATTTGCCAGGTCTTGATAGAACTGATAAAGAATATATAAACATTCATTTCAGACACTGGCTACCTACTTACCCATGTAAAGGGGAAAGAGTGAGAATCTATACGGTATAGTATATTGGTATCTGCTATAACTTATTATATAAATCATTCAAAAACAGGAGAGGATTCCAGGCCCCCACCAAATTGTTAATTAGGCACAAAAAAATAAAGTGATGACGCATGTACACCTGAGCTAAATGACCCCATGCCTCAAGAAACTTTTCATCAATTTGAATTGCTTTCTTATGCGCTTCCTCAGCTTTTTTGTATTCACCAATTGATGATAGTGCCAGACCCTATAAAACCGTGTCTTTCCAGTCAGGATAACTGTAGTAACAATGTAAAAAAGTAATGCTTCACTTGCATGTACTAACCAAGTATGTGTAAGCTGATTTGTTATCCTTATCAAGTTTTACACAGGCAGACAGGTCCTCAGTAGCAGAATAAAAATCCTTGAGCTTAAAATTTACAATTCCTGCACAGATTCAATGTACAAACCATGGAAATACTGTCAAAACAAGACACTATCTTTAAGCAGAAAGCAAATCTGCAGAAGATAAAAAATGAAAATATAGCAACTATGAACAGAATATCTTCAAAGAGGAAGGGTAAATTAACCCAAGTTAAGTAGCATACCCCTTTCATGCAATATATCTGCTGAGTCAGGCTCAAACTCTAAGGATTTGGTCAAATCTGCAATCGCCTGTACAATAACTATTATTAGACGCCAGAGGCATGCATGAAACAAAAATTAAAGGTATAAGCGTTATGTGACGGTGATACACAAAAACATTGGTCTACAATGTCTGGAAGATGCTCATTCAGAAAGCTATCAGAAACACTACTTGCTTTTATGACATTATGTTGGTTTCTACTTCTAAGCTCTCTAGATGATTGAAGCAAGATGGGCATCAAGCAATGTTAACTAATACGGTACACATGGTCCTGTGGTCTACTTATAGTTGGTACAAAATGTTACCCAATTTACATATTACAATGAACGTTGTGTATAATTGGTGGAATGGAATTTATGAAGAATTAGGCATCAGTGCAGTAATAAGGTACATCTAGACTACAATAATATCAAACACCCTATAGTTTTTCATGTGAATCCACAATTGACTTCCTATTTCTCTATGACGTCTTAAAATAATAAATACTTCTATTTCCGATACCTTCAAAAATTAAAATTGGGAACTTTATCCTTCAGATGCATTGTACAATAGTTAAAATTACTACCAAGTGTTCTATTCTCTATTTTCTTTTTTCATTTTCTTTGTTTTTCGCTCTTTAACTCTGAAAGAGCAAATACAAAAGATCATCAAACGATAAATACATAACATGTATTTCTGTATATATTCTGCTGGATTATTAATAAAATTACCCACGCAACTAAGTATGCTTCTCATGCTCCCCTCTTTTTCTCTGGTTCACTCCTTTCATTCTCAAAGAACACCAAGAAGAAGTGAAGAACAATGACGGCAACCACAAAATTCAAATCTATTGACAATACCATGCAGGATGATTTCAAAATCACACAATTTGAGTCCCTGATAAATGTGAAATGCGAACCTTTTCTTTATAAAATGGCAAGACCCAATTTTTTGGTACCGTAGCTGGTTATTGAAACTGGCTGGTTTAACCGGAAACCGCTGGTGCTGCCGGTTCAGTTGTGCCCCTGTGAACCAGAGAAGTGGTGCCACACACAACATGAAGGTGCTGAGGGGTTATGAACAAACTATTAATCCTAAAACATAAGCATCTATTAAGCTTGTGTGCTTCCAGATATGTTTTTTTCAAGACTATGTGCATTTACTGTCCCTATACCCAAAACTTGAGGATCAATGTTTAGACCTACTCATGATATTAGAATGAGTCAGATGACAAGAAGGCATCAAACCTAATCACAAGGGATGGCGGCAGAAGACATTTTAGAATAGCTGACAAGTAAAGACAATAAATGCAAAAATAAAGGATGTCAAAGGCTTTCTTGTGCATTACATTAATACATTATAAAATTAGCCTATATAGAGATGTCAAACAGATGTGGTTGAGGTTTGAGGCTAGAGGAAAGGCGTATTGCAAGTGTTAAAAGACAGCTAGCTATGTATCTGAAGCTTAAATGCACACACTAACATGGGGATGATATCAAGGTTAAATATTTAACAACTAAAAAGGATAATGACGATAAGGAAAGAAGCTACTGATATTGAACACCAAACCATAATCACAATAGCTAGGAAAAAATCAATTGATAATCAACACTTAACAGAATAATGGTATCTAGGTCAACAAACTGAGTAGAATGAGACCCTGACCTCACTAGATTCTCCTAAAGCAGCCCGGGCCTGCCCTCTTCGTTTCCATGCCTCACCAGCCGATGGATTTGATTGTATAGCCTATAAAAAGATAACGTAAGGGAAAAGATAAATAAATGCGTATGCTATGTATCTGAAGCTTTGGTTACCTTTGTAAAATCAGCAATGGCTGAATCAAGTTCCCTTTTAAATGCATAGGCTGTTCCCCTTCCTATTAGTGCTTCAGGGTAAGTAGGATCTTCTCTCAAAATCTGTAAGTATATAACAAAACAGAAAAAAGGGGGGAGGCGAGACCTTGGTCAAGGATGGAGATGAAGCGAGCATATTGTTATTATATCATGGAAAATAACATAATTCTTCAAAAGAAGTTTAACCTGGTCGAAGATGGATATGGCACGAGCATATTGTCCTTCGTTCACCTACAATAACAGAATGCTCAATTCAAACCAGACCCTTCAAACAAATTTAAGGAAAATAAAGAAGGAAAAATGCAGAAAAAAATTAGGTAGTACAAGACGGTAAATGTTAACACATTCTCGTGCCCAGACTCCAGAGTACTGGAACAAAAGTAATGGTTTGCCAGAACTCAGCACTGCACTTAGGTTTCTAGTGTACATAAACATGCAAAAGCTAATAGCTCAATATGGAAACAGTTATGGTGGCTTATACTACTATGGACATACTTTAAACAGGAAAACAAAAGCATAATTTCTTTAAGATCACCCATGTACCGACTAACAATTATGTCCTTTAAAAAAAATTGTCATGAATGAATGAAAGATGTAAGGTCAAAGTTAATACATCAGAGAACCTTCTTGTAGCCAATATTTGTAGGAAACCATAAATTAATCATAAACCAAAAAAAAAGAAGGAAAGATGGACTCAACACACCTGAGCAATTCCTCGTGATAATCGGAAATCAACATTTATGGACTTGGCCTTTGAAATTCTAGTAACAGAAAACTTTTTATTCCCCTTAGCATCATTACTTGGTTCACTGGGCAGGTCAGCTATCTCACTTGATTTACTGGGAAGTAACGAAATTTTAGTGATCAGATCAGATTTATTGCCGTTATCACTTGTACAGCTACGTGCTTCAGACCTGGCACCAAAGTCGACGGATATGTTGCAGGTTCCATTTTGTAGTTTTTCATGATTTCCATTAGGACCCATGTGAAAACTATTAGAACCCTCAACTTTTTCTTTCTTAATAGACCCATTGGGTATGTAAGACATCTCATTTGGCTTGCTTTCCGTCTGCAACACTTCCCTTGAAGCACCACAAGATTCAGAACCAAGACTTGAAGTTGTAAATGTTTCATTTGATTTGCCAGAGCTAGTATGTTCAGATTTGGATACAGACCATTCAGATAACTGTTTATCATATTTATCATTGGAAGCAGTCATGCTCTTTTTTACAGCTGTCAAAAGCTCTTCCAGCTCAAGCAGCTGCTTCAAATCGGTAGACTGACGAACAGCATGTTCATAACCTTGCTCCCAAACCAGTACAGCATCAACATTCTTTCCTAATGCAGAATATGCACGTCCTAGAAAAAGAATTATCAATACAGCTTTAAGTAGAAGGATGTGTAAAACTTGATTAAGGTCCCAAAGGGAATTTTGAAGCAGGTAAGACAAAATGCACACAAGTATTAAAAGTGATGAAACATAAATAGCATTAAAAGCATAAAGATCAGTTTAATATCGGAATAAACTTAGGCCTCAGTATATATATATTACACTGGCATTATAAAAATTCCATGACCAAATGACATTCTATATTTTGTGTTGGAGCTAAAGGGACACAAGCCTGTGTTAGGAATCACTTAATGTCTAAGAAACCAAGCTACTGGTGTTTTAATATATAATTGTTGCAAGAATCCTGAGAAAAGCTCTGTTAGAAAGAGGTTTATTTTGTGATATATAGACATTCCATCAAGTTGCCGCATCTATAGTTACAATTAATATAACATAAATAAACTTACCACGGTCATCCACTGTCAGATCATTTATCCACATCATGTATTGTTGCTTGTTAGATAACAGAAAGGTTATTAAATATTTTTAATCCACAACGGGGCATACACTCAACACAAACTCTCTATGGCACACAAGAATATCCATTGTCTTGATGGCATTAGGTAGATATTGTCTTTGTCAAAAGTTGTATAGGACCTCTCATGGTACACAAATGAACAAACATAGATATATTATGTTTTTAGCATTTCTTCTTTTCCCTTGTTTGGTGTGCCACTATGCGACAGTGTGAGAGGTATGCGGTTAATGAGTTGTCTTTTCTTTATCAGGATCTTTGTGTAGTCAACTATCAGGCTTAAGCTATTCTAGAATACTTGAAGGCCAATATTATTACCTACTATTAACATATATGCTTGATTACACCTTAAAGTAAGAAAAATTGAACGAAACCAAAGATGTAGGAGAGAGATCAAACATGACAATGTGCAAGAGAGATTGTTGGGGTGTGAAGGCTTTGCGAGAAGGGTTGGACAGCCAGCCCTAACCTCTTGTGCAGAATTTTTGGAATGTCTCCATAATTAAGTTTTCTTGTTAATATAGACTGTGGTCTGGTTGTAACTCTATAAATATAGTATTAGCAAACCGTAATCCTCTTAAGCACCTAAAAAAGAATTATAACTGCTAGTTGCAACTATGGACGCAGGTCACACCGACCGAACCACATAAATCTTGTGTTTCGTTTCTCCGTTGGATTTATGTTTTGTGCGTGTGAATCCTTAGTTGTGATTTGCAATCCAAGGATACCAAATAGAGATTTTAAGCTTTGGTGCAATCGAACAGGGCTCTATCTGTACTTTTATTTGAAGTTAATTAAGCTAACTTTTTGGGTTCTACCATTTGGTTCCATTGCCGGGAAATCGAATGTCCCCTGCAACCCGGAATTTGGCAGATCAACTAGCCATCTTTGCAGCAAAATTAGATGGCATTCTTGCATCTTTGAGGGACGATGTTGAAGAAATCATTGCTCAGGTGATCAAAGATGGTTGTAACAGTGAAGAATTAGACAATGCTTTGAAAAACATGGTGGTGGAGGAACCGCATGGGTCCGAGAATGACCATCTTCAGCAACTTGGATCTGAAATTGGTGGCGGAATCATTGATCGAAGCAACATAACCAGTGATGAGAGTGAGAGTGCTGACGAACCCAATGACGGAATGGGCACTAACGAATTTGACAAAATTGATGGCACCAGAACCGAAGCTTGGAGACCGGCAAAGAAATTAACAGCAAATGGCAGCTATGTTCGGAAGAGAAATGAAGAAATTGGTCAAATTAGAGGCATGCATAAAGATATTGATCCACCGATCTTGTTAGCTGCAAGGCGTCAAGCATATAAAAGTGTACTGATTTCCATATATATACATTTGAAACACAAGGAGTTCCCGAAGTATGCCTCTAATGTGCCTATTGTGTGCCCTAGAATACTCTTGTCTGGTCCAGCAGCTCTAGAAATTTGCCAAGAAACACTGACAAAGGCTCTTGCGAAACACGTGGTTGTATTTTTTGTCATTGTGTAGGACCCCGGAAAGAAAATGGGGAATCCGAATTCAGCAGCCTCTCATCTCCTATCTGTCGAGCCAATTGATTACTGGTCCAGTATTCGACTTGAGGTCAAGTCGCTTGTCTAGGGAGGATGCATTGATACAAACCCAGATCCTAATTGGGTGGGTTGATGGGCCTTGGTACCGGGTCAAAAGGGCAGCAGCCTAGTAAGGTTAGCGGATGAATGGTTAGCTATTGTTTAGGGAGTAACTGCAGCCTAATGTTTAGGGAGTAACTGCAGCCTAATGTTTAGGGTGTAACTGCAGGCTGCAGCCTAATTGCCCCTATTCTTCCTATTTATGTTTACTTCTTAGGATGTGTGTGGCTGTCTTTTGTTTAGTTTATCAAAAGTAGGGTTTCTAATCCTTGTAATTGGAGATCACCCTTCTCGAACAGGGCTCTATCTGTACTTTTATTTGAAGTTAATTAAGCTAACTTTTTGGGTTCTATCATCGTTCTATCTATTGTAAAATTTCCAGCCTTAAGAAATTCATATATACAAAAACACATTTATTCCAAATTAGACGAGATAGACTTTGGAAGAAAAAAGAAATATATAGCAGTGAAACCCAAAAACAGAACATGTGGAATTGAGTTTTCCTATTACTATTCCTCCAGAGGGTTTCTGGACATGGATAGCATCTTTTCATGTTCTCCTAAACCAATTTAACTCCTTTGGTCTACACTACTCATGATAAGAATGAGGAAAATCATGAGGCCTAACAAACAAGTGTATGTGCATCTAAATAACCAAGTCTACACAAAGCAGAAGTAAATAAAAGTGGATACACTTAGCAAGGTTAGATATATCACACATAAACAGAAGTTGTACAATGTATGATAAGGAGTTGAAAATGCAAGCATTCCAGAGTAGATAACAATTTGTCACAAGGCGAGCGCCTACCTAGGCCCACATGTGCAGCCTAGCTCAGCCTTGTCGGCTCGCTTTAAAAACCCATTTTCAGGCTCTAAGGCACATTTTGAGGCCATGTTCAGGCCAAAATCATCTAAACAAGTCTAAAACAACTACACTAGCCCTAAATAAGCCTGGGATCAGCCTAGAACAGCCCAAACTAGCCCAAATTAAGCCTAAACATGTCTAGAACCCCCAAAATGGTATTTTTATACTATGTATCCCACTTACAAAAAGCCCCTCTCTTTTTAAGTGCCTTGCTCCTAGGCCCAAGGCTCACCCTTTGCGCCTTGAGTGCGCCTTGCAAAGTTGCACCTTCAACAACTATGATTGCTGGATCATCATGTAATTGCTAGTATTTGTAGCTCTGCTTACAGTCACATACGATGATATGAATTTGGTATGATGCATGCAAGTTAGAAACATCGGTGTATAGAGAGTGCATCAAAAGAATGCAAGTTGTGTACAATGATAAATTATTGCTACCTCTTGCAATGTCATTAACTCTTTCAACAACTTGATTTACAACAAAAGACAATGCCTATGCATATAGCCATGTCAAAACAACAAATGGGAGTGGAAATCAAAGGTCAGAATGTATTGATTAAATAGGAACGTAAATCCAACATGTTAACTATATGTTCAGCAAATCATAGCATAGTATTGTCATATGAAACTAGGGATTCACTAGCATGATTATTAATTACAAAATCTACAAGTGGGTACAATCGCTTCATTAACTGGAGATCAGAAACTACATACACATAACATAACAAAGTTTGGATGCTAAAACTAGTAAACATTAAACAACGAATTACGAATAGTCTGCCAATCCTGGAGACTAAAGTTCAGCACCTGTCTAAAATGGCAATCAGATATACTTATGGCCGGAGACACAGTAGGTCAGTAGTAAACATAAAAGATCCAAGAAAAAGTAATTGATCATTCATAACATGCTAAACATGACCTTAAACAATCAATCCAAACATCCATTCTGCAAAATGAAGTAAAGAGAAGAAAAAAACCTTTTAGGATATAAGCTTGAAGAAGAGTAGGATCAAGCTGAAGAGCCCTATCGCAATCCTTAATCACATGTTTGTGAAGCTCCAATTGACTATAACAATACGCCCGATTACTAAACAAAAACAACAACAACAATCGTCATCAGTCATCAATCAGAAATCAACTCAACAAACTAAAAACACAATCAACAGCCAAACCACACACCAAATATCCTGAATAACGCATGATTGCGAGAGAAGCGAATCCAAAACACGAATAGCCTTGGACCAATCACGTGAAGTGCAAAACTTAGCGAGTTGAGCTCGCTGAGTCGCCGTTGAAGCCATCGGCGACTAGTGATCAACGGATCGGAGTGAAGGTGTGTTGGAATCGTGATTTGTGTAGTGTATGTTGTTGATTTTGATGTTGTTGTTGTTGAGTGAGAATCAACAGGATAGTGTTGAAGTCGCAGGGAACGGCGGGCGTTGAAGGAATCGGACGGCACGGTGAGGAGAGAGGACACGTGGCGGAAGGAGGAGATAGGGTGAATATGATGGTTTACTTTGATGGTAACGCCGTTAACGGTTTGTTTTCGGTTCCGTCATCGTGCAGCGGAGGCGCACGTGCATGCGCGTGACTCGGCACGTGCGACGTAAAGTTTGTCATACACTGTTTCTGAAATTTTGGATGGCAGAGGTTTTTTTTTTCTTTTCTTATTTCTTAGTTTTATGATCGATAATAGGACTCAACATAAGGTTAAATGGATTAGTGTTATGGGTAAACGAGTTTGATGATAATTGAATCGACAGGATTAAAAAACATGTACAAATATTTTAACTCGATTAACCTGTTAATAAAAAATATAACATGTTTTAACACTATCATGTTAACAGGTTAATATGATGTGTTTATGATCGCTTCTCAGCTTATCAACCATGTTCATGTTAGTCTTTATGAAAGTATCATGTTTAAATGTTTGATCAAACATGACTTGTTCAACAAGTTTAATACAATATGATACATTTTCTTTGCTCTTTTAGGTTTAATACAATGTAAAATGGAAATTTTTTGTCTAACTAGGTTTATGTATTACACTATTACGTCACATCTATTACAAATCTTATATAACACTAAGTCACATTTATAAAACGGCAACATATATTGTATACGACTATACGTGATATTATACAAATTCTTTTTTTGTAGTCAAAAGAAACCTTTCCTTTCAAAATCTTTTTAACGAGAAGATGTCATCCCATAAATATTGAAGTTCTATAGCACATTGACAAAAGAAAGGTCTTAGAGCTCTAATAAGAATAACTTCATAAATGAATATATCAATATACCACTAATTTTACTAGACTCATAATCAAACATGTGACCTTTGTTTGAAAAGAAATTGTTTGGATATCTTTCTGAGCTCACAACCACTTGTATAACCTTTTCACATGATTTAGTATGAATTTCTTCCGCCAAGAAAAGCATTAATTTTCAATGCTTAAGCGCCCCATGGCTCGTTCATTCGAAATGATGATGTACATTTTCAAATTTAGATGAAATCAATACATAGGTTATTCACAAATGCAACTTTTACCAATACATTTTCATCCTAAGTGACGTGCTAGAGGTTTCTAGGTAAAACGTGACCTACTAAAAACGTAAAAGATATAATTGTATTAAAAGTTAGATTTACTATTTTTAGAGAATGATACAACAATCACTCAAAGTAACATTAAAAACAATAAATGGAGATGTACAACGAACGTAATATATAAAATAAATCCATGGCATTGGCCACAAACCATTGAGCAAATTATTTTCTGATGAATCAAACTGCAATCATAACAATTGAGTTTAGTCAAAATCTTAAAAATAAATGTGTAAAACCAACAAAACTGTGTATATAATACTCATGTTAACAAAAACAAATTAAGTTTTCAACCAATGCTAAAAATACATATTAGATGAATACTGAGTCTTTCATAAAGTAAATAAAAGTAAAATAAATTTGACATCTCCAAGACACTTTAATTTATTCGAACATAAACGCAGTAGATTGGTAGTAAGAGCGATATGACCAACATAACAGCATGGGTTTTAATTAGGGAAATTCAAGCGAGAAAACGACACAATACGAGTCTTATTTTTATAGGGTCATTAAACACAAACAAGTGTATTGAAGTCGTTCACCATGTGTCTATGCCCGATTACTGTGTCCGCATCCTGCTGTTTTCAGCAGCCCTCACTTGCATGAAATAAGGGTGTGCCTGTTGCAAAAACATCGGACAATAACATCAACAGGCTAAATAACTATTTTATAACCTAGAACATTGATTAATTGATTAAGTAATTCAAGAATATATTAAGCATCTATCTAGTGAATTGGTAATACTAAAATTAATTACCATTGCTTCTTTTGCTGTGAGCCTATCCTGATGATCATAGCGAAGAAGTTTGTCCAGAAAGTCAATGGCCTGTAATAAGTGTTTTAGTAACAACTCTAATTACCATCAAACTAATATTTTACATTATTCCAATATCAGATGCAATTACCTCTGGAGATACTAAATGCTGATTATCTGCATTCATGAATTTGGACCATGGTTTCCTGCTGTGCCTGCACACACACAAACAATATGTAATTTACCTTTTTTTGGTCACCGTAAGAAACCACTACCATAAATCTCAAGGAACCCTGCCAACCAACAGGACAAATAAAACGCAGCTTACGCTAGGCAGGTGGTCTTCAAGCGCTTACCATTGTGCCACCCTCTTGAAGGTTAAATGTAATTTTACTTGCAGATAAGAATTAACAAAGACTTCCATACATCTTTTCGATCATTTGAACGGGCAAACAAAGCATTCATTATCAATCAAATTTAAGCATAACTCTTCTTGAAACATAGGTTTATTACCTTCCAACAAGAGCTTCAAGTTGAGGTTCGAGCTCCAGCTGATATTTGTTCAAATATGCATTTAACTCATCAGTCCCAAGCACCTGCAGTCACAATTTTAGATCATTAAACCAACCTACTTAGTATCTTAAGTCTACTATAATTTTGTTTCACATATTCATTACCCTTGCAATTTTGACAAGCTGATCCTGGTTATCATGGCCATAAAAGAAAGGTTCCTTACGAAATATCTGCATTATACATTAGCACAATTATAAGAATAAAGCCCAGTCAAAGCAAGCACTCAATAACATTAAAATAATAAACACTTAAAATCATCTCACCATGCCAGCAAACATGCAACCAAGGCTCCACATGTCTAAGGAATAGTCGTAGTCTTGCAGATCAACTAGAAGCTCAGGCCCTTTAAAGTATCTATTATGTTGTGAGAAGAAAACATACATCAATAAATACCAGGTTAAATGAGTGAAAATTTTCAAAATCTGAAATCAGAAAGAACATTGATAATAATACCTTGAAGCTACACGAACATTGTACTCTTTTCCAGGATGGTAAAATTCAGCAAGGCCCCAATCTATGAGTCTGAGTTTTCTCAACTCATGGTCTATCATGACATTATGAGGCTTAACATCCCTGTGCATTATTCCTTGCGAGTGACAATAATCCAAAGCCTGCAACCCCACCCATACAACACTAGTACTCACTTCAGCAATTCTCCAAATTGGTTATACATATCAAAAATAGAGGTCAAATAATGCTACATAGATTCAAACAACCACCAGACACACATAATCTTACACCAAAACTTAACCCAAAAAAGGAAGAAATATTTACCTTGAGAAGCTCATATATGTAATAACGTATATCATAGTCTGTCAATGTTGGATATAAGACCTTAAAATCTGTGCTGTTCACATACTCAAATATCAAGCTTGGAGTTTTTGAGTGCTGGTCTCTGACTATATCCAAAAGTTTAATCACATTTGGGCCTCCACAAAGATTCTGAAGAATTTTTATCTCTCTTTTTATCTATACACAAACAATTGAAAGAACAATAAATATATTAATTAACACAGTAATCTATTACAGACTAGTTCCACATTAGCAACTTGCTTCCTGTAGAATTTCCTACTCATATGGTATTATGAAAAAAGAACTTACTTTCTTTTTCTTCACAGGCTTGAGAATCTTGATTACACACTTCTCATTGCTGTTTACATTTATCCCTTCAAAAACTTCACTATATTTTCCCCTACCAACCTTCCGAACAACTTCATAGTCATCCTGATCACTGAAAACCCACATAAAACTAAATCGAAGCTGAATGGCAACATATACAATGTAAAATGACACTGCATAAAGTCGGAAACAAAATCCAACAACTCAAATTACATGTCCAAGTTCAGAACCAGGGAGGGAAGTATTCTTCCACTAATATTAGAATTTAAAGATAATGACATGCTTAGATAATTATGTACACAGCCTTGCAGGCATAAACTAATAGAGGTGCTGCACAACTCCATTTACATTATCAGAACAACTTGTTTTGTTAATAAAACCAAAGAAGTTGTATGCAAGAATGTGTATAAAATTTGCATTAGAATAGCATGGTATGATTCTTTCCCTTTTCTAGGAGGGTCCTCTTTTATCATATGGAAGAGCTTCTTTATGCACTGGATTAATTATCATTTGTTCCCGAATTACTTGTTTCCCAAAGATAATTAATTATTTTGTTCCTAAAAATATACTAGCATACAACTTTAAGTTCTACAATACAGTTCTGATCATTCTTATGTATCAAGCACTTGCAATCAATTAGCAGCGAAGATGTCTTACTAGCCAAGTTAAGTAGTTAACCAACACCTCAATTGAAGCTAGAAAAGAACCACTTGTCCCAAATATTACAATCTGGTTCGAGTCAGGTTAAATAAACTAAACACTAGATGCTCATTGCTTGGGTTAGATCTGTCTAAGTGCATTTGGTTTAAACATTCTGTCTGAATGAATCCATTTCGAGTTGAAGTAGGTGCTAACATCTACAGTTTAATTATTAGCTTTATAAACTATTCTAGCTCATACTATAAAAAGCTCATGCAGCTATACCGATTTTATCAAAGCTTTAGGTTAGAAACTATGAAAACCTCAGCTTTACAGAAGCGAACTCTGAAAAAGCTCCCTGAGAACCATAATATCACCATGGACGCCTTGCCCTCAAGCAAGGGAATACGCAAAGATAAAGGAACATAAATATTGATAACTCAAATTCAATTACCAAAAAAAACATAATCAAGTGGCACTGTGGCAGTCATAGTAAAGTGGGAAAAACTAAGATTAAGTACCAAACTAAATGTTTGAAGACCATGCTGATAGTCCAATTAATGTAACGATTTGGACCCGCACCTTTTAGCTCGTAGATGTTAACTAGATGATTACAAGATTATTAAAAATAGCATTTAGGTGTAATTAAAAGGGGAGCAAGGTCAACCTACTCAGTCATCCTTAAGCAATTGAAAAAAAAATCCATCTTCAAACGTTCAAATGCATCAATACGTCACAAAACCATTCTTTCCTGGCCTTTCTAGGTCGGAAACCACAAGTATTCAAAGAGTTATACGTCATAGAACAATTCTTTCCTGGCCTTTCTAGGTCAAAAACCACAAGTATCCAAAGACACAGATGGATCCAGATTTACAGCCTTATCACATAACAAACAAACAAACAAACAATATCTAGTAAAAATCATACTCATACAGTGGGGTCCTGCGAGAGTGAGGTGAGAGCAAACCTTATCTCTATCCCATAAGATAAAGTGGCTGCTCCAATAGAAACCCCCAACTTAGAGGGAAAAAACCTCTTTATTGAAAATACATCAAGTACAAGAAACATACTATACAGCCATAAGTATCATAACATAACATAGCATCATAATAGAGTTTTTAGTACCTAATAAATGGACAAACATGAAATGCATACAATCCCTAAGAGGAAAAAGTATCTTAGATATGAAGCACACCTAAGATTAAAGACACACTCAAATAGTGATGGCACGCCTAAAGGACATATACAAAAACTAAAGACACACCTAAATCTAAAAGCAGTCCTAAACTAAAGGCACGCATAAGAGTACAAGCACACGTGACACACCTAAAACTATAGACACACCTACATGTAAAGGCGAACCTAAATGGCTAAGACTAAGTTTCTAACAACACCTCCTACAACTTAAGGTAAGCTAAGTAAAGTACAACCCATATACCAAGACCCGACGAGAACCAAAAGTCTAAACTCACCCTTAAAACCTCTAATCTTAAAAACCTCCTACAACTAAAGGTCAACTAAGTAAACACACCTTAAAAACCTCTAACCTTTAACTAGCGTCTCCAAGAACTCATATCACCTATCATGTCTTTGAAGAAGTGCAAATCTAACAAATCTTGCCGCTCATCCCATGTCAATCTTGGTCTGTCTATGCTCTTCTTCCTCTCAATTTTTACGGTTTCTATGATCTGTACAGGTGCTTCCATCTGTCTCCACACATGCCCGAACCATCTCAATCTCCATTCCCTTATCTTATCTGGAAACATGCTTCCCCTAGTCTAGCCATAAAAACTTCCATCTTTCGCGCTTGCGTCTTCTTAATTACCCAACAATCTATTTTGTATAGTATAGACGGTAGAAATACAACTCTATAGAATTTCTGTTATAGTCTCTGGAAACCTCTTACCACACATAGACGCGGTGAGATACATCACAGCCCATGTGGTTGCCCTACACTTGCATAAACCTGTCTAAACGTGGTAGACTACATCACAATCCATATCCTGTCACTCTGAA
Organism: Flaveria trinervia; assembly: GCA_025506515.1. Taxonomy (NCBI): domain Eukaryota; kingdom Viridiplantae; phylum Streptophyta; class Magnoliopsida; order Asterales; family Asteraceae; genus Flaveria; species Flaveria trinervia. Next base: position 10,149,030 of record CM046450.1, read on the forward strand.
CGAATGATCCTAAGATACTTATGTTAATGATGAACCCATATCTACATGTTAATATGATATAGTTCAAATTAATAGAAGCGCTCCACAACGAAATGTACATATTCATAATAATTTGCTTATTTAATTAAACATACGCAAGCTGCATGCAAGACAGCAAAAGAAGTCTCATTGGAATAACATCTAGGATCCTTTCATTTTTTTAAAAGCATTCAACAAGTAAAAATTTTATCATCTGAAAGGAGCGTCATTTTGAACAGGATTAATAGTCATTTGTTGCTTAATTTCTTGTTTTTCAAACATAATACATAATTAATCATTTTGGAAAAGGATCTAATAATTATTATGTATCAACTATCAAGCACTTACAATCAATTAGCAGTGAAGATATCTTACTAGATAAGTTAACAAAATCGGTCCTTAACTTAAACTAAAAATGAACCACTGTCCCAACTCCAAGTATTACACTCTGGTTAAAGGAGGATTAGATATACTTTATAAAATGCAATATGCTCCTTGCTCAGGCTAGATCTCTCCAAATGCATTTGGTGCAAACATTCTATCTGATTCTAAGGTAAAAATGGATTTATTTTCGAATTCAAGTAGGTGCTAACTTGGCTCGTACACAAAAAAGTAGGAACTCATCCAGCTTGATCAGTTTTTACCAGACCTTTGGTGAGTTGGTCTAGAAACTATGAAGACCTCAGTGTTATAGGTGTGAACTCCGAAAAAGCTTCCGAGTACATAATACTTCCCAACTCAAATTCAATTACCAAATAACCCTGATCTAGTGGGAACAATAGTAAAGTGAAAAAACAGAGACAGGGTACCAAACTAGATGTTTTAAGATTGTATTGACAGTCCAATTGCTGTAACAATTTGGACCCATCACCTTTTTGCTTGTAAAGGTTAACTGAATCAATATAGGATTATAGGAATTAGGAAGTGTGCATTAAAGTGTAGTTGAAAGGAGTGCAAGGTCAACCTACTCGCCTGGTCCTTAAGCAATTGAAAAGACAATTCAACTTTCAAACATTCAAATGCATCAATACATTGTAGAACTATTCTTTATCAGTCTTTCTACATCAAAAACCACAAGAATCCCTGAGAGTTATCTGGATCCTTAATTTACACCTTTACCACACTTCTGTTCATGATGAACCCCTAACCGTCTGTCATAGTTCAAAAGATTCTCTCCAAATTGGAACGCTACATGAATTCACCATCAAAATTCAATATCAAGCAATCTCCCACGAACAACCGGCATCATATACATTTCAAACATATAGCGTAAGCAAAACAAAACCTTAATCAAATCTCAACCCTAGCCCCAAATCAAACAATTCCAGTATCAACTAAAACCAGATACCAACACACAAATCAACCAATCACACTTCACCCAAATCACAAACCAAACCAAAAAAAATAAAAAAATACTAGGGTTTAGTTGAATCAATCAGATTACCCCCACTGAACAGTAAGCGCTTCGTAATCCCAATACTCCCTTGGGCGAACAACGTTAACATCAGCATAAACTCGAGATTTGGACATGTTCGTTAGAGACGTTAAGCCGTTGATGGTGTCGTAGAGGCCGTGATCAGCGATCTGTCGGAAGGATGAGGAGGAGAAGTCGGCGGTTGTGACTGAATTGGGGAATAAGGGAGGGCACGGCGGAGCAGCGGCGGTGGCGGTGGTGGTGGCGGTGGCGATGGCGATCGCCGGCGAGGGGAGGAGGAGAAAGGGTGTGGAGATGAGAAAAAGGAAAAGGAAAGAGGGAGCTAAATGGGTGAAAAGGTGTGGTGAGTCATGGGACATGTGATGTGGTGCCACCGCCAAATCGCATCATTCGATCAATCCACTAAAGCCCAATTCATAACAATTCACGGTTTCTTTTCTATATTATTATTTTTTCTTTCTTTTTTTTTATTTTATCATTATTTTTTTTCTCTCTTTCACTCACAACCACTTAAATATATTAAAAACAATATAGGGTTTTGAATAGTAATTCTTAAAAATACAAATTGAACAGTAAATTTTTCATATCCTTTCACTCACAACACTTATAACCATACCATATAATATAAAGACTACACTCACATTATTTTAAGGAACAGGTTGTGAATGCTCTTAACCAGTTTTCGACTTCTTTCCTTTTCATATTTAAATTTATTTATGATTTTTAAAAATATATGGATGACTATTATCAAGGCCTTTGCGTAGTGACGGCGGACGTAAAACTATGCCAAGTAGTATCACTGTCAATCTATTGTCAGCGACCAACCGACCAGCCGACATAGGAAAAACTTGTATAATAATAAAAATTAGAAATGAAAAAAATAAAACCAGTCGGAAAGTAAACGTGAAAACGTTAAACCACACACATAAAATGTGAAAATGTTGAACCACGTGTTTATGTTGCTACGTGTTAACTCGTAAAATTTAAGCCCAAATGTAAAACAAAAAATTTGTAAAAAGTAAAAAGTGTAGGGGATTCAAGTTGAAAGTGTAAATTTGTAGATATTAAATTGTAAAAGACGTAAAAATATCAAGCTAGAAAAAGAAAGTAAAAACCCCAAAAAATAAGTACGACCTACTAAAACTAAAATACAACATATTGATGCACAAAAAATGATAATTAGTAATATTTCAATTAGAATAAAAAGAATGAGGTACGTCCCAACTGATAAACTAATAAATCTGAGCTAATTAATATAACATTTATCCTTTAAAATATGGGTGGTTTTACAATTATTTTTTTGTTGGTGGTTTCCAAAAAATAATTTGTTATGATTTCCTAGAAAGTAATGTGCTATGATTTTTTGTCCAGTTATGTTATCATAACCACTTTTTTTTTTTAATTTTACCTTTCAGTTGAGCACTATACACACTTGTTCATGCCGTTTTCATATAATATAATATTGATTCTGAAATAAGCGCATTTACTTGTGTGTATATTCCAAACTAAACCCAACAATGAACTAAAAAGTGCCTTTTAAAAATTCAATATTATTTTATCCAGTATGATTCCTCCAAGTGTCCTTCAAGTATTTTCAAAAACCTCATCTAATACCTGCTGTTGACCCAACCAAGAGTCTTTTTCCCTAGTTATACAATCCCATATAACTATGTATCCTGTCCATCAAAGATAAACAAATGTTACATTAATCTACATTTAACAACCAACAACCAACACCCAAACCAAGATTTAACCCGGTCAGGCCACGGGTCATACGGCTTTAGGTTGAGTTTGCTCAAAGTCAAAAACCTCAAACATGAGCCGCCTAACATCAGGCTTGCCATAGACAGTGTACGAAAGGCCATGAATGGCTTGTTGGACCGAGGTGGTAGCTGGGTTCCTGAGCCTGCGGTTTTGCTCATATGAATCTTGTACTTCTTCACTATAAATAATGAACCGATGAAGGTGTTTTTCCCTCAAATATTTGCCACAAAATTTGTTCATAAGGAGTCTTCGGTGTTTTTCCTGCAACCATGTTCCTGGTGCATCTATATGCTTTATAAGCAGTCTCTCAGCCATTACAAGATCCTGTAAGTTGGTTAAAAATGAATATTCACATATGAACATAAATATAATCAGAATCGCTATATCCGAACGCTAATAACTTATTATTTGACCATTAGGACCTATAGCAGTACCAACAATAAAGCTAATGTACCCTACATTCCATCTTAAAGCTTAAAATAACTGCAAAGAAAGTTTACCTGTATCTTTTGGCCAACATATTCTAGCCGTTCAAAGCAAAACCGAGGGTGCTCAAACTTATACTTTGATGGATGCAAGAAAGCAAGCTGCATCTCAAAGAAGCATCCCGAGATGAGTGTAAATCAAACGACATTTAAGGCAACAAATAAAAATAAAAAGTAGTTAACCTGTAACCCAAGGCCGAGTTCTATGTTTCTGGCGTTCGTAATTTCTGGGATTCTATCTTTAACTTGTAATGGATATCCTAATGTATTCATAACTTGAGGTCTAGAGTCATAATCCCATATATTTCCTCTGAATCTATGCATCCCTGGAGGAACACATGCCCTAAAAAGCCTTGGGTGAGCAAATAGGGCGTCTTCAGGAGGCTGCAAAATGAAAATAGAGGAAATGTGAGTTGACAACTCCTACTTAAACTCATGAAACAAAAAGATTCAAACTCATGGATACCGATTTAAGGTATTTTATCATTAATCATATGATATTTTGGTCGTTGTCAAGGGCACATGAATTTCTCTTAACTAAGAAGATATGGATTAACAAGTCAATGGTTAAACCAGTTATTTTATATGTATTCAAACACTGTAAATTTGTGTTTTATTGTAAGTTCCAACTTCCAACATCAACTTCAAATTATAGCATTCAAAGTAACATCAACTTTAAATTAGATCGTGTTTACAAATTTAAAAAAATCATAATCCCGTTTGAAGTTAACATCAATCCAACCAAAAAGTCAAAAGGTACATCTTTTTCTCTTAAGTCTTAACAAAATATTATGAATTCACAACTTCAATTCAAACATGTTAGAACAAGAATTCTGATTCCCTACATTCCGAAAGATAGTATTCTTTGACTTTTGAGGTTAGACCAAGAATTTAAAAAGGTCACGTTTGATAAAGGTTCTGATTAGTTACATATGAAACACCAACATAAAAAAGTAAGCTTTTCCTAAAATGTTGCAGTACTATCATTTTATAAATCTAAAAATAATTAGCATCTTCCACAAAAATGTCACAAAAATACCTTGTTTATCTTAGCCACAAGAGTATATATCAATAACAATAGATGATATCATGATGAAGTTATTAGAGCTTGCCTTATAAGCAGCAACTTCTTGCCAACTGAGTTTTCTCCCTTCAAATTCTGCAGAAACATAGTCAACATCTTCAAGTTGTCTTCTTAATTTTGGCTGGCATTCTTCATCTTCAGGGTCCATTCCAAATACTTCAAAAAGTACACGGTAAACTTCTGGCATACCAAAACACAGGTATATTGCTCCAAACAAAGCCCAAAACACAGATCTGCACATAAAAATGAAGCCATTGATCTTATATGCAATTTTAGAGCTAATTTGTCACTTAACAAGAGTAACACAGCCTGCTCTCTGTCCATAAACAAATGCAATTATACATGACATATGAGCAACACCAAAACAGACCTAAGATCTTTCTCTCTTTCAAACATATCTGATACACACTCGATAATTGTATGTATATTTGGAAAAGAAAAACACACAATTGAATGATGAAATCAAATAAAAGTTAAGGAGAATTGCTATTCAAATGGTGAAGACAAAAAGGAATTACAGAAACTTTCCAGAGCTCTGCTCTCTCTCCATACCTAAAGTAGGAACCACACAAATCTTATAAAACTCACGCATACCTCATTCTTCTTTATTTCTCCTATTTATAATATCTTTAACTTAACAAACTTTTAGCCACTATCAAGATGTACATATTTACCCCTCCTAGAATAGACTAATAGCTCTTTGGAGGTCCCCTTGACTAGTGGTTTTGCATCATTACTCCCTTCTGCAACAACAGTCTTGTCCTCAAGACTGAGATCACCAAATTGGCCTGTGATCCAAGAAGAGTCCTCCCACGTGGCATCCTCGTGTGATTGGCCTTGCCATTGTATCAACCACTGTTCCGTGGGAACCGCGCACTCATGTAAAACTCGTTTTGCAAGGATGGTAGTCGGTAGTAGCAGTGGAGAATCCGTCATGTCCAACTCAGGTGGAAGAACCGGATCGACAGGAGTGGCTATTGCTTTTTTAAGGAGCGAAACATGGAAGACTGGATGAATTTTTGAAGTCTCTGGCAGGTGTAATTTGTATGCTACGGGCCCAACCTTATCAATTATCTGAAAAGGCCCAAAAAATTTGGCGGCTAACTTCTGGTGGATACGACTAACTACTGACATTTGCCGGTATGGTTTAAGTCTAACATAAACCCATTCACCAATCGAGAATTGAACATCCCTACGTTTCTTATCCGCTTGTTCTTTCATGGACCCTTGAGCGATGGTGAGATGGAGCTTTAGTTGTTTTAGGGCTTCATCACGGTCTTGAAGTTCTCTAGCAACCGATTCCACTCTAACCTCCCCCGGTATATACTGAAACACCAAAGGAGGCCGACGACCATACACTGCTTCTAATGGAGTGGTCTTTGTGGATACATGGAATGTGGTGTTATACCAAAATTCTGCCCAAGGAACCCAAGTAACCCAGTTTTTTGGTTGGTCAATCGCAAAACATCATAAATACGTTTCCAAACATCGGTTAATCACCTCTGTTTGACCATCCATCTCAGGATGGTAAGCGGAGCCCATCTGTAATTTAGTTCCCATGGAATGAAAAATCTCTTGCCAAAATTTACTAAGAAAAAGCGGATCCCGATCACTTACTATCGATTTTGGAATCCCATGAAGGCGAATAATCTCCTTAACAAAAATTTCAGCTACTGATTTAGCAGTATAAGGATGTTTGAGAGGAATAAAATGAGCATATTTGGACAGTCGATCCACGACGACAAAAATGACGGTGAAGCCACGTGAGGGAGGTAATCCGGTAATAAAATCCATAGAAAGCTCTTCCCAAACCGCTAATGGTATCTCCAAAGGATGCAATAACCCTCCCGGAACCACCGAACTAGCTATACAACGTTGACAAACGTCACATTCTCGAATCAATTGTTTAATAGACGAGGTCATACCCGGCCAATACAAGTTAGCCGCTAACCGTCGATACGTGCGGTAGAAGCCTGAATGCCCCCCCTGTGGCAGAAACATGAAATTCATGAAATAGAGCTGAAATAAATTTCGAAGTTCGGGGAATTACTAAACGATCATGATAAAATAAAGCTCCTTGCTTAACAGCATAACCACGATATTTGTCGGGAAAAGAAAGACATTGTTGAGTCAAAGAAATAATGTCGGTATTCTGTTTAGCTTCCTCTAATAATTGGGACCCTTGAACCCAAATTGGACAAGAAATAGTATGAAACAGAGTTCCAGTATCAGATCGTCGGGATAACGCATCAGCTGCTCGATTCTCCCGGCCGGTTTGTAAATGATATCAAAATCATAACCCAATAATTTAACGACCCAATTTTGTTGATCGGGAGACGAAACTCGTTGGTGGAGCAGAAATTTCAAGCTTTTTTGGTCCGTATGAACCACAAATTTGGTGCCTAATAGATAAGGTCGCCAATGTTGAACCGCTAGAACCAACGCCATAAGTTCACGTTCATATGCTGATTTAACCAAAGTTCGACCACTCAAAGCCTTGCTGAAATAAGCAACTGGTTTGTTGTGCTGCATTAAAACAGCCCCGACGCCATGACCCGATGCATCACATTCAACGGTAAACGGAGATGTAAAATCAGAAAGAGCTAAAACTGGTGCAGAAACCAAAACTTGTTTCAACTGATCAAAAGCTTCCTGTGCAAGTGGGTTCCAAGTAAATCCATCCTTCTTTGTTAATTCGGTTAAGGGGCGTGCAATGGTACCATAATTCTTAACAAATTTGCGGTAATAACCGATTAACCCCAAAAATCCCCGCAATTCACGCACCGACTTAGGAACTGGCCATTCCACCACAGCACTAACTTTTTTTGGATCCATAGAGACTCCTTGTCCATCCAGAATATGTCCCAAATATTCAATAGATCGTTGACAAAAACAACATTTTTGTGGGTTAACTTTAAAATGATTAGAAGATAGAATCTGAAAGACTTCTAATAAGTCTTCTAAATGGGCTGCCCAAGATAGGCTGTAGACAAGAATATCATCAAAAAAAATTACTACTTTGAAACGTAAGATAGAGCGAAAGATATCGTTCATAATCGCTTGGAAGGTTGCCAGTGCATTCATGAGGCCGAAAGGCATGACTAAATACTCATAATGACCATCGTGTGTGCGAAAGGCGGTTTTATCCACACTATCCGGCTACATCCGAATTTGATTATAACCCGACTTAAGATCTAACTTCAAGAACTGTGACCCGTATAATTCATCAATTAATTCCTCAACCACAGGAATCGGGTATTTATCTGGAATGGTGATGAGGTTTAACGCGTGGTAATCGACGCACATACGCCAGGAATTGTCTTTCTTGCGCACCAAAATAACTGGACTTGAGTAGGCGCTCCTGCTTGGCCTAATCAAACCCAAATCCAACAATTCCCGTACTTGTCGTTCAATCTCTGATTTTTGACTATGAGGGTATCGATATGGACGAACACAAACTGGATCTGTTGTGGTTAAAATAATTCGGTGATCTTGTGGCCGTGTAGGCGGAAGTGCCGAAGGAGGATGAAAAACCATGTCAAAGGGAGACAGAGTAGTGAGTAAATCCAAATGTTGTGATAGAGATAAACTTAGAGGAAGGGAAGAGGGGACAATGGGTAAACCGTGAAATGCAAGAGGACCCACGACAGAATCGGATTCCAATGACAACCATTGATGAAATGCGGTAGGAGCCAATTGGTTCATCTTTACCCCTTGTAACTGCACCTCAATACCGTGATGCACAAAACGCATCCAAGATTTCTGCCAATCATGCACGACCTCACCTAATGATTGTAACCACTCCAAACCCAAAATGAAATCCAACGAACCAGTGTCGAATACCAATGCATCTAACATAAACGAGCAAGGACCGATGACCACAGGTATGGCAACACATTTCTTGTTTACAAACACAAAATGCCCATCACCTAACTTAATTCGAATGCCATTGAATGTAACAGAGACCAACCCCAAAGCTGAAACCAATCGGCTAGAAATAAAATTATGAGATGCACCACTATCCACCAACATACAAACAGGAGTACCCTCGAGACAACCCTCCAATTTCATATTATTGGATACCCCATACGTGGCTAAGGTACCTGCAAATTCCAAAGCATTACACGTACCCGTAACGGTTTCCGCAGTGTTGTCATCGTCAAGGATGGTCGACGATTCGAGAACAAATTGTTCTCCCAAGGAAGGATCACCCTCATCATCTCCCAAAAGCAAAACTCGGAGTTTACCCTCTGGGCACTTGTGGGCCGGACCGTATTGCTGACCGCAACGAAAACACAGACCCTTCTTGCGACGATCTTCCCATTCGGTGCGCGAGAGCGACTTGACACCTCAGTCGCGTGGAAAAGGGGCACCCCCCTCACCAACAAAAGGCGACCTCGAAGAAGGAATAAAGCGAGATGAATCTGATCGTGGACCGGGTACTCGAGGCCCAGATTTAGATATAGCGAATGGGTTGGGCTCAGAACGGCCCACAAAAGAGAGCCCACTCGGAAGCTCCGATAACGGAGACCCAAACGAATGTAGATACCAAAAGCGATTCATCGATTGAGTACCGGAGTTAGGACAAAGCATAGCTTCAATGTCTTTGGACAAATACATCGCGTCCAACCGCGATTGTGGCCGATGCAGTCGCACCCATTTCTTCACGTCCGGTTTAAGACCGGCGACAAAGTAACCTAGTGCTTGCGATTCCGGCAACCGTGGAACTAAGGATAACAAATACTCAAAATCATCGATGTAATCGTAAATAGAATCTGATTGTTGTATCGTGGCCAATTGTTCATAGGGATTTTGGATCTCCAACCCACTGAAACGTTGAAGTAATTCAGACTGAAATTCTTGCCAAGTTAGAGAAGAACGAACCTGAGTGATTATAGTGAACCAATGTTGTGCAACCCCATTCATACTCAATTGAGCTAGTTGAATTCGTGACTCATCAGGTGTGTGATTGAGATCAAAATACAAATTCGCCTTTTGAATCCATCCTTGAGGATCGAACCCCGAAAACTCCGGTAGTTTCACTTTTTTGACAGCCCACGGGAGAGACGAAGGTACCGCAGTTGAATCCGGAGACGGACCCGATGACGAAACACCCGCTCCGAACCCACTGGACGTCGTAGAACCGCCGGAGACGCCCGAAGTGGCCCTGGAATGCCCCGCCGCCAATTTCTCTTGTTGTTTCATCCAAGCGAGCGTTACCTTTCGGAATTCCCTCGATTCCGCACGATCGTCATCCAAAACCTTAAGGGCTTTCGTGATATCAGCAACATCACTCTGAAGTTGTCGAATATGAGCCTCCTGAGCATCGAGGCGAGTATTGGTACGGGTCTCCATGAAGAATGTTCCGGCAAGTCGCGGCAGGTCGGACCAATGATACACACTCGATAATTGTATGTATATTTGGAAAAGAAAAACACACAATTGAATGATGAAATCAAATAAAAGTTAAGGAGAATTGCTATTCAAATGGTGAAGACAAAAAGGAATTACAGAAACTTTCCAGAGCTCTGCTCTCTCTCCATACCTAAAGTAGGAACCACACAAATCTTATAAAACTCACGCATACCTCATTCTTCTTTATTTCTCCTATTTATAATATCTTTTCCCTAACAAACTTTTAGCTACTATCAGGATGTACATTTTTACCCCTCCTAGAATAGACTAATAGCTCTTTGGAGGTCCCTTTGACTAGTGGTTTTGCATCAATATCCCATATAATGATTCCTAAGAAGTCATCAATTATAAACTTCTCTAAAAGAATAAATGGTTGATTGTTATGTTTGTTGCTACTCGCTACATCATTCCAAACGTGATTTTCATCTTAAGAGACCCAAAGTCAAGGTTCAAAAAGCCAATACAAGATTAATTGCGGATTCAAAGATCTATATTTCTCTAATATTCAAAACTAGATTAAGTGGCCATCAAGACAGTCTTAACAGGATCAATTAACTTTTGGAACAACCTTTCAACCAAAAGGTTAAATTCCCAAACGAGTTGCATAATGTTCAAACTAGATTAAAGTGGAAATGAAGATGAAATCAATATGATCAAATTTACCACTTTTGTTATTAAAGATAAAGATTGACACACCAAAGTGCAATCTTCAACTCGTAAGCATCTATTCTTATTAAGTTAAATATGATAAATTCCACAACAACATTTTCCAATTTGAAGGCTAAATTTCCAATGATATATTCATAATATTCAAAACTAGATCAAAGTGAAAATTGAGGTGAAATCAACATGATAAAAACATTCCAACTTTAAAAGCAATCCTTCCTATCCAAGTATATAATGTCCAGATGTGCTCTTCATCTCAAAACCGCCAACAACAATTCAATTCAATAACAACTTCAGACCTAACACATGAACCTCAAATTCAAGAAAAACTTACTTCACTGGTGGTTCTCGTTCTTTTCTAACAAGCTTATCCATGTCATCATACTGGAAGATCAAGTTATGCAAGCTAGCAGCTTTAACCCACTTAGGCAAAAACCTCTTCCCAATCAAAGCATACACTCTTTCCCTCATAGGACCCGGCGATTCTCGCGGGTACCTCTGCAAGAAAAACTCACACAAAGCCAATTCGAGAACATACTGACCCAAAAACCCCAATCTCGAATGCCCTGATCTCACATGCCTCGCATTCGTCCTCTCACAATGCGGATGCCCAAATGCCAAATACAACAATGTATCAAACTGTTTAGCAGGATTATCATCCCCATAATTCTCAGATGGCTCCAAAGGGTACCCAAGAGCCTGTTTCGCCTCGAGCAAATACTCATCAATCCAAGTTTTATCAGCATTGTTAAACTTCATAGAGGGTAAACAAGAACTGAGTAAAGGAAATTGCTTTAGTGACAACTGAGGGCTGTTGAGAAATCTTTGAGCTAATCTCGCATCGTCTAACGGGGGTTTGAGAATGAATCTCTTTGGGGGTAATCTTTTGTTGGGAGATACGAACTTCTTGCGTTGGGATAACTCTTTGAGTAATCTCTGTGGGCTGTTCTGAGGGAGTTCTTGTTTCTCTTGTGAGTCAAGTGTGGATGAAATTGTGAGATTTGGTGAAATGGGTTTGCGGAATTTGAGGTTTTGGAAGTGGGTTTTGATCGGGAATGATGAAATTGACGATGAGAAAGAGAGGTCATGAGTGCGATGAAATAGGTTTGAATTTGGGGGTTTTAATGGGGAAGAAAGCTCCATGGTGTCAGGTTAAGTTTTCTCTTTTCGATTAGGGTATAAGCGATTAAGATTGTGGAGATATTGAATGGGGAATATTGGGGAACATGGTGGTCGATAATGGAGTTTTTCTTTGGGTTTTGGGGTGGATAAGGTTTTAATGTGCTGAACTGTTGAAGACGGTGAATGCAGTGGATTGAAGATGATGCTGTACATATGGGCTGGGCTAGTTTTAGATTGCTGTACTTTTGGGCTTATTTCATTCATCAAGCCCAGCAAAGTTATATTTTTAAACGAACTCACATGCATCATGCATGAGAGTATGATACACTCCCTGAATGTCTAAATACACTTAAAGGCTGTTTGAAAACTTTTGAATAATTAAGTGTTAAATCAATAAGAGGTTTGAATATTTAAGTGCTAAACCATAAGAGATCTAAACTATTAAGAGCTAGTATATCATGTAAATTATTCAAATGCAAATGTCTAATCAATTCAGATAAGAAGTTTTAACCATTCAACATTACAACTCTTAATCATTCAACATTAATATAATATTTAACTATTCAAAGACAAATATCTAAATCATTCAGACATTTGCTCGTAAAATAAACAGTCTGAACCATTCAGACATCTGAATTATTAATAGACTAATTAAAAGGCTACCAAAAACCCCTTATACACTCTTAATCTTTACCATTTACGGTATGACTTGTGTTCTTACGATTTAAGACATGATATAGACACACCAACACATATGGGAATTATTAGGCTACATGTTTTTTCGCATTTTACTCATTTTCTCAATAGCCTTAGAAATATTTTCCTATAAATAATTTTTGGATTAACAATATTTTATAAATATGACAAGTTAATAGGATTATAGTTTATTGGATATGCTAGTGTTGTCACAATTGTATGGGCCAGACAGTTAGGTTGGAAACCAACTACATTACCGGTAGAGATGTGCAAATCGGGTTTTGGGCTGTACTCGAAACCGGGTTCAAACTGGGTTGGGCCCAATCGGGTTTTTATGTACTTGAGAATTAGTGAACCTGGGTACAAACCCGGGTCGGGTTCACTTGCTTGAAAACCCTACCCGCCATACCCGGGTAGGGTAGGGTCGGGTCCAATACCGGGTTTAGTTTATTTTTTTCTTATTTTCTTTTTTTTTTATGTCCAATACCGGGTTCAATATCGGATCCAATACCGGGTTCAATTCGGGTTTAGGCCGGGTCGGGTTCGCTAAAAACTCAAAAACTAAACCCGGTTCCAACCCTACGGGTTTAAATAGGTCCAAACCAGGTATGCCTGGGTACTACCCGTACCCGGGTCCGGTCGGGTCCGAACCCAGTTTTTATGCCCACCTCTAATTATCGGTTTAGATGAGTACTTTTGAATTGTTTTCATTCGAGCTAATCAATCTACTTGAGTACTTCTAAACTGTCTTTATGTGAGTTGATTTGTTATGTATCGATGGGTTAAATTGGCAAATTTTACCGGTGGTCAAACCAAATCTACACTATAATCCATCCAGAATTTAAAACCCTTAAGCTCATGGTAAGACACTACATGGAATATTTATTAGTTTAGAACAAAACATTTTAGAACTGTCTTCATCACTACCGACATAAGAAGGGACCAAATTTCTTCATCGCCTTTTCATTACATTTCAACTCTCAACGCACCCTTTTTTACCCATTATATGGCACATAACATCGGGGACAGAGATTCGTTAATCGTTATCTGCAATTCTAGATTGATGTAAAATTTATATTTTAATATTTTAAAAATTTATATGATGCCTTAAGATGAAAAAAATTATATTGGACCTTACGTTATCTTTAGTTAGAGACTTATCATGACGATAATAATATATATTTTATGAATAAAGATCACAAGTTAATTATAAAGGATTTAGCTTCTTTAAAATAGGTTTTTGCAAAGTTCATAAAATAGTATACTTTTATATAAGAATTTATTAACTTTATAAAAAATCCTCCAAATTCTAATACCTTAGTTCGTGTTAAAACGTTAAACTTATTATTAACCTAAATCTTGTAATATTGATATATTTAGGTGTCTTGTGACATTTTATCCTGAAACGACATTTATTATTGATCTTATTAATCTTCATAATATACTTATTGATCAAGTGAGTTTCTTTGCCCCTTTTTTTATCTTGTCACACTATTTTGAAGTGAAATATGATTACTTATACATAATACACTTATACACATTTGAGACTTGTAAATCACTTGCAATTTATCTTTATATTTGGTCATGGTTATTTGTGTGTTGTAAGTGATTATATGAGATATACAGTTTGTTTACAATCATTAACTATTGCTAGCCTGATGACGTCTTAGATCTTTGGGCCTGACAAGTCTATTTGGTGCTAAAGCCGAGGTATTGCCGACTCCTGATGACGTATGCTTGTTCATCATGGGAACCAAATACACTTAGCCAATCTTATATACTTGTAATCAAGTCGAGGTTTGGTTGTAACGATATGTGTTCTATAACCTTACTAACTTATGACCTATGACATGAATTGCTACTTGTAACTTTATCATATTATGTATGAAAATCTTGGAAACTCACCAACTATTTTTAGTTGACCTTTATTTTTATCATGTTTCAGGAAACCCTCAAGTTTAAAGTGGACTTTTGAAGCTTGCTATAAAACTAGGATTTGGACCTAGTTAAATAAATAAAATGTTATGTTATGTTTTGTTATATGTTTGAACTTATTTCATGTTTGAGACTTATGTTTGTATTTCCTTTTGAAACTTATAATTTTAATATTTACATTTAAATATAGCGTTATGTGGTTGTAAACAATCTTAACCCTCACATCTCGACGTTTCCGCCGTCAAGGTTGGGGTGTGACAGATTGGTATCAGAGTCCATAACTATAGGGATTTAGGTTATTAGAAATGGTGACCTAGACTATGCATGAACCTCATAGAATAATATTTATATTCTTGGAAATATATATATGTTTACATGCTACATAATGCTATACCATATTTATGTGCAACTTGATGCCTTAGTATAGGTTTGCCTTGTAATTGTTTAAACTTTGTTACTTGTCTCCCTAAACTTACCATTGGCACTTTGACTCTCCCCGACAAATGAAACTTCTTAATCTTATTCTCGTCAACACGTGAAAACTTATGCTTATGCTTATGATTTGGATCTTTAGACGTTATGTCTAATCTATATAAATCTCATCAAGGTGTTGATTTCATGAACCTAAGAAATTTGTGTGACACATAGACACCTCTATTCTGGATTTCTTGGCAAAAGGCCCTCGGGCTAAGGCAAGCATATCGCATAAATCCTACGGGACTAGTTATGCTTACCTGGGGATTTTTGGGATGAGTGATAAACTATGGTCAATATACACAAATTCCTAAGGCGAATGGGTCAACTTACCTTGACGTGTCAATGTTTCCAAATGGTAATGCGTTACCAAATGGAACCATTCAATGTGTCTTACAACTCTTGCCTTATTCTTGCTAAATTATAATCCTTGTTATTCTCTTTCTCGTGTCTAACTCGTTTTTCATATTCCAGCATGTCTCGTCATCATGGAAAGCGTGGAAGTTCCGATCGTAAGCTAGCCATCATGATTGCCCGACAAATGGCTGCTGTCATCCCGACCATGGTTGCTGAACTCAATAGCACCTTAATGACCAACTCTAGCAACAATGGTCATGGGGAGAATAGTGCTAACCAAGGGCACAACAACCAAACTTGCACCTTCAAGCACTTTAGCTCTTGCAAGCCCACTAGTATTAATGGCAAGGAGGGAGCCACTGGTCTTCTTGAGTGGTTCGAGAGCATGGAGAACACCTTCGTCAATTGTGAGTGTCCCGAGGCACTCAAAGTTCGTTATGCTACTAGTATGCTCCAACAAAGGGCACTCACCTGGTGGAATAGCGAGAAGAGAAAACGTGGAGCTAATGCTATATTGGCACTCTCTTGGGATGAGTTCAAGAACATCACCATCGTGAAGTTCTGCCCGAGAAGTGAATTGCAAAAGTTGGAGGAAAAATTCTGGAATTTGAAGCAAAACGATGGTGATCATTTGGCTTACTCAACTAGGCATCATGAGTTGAGTATGTTGTTGCCTCACATGGTCGACATTGTACCCCGCAACATCAAGAAGTTCATTAAGGGTGTACCACCCTAAATTCAAGATGCTGTGGTGGGTAGCCGACCCACAACTTTAGAAGAAGCCATTACTATCACCGCTCAACTCACCGAGAACCATATACGAGCGGGCACCATGTCTGTGAAGGGTGCAAAGAAGGTAGAGAAGACGGCTACCAAGGCTGTTAAGGAGACCAAAGCTGAACCATCTTACAACAACAACAACAAGAAGCGCAAGTTCACACCAGCGCGTAACTATGTTGTGGCTGCACCCAAACAACCCAAAGACAACTTGTACCTGTGGCTTGGTCATTTCCGCCCATAATGCCCTCTTCTTGTGGGTAATGTTCCACAAGCCCGAGTACATGCCTTCAACATCAAAGCTAACCAAGCACAAGCAAAAAACGATGTGGTGAATGGTATGTTAACTCACCTTTAACTTTTGTGATCCGATTCTTTTCATACATTACCTGTATCGTTAAATACCTTAAAAATTGAACATGTATGTTCCTTATTAATAAAAATTATGCATATGTCCTATTTGATTCTGGAGCCGATAAGAGTTTTGTTTCGTTAGAGTTTGAACCCATACTTGCTAAGCCACATACGAAACTAGAAAGACCTCTTACCGTTGAAGTTGCCGATGGAGAACCGATCACTGTTGACGTCATTATTCGTGATTGTATCTTAAGTCTTGACACGCATGATTTTCTTATCGATCTTATCCCTATGAAACTTGGAAGTTTCGACGTCATCATTGGTATGGATTGGTTAGCCAAACACCATGCCGAGATCATTTGTTTCGAGAAGTGCATCTGTATACCGTACCTTCTGGAGACACTTTTAAGGTGTTCGGTGAAAAATCTTCTAAAGGACTTAAACTCATGTCTTGCACCCAAGCCCGAAAGTGCTTAAGCAAGAAGTATATGGCCTTCTTTACGTGGTCAACACGAAAGTCAAAGGGAAAGAACTCAAGGATGTCCCTATCGTACGAGACTTTCCTGAAGTATTTCCCGATGACCTTAGTGGTTTACCTCCCATGCGTGAAGTCGAGTTTAAAATTAACTTGATACCGAGAGCAAACCCCGTGGCTAAGTCACCATATCGACTTGCACCATCTGAAATGCAAGAACTCTCTAGTCAACTTCAAGAGCTATCCGAGAAGGGCTTCATCCGTCCTAGTTCTTCGCCTTGGGGTGCACCTGTTCTTTTCGTGAAGAAGAAAGATGGATCGTTTCGTATGTGCATCGATTATCATGAGCTTAACAAGCTTACCATCAAGAATTGTTATCCTCTTCCTCGCATCGATGACTTGTTTGATCAACTTTAAGGAGCTGCTATATTCTCAAAGATTGATCTACGTTCTGGATATCATCAATCACGAGTTCATGATGATGACATCCCAATGACCGCGTTCCGTACTCGTTATGGGCACTATGAGTTTATGGTGATGCCTTTCGGTTTAACCAATGATCCTGCTGTTTTCATGGATCTCATGAACCGAGTATGCAAGCCTTATCTAGACAAGTTTGTGATCGTCTTCATTGATGACATACTTATCTACTCCAAATCTAACACCAATCATGAACTGCATTTGAGATTGGTTCTTGAGTTGTTGAAGAAAGAGCAATTGTACGTGAAGTTCTCGAAGTGTGACTTCTGGCTCGAGGAAGTTCAATTTCTAGGACACGTGGTGAATAGCCAAGGAATTCACGTTGATCCTGCAAAGGTGGAAGTTGTGAAGAATTGGTGTGTTCCTACGACTCCTACCGAAGTTCGTTCTTTTCTTAGTCTTGCTGGTTACTATCGGCGATTCATTGCAAACTTTTCAAGGATCGTGAAACCACTAACTTCTTTGACACAAAAGAATAAACCGTTCGAGTGGGGTTCCGAGCAAGAAGAAGCTTTTGAATCGTTAAAGCACAAGTTGTGCAATGCTCCTATCTTGACCCTACCCGATGGAAATAACAACTTCACCGTGTATTGTGATGCATCTAAACAAGGCATTGGTTGTGTTCTCATGCAACGAGGGAAGGTCATAGCTTATGCATCAAAACAATTGAAGGTTCACGAGGTGAATTACACACCACACGATCTCGAGCTTGGTGCTATTGTCTTTGCCTTGAAGATTTGGAGGCACTACTTGTATGGTACACAATGTATAGTCTACACCGATCACAAAAGCCTTCAACATGTTTTCAATCAAAAAGATCTCAACATGAGACAACATCGTTGGGTGGAGTTGATTATTGATTACGATTGTGACATTCGTTACCATCCTGGTAAAGCAAATGCTATAGTCGTTGCACTAAGTCGAAGGACTCACAACAAGATGATCTCATTCCAAGAAATTCGCGATCGACGTCAATGGTTTGACACTTTGGGTGAGTTCGATACTGAGATCCGACTAGATGTCAACGAGACTACCGTACTGCTACAAAACTTAAGAATAGATAGTGACATCGAGTCTAGTATCTTGGAGGCTCAAAAAGTGGTGCAACAAGAAGGAAGAATGAAGGATGAGCTGGAGCATAATCTTTTAACTTGATTGGAAATGAAACCCAATGGATTGATGTACTTCGCAAATCGAATTTGGGTTCCAAATCATAATAATCTTCGTACCTTTATCATGAACGAAGCTCATCAAACTTGTTATTCTATTCATCCTGGCTCCAATAAAATGTACATGGACCTGCGTGGTCAATATTGGTGGCCTGGAATGAAGAAAGATGGAGCGACTTATGTAGCTAAATGCCTCATGTGTATGAAGGTTAAAGCCGAACATCAACGTCCAAGTGGATTACTTGAGCAACCCGAGATCCCTATGTGGAAGCGGGAACATATATCCATGGACTTCATAACTAAGCTACCCCGAACTTCTCGAGGACATGATAGCATATGGGTGATCGTTGACCGATTGACCAAATCGGCACATTTTATACCCATACGTGACACTTACAAGACATCAAGGTTAGCTCGTATATACGTTGATGAGATTGTAAGTCGTCATGGGGTACCTCTGCACATCATATCCGACCGAGACGCTCGTTTCACTTCGCTTTTTTGGTCGTCTATGCAAGAACTCTTGTGTACTCAATTGGACCTAAGCACTTTATGGTCGTAAATGTCGTTCACCGATCTGTTGGACTGACATTGGTGAAAACTTCATCACTGGCCCTGAACTTATACAAGAGATGACCGATAAAGTTTCTATTATCCGTAAGAACCTTGAAGTGGCGAGAAGTCGTCAAAAGAGCTATGCTGACAAGAGAATTCCAAGTTGGGAATATGGTTCTTCTAAAGGTCTCACCGTGGAAAGGTGTTGTTCGCTTTGGAAAGAAGGGCAAACTGGCTCCAAGATTTGTAGGACCTTTCAAAATCCTGAAAAGGATTGGAAAAGTGGTTTATAAACTGGAACTACCTTCCGACCTTAGTGGAGTTCATCCTGTGTTCCACGTCTCAATTTGAGAAAGTGCTTGGCCGACAAAAGTCTGTATGTTCCGCTGGAAGACATTCAGATCGACGATTCCTTGCATTTTGTTGAGAAGCCTGTTGAGATCATGGACCACATTATGAAGAAGACTAGAACCACAACAATCCCAATCGTCAAGGTTCATTGGGAGAATAAACGTGACGTTGAATTTACTTGGGAACGCGAGGAGCACATGAAGAAGAGATACCCGTTCTTATTTGTATAGTTTAATTTTTCTTAATTTCGGAACGAAATTCTTTTAAGTTGGGGAGACTGTAACATCTCGTATTTTTTCGTTAAATTAAATGTCAATCTTGTTACATTATGGTATGGATCATTGTTGACATTCATAAAACTTGGTGGGCTATTTATGTATGATTCCCGGTTTAAATTAAAGTTTCTAAGTTAATTAGATAACAATAATGATAATAATTATAATATTAATAATAATAATATATTATTATTATTATTATTATTAATACTAATAATAATAACTAAAATAATAGTAACAATAATAATATTATTAATAATAATAAAAATAATTTGTAACAGTCACTAAACATAACAATGGTTAAAACTTTAAGTAGTTAAAGTTTAAGGGGTCTTAATGTCAATTTATAAACTTTAAATGAAGTTTTACCATAAAATAAAATAAATTCAAATTTGAGGGACCAAATGTGTAACTAATTAAAACCCAAACCCCCCTCCCATTGTCACCCCGCGTTTTCGGCGAGCTGCCGGCAAAGCCCGGCGACACCCGAATCGTCCTGTAACCTCTGAATTTGTATGCCAAATCGATTCTAATTACTCCCTGAAACTGATTGGTACATTTGATGAGATTTAATTCGAGTTAAAGTCGTCGATCGAACTCGATAACCGTTCGACATTAAAATTCTAACCATTCGACATTCATGACTCAATAATAATCAAATTGATTTAACTTACACGATTATCTATCTGTCCTTAATCGATTACAACTATCAATTTAACTTGAAACACATACAATCATTCAGTTCAATCACCATAAACACCGTGACCTGCAACTAACGCGTTCATCATCTTTCGAGCTTCAATTGTCGAAATTGGCAAAGGGCTTTGCATCAAAGACATCACACGAAGTTACTTGCAAAGTTAATTGGATTATCATCAACATTTACACTGCGATTGCGCATTTCTCGACCGCGACCTGTTCATTTTTTGTGGCTATCTTCAATTCGAACGTAACCGGGTAATTAGATACATGTATGTGCTCGATTAAACATGGGGAACAAAAGCCCCATGATTGCAAACGTTTACATGGACGAATTGGGGTTCGATTTGGGGGTAAACGATTCTAGGGTTTATATGGGATTTGGGAGTTTTATTGGCAATGTTTTTAAGGTTTTAAAATGAAGTTTAGTACGCGGTTAAGGCCTTGGTTCACTGGTTAGAGCATTACCCCCACATACATGAGGTCCCGGGTTTGATCGACGACTTTAACTCGAATTAAATCTCATCAAATGTACCAATCAGTTTCAAGGAGTAAATAGAATCGATTTGGCATACAAATTCAGAGGTTACAGGACGATTCGGGTGTCGCCGGGCTTTGCCGGAGCTGCTGCCGGCAGCTCGCCAGAAACGCGGGGTGACAATGGGAGGGGGGTTTGGGTTTTAATTAATTACACATTTGGTCCCTCAAATTTGAATTTCTTTTATTTTATGCTAAAACTTCAATTTAAAGTTTATAAATTGACATTAAGACACCCTAAACTTTAACTACTTAAAGTTTTAACCATTGTTATGTTTAGTGACTCCTATAAATTATTTTTATTATAATTAATAATATATTATTATTATTGTTACTATTATTTTAGTTATTATTATTAGTATTATTATTATCAATATTATTATTATTATTATTAATATTATAATTGTTATCATTATTATTATCTAATTAACTTAGAAACTTTAATTTAAACCGGAAATCATACATAAATAGCCCACCAAGTTTTATGAATGTCAACAATGATCCATACCAGAATGTAACAAGATTGACATTTAATTTAACGGAAAAATACGAGATGTTACAATTCATGTCAATGGTTACGAGTTAGCAAGTTTATAGAACACATACAGTTACAACCGAACCTCAACTTGATTACAAGTATATATGACTGGCTAAGTGTATTTGGTTTTCATGATGAACAAGCATACGTCATCAGGAGCCGACAATACATTGGCTTTAGCACCAAATAGGTTTGTCAGGCCCAAAGATCTAAGACGTCGTCAGGCTAGCAATAGTTAATAATTGTAAACAAAATATGTATCTCATATAAGACTTACAATAACACAAATAACAATGAAAAAAAGGTAAAGATAAATTGCATGTTCATTTACAAGTATCAAGATGTTTACAAGTATAAGTTTATAAAGTTAACATGTTTCACCCCAAAATGCATGAAATAAAGTAAAAAAGGGGCATGGAGAACTCATAAGATATATATAAGGTGATGATAATAAATTAAACGAGGTTCCAACGATTTCTTTTACAAGTTACCTAAATATATAGATTCCAAGATTAAGTTTGATAATAAGATTAACAATGAGACGTGAACTAGAGTTTCAATTGGAATTTGGGGGTTTAAATAATTAAGTAGAATAATGAATCGTTTATGTTTTGGTTTAATAAAGATAATATAAATCAATTAAGCCCAAGAATAATTAAAAATGTCTCAACAATTTAAGTTATTGATTTAATAGAAATTAAGTATAATATGTGAAAAGGAATAATTAATTTAATAATTAATTATTTAAAACTTGATAAAGAGAATTAATTAATACTTATTTAAATGACATTAAAATTATTTAAAATCATTTTATAAAGTTTTGAGCTTTTAAAATGATTTATCATAAAGGTTTTATAATACGAAACCTTAAAAATAAGAATAAAGCAAATTATATTGTTTTATAAATTTCAAAAATTTATATAAAAGTTAACGAATAAATTTATTAACTAATTATGATATAACATACGTAAATGATTAGATTAATAATTAATTATTTAAATAATTATGTCAATAACTATTTGAATAATTAGTTATTAACATATAAATTTATAATGTTTTGAAATAATCTAAATTTGAACCATAATATATTTTTAGTATTTAAATACATAAAAGATTTAATAATATTTTATAACCTTTGTTACTCTAAAAATAATTAAATTAAAATCATAAGTTTTTAATACATTTAAAATTAATTTAATAATTTCTGAAATATTTTAGTTATTAAAATAAATTTTACTTGGATATAATAACATATTAGTATAATTTTTGAAGTTTAAAATATATAAAATTGACTTAAAAATAAATAAATGTAGGAGGCCGGGTTTGAACCCGTGACCGCTTGCATACAAATATGATATGGTAACCGGTTGGGCTAAAGCCCAAAACTTGTTTTAAATTACAAATTAATTAATAAAAATCATCTTTCAAATAACCCCAAATCACTCAAAAACCCTAGATTGCAAATGTTCCAAATTGAACAACGATTCGAGAGTTTCAACTCGATTAACATTAGGGATTTTGATCCCTAAGGGAAATCGAGTTGAATGATGTATTATACTTACTTGATTAGGCTTGATTTGTAGTATTTAGGCTTGGTTTTGTCTCGGCTATCTTGCGACGAACAAAGCTCAAAATTCGATTGATTGAGTAAGTTTATCACGAATTGTGGTTCACAGGAGGTTGAAAGGGGTCGAATGCACCTTTGCCCTTTGTTAAATAGCTTCGATTTGGCACGGTTCATCCTAAGCACTTTCGAGTTGAATGCGAACGTAATGAGGTTCAATTTGATGTTTAATTCGAAATTACATATGAAATTGTAATCACTGAAGAATTAGAAACAGTTTGTTAATCGTGCAGGCTCGATTAATTGCATTATTAACAGGTTTTAATTGCCGAACCGATTGGGACTTTGATTATACTCGGTTTTGAATTCTAACCGTTCCATATTTGGACTATAATCAAATTAAAGCACATCTAAAGGTTCGAAACCAATGCACGACACGATTTAAAACGGTTTTTGGGTGAAATTTCAAAGGATTTTGGTGTTTTACCCCTTGCCGGAGCCGACCGGAGGGTGGCCGGAGGTAGGCCCACCAGAAATACGGGCAAGGGGCCGGTTTGGGTACTTTTAATCCAATTTACAATTTTGGTCCCTGATGTTTAGGTTCTTTGTTATTTTATGTAAAAACTTTTAAATTAAGTTTTGGAAATTACAAAGTAAACCCTAGACTTATATAAACTAATTTGAATAATAAAACAAATAATTGGTTATTAATCTTTAAAACTTTTATAAGCTTGTAAACCTTATATCTTGATTTTTTTTTCTAAAAAAAATTCATGACTATAACTTTATAAGTTTATTAAAAGTCATTTTATAACTTACTAAATTTTAAGTAAACTTTTTCATTTAATTATTTATTGTAAAATGATTAATAACACTTTATAACTTTATGAAAAGATTTATTTCTAAGTAAATTATTACAAGTTGTTTAGATTATGAATAGTTCATAATAATAATTTGTACACTTTAATATATTGATCCATTAAAATTATTATAATAATTTTATAATAGAACTTAAAAATGAGTTTTAACTTGAAAAATTGCGAATGTTACAGGTTGCGCCGAAGGAGGAGTGAGGAGGAGGTCGTGACGGGGGAGAAGGGGCGGTGGTGGGGGCTCGCAGGAGGACGAGGAGGCGGTGGTGGGGAAGCCGACAGATGTGAGGGTGAAGAGAAGGCATTTTTGGAGTTTTAGGAGGGAAAACAAAAAATTTCATGTTATAAGGTGTTGTTTGTTTTTTCTACAAGAAAATATTTGCAGTCTGCGGACCACATCTGCAGACATCTGCAACAGAAGAGGTGGACCAAACATCTGCAGTCTGCAAGAAAAAAACTGTTTGTTTTTTAACATCTGCAGACTGCTAAAATATTCATCTCTCCATCTGTATTTAGACATCATTTAGTCAAAATTTCGAGGGCTTAAGATATAATCCCACTAAAGTTAAAAAGAACAATTGGTCAACCCAATTGGGTCAATGGACCGTCTCCAGATGTCGTTTGGTTTTAGTTCTTCTCATAACCCATAAAGTCAAAATTTTAAGGGCTTAAGATATAACCCCACTACAAATTTACACCCTTACAGTGGTCGGGAATGTATTGAGGATGGGAGACATCATGGAGACACAACCACCAATATGATATACCTTATGATGAGAAGATGGAGGCTGTCGCAACACATCTCACAGGCGACGGCGGCGGCGGTTGTGAGGCGACAAACCACAGACGACGGTGGAGGGCTATGACGGAGGAAGGGGAAAGGGATACGACGGAGGAGGCCCGGTGGGGGCGACTGAGGAGGCCCGGTGGTGGCGGCGGAGGGGGAGGGCTGCGATGGAGGATGATAGCGACTCGGAGGGCGGCGGCCGGAGACGGGGGGTTAGTCGAAGGTGGCTAGGAGGAGAGGAGTGGTGGGGGGTAAAGGGTTGAACACAAATGAAGTAAAACATGTTTTGGGGTAAAGAAGAAGAGGTTGAGAAGACTTGATAAGTGGTAGCACCACATCTTCTCCACGTAGACATCAGGATGACGTTTTTAATGAAACATCTTCCAAAAAACAAACACTCTGCGCACTCAAAACCTCTTCCCGCGTCTGTATGCGCGCAGATGAAGAGGTGAGAAAGAGCTTTTACAAAAAAACAAACACCACCTAAATGACCTAAAGAGTGAACTGATAAAAGGGGCAGACATGGGCTCATAAGGGGCGGGCTGATCAAAAGGGGCGGACATAGACTCGTAAGGGGCGGTTTTATCAAAAGGGGCGGGCCATGCACATAAGGGGCGGTATATCGTGTTTGTAACATTTTTATCGCGTGCATATTGTCTACATATGAAACCCTAGAATATAAGTGTTTTTATCTAGTGAATTCAATGATTATGATAAAAAGATGAAACATTATATTCATGGTAAATCGGCAAGTAACTTGTCTATCTTTGTAACATTGTGCCTTCGTTGAAAAGCTAATAAATTATAACGACTCTTGCACCTACACAAGTGGGAATGAACCTTTGTAAGTGCCAAAGCCTTCGTAACCAACTTTACTTATTAGCCATTTCAAAACAAAGTGTACCTCGGTATGTGATTTAGCACATCCACAATTCCCATTAGGACTGCAAACGAACTAAACGTTCAACGAACAGTTCAATAACTGTTCGGCGGGAAGTTCGTTTATGTTCGTTCGTTTAGTAAATGAACGAACACGAACAAGAACAATAAAATTCCGTTCGTTTAGTGAAACGAACGAACGTGAACACAAGTCGCATTTGTTCATTTATATTTGTGAACATTCGATAATGTGTTCGTTTATATTCGTTAATGTTGGTTCGTGAACGTTCGATAATGTATTTGTTTATGTTCATTAATGTGCTCGTTTATATTCTTAATTTTTGTATAAGTTATTTTTATGACTATTACATCAAGTATTTTTTGATATTTATGTCAACTACTTATTTATTTTATATTATGTTTGTAATAAAAATGTAAATTTTATTCTAAAATAAATCTATAATATTTTGTGTTCATGAGTTTTTTTGTGTTTGTCATGTTTATGAATAGTTATTTTCGTTCGTTTGCTTTTGTATGTGTTCGTGAACAGTTCATGAACATGTTCATTTTCTTAATGAGCGAACACAAACAATAAATCTCGTTAGGTGAGTGTTCGTGAACAAATTTATTTCTTATCAAACGAACACGAACAAGACATTGTTTGTGTTCGTTCGGTTCGCTTGCAGCCCTAATTCCCATTAGTTAGATTATTTCAATGCTTGCCTTGCAAGTGTCAAAGCCTTTGCATCTGATTTTGGTGCCTCTGTATGTGGTTACACTTAGTTAACATGAAGTATGTCTTCGTGAGTAACATTACATCCATAACTGAACCTCTCCCCCGTAAGTAGCTACACTTGGCCAAATAGATCAAGTGATGCCCCGTAAGTACTTGATGCCTTCACGACTAACTTTTGTATCACCGGAAGTAAACCCTCCACATCAGTCAAGACCTAGCCAACTTCACAAAATATACCATCAAAACCCTTGTAAATAAATCAAATCCTTCGCATCTAAGTCAAACCCAACATAATAACATTGTACATCCACATCTACTATCACTTAAATAATTTCAAAAGGTCATAGATTATGACTCATTGACCAAGTTTGAAGCATTTGTATCTAATGGTACATATATATAATCATTGTCACTTCAAGCTATTTTCACCAATAAATAATAATGGTCATTGTTAGAGTAAGTCATGGTACATATATATAATCATTGTCACTTCAAGCTACTTTCACCAATAAATAATAATGGTCATTGTTAAAGTAAGTCTAGGTCAGAGTATGATCAAAGTATGTCACAGAGTGCTTAATGTGAATGCAAATGTGTTAAATGTTACGGGCCTAGTATAGGTTCATGCAATATTATGTGTATAAACATGTTATGAAGGTCACCAGTATAGATTGATTTGCCTTATCCATAACATGATTACTAGAGTTTTGCCCTATGTAAGCATACCACTGGAGCGTTGCTTTGTGCAAGCATTAGATTGTTTTGTCTCACGCTAAAATCACCAAAACTTGTATACCATAGCCTTATGTTTAAGCTTAATAATATAGAAATCATAATTGTTTTGTGTTCAATGGACATAAACAAAATAATATGATTGTACGTTTATAGGATTATCATGAAGCAGATTATGACGAAATCCTTTATAATGATTGAATGATTTTTCTTGTCATATATAGTTTACAATTATCATCTATCGTCCTCTCTTTTCTTCCTACTATTTACCCATGAAGATTATTGTGTGTATGCTCGACTTGAAGTGTGTGTGGATATGTTTTTTTTCTAATTCAATTGAAAAGAAAAGACAAGCAAATATATAATGGTTCAAAGTTTCAATCATTAGGTTTTCATAATAACCATTTATGATGTTTGGTGAAATGTTGACAAATAAGGGAAAAAATAGGATTGATAGATATGATTTCTAGTATAATGAAACACATTGGCCCCCCTTCTCTTACTTTCAAACTCTACGATCATTTTTCTTCGGTTATTTCAATTGAAGTTTCCAGTTTTTTTGTATATAACTACGTGCATTTTATTTGACCGGACACCCATTTTATTTTATTAAATTGAAGAGGGTTAAGAGGGGTTTAATCATTTTTTTAGTATTAGATGAAGTGAAAAAAATGTAAAATGAATAATACTATTTTTATATGGAGTTAAAAAGCGTGAAATTATTCCTTATAGATGTGGCAATTTATCACATACAAGATTGTAATAACCGTGATAGACGCTATGTTAGTTACCATTATTATATATATATTAATTACCAACTTGTTTATATATTATGCGTTGTATCATGTGCTTGAGCCTTTATGTGTTGTACCTATGATATTTTGTTTTTTCTTTTTTACTTATTTATCTAATCCCATACTTTTACAATTTAGTCTCAATATTTTTTATTTTCATCTTTGGTCCCCTATACTTTTTATATTTTATTTTTTTTGTTTTATGTTTCGTCTAAATTTCGAGAGTCAACATGCCACAATGTATGTGTATGATTTGACGTTTTTACATTTATTCTTTTTCTATTTAACATCCCTGACATAAGACACTAGTCCTAGATCAACTTACTTATTGTATTAGACGTTATACGTTTCGTCCGCGTGTTAACGTTTTTATATCTACTTTTCATTAAGGTTTTTCTTTTTCGTTTTCTATTTCTTTCTAGTACGATTTTTTTCAATGTTCGTGCTCACTAATGATGATGTGTCGTTAGTGTTACTCTGCATGCTTTTGCACCCCGGTCGTAACGCGAGACTTAATACTAGTTCATGATCTAAATACAAAAAAAAAATTGAACATGAATTCCACGTGGCAATTATTTTGGAGAGTCAAAATAAATAAGATGCATGAACATGTTTCTTTAACCATGGGTTGACGGTTGACCGGTCAGCTGTGTTGACTGAATCAGTTTTAGATCCGATGAATATATTCTTAGGCCTTTGGAATTTTTCGATCGTGATGCACTCATTTTAAATAATTGTAATGTGTTTGAAATAATTGTAAATAACGATACGCTCAAATTATACATTTTATATTACATAATAGCCCTAACAATTAACAAGAAACCAAAACACTAACAACTAGGAGCAACACAAACAAACAAGTTCCAAACAAATTAGCAATAATAAGTAGGATCTTACTTTCAGTCGATTTCTTTTTTAAACAATATATAAGCATTTGATTTGATACGGCTGGATCTTATGTGTACGTTTTGGTAAAGTTTTAACACACCAAAAGTGCATTTTTCAACTAATTTTACGAGTTATATCGTAAAACTATGGAAGGGTCAAGAGGATCACTTGGTCACCAGTGTTATTTTTTTTTTATATTTTAAAGCAATGGATAATAGAACCTTAGGATTACTCTCTTACTAAGAATTTGTGAACCCGTCATTGTATGTGGTTGTTTCACTATCGATCAGATTAGGACTCGACTTAGCCATGGCGGCTCATTCATCGATCTATCAACGTTACTCGTCTGTTCTACTCTCAAAACTCTTGAATTCTCTATGGTAACTCGGCTTTTATGACTTGAATCTGTAGAAGAAGATGAAAAACTCGCCATAGAATCCGAATTTCGCTCTTGTGTCGATGTTGGCTTGTTCTTCCTACTTGTGTAACTTGTCGGTCCCAATGTGAGCTCGATTTCGCTCTCGTTAAAGATCTCGGGGCTTCCATTTTCACCCATTTGATTTTGTTTTTGAGGATTGTTAAAAGTATAGTTGTTTCTTAAGCACCAAGTTTCTTGATTTTGCATGCTTCTTTGCATGTTCTTCATCATCATCCTCTGGATTTGATATAGTCTATGAAGTTCATACACCTTGAGAAAACAAAATGAAAATGAATTCCATTAATAAAAGTTAAGTTACCCAAATATAAATAACATATAAAATAATAAAATCACCTGTTGTTGAATGTTTCTTCGTGGTGTAACATGACCATCTTCATGTATTCTATATCATATGGTAGAACCACTTTCTCCATTGATGTCTTCTTTTCCTTCTATTCGAAAAAGATAAACGTAAATACTCTATGGAACAAGTGTTCAAGACATGTTTTTCTTATTAAAACATAACTTTTTTTAATATAAAAATAACAAATTCCGGTAGTCGAAATCATTAGATCCTTTTGACCCTCCGTTGGTTTCTGGTGAGTATGCAAATGATTTGACTACTAACAAGATTATAACCGGTGATTGATATCAATAATTTATACTTTAGAGTTTTAGATACTTATATTGATGAAATTAAATCTGAATTTGAAAAGGGTATTTGTTTGAAATTTTGAAGATGAAAATTGAAAAGTTTGAACTTTTTGTTTATGATTCATGGAGTAGAAAGAGAAGCTTTTTGCTAACCTGTTATGGAAGTGTCATGTGAAGTGGAGTGAAGACGAAGATAGAAAGCATACATATCAGACTTAAATGGGTAGTGTTTTTATATCTCTCACGACAAATCAAGATTCTCACTATCTCATTTCTTTATGTTTATTTTATTTTATTTTGTTCTATCATATTATTTCATCATTTAATAATTATAAATAATTCAACATTCAATAATTATTAAATTAAATTATATAAGACGATAAAGAAAACATTAACTGTTAGTTAATGGTACGTTGAATTGTATGACTGTCAAAGGTAGTGGTGAGTAGAGAGTGTACAACGCCCAAAACGTGTAAATAAAAGATTCTGATGGTTAGGTGATATGTTTATAATTAAAATTAAAACTTTAAGAGTTTAAATCTTAGTTGTAATGTATTTACTTTAAAAAGTTACGGTAATTTTTTAAAGAAAAGGAAAATAGAGTGCTACAAGAATCATTTTTTATTAATAGGTGTTCTTAGCTTGTCTTTTAAGAAAATTTATCAAACTAGTCAAGACTAACTTTGATCATATTAAACTTTATTAACTTGAAGTTTGAATATAAAGATATCCTGAAATTTCAAATGGATCGTATTTGAGTAAAAAAGGCAACAATCCAAGTAAACTTTTAAGTTCTCTTATTTATTTATTTATTTATTTATTGTCTATCTTATGTGAGATTTGATCATTTTTTGTTCTTACTTTTTAGTTTTTTATGGATGCTTAGTTACTTAAATCTTAACCTACAAGCTAAATATATAGAAATGTTTGTGTGATTGTGTCAGCTTAGATTGCTAAAAACCTCAGTTTTGAAATCCTTCAATCAACATAGTAGAGAGCCAACATATTGTCTTAAGGAAACACATTAATGCATCTAACTCTACGTTGATAAACTCGTGAGGATCATTGACCAGATCATAAAAGGGCTAGAAATGTCTATAAGGGAAAGCTTTGAAAGAAGCCAGATCATTCGAATTAGTGAACACAATCTACTATTGGTAGGCTTGTTATGGTTTAATATTTCAATTGAAGCTTGAGATCTCATAGTTGTTGGGATCAACAAGATAAATGAGTTTCTAGCATCTAGTTCATTATGTGGCTGTCATTTTTCACAAGTTTTGGCTTGTTAGCAATAGTTATAGAGTTTTTCCCGGAGGCTCGGGTAGACAAGCACAAGGTTATGCTTTGGTAGTGGCGGCCGACTATTGGTGGGGGGCCTTTTACTTTTCAACCATGTCAGCTAGAAGACTAGGTACGCAATCACCTATGGCACGTATGTCATTGTACTCACTCACGCCATAGGTAATTTCAATGACCATGTACAATGGAGCATGATGTATCGAGACTAACTAGCTCAGAAGCTCTAGTCAAACCAATATACGTACTGATGTTTATTGCGGTAGATATTCTTGGCCAAGGTCTTTAATTTTGCCTAGATAAATGGTAGATCATCAGCAACCTACATATCAGCAGCCTTCTAATCACCAACAGCTTTCATAGCACCATATTTTTGTCAAATATTTAAAGCTCCTTCCATGGGTAGAGGACGTGTTACAACATCATAGTCGTCATTTACAATCGTTGGACATTTCAGGCATATATGAATGAGACTAGGGTTGCTAGTATCCATCTTCCTCCTTTATTGCCACCTCGACATGTTCCAAATCATTAGGGTTCAGTTTTGTAGCCCTAGTTTTCGTTGTTACTTGTATTTTCTTGATTGTACAAACTAACTAAAACAAACTAATTAATGAACATGATTAAATCTTGATTGTACAAATGATAATTGATTTGTAGTTAAATTCAAATTATAAAAAGAATATAGTAAAATAACTATAAACTTTTTTAATAATAATAAGTAAATATAGAAACAAAAGGGAGATATCTCACCTCTATTTTAATAAAGTCTTGGGATATCTCACTTCAAACACTTAGTTTAAGAATCATTTATAGGTGTTTCCATAGTTAAGTATAAGTTTAAACACATAAATTTGTCGTTGAGGTGTTCTCACCGTTTATAAGTTCAAAAAACATACATTCAACTTTTATTTTTAGAAAATTTATTTAGAAGTCTATTTTGTCTTTTATAGAAAAATAATGATACATTCTTGAGGTTTTTTCATCACTAATTATAAGTTTAGAATATAAATTAGATTTAGAAAAAGTAATTAAATATTCATTGTAAGTCGTTTATGTGTTTCGATCATTAATTTCAAGAAACTCTTATAGACTAGTCGTGAGACAATTCTAATATCATCATCGAGGATATATATTTTATAATCTTATACAACTCAAATAAAAGTCAATTGAAAGTGTTCGTTGTCTCCTTAAGACCACCGGGTATAATACAGTGCTCAGCGTATCAAGGCAATGTTGACCTTAACGAGCATTGCTCACCACCCCCACCCAACATGATGTGGTGTTAAAAGAGGTGAGTATTGTATTGAGCATGAATAGGTCTCTCTAGAGACAAACAATGAATTTAAAGTATTTTTACAAAAAGTTTTGGTTTTGGTCCTTGAGGTTTAATCACTTTAACCATTTTGGTCTGGAAAATAATCTTTTGTCGTATCATGTAATATTTAGTTTTATAATGGTTTTTGATGTTGAAATTAACGTTGTTAGTTTTGAAAGAAACATGTAAGTTTCTTATGTCATTCTACATACAATGACTTTTTTATAAAATTATTAAAATAACTTTAGAGGGTGTTTTGTAATATACATAAAATAATTAACACTATAAATTCGACCATCACCAGATAACCACCGCTGTCAGACAACCATAATCACCGATGTCATCTTCACCGGATGTCTCTTTTCATCTTTATTTTTGGCAACCACCACCACCAGATTTGTCTCTCTACATCTTGATTTTCAACGAGTTGATTTGTGTCTATTTTCAAGCGGTGATTAGTTTTGAGGTGGAAAATGATGGTTTCATGAACGAGGGGAAGAGGGGCTAGTGGCGACGTGGTGTTGGCGTTTTGTGGAGATTATTGGTGGAGAATGGTGGTGGCATTGGTTGATAGAGGCGGTGGTGGTGTTTGCTGGGTGAGAGGTAGGGTTAGGTTAACAAATATAACTTTTTTTTAGTTTTGAGTTAAAATGAATGAAATGATGGACGTGACAAAGTGAAAGGAAAATCAATGACGTGACGTTTTAAGAGTCCAGAGATATAAATGATAAAATTTATTTTAGTTAAGAGATGAAAATTGTCCTCAAGAGGATATCAAGATAATAAAAAATACATTTTGCAATCAAATGATTATGAGTTAAAACAGGTAACTACGTTTGATGAAATTTTTTTACTAATAAGAATCGCTCTTAAAAAAGAAAAAGCTAAGACACGGAAATCAAGGAATGTTCAAGTTGTTTCTTGAAGCATTATTTTATTTTTATTCCAATCAAGTTCAAGTTTTGTGCAAGAAACAACCCCACACACATCCATCATTGCGTTTTTCTTGAATAACTATAACTTTTGTGTTCTCTTATGGAGACATCTTTCATGATTTTTAAAACAAACTTAACGCATTAAAAAAACACTTTTTACCATCCACAATCACACATAAAACCAAAAGCAAAAGATATCAGCTTTCTAAAATATCTTAATTAATTATTTGATTTCAAACTATTATTATAAGTTTAACAGCTAGTTTTCTAATTTTTTTCGGTTTACATCATCAGTAAAGTAAAATGATAAAATAATTATATTTGAACCTTTATTTTCCTAAAATATTGTAATTGTTTATCCATATAAATATAAGACACTGGCCTCCGTACACTCGATTCACGGAACACGCTTGAGTATTAGATGGACCACCGGCCTGGTTTTCATACTATTTTGAGTAATTTGTAATATTTTTATAGAAGTATTTATTTAGTAGAAAATATACGTTATAATTTATATTATATTAATTATCAAAGAGTTGTACATTCTGTTTAAACAATAATGCATAATCAATTGTACTCATAAGCCTATTGATCCATTAGATAGACACTCTTCTTTCCTATGTTTGCTCTCTACTAGGTAGTGGTTCTCCGGTGGTGGTGGTGTTGGTTGTCGAAGCTGCTGTTTATGCAGCTTGATACCATGACGTTTGGGGTGTTGTCAAGAACAAGGCCCTTGATGCAAGTTGCTTCTACCACTATCATACCCATATGCGACTTTGCCCTAAAACCATTTAGCGGTCTTTGTACGTCAAACAAATCGTCATTGTGGCATAACTCTATCCACTAATAATACAAAGAATGTCTTCCCTAGTGGCGGCCGTTTGCACCTATGATAGTGATTGGTTGAATCATCATCCGATTAAATTTGATTGAAAGTCATTAATGGTCTCCAAAAAAAAAGCTGACGTGAAACGTGAAAAGTTTTCTAAATTAGCTCGAAATGAAGCGTACCTCCTAAAAGTTAAGAAATCAATTTTAATTGTCAATTATAAAAATTTTCTTTTGATCGCTTATTGGTCCCTTCTAAAAACAAATGTTGTTTCTTTTCTAATAATTTTCTATTTATATAAACCGTCTATACAACTTTTATCCTTCTTCACAATTAATAATAATAATCATTATTAGTAATGGACTGTCATTCCAAAATACAAACCTTCAATTCGTCATTTTATATCTTGCCAATACAATTTATATTTATACAAATATATATAATCCATATGTTCATTTAAACTTTATTAAAAAATAATGTGTATTCAACATGAACTTTTGTCGTAGTTTCTTTAGGAATGGGTAAAAGTAGGTTTAGCAAATTATGTTATGCAACACGACAAAGTACAAAAATTTGCATCCTGGATTTTACCTTAACTTTTGTCTTTTTTTATTTTTTTATTTTAATCTACTACTTTTATATTTTTCTTAATTTACTTGCAATATTTTTTTATTTTCAACTATAATCCACGATATTTTTCATATTTTAAAACCTTTTTGTTTTATGTTTAAGTCTAAATTTTGCGAGTTCACACGCCACAACGTGCGTGTGTGATTCAATATTTTTGTACTTATTTTTCCCATTTAATAGCGCCGTCGTAAGACGATAATCATAGAACTGTTTTAGATGTTTTACGTTGCAGTTGCGTGCTTCAATGTTTTTACATCTATTATTCATTCAACTTTTTTTTATTTGTTTTATTCAAGATTTTTTGATGTTGATGAATACTACTCATTGTTACTACTTGGCATGATTATACATCCCACGTATATATACGCTGATTGCAGTTGCTAGTTTTTACTATATAGCAATAACATGTCCTTCCAATAAGATTTTTTTAGGTGAACACAATGCCATAAATAGATTAAGAGACAAGCTAATAAACAAATGTCGAGTCGGCTTAGGGAATGTTTAATAGTTTTTTAATGTTTATTAAGAGACAAATTTTTAATGGTAAATAACCTTTTAATGATTAAAAGTTAACATTAATGCTGAATGATTAAAATACAACCTTTTAATGTTATCTCCTAATAATTCAAATTAAAGTTATTTCTTAACTATTCAACAATAAAATTATCTTATAACTATGAAAAAAGTATGAATCATTAAAAGATAAATTTTTAATAACCACTCAAAAAATTTCAAACAACCTTTTAATAGTTGGTGGTTTGCCAATTGATGTGATGCGCGGGTTCAAGTCTCCCTGCGCACCCCTCACAATAAAAAAACAAACTCATTTTACTTTATTATTTGTGTTTTATCATTATTCTTAATAGTATTCCTACAATTTTTTCTTACATGATTATACTTTCTTATTTTTTACCTAATCTTTTTCTTCCTTTTATTCGACTTTTAAGCTTTTAATTATTTCAATATTTATATTAATCATAAATAATTACACATTTTGTCTTAATGTAGGTTATAACATAGATCGTGACGATTTGGTTTTAAAGTTTTTGGACAGACATCAATTTCATTTATAAACAGCCTAACAAGGAGCTAGGCATGAAAGTTACAAATAGCAATAAAAATAAAACTAGATGGTCAAGCTGCGCGTTGCGGCTTTGAAAGGCTCTACTTGTTCATGAGTACTCTTCCCATGGCATCAAATAAAATTAACATCCAAACACAAAAAAAAGTAAGTGTGAAATGTAGATGAGATTTTGTTTCACACATAGATAAAAAAGATGAAGTCATCACGGTATATTCGAAATTTATAAAAATATTATAATATATTTAACTTGACTCGCTAATGAATAAAATTCATATAGATATATAAACAACGTATATTAGGAATCAAAGAAATTATTACATATAAAAAGTTAGAATAGAAAAATAAAATTTTAATCAATTAAATATACGTGAGAAAAAAATAAAACAAAGAATTCCGGATAATTCACCGGAGCAAAACCAAGATCAAGTTCGTCATTCCCTCGGGATGATTCACCAAAGCAAGTTGGACACGCACCTCCATACTGCCATGCCATTATGTAACTGAAGAATAGTGTGAGGATTTAATATGTCAACTTATTATAAATATGTTACTAAAAGCTAATTAGACAAACAAATGTGGCTTAAAACCAAAATTAGAAACTTTCCTGTAGCATTGTAGTTACTTTTTAATCTATCAATACAAATAAAATAAGATTTTATATGTCACTTGTTATAATTCCAGAACTACTAAATTCTAATTTTCTGTTTCCTTCTTCTAATAACTATCAAATTAACTACAAATTATATTATTTAATTCCTTTCATCTATAACCTATAATAAAAAAGATTTTTTTAAGACACGTACATCATTCGAGCATATCAACTTACACGTGTCATCATTCTAGTATATCAAAAAATCATTTTCCTGTCTCTATCTCTCATAATAAATACGAAAATTATAAAAACAATTAATCTGACTTTCCTTTTTAACTAAAATATATTAAAACAAATATATCTATATTTGTGTTTCATATCTCTCCCATATTAAATTATAATTATTATAAATAAGTAAACTAACTATTAAACATATAAAATATAATTGTAGTTATTTTAATAGTTTATTAATACATATTAAATATAGAGTAATAATTTTTCTAATTCATTATGTGTTATAACTTTTTATATTCATTATATTTTTATTTCACCAATGGATAATAACATTTAGAAAATAAAATATTCATAAAACTAATGGTTTTGATATGTTTTATTTATTCCACCCATGTAATACATGGGTTCTAATATAGTATTACATATATAACTTTCTACAAATGCAATTCATAAAGATATAAATTTTTGTATAATTAAGAAATTTTTTCAAATTTTTTTAAAAACTTTTAGAAAACACAATATATTTTAAAACCTGTGGTTTTTAAAAATAAATTCTTATGAAACAAAAGTAATTAAATTTCAAAGTTATAATAAATAAATTATTAAAAATAGCACTTTTTTAAAATGGTTTGTTATGAAACAATTTGTTTAAAAACTTATTTAAAAAAACATATACTATTTTTAAAAAAATTTAAAAATATGATATCGTTATTTTATCACTCTTATGTAATGTTAATCATATCTTATATCAAAAGACCGTTTTACAATTCATTAATTTTATTAATAACTATTTAATATTTTATTTATTCAACTCGTGTAATACACGAGGCATTCCTTCTATTTTTAATCCATAAGAAAAACGATCACTTGATATCATCTAAGTCCTCCTCCGCTCTCCTTCCTCTACTATTAAACACCTTGTGTTAAATTGTCATCAAAACAACATCTTGGCTAGCCAAATTGTCACATGCATCCAAGATAAATTTATCCTTCAGAAGTTTACAATAGCCTCTTGTGCTTTCAATATATCACATTTGGCACCTTATAAAGGTATTTGATTATACAATAATTAGAGCATTTTCTTAGAAATATGGTATTTGTCTATCGAATAGAAGAAAGTATGGGCTCTAGTATACGTGGAATTGGCTTTTTTTATGATGCAAAGACATCGTTTAAAAATATTTTTATGGTAGATATAACTATATAAGTCAAATAACAACAATTTTCTATCATTAACAATATATGAATAATAATAAAAATCTTATTGTATTTGGTTAGTAATACATAAAACTTTATATATAAAGTTTTCATATCCAACCATATCAAATAGCATAAAAGTCATACAGCGTCAGCGGCCATCAACACCGGAAAAAAAGTCGTATTAAAAAAGAAATAGAAACAAAAAAAACTAAACAGAAAGTAGACAGAAAAACGTTAAACCACACACGTGACACGTAAAATGTTAAAAAAAAATAAGTAAGTTGATGTAGGTCCTGCACGTTACGACGGGTATGTTAAATGGAAAAAATAAGCATAACAATGTTGAGCCTCAAGTGCACGTTATGACGTGTTAACTCTCAAAATCTAGACCGTAAATCGAAACCTTCGTAAAAATGAAAGTATTGGGACTAAGTTGAAAGTGAAAAATTATAGGGGTTAAATTGTGAAATATATAAATGAGTTTAAAAACAAATGTTAAAAGAAAAAAATAATGTACAACCTTTTGTGCATATTATACAACAATTAATACATACCACCGAACATTTAAAATTTAGTTGACTAATGAAAAATTTAGGATACAATTTTTAAAGCAAATGATAAAACCATAATGCACCAACCAAGTTAGTAATTAATATTACATTAATGGTTTATACACACTCTAATTTTTATCTTGAAACCATATACATTCACATAAATGATGCGTACATAGCGGTGTTTCATCACATGAGTTTGAGGGTACACATCATGCAATGGACAAATAGTATAGATTTAAAAGTATGATCAGATGAGTAGGTATTTTTTTTATTTTGTGTGTTCTCTCTAGATGTCGTTTAGATTGCATTGGAGATTTCAAAGGGACATATGTGAAACGTAAGGCCTCTTTATTCCATATTTTTTTAATGGTGGTGAACGAGAGGAAGATCTTCTATAAATGGATTTTATGTGTATAAATATGGTCAGATCATGCATACATCATGCATGCCATCTGCCACCCTATCAATGAATGCAATGGTGTGCAGAACTTCATTGTAAAGTACATGTACCCTTTCATGTTCAAACCATTAAAATTTGAGTTTGTTAAACGTAATCACTTATGATATTTTTTGATGCACACCTTCTTATAAGATTCTTCACAAGTATATACAACCATATTAAAAGTTGAACTGGGGCTATGCGGACGTATAAAACCGCTTATAAGAGTATATAAATGTGTAATGGCGGATTCAAAAACTTTTTTCATGAGGAAATGAAAAAATTTAAGAGTTTTTTGACTAATTGCATATAGTTTAAAAAAAATTCTACCCAGATTCGGGCCTGGTCATATTAAAAAAGACAATTAAACAATTTCATGAAAACACCAAAAGCACGTCAAGTGTCATTACAAAATACATGATGAAAGTAGCATATACTTACAGTTGTTCTCTGCGAGTTTTATTTTTTGAATTTTTTCCGCAACAACGTTTAGAAAGACATTCCTAAATACTTCTCCATAAAACAAATATAACTATCATTTAAATTCCCATCACTCATCTATTTACGCATCGTCATACTTTTTTAAACATTTGTTGTGCAAATTATTAACCTCACATCAACATATTTTAGAGTTTTAGAGGACGATTTTTCCAATTTCACTCTTGAGGAATCGTCTCATTACGTTCTTATTTTTATGTATGCATCGGTGTAAA
The DNA here is from genome assembly GCA_025506515.1 of Flaveria trinervia. Lineage (NCBI taxonomy): Eukaryota > Viridiplantae > Streptophyta > Magnoliopsida > Asterales > Asteraceae > Flaveria > Flaveria trinervia. The sequence continues at coordinate 10,188,842 of CM046450.1, forward strand.
TTCAAGTCCATCTAAATTTTGGCGTAAATTTGGTTCGGGCACGAGCTAAGTCAAATATAAAGACGCTTTCATGCTATATTTTATATACGCTTTGAGTTGGTATACGTGTCAACGTATATTTTGTTTAAGAAAGAGTGAAATCAAATATAATATATTTTCGTTCAAATTCGAGTAATCATACGTTTTAACGTAACTTTAGTTCAAAGACAAGTTGATACAGTTGTATTTTATATATTATCACACCGCGTACGACGCTGGCGCAAGACGCAGATATATTTACTAGTTATCTATCTATGAATGAGAATAAAATCTGCAGTTGATGATTATTATATGGAGGGATGGGGGCATGGGAAGCACGCTTTGCCTGGTGAATGGCAGTGCAGGGTTCGGGTCATGTGGGGTTGTGACTGAAAAGCCTGATCCACGCCGCTCGGACCATGTCTCCATTTTGGTCCCGTATCACCTTCATACCACGCCACTACTAGAAAATCTGATCATTTGCTACGCAATCTGGGTTTTCTCGTTTAAATTAAATAATGTGTCGCAATTGTGTCGCACTCTTAAAAATTGAAATACTTTTGTGATACGTTTGCGATTTAGTTAAACTAGTAAAAGAGTAAATGATTTAGTTATTAACACTTCGCAACGCATTTGTGATGCATATAGTACAAACTATATTTTAGTTAAACGTTGCGTAGCGAATGTCTAGCAAAGTATAAATAATTTTTAAATAACATATTTTTTTACATCGTTATTATTTTTCATATATTGATATAAGTTAAGAAAAATGTGTTTTTCTCCAAATTTATGACGAAATTTTGTAGGAAAAATTAAGGTGTTTTGTTTTGTTGCAATCATAGAAATTTCAGGAATCTTTTTTGTGTTGCAATTTCGTCATAAATGAGTCACAATTTGCGACGAAAATAGTTGCATCGAAAATTTTACGGAGAAAAATCCATTGTTTTCTAGCAATGTACTCTTTCTTCCAAAGTTTTAGTTGACCGGTCTCATTACTATTACTTTCTTTTATGGCTTTCACATATCGATTCTTTTTAAATAACACTAACATGTAATTAGTGTTGGTATATGTAAGTTGGCTTATAAATTATTAAATCGTCTATTGTTTTATTGTTGTATGAGTCAAACTAGATTGGGTTTTCAAATGAAGCCGAATTGTAATATGCTTACTTTGACATGTAGTAAAGGTCGAGTCTAATTCATCAGAGCTTGTTAAGGTAAGCTATTGAATCCCGATTGAGATTAGCCTAAGGTAATGAAGTTGAACGTGCTCGAGCCTATGTTGGATGGTTTGCACCTCTACATGTATCTAATTAGATATGAAATTGACATTGTTTATTGAGTTCCAATTTAAATATAAAGGATCACAAATGGATCGGGTTAAATTCATATATAAAGAGCAAAAGATTTTGGATATATGGAGTATAATTATGATTTAGATATTTAGGAGCGGAAAAAATATCAATGTATGTTAATTATATTTGAGACGAGACATTTCTTATCATCTCATTTCTTTTTAAGATCACACGGCATGGTGCCGTGGAGAGGGTTGGGGAAACCCAGCCCCGAGAGGAATATCACCTTCTGACCCGCTAACACCAAAATTTCCAAAACTTGGTGAAGATTCACCGAGCATCACCGAAACTTATATTTGTTGTTGTGGCCGTTGCGTAAGGGGAAAACAATGTAAAATTGGGATAACACCATGCAAAAAAAACAGAAAAAATAAAAATTATGATGTTACATTGATGTGTCACTCGAAAAAAAAAGGAGAAACTACAATAACACTAATATATATAATATATATGACACTAATAACAACTCAGTGTGCTACAATGAAGTATTTGACTTTTACATATGCCATTAAAGTTTAAGAATATACAAGTAGACTTTACTTGTCACATTGTTTTTTTGGTCATATAGGTCTCTTCTCTCTTTCTTTTTTAGTTTTGAGTTAATTTTGATTTTGGTTTCTGTGTTTTGTATATTGTTTTCACTTGATTAACAACGTTTATTTTGTCTTTATTATTCTTGAGTTTCAAAATCGTTTCTATTTTAGTCCATTTTACCAACGCCGTTAACATTTTCTGTTAGGTGAGTGTTAAATGCAAGTTAAATGACCTAAATACCCCTTGTGAAACTCCTAGCCTCATTTCACCGGGGGGAGGGGGGGTGCTAGCGAGTACTATGCTCCACAAGTCCAATGGTAATGGTGGTGTTCTCCAACTCGTGGCGGTCTGACCTCAAAGGTTTTTCGGCAAGGTGCCGACCAACCTATGGCAAACCTAAAACATCGCAATTTGACAAGAGCAGTGGTGGTGTTATCCAAACCCTAAGCCACACCACCTCCGCCTGCCATAACGCAGCTACCGTCGCTACTGCACCTCCGTCGTATTGTCACTGTCACAATCGCACCTCCACCACACCACAACTGCCACCGCCACAACACCTCTACCACACCACAACTGCCACCGCCACAACACCTCTACCACACCACCGTTGTCGCAATCGCACCTTCACCGCCTATCCCTTTCGCAACCACAAACGACCACCACCACCACAAGTTCACCACATCAGACACCACCACAACCATCTACAATCTCCTCTGAAACTTTCCTTGAAATTAGATCTAAAACCTTTATCATCACCCATCTTTATGCATCATCACCAAGGTTATTTACGTCTTTTTAAAAAATCTAACAGAAAAAGTTAACACTATTAGTCAGAAGGACGAAAACATAAACGATTTTGAAAACTTAGGATAATAATAGAGACAAAATTAACGTTGCTACTTAAGTGGAGATAATTTACAAAACACAGGGACCAAAACCGAGATTAACTCTTTAGTTTTTGACATCTATTTATTGGTGAAATTCACTTTTGGTCTCCCTATTGTCTTTAAAAATATAAAAACAATATTTGGTTCTATATAATTATATCCCATTATTGTTAACCGCTTTAATCACATTATCTTTTAAGCATATCCTCATGACGAACCGAATCAAGCAAGGGTGGAAAACATTGTTTTTGGTACTTTAACCGGTTTCAGTATTCACTTTTATGGTTTTTGAAGAATCGAGAAGGTAATTATCAAACTCACGCCGCATAGCTTGAAAAAGAAGAACAAACTCGAGAAAAAACTAGTTACATGTACAAAACATAATATGGTATGAACTCTTTAATGCTTCACGCCTTCACATAATTAAATAGTATATGTACAAAAGAAATTTTTGAGAAGGGCATGTTGCAAAACCTTATAGGGCAACTTTATTGGGCCTTTGAGACCGAAGGTCTTCCTCAATTTAACTCAACACCATTCGAGTATTCCTTTTTTATTCTTTTTCTTTTTCCTTTTTTGAAGTATCTTTCAAGTTTAAACCAAAACAATAGATGAACAATAAATTACTTAATGAAGTTTACCAACGTGTGAATAGAGTATTTTTCATTCATCTCTCGTCACATCATGCTTAATATACGTTACTTAATTGAAATATTAAATCAAGCCCACTGGTTTTCTTTACTATGTTAAAAGGATAGGTGAAAGTTTTAAAATTCAAACCTACGTCAAGAGCTTTTGTTGTTTTATTTTTCAAATTTGTTAATTCATTTCACTTAAATGAATTACGAAACCAATTCAAACAAAATTAGGGTTTTAGCCTATTGGTTTTCCTAACAAGTAACAATACTGAAGTTGCAAGTTAGGGTTCTAAACCTTGGGCTTGGCTTAGGTGGTTTTTTTCTGGTAATTTCAATTTTGTTGTTGGTAAAAATAGTATAGTTATTAATTCAATTTGTAGTTTTTTCTATAAATGTATTTGGCCGGTTTATTTCCTATTTATTAATTGAATCTACTTACTCTGATAAAAGAGTAACTAAAGGAACACGTGCGAACACCAAAATCCTTATCACCAAACTTTTCTCGCTCCTCTCTATTATTAAATATAATTATATTAATTACTAATAATATTATTTAACTTATATTTAGATTAAAAATAGTTTTATAATAATAAGAAAGATATCTTCTTATTAATATTATTTTTTTTAAAACTGTTTTTATCATATGGAGTTTTTCTAAAACATCAAAAAAAAATTTAATACGAAATATGGTAAAATAGTTATTTTTCAAAAATATATTTTTTTTTATAAATCAAATATAATTATAATTGAGAGTTATAGTAATAAAAAATTTAACAATGACATTTTTAAAACGATTTGTTTTGAAACAAAATGTTTACTTTATTTGGAAAAACAGAAGCTAAAAAGTTGATATCATTATTTTATAACTTATAGTCATTACTTATACCTAATTTCAATCATTTCTTATTTTAAAATATCATTTTATAATTAATAATAATTCATTATATTTACTATTTTATTTATTTAACTTGTGTAATATAATGATTTACTAAAACCGATATATTGATAACAAGCAAGTGGTTATCGATTATATCATGGTAGTATGTTACTAAGTGAGCTCATCCTAATTATATTGATAGTTTCTTTTTATATATAAAATGACATATTTATTATGTAGATAAAAGATTTTTCCATAACCAATATGAAAGCCTTAACCATCTTCTAATCGTCAATAAAATAAAAGATTTGACAACTACTATTATAATAATATATATTACAGATACTTTTTTATAGAAGTATAGCATGAGTTACTTCAACGTCGTAGCATTTGGTGCTCGAACATTGACTTGAGACATTTCTCTACCCCCTCTTACCCTAAAAGTACAGAGTCACCTTACGCTTTGAACCAATATCCATTTTTACTAACACAACCTCCATCTCTCAAGACCAACAAGAGGTAGTCAGGAGTATTCACCTGTTGTTCATCGATTACACATTTCAACAAGATTTTAGGCCCTGACTCACCCTTCGTGGGCAAATATTGCAGAGGTTTTCAAGGTGTTGATTCTCACTAATGTTTGTGCTACTCAAGTCGACAATAACACTTCCGCTTTGTCCACTACCACTCGTGCGGTTGCTTTAGTTTAGGATGGAACGCTCCCCTACCAATGTATTTTTACATCACACAACCTTGGCAGATTGTTTAGACATGTTCATCTTCAACGCAAAGAAAGCTCGATTAGTGAGTTATACGCACTTTATTTCAAGTTGGTTGCTTCTATGCAAACCTTTTGATTGTCTCATCAACCCTACCTCTATCAATGAACACTCGTCTTGGGCCTTAGCAGGTACACTTGATCAGCGTGTCATTCGGAATGTATGATACCAAAAAAATCATCTTTCATAAAAGAAAATTTTTACATGTATGATGATGATATCAATTTCAAAATGAAATTAAATCATTTGGTGCACAAACCAGAAATAAAAAAAAAGTGTTATAAATACACTTAATAATTAATAGTTGGTAGATAAATCGAGACACCCACCCCGATAAATCAACACTCCCTATACGCCGCGTATGGGTCCATACGTAGCGTATAGGATCAAATACGCTGAAAATAATAAAAATTCAGGGGGTTGTCAGAGAGTTGTACGCTTCATATAGCCATGTACGATCCCCCTATACGATGCGTATGAGGTTATACAACACGTATTGAATTTTTTAAATGTTAATTTAAAATATTAAGATGTAAAAATAACTAAATCCTAAATCAATATGTTGTTCCACGTAACCCAATAAATATTCATATCCACCCCGTACCAAATATTAGTTTAATTATTCGTTAGGTGTATTGTCACGTTTTTCAAATACTAAACAGCGAATGAGAAGAGTAGAGTGTTATCTTTACTCTTATATTACTTTTTAATATATACATATGATCATCATTGACGTTGTAGATAAATAAACCTTTGTTTTGGGTTACATAGGAGCGTGCGTAGTTCGTTTTAGTTATGTTTTAATTTAAAACCAAAACAAAAATTCAATATTTTAACTTTAGAATTTTAAAATCGTTTGGTCTTGGTTTTGCGGTTTTTTGTTTTTGGTTTTCACTTTTGATTCAGATTATTTTGGTTTTACTATTTAGTCCAGAAAGTAATGTTTAAATTAAAAATTTTAGGCTTGCATCATTTTGTTGATTTAAATATAATTACATATTGTTATAAATTACTTGACATTAATAACTTGCATTTTATAAATATAATAATAAAAATTCACTAAAACACTTTAATCTATCAATTTAAACAAAAAAGTTTATATATTACTCTTGAAACATATAGTTAAAAAAATTTAGATAAATAAGTTAAATAAGTACAAATATGCTATCATGTTTATAAAATATAAATACACCTCTACATTTACAAGTTCGGTTTGTATGGTGCTTTTGTGCACTTATTTTTAAGATTTATAAATAAATAAATAATAATACATTATGTATTTTGATTATTTCATACATGTCTGATTAATATTACAGTCAGCATTTTGATCCAATGACTGGTCTACAGGGAAAATAAGCCCGTTGTTTGAGAGAGCATCGTGCTTTTGTGCTACCTACTTTCGTTTTCTTGTGATTGATTTTGATGTGTGTACCAATCTTTACAAATCTACTATATATGTCAAAAACATTCTGATCCCCATAAATTAACCAAAACTCAACACCTCCCTTTTTTCCATTCTCATGCGCAAACAAACAAAGTATCTATTCCATCATACCAAACATCTCATTTACTCATCAAAGCAAAACTAATTGTACCTCAAAAGAAAATATGTTTTATTTAATATTTTAAATTTGCTGTCTATATTTCAAAGAAAATGACTTTCAAATAAACTAGAATACAAATTATGATTGAATATTATTCCCATTTGTTAAACTCAATCAAAAGTTCAAAACTGATGTGATATATAAACGGCCCACTATATTGAAGATAAGTTTATCCCACACGCAATAGCGATACCTTTGAAATAAATAAATTTATACTAATAAATTAAAACTTTTATAAGACACATGTTATATTTCTACACTATCCATCTAGCCTCCACTTAGTATTTTTACGTGTCGTTACTAGCATAAAAGTTAATTATTTAATAACACGTCAAATGCTAATAATTTTTTATATACTTTTCAAATTACAGAACATATTATTTGATATATTAAAAACATGTTTTTTTATTTAAAATAGATAATTTTTTTAAAACCAAAAGGTTATGAAATATACTATTTTTTTACAAAGTACTTTAAGATATGTTAAAAATTATTTTATTTAAAAAGCTGGAGTATCAAAAACAATTTTTAGAGTACATGTTTTTTTCAAGATGGAAGTTTGGAAAAAATATTGTTATTGTTTTATTGCCTAAATTAGTTAATCATAAGTAATTTTGATTATATTTTATCTCAAAATTTAATTTATAATTTTTAAATATTAATTAATAAGTATTAGTTTAGTATTTTTATACAACATCTGTAATACATAGGTTTATAAATCAGTAACTAATAATAATTCCAAATATAATAGCAAACATCAAATATCCTTAAAAGTATATGGTCATCGGTAAAGAGTACTAGAAATCATTTTTAATAAATACAATGCTTAATTTGATATATAATTAATAGATAGTAATTTTACTTTGCGCTATGTGGTGGAGATTTCTTTTCTTAACGTTAGCATTTCTAATTGTATTTTCTTTTAACGTCCGTTGTATGTATTTATCATGGGAACATGTTTGTTCCTGTTACATACCCTTTTATCAGTAAACTTGGTATGTGTTTAAGCGAATACAAAGGTAAGTTAAATAGTATGTCTTAAAACTTTACACATTTATGTCATGTAATTACAGTTATATTTGCACTCTCAACATTAATATTGAAGCTAAAAAGTCTTTATGTATTTAAACTTACATCAAATAATCCATTTCATAGTTATGTAATTACAACTATGGTTAAAAAATTTTAGCACGCAACACATAATAAAAACAATATAATTCGCTTGAAGCTTTTCGTTTATGGCCTAGACATGGGCCCACTCAAGAGGCCTTATAGGACCGGACCAGTATCTACTATGAACTATCTACACCGAACAAAGCAAAGATTACTATTTTGCATTAAATAAATAGATAAAATTAAAAAAAAAAAACCATAAACATAAAACTAAAAGTAATTGCAAAAATCACAACAATGGTTTCAAAGATCCATTAATCGATAAAACCTATTTCGCGACCAAACGTACGTAAACTAATGTAAAGACTTGTAAATCTGAAACTTTGAAAATACAACACTTATAACACATTAGAAATTGAAAACATAAAATAGTATGTCTTACAATGTTATGAAGAAACTTGTAGGTTAATTCAATACAAAGATGTCAACGCCGAATGTTCAAAGCCGCCCTGCAAATGATAACAACATTATGCAAAATCCATTATAAGGCACAAAAAAAACCATGTTATGATGAATTCTAATATTTAGCTCGAGGGAAAAAGCAATTTATATATTAAATGAAAAAAAGATTATGACACATACAGTTTCAAACTTAAATAATCAAACTCAATGAAATTCACCAATGAATACGCTAAAATATGTGAAACTATACACATATACTATATCCATAAATGAGTAAACTATGTTTAAAATTACACATAGTGTATCATTGACGAATATACTAAATAAGAATGTTAAAATACACCACTAACCATTCATGTATTGTATTAACTTAGTACCAAACTTACTATTGAATAAAGTTAGTTATGAAAATTTATTAATTATAAAGCGCTAGTTTTCTTACACATTGTAATACGACTAGGCGATTGGCTCTTTTGAGTTTTGAGTGGATAAGATATGTAGACTACTTGAAATCAAGCTTGGATAATTTGAAAGTCGTAAAAATTATTTTCAGATCAAATTTTTCCGGTGGTTCGCCCGAATAAATAAATCGAATATGACTCAGACGAGATCAATAACTAGTAATTTTTTGTTGTGTGAATTTCGTGACCAGAAGAAGAATTAGAGAGAGAATGACCAAAATGATGGTCCAATTCGATTTCAGGTGAGTCTGGGGAAAAAACGTCGTTTGACAGTTTTGTTTTTAATTTAAATTGACAAGTAAAAAATGTGTCGTTTTTACTCGAATTTCACATGTGAAATTCAAGAAAATCGATTCGAAATGCAATTTTAATGAAACCATTTTAACCAAAATAAAAAATTCCAAACTGACATGACAGCTCGACTCTAGCAAGGGACTCTAGCAAGGGGCGTTGCCCTCGGACCCCCACCAAAGGGGCGTTGCCCCCGTGAAACCCGCATTACTTAGGGGTTTCACTCCTAAAGAGGTTTTTAATATTGAACATCATAATAAACTTAAAAAAACGTAAACTTCACACCCTATTAACTTGTTTGATGAATATTATAATCAAATTGGCTATCAGTCAATCCACTTACACTAAAGTTATTTAACAAGATATTATGTATTTTATACCAGTTGTTTTAAGTTTATAATATAACTATCTTAAGTGGCTATTCTAATAGTAAGATGGTTTTTCTGTATTCACTGATAACTAACAAAAAAAGTTGATTAAGAGTTTGTTATAACACAATTATTAAAAGTTGAAAATATACATGCATTAATCCTTTAATTTACCTGCAAACAAATGGCAGGCGGCCGGCGTTGACTTGGTCATCGTGTACATGTCTGTTTCTATAACAACATCTTATGAAATAATAATCGAAGCCTTGTTGCCGATTATTGGTTTCATTTCTAGCGTCACATTTTTCTTGACGTGACATTTACGATTAAAGTTTTGGACCCTCCCCATTTTAATCGTTTTGTAACATTCACTCATCCAATGCTCCCTTAAGTCAACATCAAAATAGTTTAAACTTTGGTTCAAGTCTTCTCCAACTAATCGACTACACATTTTGTAAATTAATATTTTGCTTTATTATGATACATCATATTTGATGTAATACTAACTATTAATTTTTTTTTAATTTTAACTCTTTGGAGCTACGTTCTTTTGTTTTGCACCCTTATTATATCATAATTATTTACGTGAGTGTTAAATAATCAATAGAGAAATTAAAGTGGATTTATAAAACATAATAGCTTTGAGACGATCCTATGAATTGAGTAAAAATTTAATTTTTGTATTATTCAAATATATTTATTTCTTTGAAGTTGATTAAAATACATTACATAAATCAAACTTTAACAAAGTGAAGAACCATAAATATCTACGATGACGAGAGTAATAATTATTTTGGTTTACTTTTTCTAATATAATAAATAAAACCACTGATTTATCTTAACAAGTTAATTATCTTCTGACCTAGTAACATCTAATGTTTATATTTATCAAACTGGTACAGATTCGTGTCCTACCAATAAACAATTGATTGATTTTAAACGTAAATGTTAAGTAGCAAGTGTTCGCTTATAATTTTTTATTTTCTTTAATATTAGCAAGAAATTCCATGCTAGCCCACAACTTTGATATATTTCCACCATTTAAATTCACAGCTTAATTTTCCCCATGTATTAATCTCCTTTTCTTGTAAGAAACTTGTACCAACAAATAAAATATTCAATTATTTTTTTATACCAAATTTGACCATTTGGAACTTGTTACCAAATGACCGAATTAAATTACAAAACGATACCATTAAACTGAAGAACACAAATAATATTCCAAAGCTAAACAGCTGGCTTAGTGAGTGAAGACAATTTCGCTTTGCCTTTGCCTTCTTTATTAATAAAGCTTCTTATATTACTAGTTTACTACTACTATCATCCCCAACAAAACACATACACCTGCATCATGGGTCGGGTCACTTTTATTCAAGTATTTGCTATCTGTTCACTTCTCATCTTCTCAAACTTTGCTTCTGCTCAACTCAAACGAAACTACTACGCAAACGTCTGCCCGAATGTCGAAACCATCGTCCGCAATGCTGTTGCAGCCAAGGTTCAACAGACCTTTGTCACCATCCCGGGGACTCTTCGTTTGTTCTTTCACGATTGTTTCGTTCAGGTTAAGTGGTTGATGACTTGATAGACATCTGTTTGTTATTAAACAGAATTCTTGAATTAACATGTTAGGATTATTAAAATGTGATGTTCAGGGGTGTGATGCTTCAGTTATGATAGCATCAAGTGGGTCCAACACTGCAGAGAAAGACCATGAGGATAACCTGTCATTGGCTGGGGACGGGTTTGACACGGTTATCAAGGCGAAAGCGGCGGTTGATGCGGTCCCCGGGTGCAGAAATAAGGTGTCGTGTGCGGATATTCTCACCATGGCTACACGAGACGTTGTTGTGATGGTACTGTTTGGTGTTTTTTACATGCGAGTTTATAGTACTTCATGTGTTGCAGATGTTTGAAGTGGTTTGAGTTTGATGTGTATGGATTGATGGTGGTTGCAGGCGGGTGGACCGTCGTATGCGGTGGAGCTGGGGAGGTTAGACGGGCTGAGTTCGACTGCGGCTAGTGTTGGTGGGAAGCTTCCAAAACCAAACATGAAGTTGGATCAACTTAATGCCATGTTTGCTGCTCATGGTTTGACCCAAACCGACATGATTGCACTTTCAGGTAACAAATTATTGCAGAAAAACTGGAAAATAACTTTTTTGAAATTGTTCTGGATGTAGTAGTGTTAATTTTGATCTGTTTACTTATGAATTGATTGATTTTGATTATATTTTCTCTAATGGGTCAATTAGTATAAAATGAAAATATTCATGCAACTTAAAAAATAGGTAAGATGAGTCACATCTATCGAAATTCACTAGAAGTGTATTTCTAACAGGGTTCTTGATTTATGAATCACTTATTACATTTAACACTACTGACACACGATGAATTGTCGTATTTACATTTGTAAACAGTTTACAATGTTATAAACTTCAGTTTACAAGTCTAAGTGGTGTATGTAATCTGAGAACATTTTTTATACATAAAAGTATAGAACCTCATAATTCTATAAGTTAGTATAGTTATATACACCACCATAATTATTTACGGGTATTAATTTGAGTACAAAATGTGTTTCGGGTCATCCATAATCTTTTTGGACCTTTTTTTTATATTCATAAAGTATCGTAAGGTATTTTTATGGTTTCTTAAGAATTTTTATAAAAATGCTATATTAATCACCATGTTCAGGTGCACATACCCTTGGATTCTCGCATTGCGACCAATTCTCAAACAGGATATACAATTTCAGCAAGCAGAACCCAGTTGATCCAACTCTAAACCCAACTTATGCAACCCAATTGCAGCAACAGTGTCCAAAGAATGTTGACCCGAGGATAGCGGTCAACATGGATCCAAACACACCAAGAACATTTGACAACGTGTACTTTAAGAATCTGCAGCAAGGACAAGGATTGTTTACTTCTGATCAGGTTCTGTTCACTGACACGAGGTCAAAACGGACTGTGAACTCATGGGCCTCCAGCTCGCAGGCTTTTAATAAAGCATTTGTTTCAGCTATGACTAAACTAGGTCGGGTTGGAGTCAAGACGGGCCGAAATGGGAATATCAGGCGAGATTGTGGTGCATTTAACTGACGTTATACTTGAATACCACTGAGCTACACATGAATCTCGTTACAAGAATGAAATGATATAAAAGCATACAGGATGTACTTTCTCTGTATTGCATGATGGCCTTCCCATTTATTTCTTTCGTTAGACCATAAGTGTTGCCATCGAAAAAAACACTAGAAAATTTGAAGTGTATTTACTTGTTAAATGATTTGTCTATGTGGACCCATAAGAACAAAAAAACATGCAGGCAAAGGAGAAACCGAAATGTGACTTAATGAAGTTCACGGTATATATGAATCGTGCATACTCACATGAGAACCTGGAAGAATGTTACAAGGAAACAAAGAAATGGTTGACTAACACAAGTCAAAAGCATTAATTAGTAAGTGCCTATGTCCGGCCAACGATGATTTGAAACGAGGAAAAACTGTAATAACTGATACTTGTCAAAATAACTAAACAAAACACGAGTAAATAATACTTGCTGAATATGCAAAAGAACTTTAGAACAAAATCATAAAAAGGGAAACATTTCAAGATTACCACAATCTTCTGTTCATATGTTGTGCCTGTGCATGCCCTCAATCTGTACTGCAAGACCCAAGCTTTTTCTTGATTTGAAGTCTTGAAAAGCTGCAATTTTTGTCAATCTTTTGCAAGACCCAAGCTTTTTCTTGATGTGAAGGCAAGCTACTGGATGTTTTTTAGCTTGATGAAATTCATAATAATGTGAGATGAGTATAATGTAAGCAGTTAAGTTTGAAATTAATATTCGGGAATGTTCTACCATGATTAGGGGGAAGGGTTTAAGTCGCATATGGATATTAGTCATGTTACAATAAAACAGTGTGAAACAAAGGGTGTTGATCAGAAAAGAGATAAGATATGGATATATATAATATAATTAGCTTGCTCAACTCAAGAATACAAGATTCATCAACAGATAGTAATTATTAGTAAACAGGTAGGTAATAATTAAAGAAGACCAATAGAATATTTGAAGTGGAACAAAATCTTACAAAGTATTCATAACATTATACTTCAATGGACAGCAGTCCTGTCCCGAAGAATCAGCAGTGAGATGTATGTACAGCCTAAATCATTTTTATCCAAAACTTTTGTGGTTTCCTACGATTCCCCACGCATGACGTGTAGTTTAGCTTCTAGAATCCAACAACTTATTATTCACTCTCAAATCTAGCCGACCCGTTCAGAAGCAGACAAACAAATCTTCTCGAGGTGTATGGACCAATCTTCTCCAAGAATCTTGGGGTTGGTCATTGTTGCCATCTGGAAATCTAACAAAGATATCGCACACTTTTTTCCAGGCTCGTGTGAAGACCTTGAGCTAGCTAACTCCAAACTTGGTTTTATTACCCTCTTTAAATAAGCATTCAATCCATTATTCAATAGGTTGACACAATCCATAGAGATATCCAACCCCTCCATTTATGCTTCTGCTTCAATCTGTTCTCCAAAGAACTACTACTTTGAAGTTGACCACTGTGATGACAAGTCTCTGTGTAACAAGAAGAGCCTGCATCATTGTGAGACACTTTATGTGTTCTGTTCGAGTGTATATTAACACCAAATGGTGCAGATATTGGGATTCTTCTATAACTAGCTAGATTCGATCCATCCTGCTCATAACTAACTTCAATCGGTCCCTTGTTACTTAAAGAAAGTAGTTGTTCTTGACGTCTTGTTGCAGCTACATCTTCAGGAGTATGATTCTTCTCACTCAGACCAAGAGGACTTGGTCTGTCTTTAAACTTCCTTTCACGAAGATTTGGAGTTCTTCCTTTTCTGGGAGACTGAGGGAACGCGTCTCTGCAGATAGACTGAAGACCGCCGTTTGGTTCTTTAAAAGTGTCATGTTTGACTTGCTTCGAAGGAGGCGTATTGCAGACAGTTGCATTTCTCAAAATCGCCCTGATAATTTCATTATGAAGCCGTATATTCTCTCGACCAATCAAACAGATGCAGAGTTTATCAAATTCTGATTTTCCAAGCTTAAGACTCAGATATCTAGTCAGAAGATTGAAATACTTGTCTGATTTTTGTGAACCAATTCTCCTTTCCATCTCAACTTTCAGCTCAAAAGTGTCAACTCTAGCACAATGCCGAACCGCAGGCATTTTTTCTGCTCACACAATACTCAATTTCTCACAATCATCAAAACTTTTGAGTCTGCACTTTGACTTCAGTAAGCAAAAGTCAACTGTGCATACTGATTCAAATCCCAATTCCCACCTACGAAATTCTGCAAGAAACAAAAAAACCCACATAACAATCAACTCAAACAAAGCTCCTGGTCACTTAATTCAATCAAATTCAACTTCCAATTCATCAATCGACAATCGTACCACAATACAGCTCGAACACAGATTCACACAATTGGAGCATCAGATTCAATCAATTTAAACTCAACAAAGAGGCAAAGATACAATCGAAGTACCAGAACAACAAACAAGTAACAATTACAGTAAAGCACATAAACATGGTGATCTAATGGCGTTCGACAAACAGTAATTGAATCGAGCAATGGAATAGAAGTAAAGATTCCGAATTGGAAAGGGGGAAAGTGAGGTAACCTGATTAATGAAACGGAGGAGTTGACTTTGGAGTTGAATTTTAGTGGAATTGAATCAGATGAGACGAGGGGGGTGTGTGATTGATCAAGCGACAGAGGTTAGTAAGCAGGCGAAAGTGGTTAGGGCTCGTAAGTGTGTTTGGGTTTTTTGGAAGCTTCTTTTGGATGAAAGGGGGAGGGTCGAAGTCACGTGTGGCTTCTTATACGTGTGAAGGTGTAAGTAAGTGGACGTGTGCTTCTTGTTAAGGTTTGGAAAACAACATTGGTTCGAACAAAATGTTTTGTGACGGGTCGGTTTTAATTATTATACTACCCAAATCAAGTACAGTTGGTTAAAATACTACAATGTATATGTTTGATGATTATTTGTTTGATAATACTAATTTATGCATTTAATTTGAAAACCCAACATGAAAAATCAGTTTCATGTACGAGTTATAGGTCGAAACTAAGAAGAGCTTTCACTCCAATATTGTTATTTTAATCTCCATCTTAAATTTAAGGGAAAGCCGTAAGGTATTACAATTTTGTCTTGTTCTTTATTTTCATATCATTTTTTTTTATTTTTTTTATTTTCAAACCTTAAGGGCGCGTTTGGTACGCGAAAATTCGATGGAATTGAAAAGAATTGGAATTTAAATTCCATTTTCTTAGGGTGTTTGGTTGGTTAGATGAAGGAATTGGAATTAAGATAAATTTCATCCAAATTCTATCATTAGTGGAATTTAAAATCCCCACTATTTTAAAGGATTTTACTGAATGTTTAAAAATACCTAAATAACTGGATCGGACGTCGAACCGGATGTTTTACTGGTTTGGTGGTCGGAGCGGTTGGATCGGATTTAACTATATTTTAATTATATTTATAAATGTAGTTAAATATAAGTAATTTATATATGATATATTATATATATATATATGTTATAGTTATATATAAACTTAACTATATCTGTATATCCAACACACTAATTTATGATTTAACACCCTGGCTTTACCCATTAAAATAAAAAAAAATAAATCAAAAACTGGCCGAACCGGTCCGGTTTCCCGGTCCGACCACCGGTTCGGTTATATATAAACTTAACTATATTTGTATATCCAACACACTAATTTATGGTTTAACACACTGGCTTTACCCATTAAAATAAAAAAAATAAATCAAAAACGATTCGTAGCGAACCGGACCGATCCCCGGTCGGACCGGTCGGTCCGATCCGGTCGCGAAAACAATGTTTCTTTCTTCTTTCTTCGAGACATCGAACATCCACCTGCGCACTTCCATCCATCATCCTCCGCCGGTCATCATTCGTCATCATCCTCCATAGAACATCCTTCACGTTAGTAGATTTTGTTGATTTCTTCGCATATATTGTGTCGATTTCTGTCGCAGATATTGATTGTATGGTTGGCTTCTTTGTGTCGATTTCACGATGACTTCTTGTGTCGATTGTATGATAGTTTCTTGTGTTGATTTCATGATGGTTATTGATTCAAAAAATCATTGATATTACTATCTTTATATTAACTTGTTTGACTTCTGAGTTTGATTCTGTACTTTCATAATGGTTTCTAGTGAATTGCTATTTGATTTTAACTATCTCTAATATTAACTTGTTTCAATGAATTGTTATTGTTATTTGATTTTAAATGTGAGATTCATGATGGTTTCTAGTGATGTTGAGGTGGATATCAATTATAAAATCTGAATGAATTGTTATTTGATTTTGATAGCGACCCATATGAACAAATTTCTATGAATTTGATGAGTTTAGCTTTAATGAATGTTCCAATTCAAGCTTTCAAGTTGAAGAAACTTCAAGTGTTCGTAGTAAGAAGAGGAAACACACAATGCAAGTAAATTCTTTATTTCAAAGTTTTAATGTTGCGGTTGTTTTGTTTGGTGATCGTCTTAAAGAAACTTCTGTTGAACTAAATGAAGTTATAAAGTTTGAACTTGACAAAAAAAAACTTTGATGATCTTTTTGGTGCTTGCAAAATTATGATCTTTGACTCAATTGGAGAGATTAAAGCAATTGAAAAAATAAAAGACGATCAAAATAGAGTGATGACCTTTTGGAGCTTGAATGAAGAAGAAAGAGAGACTTGGGTGATGTTCTTATTGTCGGGATAAGTTGGAATGAAAATTTAGTTGAAGCGTTTGTAGTCGTGTTTAAAACTTCTTGTAGTGTTTCGAACCAACTTTTATACGATGTGGAACGTTTTATAATAGTATGTTTGGACCATTATGTTGGTATAATATGTTTTAGTTTGTATTTCGGTTGATATGTTTACTTATTTTCAGTTTCATTAATTCGTTTTGTAAATTATACATGCCGCGGGGGGGGGGGGGGGGGGGTGTCACTAGAATAAATATATAAAAATACTTAAGTATAAAATTCTATATTATTTATGATGATTTGAAAGGTAATTTGGTCTTTTTATATAAATTTCAATTCCATAACAAATTTAACAACCAAACACATTGGATTTTCAAAGGATTCTTAATATTCCAATTCAAATTCAAATTCCGATTCTAATTCCAACAAATTCTACGAACCAATCGCCCCCTAAATTTTATGAGATATGCACAATACAACCCTAAATTATGATGATCTATTCAACAATACAACCCTAAATTATGATGATCTATTCAACAATACAACCCCTCTCGTGCTCTCTCTCTCTTTCAAAAGGAAGTGATTTGTGTTTTGTGGTTGTGACAAACTTTAGACAAACTCTTGTCAATGATGATGAGGTGTATATTGATGAGATCTTAATCAAATCTCATATCATAAAATATACTTGCATATATAGAATATCCAATCTAGACGTCAATATGTTTTAAACATATTGTGGCATCAGCTACTTAAATGTTGTTTTGATATGTCAAACATGCATATACTAGAACTGAACTCTTTTTAAAGGTACACCATCAAACTCTCTTTTCATACACGACATTTTATTGATTTAAATATCGAAATAGCACTTAGGGTCCCCTCCATCTTCTTTATAATTTTTTTTAAGGAATTGTTGTTTTGTTTTTGTCGGTTTGTACCATAAATACTTTTGTTACATCTGATAAATATGTTGAAATCACATCATGTTCTTCCGGTGCCGATAGAACAATAACTAAAACCATGCAACACATTCCAAAGTATTTCACTTTTAAGTTTTAACAATTCTTTAAACAACATTTTAATATCATCCGTACATTACTTTTTTCCGCCCTAAAACATAATAAACAAAATTTAAAACAATAAGGTTTCTATATTCAATGTCAAAATACAAATTTAGTCGTCGACAACATAACAAATAAAAAGTGAAAGTTCCTATATACCATTGTTATAGTATATAGGTTAAGGAGAAAAACAATTTTAAACTAAGATACATACTTAAAAAAACTCGTAATATAATATAATGGTATCAAATTGTGAAACAAATATAATGGGCTCAAGTCTCATAGTGTTGGTTAATGATACAATGATGGACTGGTTGCAAAGCCTTATACACACTATCTGTCACACTATGGGAACGTAGAATACTAGAATTAGAAGTTGAACTAGAGAGCAAGTGAATTTGATCTTTTTAAAAAACAAAAATCTAATGAAGTCTTTAATATCATTTAAATTTAAAATTTTTAAAATGAAAAAAAAAATAAAAGACAAAATTATTTTATTTCCGATTACAATACTCTAGATAGCTACAAGAAAATGAACAGAAGATGAAAAAAGAATCACCGACGAACTTTCATTTTCCCCTTCTTAAGAGATGACGGGAAATCCTGAGCCGGTGATCCACAAAAGTCGCCGGAATTTTAACTCCGGCGATCAAAACCGACGATCGATCTCAACATCTCATCATTTGAACAGATTCAACAGACACACCTCTCTTCCTTCTTCAGCACAACTATTATCCCTCAAACCACCATCCAAACACGTTGTAGTCACACAGGACTCATCAGAATTCATCGACGGACTCCCCCGCCGGAGTTTCTCCGGCAACTCTTTCACCGGCAACAACCTCCGATCTACATCGAGATCGTTTAACGGTGGCTCAGCGGCTCTCCGGCGCTTCAGCACCTTCGATCGCTGATGAATCACCGGATCCTGAACCCTAAGTGCATCGATTTCGGACGAATCACCGTGTTTAGGCATGATCGGAGGTCCGTCGATAAGCTCCGGGATCGGCCGTAACGCGCCGCCGCGAAGGACGGTGTCCACCGACGCCTGGCACACGCGCCAGTTCCCCGTCGATAGAAGTCCGACTGCTCCGTTCACCGATCCCCCGTCCGTTCCAGCGGCTTCAAATAACAACGATTGAAATAAAGCTGCAATACACATACAAAACACCGAAATCACCACACATTTCAAGCTCAATCATAAGGTGCATCGATTACAATTTACAAACAGTTGAATCATGAATTCATAACTGATTGATTGAATAATTGACCTAGTTTTTGAGTGCGGTGGTTTACATTGACGTTGATTTGCCGGTACGGCGGAGATGAAGTTCATGAGTCCGGCACGGCCGAAGAATTTGGCGAGGAAGACGGTGGCGTGAGCTTGAGCTGCCGGAGTGTCGATCCACTGCAAGCAGGGGCGGAGGGTGCAATTCTCACTGCATCCTTTCCTAAGAACTCGACATCCGTTGCAACTCATGGTTGAAGCTGAAACGTGAGAGGTGGAACCCTAGGTGTGAGAGGTGGAACCCTAGGTGTGAGAGGTGGAACCCTAGGTGTGTGAGGTGGAACTCCGGCGAGAATGTGGGGGTTAGAGGCGGAGGAGTGAACCGTAGAGATTGGGGATTTTGTAAAGGGAGGGTGGGGTGGGGTTGGGTTAAGGAGTTAACTGTGGTTGAGTTAGAGAGTGGATTGGGTGTGGTGGGTGTAGTGGTGGATTCCAAAGTATTGGGTGAGAGCGGCTGCGTGTTTTCGCGGATTTACGTGTTATTCCAAAGTATTTAGTTAAATACATGATTTTGGAATCCGACACGACACGGCTACACAAGAATCATGCACGTAAAATAAATTTGGGTTTCATTAGAGAGATTTTAACTAAGACGGTAAGTGGTGTCGGTTCATATCAAAGTATCAAACAAATCAACCATTACCTGAATCCATCTAAAATCATGTAATCCGAACCTAATCTGTTAACCATTTTTTTAAAGACGTTAATATAATCAATGGTAATTTAGTATGACAGTTCTACTTCAAATTTCATATAAAACGAGATGTTCAAAATATATCTTTTAGATAATAAATTTTTTTTACTTGAAAAACTATAAAGTGAAATTTGAAACTTCAATTAAAATTGAAATGCTAAACTTAAAAAATACCAGAAAGGTAATTTATTAATGCAAAATTTAAAAGATCTATAATAAGTTTTTAAAGCACATATTTTTGAAAACGTGTTAACCGATCAACTTGTTTTCAAGTAGGTTAACTTAAATCCAACCTGGTTTTTAATAAATATGTTGTATTGCTCAACCCAAATTTTGTTTTTCTTCATGTCTAGGTATGGTTCATGTCAATAATTACAACCCTAGTTTAAAGTTATTAACAACACGTAATGTTGAATTTTTATTGCAAGTCAAATACCAAGCAAGCCATTTTTTTCACACAAACAACACCAATCAGTATGTCATATGAGTTTTCCACTAACATTTATACATCATTTCACGATCAACTTTTATCCTCAACGTTGAAAATTCCACATTTCTATAATTATTTTAAAAAAGACTAATTTAAAATATTTTGTTTCAAAAGGTTCAATGTTTTAGAAAATATATAAATTTATATTTTCTTAATAAAAATTATTTTTTAAAACATAGTTTGATTTAAAAAAAATAAAGATGAGAGAGAAAATGTATCAATTGACCAGATGATTTTTATAAAGAGAGAGGATTTGTTTAAATGTTTAAATAATTTTAATACTCTTTTGAAGATAAAATATAATGAGAATGTTTAAAATAATGAAAAATGTCAAAAATATGGTTTAGGAAGATGACAAGCGGCAAAAAACCTTCTTTTATTAGTAATGAAAATGTAATAATTATAAAACGATACGATTGAAATTACATATGAGTAATAATGTAAGTAATAAAACAATGATATCATTATTTTAAACTTTTTTTTAAACCCTAATTGCATATTTAGTAAACATTTTTTGCAAAACAAACCGTTTTAAAAAATATAAGTATTAAAAAATTTCTTATTATAGCTGCTAATTTTAGTTATTTTGTTTTAAGAAAAAATCATTTAAAAATCCATTTTAAAATACTTCATATTTATAAACATGTTTGTTGTTTTAAAAAAATTTCTTATTTTCAAAATTTTATTTATTTAGAAGTTACATTTATAGAAGCATCTCTTTCTTAATTTATTAAAAAACAATTTTTAATCTCAAAAGAAATTAAATAATATTATTAGTATTTAAGGTAATTGTTTAATAGGAGAGAGAAACGAAAAATTTAAAATTAAATTGTTTAGAACTATGCCAATTGACATCTTAAAACTTTCTTTTATAATAAAAGATATATTTTAGTTTGTTGATGTTAATAGTTTGAACATAGTGAACAGGGGCGTTTAAGTAATTTTTTTTTGTTTCTAAAATCATCAAATATATATCTAATCAAGTAAAAAAATCAATTACATAGTTTCCCTTTTTAAAACCTATATATTACATATTTACCCATTTTATTAAAATTATTTATTGAATAATTGTTTTACTTGTATTTTCACTAAAGTATTTTTATAAATTTCATTTCCTAAGACTATCAAAGTTATATCTTCAAGTACGAAACATAATTGTCAAAAATTTTAAACAATTATAATAATAAACATCAATATGCAAAAAATATCTTAGTAAAAATAAGGTTAAATAGTTATATAATAGGTTAATTTTAATAAAATGGATAAATTTGTAATATATATGTTTTTAAAAAGAAGAAACATGTAATTGATTTTTTATTTAGAAAATATTTAATTTATGATTAAAAAAAACATATGTAAATATCCCTTGTAAATAACACTAGTATACTAGTAGAGTGATGTGTTTATCTAACACTAAACTATATGAATAACAAGCTTCACATCACATACCATTAAACTTGCATATAATAAAGTGGGAGGTTGGATGTTTTGTCTCTTTTAGAGTTTAAAGTCCAGACTTTGGCATGGGTGAATATTACTAACTAGGTGATACTAACAATCAACAACTAACCAGCCGTTCAATTAAATGAAGTAATCAACGGCGTACCAAATATAGCTCTAAGGGCCATGCATTGTGGCATGGTGCCGTAGGCGTAGTGTATCAAGAGTAGCCCGTATTTTGTAGAGCCCAAACCACACACAACCTCACTTCTTCAATCCATATAATTAGTTTTTTTAATAAATGTAAGTTATATGTATATATGCATATATAATATGTATGTGAGCTTCTATCATGAGAAGCGTAGTAAGTATAAATGTACCATTATCATGAGAAATCAAAAACTAAAAAAAGCCAAAAGATATTATAAATGTTGATTTTTACCTAATTTCATTCATTTGTTAAAGGGTGACTAATCTTTATATAATTAGTTACTTTTTAAAAAATCTTGTTCAGAGCCCAAACCACACAGAACCTCACTCCTTCAATACGCTTGCACTCAATTCGAAAAATATAATTTATATGCGTGTATCTATCTAAGTATATGATTTTATCATGACAAGTGTAGTAAGTATAACTATACTATACCTTTGCTTTTATCATGGGAGGGTATGCTTGTTAAAGTGACAACACCAAGCAACGTGAAATGTCCAGTCATCTTTTCACTTTTGAGTGTGGATCAAGTTTGGAAGTTTTATTTAGTCATGTTTTTTAATTAAATAAGAGACCTAGTCTTATGGTAGTGGAGTAGTGATTTCCTAATTTCTAGGTAGTAGTTGGTTAGTGGCTTATGTTTTTGTTTCAAGTATTTAATCTTTCTTGTACGTTAAAGTTTTTTATCCAGAAAACGAGCAATCCTTTGGCTCAAATACTTGTGTGTTTCCAGTTTATATTGTGAGTTATTTGAGAGTAAATTGAGTGATATACCCTTGTCAAAGTTAACAAGTGGTATCAGAGCTTGTGATCAAGAATGTCGGACCTGCATCTGATCGGAGGGGTGAAGAAGCTGAACAACCAGAATTACAAAACCTGGTCTACCTACCTTTCATCGTACCTGCAAGGTCAAGACTTGTGGGAGGTGACTCAAGGTATGACACAGTTCAGCCACCGAGAGAAACAGCCGACTTTGCACTCAAGAAGTGGCGAGTCAAAGCCGGAAAGGCAATGTTTACCTTGAAGACTACTGTAGAGGAAGAGTTGTTGGATCACATCATGGAGTCTCGAACCCAAGGAAGCCTGGGATACCCTCTCGACGTTGTTCTCCAAGAAGAATGATACCTGCTTGCAGTTGCTTGAAAATGAACTCCTGTCAATCACACAAAAGGATTTGACTATTCCCCAATATTTCCATAAAGTAAAATCATTATGTCGTGAGATAGGAGATCTTGATGAACAAGCTGTAATCAGAGATGCCCGTATGAAACAAATCATAATTCATGGTCTCAAACCTGAGTTTCAAAGCTTTATTGTTGCAGTTCAAGGCTGGCCCACACAACCATCAATTGGAGAACTAGAGAACCTGTTAGCAGGTCAAGAAGCATTAGCAAAACAGATGGCGGGAGTCACTATCGGACCTGCCTAGGTGAAACCAGAAGCAACAGCCTTGTATGCAGATAAAAGTAAAGGAAAGTACAAGTATGGGTCAAACAATAACAAGAAACACTGGTCTGATCGTTCAAAGGGTTAGGAGGCTGAAAGAAAGGGTCGAGAGTCAGAAAAGAGGGAACATTCTGGTGAAAAGAAGAATCGGTACTCCGGGAAGCGGAACACCTACACGTGCTACAACTGTGGAAGAAAAGGGCATTTGGCTCGAAACTGCAGATCCAAGCAACAAGAAGAGGGAAATGCAGCCACGGTTTAGGCTGAAGACTTGGGATGCCGAAGCCTTTATGGCTTATGATGTTGAAGAAACGGCTCTCACAGTCACAAATGCACATCGATCCAACAAACTAGATGAATGGGTCGTTGATTCTGACTGCTCAAATCACATGACAGGTGAGAAAGAACGTCTCTCAAATCCAACCAAGTATGGAGGAAGTCGTGTGGTAGTGATTGCGGATAATTCGAAGCACTCAATTGCCCACCTGGGTGATGTAATGTTCTTTGTTGGTCCATAACAAAAAAGTCTTATTTTGAAGGGGGTTTATCATGTACCAGGGATGAAGAAAAACCTTCTATCAGTTCCCCAGATGACTCTTGAAGGAAAGTATGTACTGTTTGGTCCCAATGACGTCAGGGTGTATGAAGAATTTGAGACGAAGTCTGTTCCCTTGTTACAAGGTCATCGTAGGGAGAACGCTTACATGTTGTTTGCTGAAGCTGCGTATGTAGAGAAGACAAAGACTCATCAAAGCGCTGATTTGTGGCACATGAGACTAGGGCGTGTAAGTTATGAAAAATTGGACCGTATGATGAAGAATGAGATCGTAAATGGGCTGCCAAAACTAGATGTCCAACCAGGGTTGGTGTGTGCAGGATGTCAATTTGGTAAAGCCCACCAACAACCCTTTAGCTCATCACAGTTCCAGTCTCAAGGGCCCCTCGAGTTGATACACAGCGATGTCTTTGGTCCTGTCGAATAACAATCACTAAGTGGTATGAGGTACATGATTACTTCAACTGATGATTTCTCTCGATTTGTTTGGGTTTTCTTCTTGAGAGAAAAATCAGAGGCCTTGGTGAAATTCAAAGCTCAGGTCCATGGTTGAAAGTGAACTGCATCGCAAGATTAAGTTTTTCGATCCGACAATGGTGGAGAGTATACTTCGAAAGAATTTGATAATTTCTTGGTAGAATGTCAAATCAGGAGGCAACTCACTTGTGCCTATACACCACAGCAAAATGGCGTTTCTGAACGTAAGAATCGTCACTTGGCTGAGGTTATGTGAAGTATGGTTCACGATAAAAATGCTCCTGGTAGATTCTGGGCTGAAGCCATGAAGACCGCTGCACATGTAATCAACCATCTACCACAACAAGGGCTCGATTTCAAGTCTCCATATAAAAATTGCACAACAAAAGGCCATCTGTAAGTCACTTTCGGGTATTTGGGTGTGTTTGCTATGTCTTTGCACCTAACAATATCAGACATAAGTGAGAAAAGAAAGTTGTTCGATGTATATTTGTGGGCTATGATAGTCAACGAAAAGGTTGGAAATGTTGTGATCCCATAACTGGGAAATGCTATGTCTCACGTAATGTTCTGTTCGATGAGACATCAACATTGTGGTCGGTTGATAAAGAAACACTTCCAGATTCATCCAAACTAAAAGAAGATGTAAATCCTCGTGTATTGGGCTGATGTTTGATGAGGATTGTACAAGTGAAGGGGAAGATGGAAGTAGGCAACCTGCTCAAGAAACAACCAATGAAGAATGTGTTCCACAACAGCAAACTCTTAGAAGATCAAGCCGAAATCGAAAGCAGAATCCAAGGTACACTAATCAGGTTGCTAGCTATGCAAGTGTTGAAGAAGTTTGTGTCGAACCCGAGTCCTTTGAGGAAGCATATCAACATAGCGATTGGTTGTCAGCCATGAAGCCTGAAATAGATGCATTAATCAGCAACCAAACTTGGGATTTAGTTCCATTTCCACCTGATGTTAAACCAATCACCTGCAAATGGGTTTACAAAGTTAAACGAGGAACCGATGGCTGCGTTGAGAGGCTAAAAGCACGGCTGGTGGCACGTGGATTCTCATAACAAGTTGGTTTAGATTATAAGGACACGTTTAGTCCTATAGCTAAATTGGCTATAATTCGTGTGATACTAGCATTAGCCATGAATCAAGGTTGGAGCTTGTGGCAGATGGATGTCCACAATGCGTTTTTGTATGGAGAGTTAGACCATGTAATTCACATGGTGCAGCCAACTGCGTGGTACGGGAAGATAGCAGAATTCCTTGAATTGAATGGGTACTATAGCACCATAGCTGATGCAAGTCTGTTTGTTAAAAGAGTTGGATCGAAAGTAGGTGCTGGTGTATGTGGATGATTTGATCATCATAGGGGATGTCGAAGATGAAATTGGCCAGCTGAAAGGTAACATGAAGATAAGATTCAAAATGAAAGATTTGGGGTTACTCAGACACTTTCTGGGTTAGAAATCAAATACACAACAGATGGGTTAGTGTTGCATCAGAAGAAGTATATTAAGGATATGCTCAAGAATTTAGAATGGAAGATGCTCGGTTAGCAACTACACCGTTTGAGCCAAACATGAAGCTGTATGTTGATGAAGGGAGAGAAATTGAAGATGCAACTACTTATCGACGAATGGTGGGGAGTTTATTTATCTTACACTCACCCGACCAGATGTTGCTTTCGTTGTTGGGGTTTTGAGTCGCTTTATGCAGTCCCCAAGACGCCCTCATCTGTTTGCTGCTCATCGGGTGTTAAGATACTTGAAGGCTACAACTAATCTTGGTATGAAGTTTAGTGCATCTGGGTCCTCAAAGTTGACTGGTTTTTGTGACTCGGATTATACTGGATGCACAACAACACGTAGGTCAACGACAAGATACATCTTTAAGATTGGTTCAAGCTCTGTATCGTGGTGTAGCAAGAGACAATCAACCATGTCATTGTCAACCGCAGAAGCCGAATACAGAGCAGCTACTATGGCAGGTCAGGAGCTGGAATGGTTGATTAGACTGCTAAAAGATTTGAATCAGGATGTGGACAAGCCTGTTGAGTTGTTCTGTGATAACAAACCTGCAATTCAATTAGCAGAGAATCCCACATTTCACGCA
The DNA here is from genome assembly GCA_025506515.1 of Flaveria trinervia. NCBI lineage: Eukaryota > Viridiplantae > Streptophyta > Magnoliopsida > Asterales > Asteraceae > Flaveria > Flaveria trinervia. The sequence continues at coordinate 10,215,806 of CM046450.1, forward strand.
AGAACAAAGCATATTGAGGTGGATCATCATTTTATTTGAGAGAAAGTTCTAAAGGGTGAGATTGATCTCAAGTATGTGGATACCAATAAACAAGTTGCTGATGTACTTACTAAGGGGCTACCTCTGCATAAACTGAAGCTCTTTCGTGAACATTTGGGAATGGAGAATTTGGTGTTGAGGGGGAATGTTAAAGTGACAACACCAAGCAACGTGAAATGTCTAGTCATCTTTCCACTTTTGAGTGTGGATCAAGTTTGGAAGTTTTATTTAGTCATGTTTTTCAATTAAATAAGAGACCTAGTCTTATAGTAGTGGAGTAGTGATTTTCTAATTTCTAGGTAGTAGTTGGTTAGTGGCTTATGTTTTTGTTTCAAGTATTTAATCCTTTTTGTACGTTGAAGTTTTTTATCCAGAAAATGAGCAATTCTTTGGCTCAAATACTTGTGTGTTTCCAGTTTATATTGTGAGTTATTTGAGAGTAAATTGAGTGATATACCCTTGTCAAAGTTAACAATGCTCTCTAGACGCCAAAAAGAAAGTCATAATTGTTGACTTCATGACTTGTAATCTAATTTCATATTTTTCTTAACGTAGAATAACAATTTATAAATCTTTATTTAAAAATAAATCAATCATACAACAAACATCTTGTTTTAGTTAATTTGCTTATATAAATGCTATATACTTAAGAAAGCAACTTAGAAAAACATCGGTTTTATTGCACATATTAATGAGTGTAATTACATATTTAATTATGTTACATATAATAATGATTAATAATACATATTATACAAAATACAACCCCATGTACAGTGAAATACAAGAGTTTATGCTTGATGTATAACAAATTATGCTATCTAAAGAGTTTACTTTTTTAACATAAACTTTGAAATATTATCAATGACAACCATGTTTTGTTTTTCTTTTATTAAATTCTGTTGTTATCAACACTCGGGTACGCGGTGGCGTTTCACGTTACTTTTCTCCAAAAGTTTTGTCTTCCCCGCAACGTGATGTTTCAACTTTTAATATAAAGTTCCGACTACTATCAACAATGACCATAATCCGTCTTTCTTATATAAAGCGTGGATTCACTACAACATTCAATATTAGTTTTCTCATGTTATTGCGTCCCCGCAACAATGCGGGATATTAATACTAGTCATATTCATAACTGCCTGTTCTGTTATCATATAAATATGTTTATGTGATTGTCATTCATACAACACTTTATACGTTTTGCCCATTAACTTTTTTATTGCTCTACAAAAACCATTCTATATATGATATTTCTTAAAAAAATTCAATGAATTTAGAAGAAAATCTAGCAAGTATCCTGGAGATTCCTTTATGTGGATCCCAGTCTTAAGGATGAACATGAGCACCTCCTAAATTTTCAACCATACCCTACCTTCGACGTCGCCTTCGAGCCTTTTATTTTGTTCCTTTGCTTTCATGAGATCTACATCAAGATACTCGCGCACACGTGTCATTTTCTCATTGGTTGTTTCGACGCTAATCATTCTTCCTACGTTTCCACAGGGGCATCTACGTAATATGCTTGTAGCTGGAGAGACTATCGAAGCATATCCAAGAGCGGTTGTAGATAAATTCTCCTTTATCAACACTTAAATGATTCATTGTCAATTTTCTTTGTTACATAACACTAGTTTTATACTTTTATTGTTTTGTTGGATTATAAATAATATTTGATTTTGAATTCCATTAATGCGTTTTAGACTATGAATAAGAGGAAAAACTTTACAGTTAAGCATCGACCAACTACGTGTTATTAAGACCACTTTGGTACGTAGTTAGATGGTCCATATCGATCAATTGTCCTTTGTTTATTTCACGACTATACTATGAATGGACTGGTTGTGACTTGGGTGCTAATGGCAGACAAGGGTTGAAAATGAAGGCTAATAAATATCTACACAAGATATGCACATCTTTATCTTGAATAAGTTTAGTAAAAAATAACATTGGAAACCAGACTCAACCCTTTGTGACTGTCACATAATGGCTCAACATGGTCCAAGACTGGTGGTGCCAATAGATGTAACCAAGAAACCAAAGGAACAGAAGCTCCCGCTTCATAACCGGTGGCACCCCGATATACCGCCCGTTGCTGAGGTTCGCGTTGGGGAGGTTTTTCGGGTCGAGATGGTTGATTTTTCTGGTGGTGGTATCACTCGAGAGTACACTGCCCATGACATCAAATACTCTGACCAATCAGTTGTGAGTGTATTGTACATGTATTCATGTATTTATTTATATGTTTTTAGTTACCTTTATGTGCTAGAAGGAATGATTTCTTATTTAATTATCTAGATTATATGTCAGAATATGAGAACGTCGTATGTTACTTGGGTTGGTAGTCTAACAGTATAAATTAAAAACTTTTTAAAGACCACCCACGTTCAAACTTGGTTAGAATTAGTTTTGAGGACCTAAAATGGGTTGTGGCTAAAAAAGTCAACAGGTCATAATGGGTTAATGGGTTGGGTCAGATTGGTTCGATAAATAATTTTTTAATTTTTTTTATTAAGCAAGGCTCAAGTGATAAGAACTTAATTGTTGTAACTTTTAAGATTCCAAATCGTGAATCAGCTAAAGTCAAAACTGATCTTTAGTGGAATAGGTTCGGCTTAAAAATTAGTTTTTGAGAGGGAAAATACCGGTTCTCTTCGGATTATTGGACCAGTTTGGATCAAACAGGTTTGAACGAGGAAATTTACAAACGTACCGTTTGGATTCAATCCTAGTCTGTTTTTGTTCGGGTCGGGTCAGGTCCTAAACTAGCTCGTCTGTGCATCTCTAGAGGGAAAAGAATCTAATGGACAAAATTAAGCTGAATGAAAGAATTTATTAACAGATGCTTGGGTTAGATCCCAAAAGATTCACACACACACATCCCCCTGTTTCTCACCTACACACTATCACTTCATATATGGCTCCATCAACACCAAAACTAGTAATACCAATCGACCTAAAGAAGAAGCCATGGGAGCAAAAGCTACCCCTGCACAACCGGTGGCACCCCAACATACCACCGGTTGCAACCGTTCAAACCGGTCAGTTTTTCAGGATAGAAACGGTGGATTGGACCGGAGGTGCTATTAAAGATGATAATTCTGCTACTGATGTTAAACACTTAGACCTTTCAACTGTAAGTTTCAAGAATCAGTTTCAAGGTTCAGATGAATCAGATCATTAATTCAGTAGATGATAAGTCAACCCTCTGAAACTGTATGAAACTGTTATCTTGTATGTTGTTCTTTATCTGATGAAATGTTTTCAGGTGCATTATCTAAGTGGTCCGATTCGAGTCGTTGATGATGATGGGCCGGCTCGACCGGGTGATCTTCTTGCAGTTGAAATATGTAATTTGGGTCCTCTTCCTGGGGATGAATGGGGGTTTACTGCTATTTTTGATAGAGAAAATGGTGGTGGTTTTCTTACTGATCATTTCCCTTGTGCTACAAAGGCAATATGGTATTTTGAAGGGATATATGCTTATTCTCCTCATATTCCAGGTAAAAAGTCAACTGTTTTTTACTAAAAGTGAATAGATTTATGAAGTAATATGTGTTAGGAGTTAGAGTTAGATGCAAGTGTGTGATGTTGGGTTATCAGGTGTACGGTTTCCGGGCTTAACGCACCCGGGGATAATCGGAACAGCACCTTCGATGGAACTCTTGAATATATGGAATGAAAGGGAGAGAGAGCTTGAAGAAAATGGTTTAAAGTCATTAAAGTTATGTGAAGTTTTGCATTCAAGACCATTGGCAAATCTGCCTTCAACAAAAGGGTGTCTTCTTGGCCAGGTAAAACTTAAAAGTGTTTGCACGTCAACCCAATCTGACCTGTTTGTTGTGGTTCTTGGCCAGGTAAAACTTAAAAGCGTTTGTGGGTCAACCCAACCTGACATGTTTGTTAAGTGACCCTTTTTAGACCAAACACATTTTGACGCGACCTACCTGCCCTCTTTTGTCACCTCTAATCATAAGTAGGAGTACAATGAGAATACTTAAAAAGAAAACTTATAACTTTTGGTTATGGTAAGAATTTACTACAATATTATTTTTAACTTATATATTCTATCTGATAGTAGATTTCTGAAGGAACTCCCGAATGGGAGAAGATGGCGCTCGAGGCTGCAAGAACGATTCCAGGAAGGGAAAATGGAGGGAATTGTGACATCAAGAATCTAAGTAGAGGTTCAAAAATATACCTTCCAGTATTTGTGGAAGGAGCTAACTTCAGTACAGGAGATATGCATTTCTCACAAGGAGATGGTGAAGTTTCGTTTTGTGGCGCGATTGAGATGAGTGGTTTCCTTGAGCTCAAGTACTGTTTTCTTGTGTCATTTACCAAAAACAGCTACATGTTCTAAACTGGTCGTTCAAGTCAGCTGATTTTGTTTCAGTTTTAACCTGTTATTAGGTGTGATATAATACGCGGTGGGATGAAAGAGTATTTAACTCCAATGGGACCTACTCGTCTTCATGTTAGTCCTATATTTGAGATCGGTCCGGTAGAGCCCAGGTTCTCAGAATGGCTGGTGTTTGAGGGGATAAGTGTTGATGAGAGTGGAAGACAACATTACCTTGATGCTAGTGTTGCTTACAAGCGTGCGGTCCTGAATGCAATCGACTACTTGTCGAAATTTGGGTACTCTAAAGAACAGGTTTGAGACATTTGTTTAAGGTTGTTGAAGATGTTGCATTAGTTGTGCTAATGATGTTTTGGATTGATGATGTTTGTTAGGTGTATCTTTTACTGTCATGTTGTCCTTGTGAAGGAAGGATTTCAGGGATTGTTGATGCTCCTAATGCTGTTGCAACACTTGCAATTCCAACTGCTATCTTTGATCAGGTATCTGATTGGTGTATGATCTCTAACTGAACCTAATAAGCAAATTGGACAATGGGGTAATTAGCCATCTTAACCAATAAACTTACCAAAATGAGCATTCATTTTCTTATTAGTTATGTAAGAAAAAAGTTCCTAACTATTTTCACATTACAAAAATCTAGTATAAACATATGAGATTCCGCTAATGGCATCTTTTTATCATGTGCACAGAGTCAATAGTCGTGGTAATTAATTGCTAAACACGACTAATTTTGTGTTTTTCCCTAATCAAATCCTATCAATAGATTAAAAAGTTACAAGAAAACTAAAAAAAATATTTTTTTGCAGGATATTCGTCCGAAGCAGAAAAAAGTACCGATAGGTCCTCGCGTGGTAAGAAATCCAGATATTCCAAGATGTACTTATGATGGAAATCTACCAATCACTAAAAACCTTAGTGCAAACTAAGTTAACCACAAACATGTTGAATACATGCCATTTTATTCTCTTAAATTCTACGATCAAGGCATTTAAGTTAGAAAATACGAGGTTCATACTTAACCATCTTTCATTTCTTGAATGTATATCTATCACATGGATTCCGATCTTTCTGATCTCTATTGTAATTGTACTATATGATATGAAGTAACAATACAAATAAGATGAATGAGAGACAACAAATACAAAGGAACAGATGTTTTAGTATAAAGAGGGTAAAGAGTAAAAAAAAACAATTTTACATTATTTTGGCAACAACTTTCAGAAATAATATCATATATTTCCATGCAAAACATATCGACTGGTTTCTTAATAAAACATCACCAGATGACAAATTTACCCTTAAAATTATTATTTTTATGTCTATTTTTTAAATTAAGCCTCGGGTGCTATTTTTTATAACCGTCAAAAACCTAAACTCGCTTATTGCTACTTCTTTTGATTTAAGATTTTCGTTCAATGCTTATGTATCTATCCGTAGTTAATGTTGTTTCTTATGCATAAATAGATCGTTGTTGTTGCTTCTATTAATTAACGATGCGAGAGGAGGACTTTTAAGCAATTAATAAGGTTGTAGCTTTGTAAGCTTAAAGTATAATTAGAAATCAAATATCCAAAACACACCCAAATATAAAAACAAAACACAGTGATAAAAGAGCAAACCAATCACTAAAAGTAGTTTATTGGTCATTAAGATTTTTCATCCGTAACAAATAAGGGTCAAAATCAATTTTTAATTATCGTAGGTGTTATACTAAAAATAAAATGTAACTAAATATATATACAAGTATACTCTATGTGTTTATTGTTTTCAGATTTAACTTCACGCACTCAGACATCAAATACTCTATGTGTTTATTGTTTTCAAATTTAACTTAATGGTCGTAGATACCAAACCTGATTAACTAGTAGGCTCATCACACAATTTCAAATCAAGCCATGACAACACATTAGATAGACTTGATCTACATAACCTACTATGCAAAACTACACATGATTCATATATTCTAAAGTCTTGTAACTGAAAACACTAAAAAGATATCCTACATATACGTCCAAACACATGATGTGTTTTATTTGACTCCCACTAACATATCCCTCATTTATAATTAAAGCTTGGTGCAACTAATGCCAATTTTAAACCAATTGAAACTCTTCACTTCAAAACGATAGTTATTGTTTTAATAATATTATTCAGCTAGTTTTGTATTTGAAGAAGCAATATCATTACTATAATAAACGAGGGAACATGAAGTTGGATTAGAAACAAAAGTTAAAACTTACAAAATCAAATTTTAACAGATTCAAGAGACAAAAAAAAACACCTACACTAACAAAATCAACAACAGGCATAAAAACATTCAAACCGAAGGATCACCATATCTCCCAAACAATCAAGTTCCACTTCAATATGTGTTTTACCCGTAAAAACAAATTAGTTGTAATGTCATCAAGGATCTTTGGTGGAGAATGTTTTCATTATTTTGAAAACCATCTCATTCCAAGGTTTTCACAAAAACCAAAAGGAGCTACAAATGATGGTTTCTTTCTTAGTTTTTGTCACAACAACACCTGAAATGGAGCTCCCTAAGTGCTAAATTTAAGAAAAATATTTTTTATTTACAAAAACACAGTAAAAAAAGAAGAGATTACTAGAGAAGTAAAAAAAAAAACAGAAAAAAAAAACAAAAACAAAGGGCGTATGCAGAAAAGAAAAAGGGAGCGATCTGAGGTGGTGTTGTTGATTATAACACCCGTTTGATGGCCGTAAGCCTTCTCTGCAATTCATCGCCTCCTCCATCCACACCCCCAAATCCTCCTCAACCCTACTCCTCCGCCGCATCTCCTCCGCCGCACCACCGCAACACCACCACCACCACCACCACCACCACCACCGCCGCAAACACAAACACAAATACCCTCACCAAAACCAAACCATCTCCCACCCACCTCAATCACCCTCACCCGCATCCTACAGCCTCCGGCCGACCCTCTCTCTGCAGGAAACCCTGGCGCAAAAGATCGGCAAAGCTCTCCGCCGCCCCGGCGCACCCTCCAAAGCTAGGGTTTATACCGATGTCAATGTTATCCGCCCCAAGGAGTATTGGGATTACGAGTCGTTGACCGTTCAATGGGGGTTAGGGCTCGCATGTCATGTCACTTTTGTTTGTTTATCATCTTGTCCTTTTTGTCGTTGATTGTTGTTGGTTGTTGATTTTGAGTTTTGTTTGGTTTTGATTTTGTACAGGGAGCAGGATAATTATGAGGTGGTGAGGAAGGTTGGGAGGGGGAAATATAGCGAGGTGTTTGAGGGCTTTCACTGTGCTAATGATGAGAAGTGCATTATCAAGATACTTAAACCTGTTAAGAAGAAGAAGGTTAGGCTGTTTGTTGGTTCTGTGATTTTAACCCTATTTTTTAGATGTAGATGATGCATATACGTGTTATGAAGTCGTTAGGTTATCTTTCGTTATGTAGGTGGATTGGGTTGGTTTTGGGTTGTTTAGTTTTTGATTGACTGTTGCTGGTGTTTTGAGTTTTGTGTGTGTATCATGTATGAGGTATTAATGTCATTTTCTTGTATGTGATAAGGGGCCTTTCCCTTTCCCTAGGTGAAATTTTATTGAATTACTTTAAATTGAGTCCAATTTTGCTTACATTCTTGTTTACTTAGGTTAGGAAAAATCTGATTAATGAAAAAGCAATTTGGTAGCCACTTTAATGTGATTAGTCTTTTATGCTGGTTAAACTAGTTTGGATTTCTACTGAATGTCATTGTTGAAGCTGCATGGTGCATGAACCATGTAAAGAAACGTTGTTTTGGGTTGCAAAGTCTGCTCTTATGCCCTAATCAATCATTACTTTTACCTAAGGTTAACTGGTAAGTGTGATATGTGTGTGTTAGTTTGAGGCTTAAGTTTTTTGTTGCATGGATATCTCTAGTAAGCACGTTTTATGTTTGGCTTAGCTGGCTAGTGGAATTGCTACTCTTTTGTATGAGTACCTTTGGGATTCTAGTAACTTTCTCTATATGTACTTAAAGGCGCCAAAGGCACGCACCTAGGCATTAAGGCTAGGTTCGAGGAACCGCTTACATGCAGCAAGGTACAGAGGCTCAAAAAATTGAAAAAAATAGGCTTGTATCTGCAAAATACTTGCCTTAACTAGTTTTAAACAGTCTAAACTAGCCTAAAAACATGTCTGAAGCTGCTAAAAGTGGCCTGTTTACACTGCGCTTCTTGCTTGTTTTGGGCCTCGCTTTTTAAGCGCCTAGGCTCAAGGCTAACCCTTTGCACCTTGAGTTGCCTAGCATTTTTGACCACCTAGCTTTCTCTAGGTTTTATCACAACGCTGTTTGGTTGGACGTAGATAAAAACTTGGATTGTGTGTAATACGGTCTTCTAAAGTTAAATTTTTACCCAATAGTTGCCTTGAGTTGCATGAAATCCACCTTGGGAAAATTAGTCAAGTCAGGTCATGCATACCATTGCAAGGGATGCTGCACCCTGCCACCCTACACGGGTCTGTAACCCTGCTGACTCTTGCCATTTGTTGAAATCAAAATTAGTTAAATTATACAAGTTTGCACTCCGCACCTCCTAACCAATATTAGAGCTTAAATCAAAGTCCCTTTGGTCTCATGTAAGTCTCAGTTACATAAATTGATCGATGCCACTAAAGTTACCAACCTTTTCAGCCCCCTAAGGTTTGATCCTTTTTATTTCTTTCTTTTACTTGACCACTATCTCGATTATTTTCAAAATACCCAATCAGACATAATGCCGCAGATGCAAGTGGGCGTGGAGAGTTTAGAAATGCTAAACACCTAGGCAACAAACAACAATGTTTTCACGACCTTTAACTTAAGTGGATTTAGAAGTTGAAAAAAAGGATGAGTCACATGGAGAAGATTCTAAACCGAAGTTTGAGCAATCCTTCAAGGGAATATGAGAATGAAAGCTTAGATAGTTTCGGTGATGTTGGTCGTGATTAACATTAACATTCATGTTGCTGCCTTTTTGTAACTGGTTGTTAATTCTGGTATTGATTGGATGATTGTAATTATTAATTCTGTTAGTTGCTTTATTATCTTTGTGAGATGATATTTATTTATTAACTTCATATATATGTATGTATGCATTCCATTGTTCTGATTTTGAGTTTTTTTTGTCTTAGGCTTGCACTTGTTTTTTCCTTGTCTCTAGGTGACAATCGAGCCCTTAGCAACTTTAGTGCCTTGTGACTTTGACTACCAGAAAATAAGAGTTTATGATGTCTTTATAGTTACCAGAAAATAAAGAATGTATAAATATAGGAAAATTCACTTGGTTAATTCAGATTAAAAATAGAAAACATGTTCTCAGATTCTACTTAAAATGCTCTTTTGACTTTCTCACTCTTTTCAAATTGCATTGTCTAACTAGCATGCATTTATTTCATCTTTGAATTGATGATTCACATAATCACATTTTCTTGAATGCAGATTAAAGGGAGATCAAGATCCTACAAAACCTTTGTGGCGGGCCAAATATTGTGAAATTGCTGGATATCGTTAGAGATCAGCAATCAAAGACACCGAGTCTAATATTTGAATACGTGAACAACACAGATTTCAAAGTACTTTATCCGACACTTTCTGATATGGATATCCGCTATTATATCTATGAGCTTCTAAAGGTAAGCATCTCAAATTCTTGCTTCATTTTACAATATTAACTGCGACACACATGGGCTCTTATATCCATTCTCTTTTGTTGTCTGTATGATATACCTTGTATTGATTGTGTTTAGGCTTAGATTACTGTCACTCTCAAGGAATCATGCATAGAGACGTGAAGCCCCACAATGTGATGATTGATCATGAAAAGCGCAAGCTTCGTCTTATAGATTGGGGCCTTGCAGAATTTTATCATCCTGGGAAAGAGTATAATGTTCGGGTAGCATCTAGGTTTGTATATCAGATGAATTCTTATTTCACCTGTTCTATGATATTCAGGATAGCAATGAACTTATTCTTTACGTACTTCTTGCCTTTCAAATAAATCATCTTCATTCTCTCTAAGTGCAGATATTTCAAAGGTCCTGAACTCCTTGTTGATTTGCAAGATTATGATTACTCATTAGACTTATGGAGCCTTGGTTGTATGTTTGCTGGAATGGTGATTATATTTATCCAATCTATGTTTATTTTTATTATATTCTTTAATGATTTTTCTGAGTTTAAACTATTTTACTCCTTAAGATCTTAATAGATGTTTAGTATACACTTACTCTAAGAAAGACATCTCAATATGCCTAGATAGCTTTATGAGTACTATAGCTTGATCTCTAACATTAGCATATTATTAAGTGATTCATTATTTTAGTATGCTTAATGTAAAACTGCTGTGGTGTACAGATATTCCGTAAGGAACCATTTTTTTACGGACATGACAATTATGATCAGCTGGTCAAAATTGCCAAGGTATGCCCACCACTTATGTGTATTCGTGAATGAATTACCATAAATTTCTTCAATAAGGTATTAATAATCAATATTAAAAGCTTCTCTTGCTTTTTGGATAGGTGTTAGGGACAGATGAACTAAATACCTATCTTCAGAGGTATCGCTTAGAGCTAGATCCACATCTAATCGCCCTAGTTGGGAGGTCAGTAACCCATGCTCATTTCACATATAATCTCTTAAATCCATTAATTAAAAATGTATATTTGGCTATTGATGCAGGCATAGCAGGAAACCATGGACAAAGTTCATCAACTCTGATAACCAACATTTAGCTGTTCCTGAGGTAAGGATGTATGGTAAAATGTATAGTTATAACCAACTATTGCTCGGTCCGTGCTTATGTTTTTTCTTATACATCTGCTTGCTTGCTGAGTAGGCAATCGACTTCCTTGACAAGTTACTTCGGTATGATCATCAAGAAAGGCCCACTGCTAAAGAAGCTATGGTAATTTCTATTCTTCATTTACAGTTTTTCATACCTACAATAGGTTTTGGCCATTTGAATAAAATTTATCTAATAATTTGATGTTAATTGTATATATTAAAAAAATATGCAGGCACATCCATACTTTTACCCCATAAGAAATGCAGAAAGCAGCAGGACCCGTGCATAGTGGGGAAGAATGAAAAGCAAGTTGCACCTCTTTTTCTCAATGTTGTGACTCTCGATTGTTCGTACTTCATTTCTATTTTTTATCATGTCCCTTCTGTTTTTAATTTCATGAGTAAACATGTTGCGTGTTTGATTGTAAAACTGTATTATTATCATCTTTTTCTTTTTCAATTTCCGTTTTTAAAATGCTTCATATTATGTGTAAAAACTGTGTTTTTTGCTCAAATTTGTTTGTGTTTGGGCTAAATTAGATCCATGTTAATGTAGTTTTGGTTAGAGGTGGACATTAAAACTGGGTCCGAACCTGACTTGGTGGACTCGGGTACGGATTGTATCTGATGGGAGGTTATATCTGGGTTGGACTTGTTTAAACTTGTAGGGTTGGATCCGATTTTAGATTTTGAGTTTTTTTAGTGAACTCGACCCAAATCTGAAAGGAACCTGGTCTAGTTGAACCTGGTATTGAACACACATACAATAAAAGAAAAGAAGGAAAAAAAACTAAACATGGTTCCGGACCCGACCCTACCCTACCCGGGTATAGTGGGTAGGGGTTTTAAGCAAGTGAACCTGACTAGGGTTTATACTTAGTTTTGTCTCAACCTTGGTACAAAAAACCTAGTTGGGCCTAACCCAATCCATACCCGGTTCGGGTACGGGTCCGTTTCGCCACCTCTAGTTTTGGTTAAGGTGGTAAGTTTGGCATGACTTGAAATATGGTAGGAATGTAATTTGGTTTTTGAGTTGTATCTAACGTGTTTAGTAAATGCCACTATGTTTGAGTTAATTTATGTAACTTGTTTAATTAAATAGGTCAAGTTGATGCTTTTATAACACGTTAACGTATTTAGATGAGTGATGGCCAAGTTGTGTTTGATCTATTTGATTTAAAAAATTTCGTATTAGAGTTGATATCTCTATTTAGATGAGTGATGGACAGGTTGTGTTTGATCTATTTGATTTAAAAGAATTTCGTATTAGAGTTGATATCTCCGGGACTCTGACATGATTTTAACTATTTTTTATTCACATAATACACATCTTATTTATTACTTGTATTTGTTGAACATAAAATTTAGAGTTAAAGGTTTAGTTCTAAAGTCTGAAAAAAAGTAATGCATTTTGTCATCGAGTCAAATGGTCGTTAATTTATTTTGACAAGTAGTTGTAAAATAATCATTTTACCCTTCTTCTTCATCGACCCAATTTTAACCATCACCGCCACCACTCTACCACTTCTCGCCACCACCATCAAACACCCATCTTCGCCACCACACTACACCCCATCCCTACCACTACTCCACCACACACCACACCACCACCACCACCTTATCTCCACCACTTCGACTAATCTTCGGCAACTTCTCGCCGCCAAGAAACACCATATTTGACGACTTATTTGGACTTTGTTTGTAATGGATGGTTGATGATGCGATTAATATGCATTATAAAAACCCACTTACAAAACTTGCTACTATGATAGCTTTTGTGGTTTTTGACGATGGTGAGGTTTCCAATGAAAACTCTTCGAAGTAGAAGACAAAAACTGAGGTAAACTATAGTGGTTGAGATGGGGTGGTGGTGGTGTGGTAAAGCAACGGTGGAGATGAGATGTATTGTGTGGTGGTGGAGATGGGATGTGTGGTGATGGAGATGGGGATGTGTGGTGATGGTGGTAAGGAGTGGTGATGGTGGTTGAGATCGAGTTGAATGAGAAAAATGAAGGGGTAAAATGATCGTTTTCAATTACTTAACGGAATTATTTTACAGCCATTTGACCCAAACACAAAATGTGTTAAATTTTTTTCAGATCTTAGAACTAAACTTGTAAATTTTCTATTCCGAAAACAAAAAGTGAAATTTTGAGCAAACATCAAGGACGATCGGTGTAATTTACTCTAAAATTATATAATTGGGACTATTGAGCTTGACACAAAACATGCAGTGGTCCAAACTGCCACCCAAATATTTCATATATTCATGTGTCATTTCATCTATTTGGTATTCGACAAGGTTGTCTCTCACAATCTTTCATTGCCTTATCAATGTTTGAAAAACATAAGTTTTTAAAAATGAAAAAAATTTTACTCGGACTGAAATACAGAAAACGTTTTACCTTCGTTTTTTACACAAAACACCATATGGTTGTGATTAAGAACAAACTATTTACTTTTGAGAGATTTAGATAAGTGGTTGTATCATGTATGCATCCATACAAATGCATAATATGTCAATGTTCATGTTAGTATAAAACCTTAATACTCTTTTCCAAACACAATTTTACTTTACAAAATGTAAACAAAGATTAATTTGAATATTATGATTTAAAATTAGATGTAAAATTGTTTATTAAGTGACTAATGTATTCTTAAGAACAATCATTACATCCAACGAGTAACTCCTTGTACGTACAGGTTGAAAGATGGTTACGAAAAGAAAATTGTTGTTAAAAAGGAGTTTGAATTAGGTTAGTAGAGATGGCTCTCAAATCTTTCGATCTAATTTTGATGCACAAAATTGGGTAGTTGCATTTTTTGACTTAACTTTTGGCATTTTACCAGATGATTTGTATATTATGAGTTGTACCTAAGCTTTAGTGAGTTGTGTTTACTTTTGATTATTTTTATTTTTATTTTTAATTTTTAATTTTATTACTTTTAATTATAATATTTTTATATATTTTACAACTTAACCCTTATAATTTTTACATACTTTTACTTTTAACCCTAATATTTTTACAACTTAACTCTTACGATTTTAAAAGCTAAAAAATGACTCAAATCTTAGTACTATTCTAGTCAACTTATGCTTATTGGACGAACCTTGCGAAGAAACCTTAGGTTTTTTGCGCATTAGATTTTCATCAATATATTCCTCGCTCAAGCTTATGTTCTCGGGTTTTGAATACTTGATTGATAATAATATATTATATAATTGCATTGTTCATAACCACCATCACAAGATACAGTTATGGTTGTTTTGTTCTGTAAAAGAAAATCCTTTTTCATTACTTTATAATATTTAAAATAATTTATTGTTGCCTATTTAATATTTCAAGAGGTAGCAATGACATAATTTAATTAATACCGACATTCTAAAAAACAATAATAACACATCTATACTATATAATATAATTTAAAAGAGTACGGCCATATACAAACCCGCACATTACGTGTACGCCCCTATGTGGAACCATTTGGATAATTGTGACATTTGAACCATTCGATATTTAAGTCGCAAACAGAGGAATCATTTTATTCAAATAGAATTAAAATTAAAAATAAATTTAGTTTTCTTTTATTATTATATCAATTTTCTTATTGTTTACCTAACAATAATCGTCTGAATAGAATCGTCATCAACGATTGCGATGACAATCAAACTGTTCATTACCTCATTCTTTTGTTCCTATTTGACCATTTATGGTCGTTATTTTAAACATATAAAAAGATATGTAATTAATATCATAATGCAAGTGTGTATATTATTGATGAATAGCTTCTTTAAAGTTTCAAGATACATTTAGTTATAACAATATTGTGATAAACTGATAATGTGGCCTCTTCAGAACCATTTAGAATATATTCATTACATATAGTTTTGTTTCTTAAGATTATCTTTAGAGCTAAATGTAAGACAATAATATTTGCAAGTGTTTCACGTTTCTAGAAACCATATCCAACTTGATATGTCTACTTTTTGATTTTTTTTTTCACTTTTGTGTTATTTTTAACCGAAATTGAAGTTTGCATATATATTTTTAAAATAACCTTACATGTGAAGAGTAACCTATGCGTTTAAACACACTCAAACAAGCTAAGACACAAATAAAACTTTCAAATGAATAAATGGCGTGTGTATGTAAATGTTTAATCACGTAATGTAAGTGAGTTACATTCACAATCCCAGGAAGCATATATAGTTTGTCTATAGATTTTGAATATATATTTGATTGTAATTTCAACAGAGATAAATTTATGGTGATTGAGTTACAATGCATAACTTGGTTCTTAAGGTTGTAATCGATCTGGGCTGAAAATTCACACACATCGGACCATAATCTCATTGATCATATTTTGAGTTTTGAGTGTTTTTTAATTGTCTGGATTCTCTGATGATCATATGAAATTTGCTTTCAGATTGAATTACTTTATGAGTACTTAATATTATAAAAAAATAAAAGATTTAAGAACAAATATGTGTCTATTAAATTTTTTTTCATACATTAATATAATCAACGATCCCCTTTTTGTATTAGGTGAATCGAAACTACCAACATAACTGGGATTTAAATGGTTTGACAGTTAGTTTCAACCATTACAATTTTACAACTACTTCGGAAGTAAACACCTTCCTTTCGAAGTACCAGAAGTAAACCACTTACCTCTAAAGAACATTAGAACAAACTTGCTTTCGAAGAACATATTTACTTTCGAAATACTGTCACTTTTAAAGCACATTGGCTTTAACATACTAATTTAACCCCAGCTAAGGGCAACGTCCTCTCGGACCCCACTAGAGGCTACCATCCCTAGAACCCTACTAATCAAGGGTGCAACCCCTGAACCTTTGTTGTTTAGTGGGCTTTGCCTTCGTAATATCACATCGAGTCTGTAACATTAGAGATTGTAAGATCATTTAACAAGTGTTTTGTATTCAACCCTTACAACTTGTGTGATATTTCATTATGACTTATCTTTGTTCATAAAGTAAATTTAATTTCACCAAACTAACTACACAGACACTAAAATTACCAACCATATACACAGAGACAAAACTACCAACCGTATATTTAAAAACCACAAATGTTTTACAAAAAAATTTAAGAAAAATATATTATTGTTTATTTACTTAAATGAGTTATTTATAAGTAACTATAATCATATTTATCTTCAAGCATAGTTTTATAATTTATAATTTTTTTAATCATTTAGTAATTTATTTATTCAATAATTTATTTATTCAGCACGTATAATACACGAGCTACTAAACTAGCTTTCTAAATATGATAATGTAAGATAAAAGCGTTAACAAAAACAAATTAATACACATTCTTAAGCAATGATTGGTACATCTAAAGCATTAATTAACTCAAAAATTATACATCACACATTCACACGCATGTTATTATATTTTTTCCTTCTTTATTTGTTTTGCCGTTTATCTATTGTGACCCATTCCTCAATCGTTTTCACCATGTCAATAAAAAAATAAGGTATGGGAGGTATGTCGGGTCAACGTTAGGGTCTCGATAAAGACCTCACGCTTTATCGACCTTGTTTTCTTCGGCCCATGATAACACAACAATAATGATGTTTGTTTCGATATATTTGATGTTATTTTGTGTGTGTTAATTTAAAGTAAAAAATTAAGCTTTCACGATATGACATGTTGTGAACTATGTTATACAAGTTATGACGGTGATATTAACATTGTTAAAGTACATAAGAGAACATATGAAAATATGTTATTGTTGATTGATATCACCGACCATACCTAAAATAATACTTTATTTTAAGTGTTATTCTGTTTCAAACAAAAAAATTACACATACATAAAGAAAAAAAAGTAAACAAGATGGTAAAATAGTTTTTTTTATTAAAAAAATGAACAAATGAAAGTTAATAAGAAAAATCAAATTAGTAAAAGAATTATCGGTTAAAAAACGGATATGATATTTCTTACGGGGATAAATTTGAAACTTGCTTTTGCCAAACATGCACATAGTGCATGTTAAAACGTTAAAAATTTTAAATTTTTGGCTTTTTTAAAGAGGTATTTTGATCTTTTTACCCTTTCAAAGAGTCAAAAAGCAAAAAAGTTGTTTTTGACAACATGCTCATGTTTTAAAAACATGTGTCAAAGTTATTTGAGGGTTAAAATTAAAGTTGGAGTTGTAGTCGTTAGAATATGCCACCAACACGTCTATTATTAATAAAGAAATTAAATTTAGTTTGATTTTTTTTCATGTTATTTTCTACTTAAGAGGTTAATTTGCTTTTGATTTATCAAAAATAAAATGATTTATTAAAAATAAAAAAACACGGTATTTGACATGCCAAGTTTAACATGTCAGTTTAGAAATAGTAAATTGTGTTAAACAGGTCATGTTTGACACGACTAATTAATAAGACTATTGAAACTAAACCCAACATGTTTCTCTATTTGATATTTTGTTAAACACAAACATAAGCATGATTAATATATTCATTATTATTTTTTTCTAACTTAAACATGATATAGTTCAGGTTACAATTTTAAATGTGTAATTATAAACTTAATCACCACATGACATGATTTATGATTGTTAAACAAAAATTTTCCTCAGATATTAGAAAAATAATAATAATTTTTTTTTTGTTTAATATGCATTTTGATGCATATGAATATATTATTTTCTTGAAGAGTTTGGTGTATTTAGTCCACAGATTTATTTTGATGGGGTCCATGACCATCACTCGATGTTTGTTTTTTTGTATCGAAGGTTAGGGTTCCTTGACTGCATAAGTAGCAGGTTAGATTTGTATGGGTATCTTGTGAATTATCACCTGACCCGACATATTAAATAAATGATTGACATTGTTTCCTTTTTTATAATTTATGTAAAGGTAGCTTTTATATTACCATAATATAATGCAAATACACAGCATAACTTATATATTTCAAATCAAGGTTAGGAGTTCTAATTTGTAAATAGTTGGTTCGAGTGGTTTTGATACGTGACACATTGCATTGGATCAATAATTTTTGGGTTAGGTTGTTTTTTAACGTATAAAAGATGTTTTAGAGAATTAAACAAAAAAGGTCGCATTGACCTAGTGGTAAGACGTGTGTTGTCCTCTCTCTATATCACTCGGATTCGAGCCTTGTTACACCCTCTTTCCAAAAATTTTATTATTTTTCTTATAGTTTTATTTTTTTTTTCCGGTTCTAATTTGTTTTGTGTTTTATTAATCCCTTTGATTCCGATTTTTACTCTTGTGATATTTCATTTTGGTTTTTTAGTTTTCTTTCTCCTAGTCTTTTTATTTTATTGTGGATGCGACATGTGTCATTCTATTATGTTTTATTGTGGGAGACCATTTTAGTCATTATGTCAACGACATTAGGTCATTGTGTCTAATATGTTCATTGTGACATATATAAGTTAAATGTATAATATATTTTATATCGTTTGATATATTATCATTGTGTTTTTACGTTTTAGATCATCATATGTTATTTTTATCATTGTTTTTTATAGATTATATCAACTCATTATCTATTATCGTGTTTACAATTAGGAGTACACAACAATATTTCTTATTAGTGTATTTTTCAAAACGCATAGTGTTTAAGATAACATAATATGTTTTTTTATCATCGTTGTTTATAGATTATATATCATTATGTTTTACAAAATGATGCTATTTTACACATGTATTTTTCAAAATTCATTATGTTATGATTATATAATAACTATCAAAAATATAATGAGATATTTTATCTTTGTGTTTAATAATTTATATCATTTTTGTTATTTTATCAAAATTTTAATGTATTAGATTAATTAGTTGTTAATTTATTATTGTGTTCTACATACTAGAAATTCAGTAATACATAACAATTATTTCACCATCATATTTTTTTAAATTAGTTATTTAAAAAAAATAATAACTAACAAAAAGAAACAATGATTCGTAGAAATCATATGAGCTTAAAAAAGAAAAAAAATATTATTACTTTTTATATAACAACACTATAACCAGCTAGTTATAAAGATGAAAAAAATATTTGTTTTTATGGTATATTTTTTTATAAAAATATATAATGTTGTATATAAAAGTTATAAATATTCAGAAAAATAAGACAATTTAAATAACAGTCAATAAAACTGATTATGAGTAAAATACACCTCTAACAAACTTATTCTCTAATCCATTAATTAAGATGATTAATATTACTTTACACTATTTAGATTTAAAACTCTTCCCTAATGATTTATCTTTTAAGCTTTTTAAGAGATTTAGAAGTAGTAAAAAACGCAAAACAGTTTTATGTTCTAGTATTTCCAAATGATGAAAATCAGGCAACTTGATAGAACTACATATATAATCTGCATAGTTTTTTATAAATAATTAATATATTTATATCACCTTTTAGAAAAAAATTGTTTTGATGTGAAAGCTTAAACTTTTAAACGACATAATCGTGTTACTTTTTAAGGTTTTGTTTGTGTCCTTTCTTTTATATTAATTTTGATAATAGTTTCTAATTGCCACACAAGTAAATGATTTTAAATTTAAGTAAAAGCTCTAGTTTTCCGCTTGAAACAAAAGCTATAATTTTGAACTTTTATGTGCAACTAGATTTATGAAACGTAACAATAATTAACACGTATATTTATTTCATATTACTGCAATAATTTAATTAAAAAAATACAACCTAAATATTGTAGAACAAAAAGGCCTTATTTTGAATCTTGAGTGGGTCAAAACACTACTTTTAAAACCACTAACTAAAGGTTGGACAAGAATGAACAAGGAGTACTTAACTTTAGTCACATGCTACATTAATTCTCATATTGTGATGTTTTGTAGTTATCTTTTTAATATATAACAGGTGTATATATAGGACATGTATATATAGGATAGAGATTATATGTTTGTTTATTGCGATAACCATTAACTCAACTAATGGTCAAGATCAGATCATGTTGTCATTATAAGTTAGAGTTACAGTGATAAAACTAGTAGTTCATAACGAATGTTTAAAAGTTAAAGAAAAATATAGCAAGACTATATTTGAATTAAAATATGAAAACGATCTTTTTAATAGTGTATTTTTTTTTAATAATAACGTCATACAACAAGACTAAGAAGGTTTCAAAAAAGGAAAATTATGGGGTAAGTATTTATTACTTTAGAAAAATTCTAAAAGTAAAATTCTAAAATTTTGTCACTATAACATGTTTATTTGAAATTAAGGAAAATTCTAAAAGTATGGGAAATTTTTTATATCAATGGTGTAACACGATATAAAATTTTGTTACATTGAATAATTAAGAATAATTATGGTGTAAGTATTTATTACTTTAAGTTTAACGTGTTATTGTAATAAACAAATATTAACATACTAACTTTACCCAATATATAATCACAAAATAGATCTATCGAGAGCTACAATATATTAAAAAGAACCATATTTTGGGATTTGATTATATGAAAACAATGAAAAAAATAAAATGATAGATCGATAATGATTCATGAAATGACATGTAAATGATTTAGATCTCATGATATGACCTTTGGATTAGAAGTGATTCAATTAAAATTTTACTATATTTAGTTCTCATTTAAACTTATCTCTATGATCACGTATTTTATTTACTTTATATAGAAACAAATTAATATCAAACTATATAAAATGTAACTATTTATGGTTATGGTTCTCGTTAAACTTCCTTCTATGATCGTGTAATAATTTACTTTATAAGAAAGCAAATACATCGCACCTTATTAAGTCAAGGAGTACCAAAGAAAGAAGACATAGAGACAAACCCAAAAAGATAGATAAAAAGTTAATTTACCATAAGATATATGCACGTCTTGTAATAATAACACACTATATCATGAAAGCTTTATTTTTTTTATAATGGTTAATTAGATTACTGATGGGGTACTGAGTCATCCGAACATATCCATTACTCAAGCACGATACTTTGGAGCACTAGACAGACTAACACACTCTAAAAGAAAACTCGTACATCAACTCATTCACATTAGTTCCGAACCTAAGGCCTGAGACTTTCATCAGAAGAAAACTCACCTTAAGTGAAGAAACCTTTGTCTCAAACTAGAACTATCTTTTTTATTTATCACAAGTGAAATTTGAACAAAATATATTCTTCTATTTTAACGAAGTCTTAGATTAATTCACCACAACCACTTTATTTGCTTTTATTCTCTTCTATAATCAATCTTGAAATAAACCAATTTACATGAGTGTGTGTTATTTTCTAGTATCTTAATCTGGTCAAAAAATCAATGACGACGGATATCGATCAAAATTAATATTCACTTGTATTTTAACTAAGAATTTGGGCAAACAACTTACAACACAAATCGACAAAATACTTATTGTTTTCTAGGTAGATTATTATGAAACTTTTTATTTTTTAAGGAGTTGATGGGTCAATACATGAAGTCAATGCAAGCATTATGCTTGATCTACTTTACTCTTTATGTATTGCCAATCATATAAAAGATGCATATCTTTTTGAGCAAGTATAAGTATATATCCAACTTTATTTGTGAATGCTTTAAGGATTTGAGTTATTATGTGAAATGCTTATTTAATTACTAGATCATTAGAGTTTCACTTTACCATGAACTAATTACGCGGATTATCTACGTGGTATCATTATAGTGAGGTTGTGGTTATTAAGTTTCATTAGTTATAGCTTTAGTCTAGTTTTTTGCAAAGAATTAACAAGTTTGATTCTTAAAGTGAATATCAGTTAACTTTTAAAGTTAAAACTTATATGAAATTATCAATATACACTTTAACTTTAAAAATTAAAGGTGGCGTGATTTATATGGATTCAAATAACAATTTAAATAAAATCTTTGAATGAAAATGACAAAATTTTAAAATTTAAATTCAAATGATAATTTTATTTTTACAAAGCTAAAAGGATGAAAAAATACAATTAACTCAAACTGTAGAGTCTTTTTCTTAGACCTTCAAAAAGTTTAGCCGACCTTATTCTTAATTTCTCTTTTATGTTTAACTGCAAGGATATTAAAAGTTTACCCCAAGTTTATTAAGCATTTAATACCGATGCCAATAATTTTATAACACAGTATGACTACTTTGAATATATTAAAACATCAACGTATTAATTTAAGGCTGGCTGAAAATGACAAAGTAGTAAATTAGTAATTAATAACTTCCCCACCAGATTAAGAAAAAAATTAATTTCTTTAGACATGCGAACATATATTTGGAATATATACCATTAATTAAAATAAAACAAATCTATATAAATAAAATAAAATATTTTTTAAACATATCATTTCTTCACATGTCACGTATCATCACCATAGCAGGTCCTTAAATGATAAAGTATTGTAAATACTTTCTGGATTATTAAATGGTTTTTTAATAAATAAAAAAACATATATCTACGTATAAATCTATACTAATAAAACTAAATACTTTTTTTTACATAGGTCATTTTTTCACAACCATGTTGCCACAAGTTTTTTTTTCAAAAGGTGTTAGTGATAAAGATATTTATCAAAATTGGTGATTTGAAAAATATTTATTAAAATAGGTGTTTTTCTTATTTCTTATTTTTAACAAATCTATTCTATTCTTTTCATTTTTATTTTTTTATTCAATAAACTTATTATCATTTTTATTTTTTTTCTAAATTAACTCATTATAACTTTTATGCTAATATATCTATTACAGACCGTACAAATGCATTAAGATTATTAAAATATATTCAAAATACTTAAAAAGGTATGTTAAATGTTATTACTAAAAAATGATTGGTATATTGCTTTTCTTTCATCCTCATTTATTATTTTACTAAAATAACTTAAAAAAGTAATAAGTTATGTATATAATGAACTTCCTCCCCAAAAAATATATCCTGTCATTACCTGTAAAATTAAAAAGCCTATTTAAACAGACCTTTTAAGCATAAATTCAATTATATTAAACTTTAAAGTACCATTTAATACAAAAATATTTGGTTAACGTCAATTTATTAGAAAATAGCAACTGCGTAATTTCTTTATAGGTTTAAAACAATTGTAATGTTTATGAGGCAAAAATTTTTCCCAACAGAGGATATAAAAGTATGAAATTATGAGAATATATGTTAATCAACCTATAAGTTTATCATAAATTTAAAAAGCATGTGTGAAAGTTGAAAACGTAATTAAACTATAATGAGCCGATTGAGGAAAATATAAAATAATAATAATGGATTGATTGAATAAAATCTAAAATGAAATTATAATTGATTAGTTGAAAATAAAGAAATAATAGAAAAAAACAACTATTTTGATAAATAATTTTCAAATCATCCATTTTGGTAAATACTATTACCCTCAACGTTATTTTGGTAAAAAACTCATGTTGCCACATATTATCAACATAGCAAGTCGTTCAAAAATGATAATAATGTTAATGATTGTATATATTTTCCAAATTATTAACGATTATTTATAAATAAAAATGAATATTTCTACTTATAAAATAATGTAATTTTCTTTAAAACAAAACTTTATAATTTGTAATGATATTGTATCTCAAACAATTACTTTATAATTTGTAAATATTGATTACTAAATGCAAATTTCATAATTTTATTCAACCTTTTAGTACACGGGTTTCTAAACTAGTATTTATATTATAGTATTTAAATTATTTTTTAATTTCTTCTATAATATTGTGATGATATTTCAGTATCTTTAAAGTAAAATAACAAAAGCTCTAATCAATAGGGAAAATATTAAGACAAATAATATAACTTTTTATATATAATACGCGAGTGCTATAAACAATAGTTTCTAATTTGTCCATAATTAATAAATTTCTACCAATTAATACATTATTTAATGCACATTTGTTTTAACTATTATCTTATTTATAATATTTTTAACTTTTATCAGCCCGTCCAAGGTACTTAAATCCTCAGGACCGGCCCTGAGAATACTGATGGTTATATCATTAAGCTCATCAAAACCAAGATAACCCTAAAAACTATAATTGCAACGTTCTCGGACACGTTTAAAATTGAACAATGGCAAAGCGCAAGTCTAATTAGCCAGTAGATAATAATGTAACTATTATACAAATATTTATCAAAAAGTGTATTTTGATATTTATTAAAAAAATTAACATAAAAGAATATTGTAAATCTCGTGAAAGTATAATTTGAATATATTAAGTTCTGTTAAGATAGTTGCCGGTGTTTATACTCTATTCATTATTACAAAAGTTGAATATTAATATAATAACAGAGTTATCAAAGCATAAGTCACAATTATTGAAGTTAACTAAATCCATTAGCAACCAGAGTTTTACTCGAGACTTTCCTAATTCAAGGGTACCATTTTGGCATTTTACACATAGTTTAATATGACTCCGGGATTTCAGGGTTTGGTTTAATTTCAAAATTTAACTTACAAGTTACAAATATAAACAAAAATTTTGATAATTTTTAAATCGAAAATTCTATCATTCAAAATCCCCGGATGGATTCCTTTTATGTGGGGCGAAACGTTACATTATTGGTTGTGCGGCATCTCACCTCTCGTACCATCAATATTGTCCGTTTTGCATAAGAATAACTCACGGATTAGGTTTTGATTGTATAGGTGAAAACTTTCTACGAAGGTCACACATCCCTAGATTGTTATCATCTAAACACGATTAACTGTGAAGTTATCATCTCATCCACAGTTAATGTGCCTAAAACACATTGATGATATTAAAGACAAGATATTTCTTATGAACCAAATTTTTTTTTCACGGTCGATGTCAGATTTGACTAGAGTATTACAGTTTGATAGTTAAAACTGTTTATAAATGCCTCAGTAGATTCTACATTCGGTAGGAACCACCCCGGTCGTACCAAGTTACCACCGAACTATCTCCAATTATGAAGTTTTTACTGAACTTTAAGATTCTAACGCAATATAAACATGATAAAAAAATTTCAAAGTGACTTGATAGCTTGTGCGAACCAAACAACCATACGTTTTACCTTTATAAACCCCACTAGAAGCTACCATCCATTGGACCTGGTTACCGGGGCACTACCCCGGACTTTCATAGTGTGCTTGTTCCAAAATATATATTTGAAAACATAAAGATTTGATTATGTTCTCCTATTTGGTCATTAAATAATTCCAATTAATTAAATTAGGTTTATGACACTAAAATCACCAATAGAAGTTTTTAGTAATCTTATTTGTATGTAAAGACTGTCATTTCAATATTCATTACTTTGATCTACCTTTGAGAGTTTAAGGATTGTTAAAAGAGATATACAATTACACACTGCAACTAGTTTTAACTTTAATATATTACAAGCGCTTTGATCGTGCTATGATACCAACACTATCTTGTTAAATTGACAACACAAGTATTATTCTACTTAAGAAAACGAAACTAGAGCGTACGAGCAGTCTCCAATATTTAAAAGTAAAATTTAGATAGTCATATATGAAAAAAATGGTCATTTTCAAACTAGATAGTGATGGGCAGCTGAATAATATAAGTCTTAACATGCAATCATCAATAATAGCATTATTAATGTTAATGTCGCCAGTAGTTATGAACTGATTATTTTATACGACAGTTTTCGATGGTTTCAATTATTGCCAAAATCACTTTTTTATCATTAAAAACAGGTGATAGTTCTATTTTTATCTTTATGTTAGGCAATAAAGTAATTGTATTTATTCATCAAATAGTTTTCTTATTATAATCATGTAAACTAGCTTTGTATTTTTGACTTCTATGAATGCTATTGTTTTGTAGTAGATAACAACTAGTTTTGCGGGTGAAAATAGCATAGCTAGATATCTCTTGACATCATGTATTAATCACTTTTAAATTAAACTGTTTTGATAGTACTTCAAATTTTTAAACAGATAAATATAAGATAAAACAAAAAAACATGTTTTTTTTTGCAAAAAAGAACTACCCAAGCTGTAAAAAACTTGTGTAAGACATACCAAAGACCATCTTCATATATGGGAGTCATCAAAATAATTTAGTTGAAACGTCGCAAGTCTTAGTAAAAAAGTAAGTTGGTTATCACTTATAAAATTGGACAATTATTTAGTTTCATCAACGATAACTTTCGTTAGCAAGAAAACTATTAGCATGTGTTCCTTTAACATTAACTTAATTACTACTTATGATTGATTGTCAGCGGCAACTTGGTCACCTTGTTGATCACCAACTTGTTGCTAATATTAATGGTAACTGACAATCACTTACTACTAATAGTTGGTTACCACTACTCAAGCTAATAGTGCTTATAAGTACTGTTCATGATTACTCGATTCCAATTGCCACCGGTGAACCAAATAGCTACTAATCTTGCTCATGATTAGTTGCCACAATTCTATTAGCATTATCCCTGTATTAAATAAACCCTCAAAGCTTGATTGAGGAGCTTCCTCGAACCCCTATAGGGGACGTTGGGCCCTTGAACACCCATGGTCACTAAGAGGCTTTGCCCGTTGAACAACCAGCTCCGTCCACAAGGTAATTAGACATATGCAATTCATGATGAAATTATGTTAAAAGTAAAATCGTGTCTCATACCAACGTAATACTCCTCTAGTATCGAACACAACCATATGTATCGAGTATGTATGTTAATAGTTAAAGAAATACCTGTTGGAATTTTCATGTGTATTTTCTTTTCTTATCATTATAATTTTTATATTTGCCGTTAACAACTACAACAAATTAAAATATGATAAATTACATACACTCATCATCATTATAAATTGTTTCAAATATCTAAAACATGAAATTTCAGGATAATAAAATTACTAAAGGTATGTTTCATACATCGTAGCATACGTACAGTATATAAATAATAAAATCAAATATAATTTTCAAAAGAAAAGCTTGGTTTACATAATTAAACTACTAGAATGAAGCATTACTAAACACAATTAAGAAAATCTCTATATCTACTATTATATAATACAAAACTTATGGGTATATTGGTAATTTTCTAATATTGTAAGACATGTAAAACAACTATTTAAGCATATGCTACAAGTTTTTTATGTAATTGTTCTATAATAATTTAACTTAACATTATATACCAAATATTATATTATTAACTAAATATTATTTACCAAATATTATCATAATAATAATAATAATAAAATCAATATTTAATGCTAGTAAAAAAAGAGACTCAGTAGCACTATCGCATCACGCGAGCCAATTCATTATATATAACATATAAAAAGCAATAATGAATATCTATATTATCTATAATATTTATAAAACATTTTATGTTGTCAAAATAATAATTTTAATTTAAGTTTTTTAATCCATATGAATTCATTAATTTAATAACAACAATATAATAATAGTATTATTTAAAGTAATTATAATAGTTATTTATAAAATAAGAAAAATTAGTAATAAGTAATATCTGTGTAATAATATACAAGTAATGAAACGAAAAATATAAAAGTCGTCAAGATTGTTTCAAGGTTCTGAATATTATGTCATTTTTTCTTTATAATCATAAAAATATGATGGTTTATAAAATTTAAATTTGTCGTTATGATATGCTAAACTATATCAAAGTTTTGAGATGATTTTTTTTCCAAAAGAAAGTTATCAATATAATTTTTATCTATATCTACGGATTGAATACTAATGAACAAATAATCAAAATCAAGTGTTATAAATTTTAATAAGCCGCTGTAAGCGCGAGTTCCCCACTAGTAAATATAAAAAAAATCAGGTATGTTGTTCGGGTATGTGAATATGGTTTCGGGTAAACATCATAAATACTACCTAATAATATACATTTGCCATAGCCGAATATACCTAAAACACATTCCATACTCGAATTACCCGTCCCCATCTTTTTAGGTTTATGGTTTACTCGTTGGGATTGGGTTCATTTATCATCCTTTGTACAAACTCTTATACAGAAGGCACAAGTAGTGCACAACGTTTAGCTGGACTTCATTATATTAAAGAGGAACCCGTATGTCACGACAATTTAATTTCAGACATTTTTCAAGATCCTTTGATTAAGATGCATGTGAGTACTCCCAATATAAGCAATTGGAATTGCTTCTGAGAAAGCAAATCCAAGTAAAATCGGATCGAAACAGTGAAAGTAAATGTGACACTAACATTACGTGATTCTTTGATTCTCTAGTCAAAAGAGCAAAGCTAGACTAGATGTTATGTACAAGGAATCCACGTTCTTCTTTTCCCTTGTGAGCGAATCCATAGACTCAGTGGCAAAACTCGAACACTTTCATAAGAGAGGCGGGGACGAAACTAATTTTTTTTAGGAATACGAACTCGTTATATATAATTTTTTTTACACTATTGGATAAAAAGTTAACAATACTGACAAGTTCATTGACTCTGCTACCACTGGCGGAGGATTGAAGGGGCCGGCCGCCCCCTTCTTTTTTTCGTCGGTAGTGTAAAAGTTTAATCCGGTAGCGTAAATTTTTGGCCGGTAATATAAATTTTTATATAAAACTCGAGTTCGCCCCCTTAAACAAAATCACTTTTGCAGCCACCCTATGGAAATGTTGAAGCTTCGTCACTGTCTCCCACAACGTTGATATCAAACGTTCCAATACACAAATCTCCTAATTCGCTTGTTCAAGAAACGAGAGACCTAGAAACCAAAATGGATTAAATTTCACCTAGAAATATTAAATCCATAACCCACCTACAAATGCAAAAAAAATTCGATATTCTGAAAAATAAATGTGAAAAGGATACCCCAAAAATCAGGTATATAAAGGCACCCATGATTGAACAACGGACCTCACCCATCAACCATTTGTTCTCCCACATAACCACTCAATCCATCAATTCATCTCACGATGGTGGTGGCGGACAACGACGTCGATACAGTGCTACTGATTCGAGAATTCAACCCGAAAACCGACCGCGAGAAGGTGGAACAGGTGGAGAGAAGCTGCGAGGTGGGCCCGAGCGGCGAATACTCGCTCCACACCGATCTCTTAGGTGACCCCGTCTGCAGAGTCCGCAACTCTCCCGCATATCTCATGCTGGTATATATATGCACAATTCAACATTAAGTCATTTATTTTCATTAGAAATTCATTAATATTTTATTACAAAGGTAAACGCGCAATAAGTTGCGTTGACAGTCCTGTATCTTAATTCAATTAATGTTGATTAAATTATCAGGTGGCGGAGATGGTGGTGACCGCTGGCGGAGATGAGCGGAGAGAGATCGTCGGGATGATTCGGGGGTGCATCAAAACCGTTACATGTGGTAGAAAACTTTGCCGGAAAAGTAATTTTCCGGCGGAACTCCGGTCAGTGTTTACTAAGCTTGCTTATATCTTAGGGCTTCGTGTCTCCCCGTATCACCGGTAAATTAAATTTTATTTTTTCGTTAGAATTGTGTAATCATTAGTTAATTTTAGAAAGGTTTGTTATTTGATTATTTGTTTAATATATGTTTTTTTAAAGATTGTGTATATATAGAAAATTTAAGGATTTTAGATGGTACTCAAGCATATGAAACTTTCTATAATTAGAAACGTGGTAAAACAAACTCCGGAGTCCCGCTTACGATCTTCCATAATGAATTTTGGGGATTACTAGAAATAGAAATACATTTTCCTTTTCAAATTTAAAAAAATAAAACATATTTTGACATTATAAAAAAGGTTAAATGAGATTAACGAAATGAAATAAATAAAAAAGTAAACACATATATTCCCAGATTTTTAATCTATAAACAATCATTTTCAATTCATCAACAAGTAATTTTCACTACCATAAACTATAATCGAGAGTGACACAATAGTAAACATTCGAGTCACTCTAATATAACTAAAGATCAAATCCAGCTTATACCGGTTTGTTGTTATTTAATTTTATAAGTTAGCTGTCATAGTTATTACAAATTTCATCTTTTATGACTCGTTTTTGAAAACAAATTACAGGAGAATGAAAATAGGATTAAAACTAGTTTGTAGAATGGAAGATTGGTTTCGAGACAATGGCGCTGAATATTCATATATCGCAACTGACGCGACCAACAAAGCTTCCGTTAATCTCTTCACTGAAAAATGTGGATACTCAAAGTTCCGTAACCCTTCGGTTCTCGTCCACCAGTATACGCACATCGGCTTCACATCAATCACCAAGTCACCATCATTAAGCTCTCATGTTCCGATGCTGAAATAATCTATCGACATGCATTTTCTACCACCGAGTTTTTCCCACGTGACATTGACTCGGTACTAAAAAACAACCTTAACCTCGGCACATTCCTAGCATTACCAAAAGATGACCCACATGCCATATTTTGGGGTGGCGTAGAAAGATTCCTTTCTGACCCACCTCACTCATGGGCCATCATGAGTGTGTGGAACTGTAATGATGTTTTTAAGTTGCAAGTTAAAGGGGCGTCTTGGTTGAAAAAAGGGTTTGTTAAAACAACTCGCGTCTTGGACCAAGTCTTCCCTTTCTTGAACCTGCCTTCGCCGCCCCAGGTGTTTAGCCCATTCGGGCTACATTTGTTATACGGGCTAGGTGGGGAAGGCCCATCTTATCTAAAGCTGGCAAAGGCCTTGTTTAGTTACGCTCACAACTTAGCCAAGAAGGGCAAGTGTGGTGTGGTCGCGACTGAGGTGTCGAATGAGGATCCACTCAAGACCGCGATCCCGCATTGGAAAGTGCTATCGTTCACGGACTTATGGTGCATCAAGAGGCTTGATGAAGACTATAGTGATGGGTATATTGGGGATTGGAGGAAGTCACAACCCGATGTATCTTTTTTTCTTGATCCTAGAGAATTTTGAACGAATATGATTATTCGTTGACCGGTATCAAAGTCAAAGTTTGTAGCAAAGGTAATTAGTCACTTGTTTAGCTTAACTGTTGTTTGTAATGGGTGGATGGGAAAGTTGGCATAAATCATAAATGTGATTTGGAAGGGGTATATATGCTAAAGTGGGACCTATGTATGTATTTTTATCTTTTGTGTAAATAAAATGTGATGCTTTTTCATCCAAACATTGCAAACATCTTTTTAATTTCAAGATTTTGTCTAGATTCTTTTCTTTCGTACTTTTGCTATCGAATGATCGTAAATTGTCATGTTTGAATTTTTATTTATTTGACATATGTATGGATTTTCAAGAATACTGGTATTAGAATTTTTTAACTGAGGGTTATCGTAATTTCTTTTACTCTTTTTAATACAACTAGGAGATCCAATTCATGTTTTATGTTGTAACTTAGATATTGTAAAAGAATAATGAATTCTAGCGATTAGAGGTTCAAAGGACGCTTTTGATCCTGGTCTGGTTCCGCCCCTAATTTTAGATATATGATAAATTTAGGTTTGCCAAGTAAATGTATTTTCTTCTTCTAAGATAGCATCTACACATATTTAAATATTGGTATAGTACATAAAGTTAAAACTTTCTTTACATATGATGAACGGTTTGTAGTAAAAGAGTAACCATATGAATATGTGGCATTTAAGAAAAAGGAAGGTCAAGTTTTCGTTAATTTGGAATGATAGAAACAGTTAGGCTCAAACTAGAATAATGACGACATGAAACACTCGAGGTAATTTATATGATGAGTTTTAACTTTGAGACTTGTTTAAAGTTGAAACCGGCGCATATCCATCTTACATATTTCGACGATGAATATACTAATTGATTACATGACCCTAAAAATATACTAAATCATTTTTTATAGTTATTACAAACTTACAATTATTAAAACCGTAGAATTATTAGGGTTGTAATTAGGTATCTCATATTCAAAGTCGAATTTTAGAGTGAAATTGAGATCTAGTTTTAGATAGTTGGAATTTCAGCGGCTAGGTTTTAACTATTTAACTTCATATAGAAGATCCTTGATACTCTTGGGGAAACCCCCATATACCTAAATAGCTTTAGTAATCCCGTGTATTACACGGGTTGAATAATAAATAAAATATTAAATAAAATAAAAGTTATTAATTATAAAATAATAGATGATGTGATTGAAATTATGTATGAGTAACAATTATTAGTAATAAAACAATAATATGAAAATTTATTTTTTTTTGTTTTTTAAAAGATAAATTAAATATTTTGTTTTGAAATAACGTTTTAATTTTTTTTTAAAAATCTTACTATAACTCCTTATTTTAATTATTTTTGTTTAATAAAACCAATTTTGAAATATCACATAAAATTAGTTTTTTAAATCATTTCATAAAAAAATTATATTTCTTAATTTTATTAAAAAGCTAATTATAACGTAAAAATAAATAGATAATATTATTAGTAATTAATATGATTATTTAATAGGAGAGATAAACGATAAAAGTTTGATGAGAATGAATATAATGATGAAAAGTGACACACCCATTTATTTTTTTATTAGAGTAGGAAGATGGGTTTAAAACTTGATAGTAAGCAAACCTAGCATTGGATACGATTTAGAAATCACATATGATACGATATGATATGATATTGAGATTACCAAACCCTGTTTCAAACCTAACGTATTGTTATCCTTATTTTTAAGAGAGAAGTCTCCATCATTTGCAAGAGCGAAATGTAATGTGACGGTGAGAGAAGACATTGACATTTCAACCCTGCTTTCAGACAAAAAATCTCAACCCCTCTGGTTGATCTTTGACACCCAATCACCTTTTTCACACCTACATTTCATTAGAAAGAATATATTTAATAGAATTGTTGTAATTATCTTTATCATAGTTATAAGATATTGTTTCATTAAGCTTGAAGCTTCCTCTATAATTATGCTTATTGCATTTCTCTATATAGTTTATTGGTAATACAAAACATAAGTTTTTAGCATCCTATACATGATCCTATACACTTGTATGATTGATTTTCGTGATTCTCCAACTTGCAATTGTTTATGTAGTGAACACCCTCACTTAAGTTAATAATATTTCATACCTTTCTTCGTCCTTTGAACTAACATGTTCACTTGTTCCCCTCATTAATGTATGAGCACAAATATAAATAAACAAGTTAATAAATAACGTGCTCTTATCACTTATGGAATATTGTAACCGTTGAAAAAAGAAGATAATGGAGATCATTCCAAATTATATTTTTATGACTTAAAACCAAACTTTTTGGAATTTTATAGGTTTCGTTGAACCCTAACCTTACAAATTCATTTTGATTAATTTATAACAGAATAAAAAAGTTTATAAGTACGATAAATATTGGTGGTAATGGGGAAATTTAATTGGGAATCTTGTGGTCCTTTTCAGTTTTATTCACCAGAGATACATACGAATAAATTGGATATGATTCTCCCATTACTTAACCTTATATCTAGCTAACTTGACTCGTTTTTTTTATAGTAATTTTAAATTCGAATAATGTGACTCATTGACACCGGTAATTAACTGATTTTAAACATGTTTGTAAAAGTAATAACTCTGAATAACTGTCAATATAACTCAATAATCTGTATTAAAAAACAAAATAAAATTACGTCACATGTCATTTTTGCACACAGTCATTACCACATATCATATTTTCTTATATTTCTTGCCACATCTCACTAGCATAAAAGGATAACCATTTAATGATCTATTAAATGGTAAAGATATTATTCATATTCTTTTTAAATTATAAAACATATTTTATTAAAGAATGTAATTTTTAAAAAATAAAGAAATATGAATTTTTAATACATAGAACTGTTTAGTAAATGACATTTAAAATACAAATAAAAAAATTGAAAATGTTTAAAAAGCATTTTTTAACAAAAGTTTTTTTAGAGATGAAAGTTTAAAAAATTATTGTTATTAGTTTAATACTAAAGTTAGTGGATTATACGTAATTAAAATTCTACCTTATCTAAAAGTTATTTTATAATAAATATTAATTATCAACTATTATTTTAATATTTTAATTGAACTTGTTAAAATATGAGTTTTAAAACTAATATAATAATATATAGATATATGATGGATTTCTAATATACAAAAGAAAGCAACCATAATGATAATTCCAAGGTACAACTATATTAGCATAATGCACTTTTGTGGTTGTCCCTAATTTTACTGTAGAAGACTACTTTTCATGTTATGATGTCCCTAATTCCAATGATATTTAACTAATCTATAAATGTAAGATTACAACACCAAAAAACTTAGGGTTTTTACTTATAATAAATACTAAAGAAAATAAATACTTAGAGGAACTAAATTGAGTTAAAGAAATCATCAATAGCATTAAATCAAAGTGATTACTGGTGTTTCTTAATCTCAGAATGTATGAGGCATATTTACATTAACTATTTGCACACGTTTGTGTTGCCATTAGTTGTCATTTTTGGAATGTAAGTGCAAATAATTGTTGAATTGTTGATATATCATACAAACTTCAAATTTATTTGAAGGATATTTATTTTATAGATCACAGTTGTTCATGTATAAGGTAAGGCCTATAAGTTTTTTATAGATTGACTTGTAAAAAAGCTGGCGTTCATAAATAGTAAAACCCAAAAGTATTTAGTTTAAATTCACAGATTACAAATAATTAATATTAATAAAAGGTCATAAATCGCACCCTAAAGTATAGGTGCACAAACCGAGTTGAGACTGGGTGGGGTTCAACCCGGGTCGGGTCATGTTAAAAAATCAAAACCGGGTTTGAACAGGTTCCGGTCAGATCCAACCTGGTCTTAAGAGATCAAAATGATAAAAAGAACGGGTTTATGCCGGGTTTTAATTGGGCTGGGTGGGGAAAATCCGGGTTGGGGTGTGGAGGGGACAAACAGGTTTAAACCCTACGGGTTGATTCGGGCTGGACCCGGGTTGGAGAGCTACCGGGTCAGGATCAGATCAGATAGTCAGGTTGGATGTACACCTCTATGTTAAAGTATTCACATCTCATATGACACTAAAAAACACCCATTTTCTTAATTGTTTGGGTCATTACTTACTAGCTATCGTAAAATAATGTAGTAAGGGCCCAATAAAAAACTAACCTTCATAAGAATCATAATGTGGAGGTGCACCGGGCCTCGCGGGAGAAGTTAGCCCAAATAGGCTCATAGTGTGGGCCTGTGGGGTGATTTAACGCTTCATTTCCATCATTTTCAATTTTCAATTTATGACATAAACAGTTAGCCCATATAGGCAGTTAAAAAGGCTGTAAGTTCGTCAGTTCCGTTTACACGGCTGGTTTCGTGGCGTTAACCCTTGGCCAAACTACTCGGTTTGAGCCGTAAACCATGGGCTGAACCATAATCCTAACTGGCTGGACCGGCTTATTTGATTCGATAGGAAAGACCTTCAATGGTTTATGAAAAACACACCGACAACCTTGGTGAAGCCAAATACTAGATGATTTAATCGACACAACAGACAACACGTATAAAACTTGAAGATATGTCTCATAGACCAACATCACATGAGAAAGTGTGGCTACATTCTAAAATTCTACAAACTTAATGCATTTATGCCACCACAATTTACACACTAAGATGTAGAATGCCGCCTGCTCCTCGAAGGCGTATTTGACTTTGTTTCGCGTGCGCTCGTGGAACAAGGGCTCTCTGATGTATCTGAACTCTCATTATCGCTATCCTTGTTGCCAGAAAACAATTTTGATAATATTCTTGTGGACATAAGATGCATACCCTTTGACTTTTGGTTGCTGTTCTTCCCACATTCATTTATCTTTAAACTAGCTAATTCCCCTTTTAATGTCTTAAGTTCTTCACTTGTGGGCACTGAATCCCATTCTTCTTCTGTGTTTGTGGTCATTGATCTCGAGCTTCCAGTAGTGCTAGCGCGCATCTGCTCAAAGAAAAGGATCTGAACCACGATACGTAATGGGAGTCTTTCATTTTGGATTGCGTGCATACAAGCGTCTGCTGATAGTTTCCTACAATCCATTAATCTGCAGAGTCTTTTTCTTTCAACTTTGCTGATCCCCGGGTGTTCCTGCAGAATTCAAGATTGTGTTATTATCAGAAGTCAAAAATCACATACAGATTTCTTTGAATTTACCTTGAGGTACATGTCAATTGCACGGTAAATTCCATCATGTGAAGGCCGAGATAGAGTTGACACCATATCTGCAAGATCAGTGAACTTTGATAACGGTAGATCGGGATTTCTAGCAATTTCAGCTAGGTAGCAATCGATAAGCTTAGAAACTTTGACTTTAGCCCCAGAGTCAACAAATTTGACTTCTAGAAAGTCATGTTCATCACCATGATCCGCAATCTGATCCTGCATCATGAAGATCTTAACGAGTTCTTGAACCAAATCAACATCAAGATTCACAAGATCAGCAACTGATGCATTCTGCAGCTGTTGACCAATCTGGTTGACCAAATCATCCTTATGTGTTTCTCCACAATCTAATCGAACACATTCTTGCAGCAACTGAATCAAAAGCTCACAAGAAACACTATTTCTTTCTGTTGGTAGTAAAGAGAGAATCGTTTCAATCAACAAACGGTTTTTCACATCATCACCATGTGTTTTTCCACCTTTCTTTAACTTCCTATGCACATAAGCTTTTAGGATTCACCAACAACATCAAGACTTACTTTTCCTTTCGCCTTGATCGTTAATATGACTTTTTATACAAATCAATATGAAGATCACACAAATCTTCAACCCACCAATCTTTTGGAACCATTAGTTGTTTCCTAACACCATTATAAAGTGGTGATTCAGTACGTTTTCATTCAATGATTTCTTTCTGTTGTAAGTATATGACCATTCAACTCTAGAAGGATCCATTGATGCCTTTGAAGATATTGACTCTAAACAACGATTAACAAGTTTTAATTCTTCAGACCATGGGAGAAAAGATTTTGTAGTTTGAAAAACAATAATCGAATCTTTCCATGTTTTGAAAATGCTTGAATCCAGAAAGACTTCAGTTTTGTAAACTAGATTTCCCTTCTCTACACTTTCATGCATTTCTAAATACTCTGCTGCACATCTAGCCGAGACCACGTTGTAAGCGTTTAATGTGACTGTCATACCGTAACAAAACTTTGCACATATTTCAAATGCACCAGGTCCTCCTGGTATATCATGGACTTCAAGTTCGTTGGTGTCTTCATCACTTGAATTCGCTAACATATTCTTTAAAAGGGCGCTTTTTGACAAAAGCGGAAACTACATACAAGGTTTTTTTGTAGTATTAGTACACTTGTTTTCATATGTTAATGAGTACTAAAACTATTATGCAATTTGCATACCTTGTGCAGATAAAACTTAAAGTTTCCAACATTTACAACTATGTCAGGAGCGAGCTCAGCTGCTACATACCTAAAACATGAGCAAAATACAACGTTTTAAAACGATTAAGATTAGGGATTTTGAAGTTCAATGATGAACATATAGATCAGAATATGCTACTACATACATAAAGGATTTCAAACTCACCGCGTATTCTCCCCACTAGATTGAAATAAATCTGGCTTTGATCCAAGTTTCATAAACTTCATTGTGAACACCCAAGAAATGGCAACCAATTTCACCTCTAGGATCCCCGATTTAATCGAGCAAATTAACTGATTGAAGTGGCTAGTGTCACAGCCAAATCTAGTGCAAAATGGGTGTATTTGATATCTTAAGTAAACAACTCTAGGGTTTCGATTTCTTGAAATAAAAAGCTGAAATAAGTTAGAACCAAATTCAAGATCTAAGCCCAACAATCCACAAAATCTTCAATTACCAATGAATGGGTACCTGTAAAAAGAGCCAAAAATTGATCTTGGTGTGAGTTCAAATGGACCACTATATCAGTAGGCAACAAACAAGCATAAACTCATATTTTATATTATTATTCTACAGGAATATACCACTATGCACACATTCAAATGTGGACTTGCATAGAAACCAATAACTTTGTTTCAAGATTGAGTGAACTCGTAAAGAAAAGAGTAAACAACAAAGCATTAAGATTGAACAAACACAACAAACTAACAAACTAACAAACCCTAAACCTTAATTCATAACACGAAACCATAAGTAACCCAACGTTCAGTTCAGTACCCAATAACAAGATTTGATCAAAGATTACTGGTGCGTAAATCAAACCTTAATAATCTTGAAACCCCATTTGGGAACTTCAATTAAATGTAAAAAAGAAACCACCCAATTCAAGATATGGTCAAGAACAAAGAATCAAACAAATATAGAATCCAACAGTTGAACCAAAGGATAGCAGAAGATAAAGAGAACAGTGAAGGTACAGTAAGACTGAAAAAGAGGGAATACTTGATAATAATAATAATAATAATAATAATAATAATAATACTAATAATAATAATAATAATAATAATAATAATATAATAATAATAATAATAATAATAATAATAATAATAATAATAATAATAATAATAATAATTATAAAGGTTGTATCTTTTTGATGGAATGAAGGTGAGGTTGATGGAGGATGTGAAAAATGGATCGCACGAATTAAGGGTAAGCTTAGCTTATTAGCTAAAAGGGGAGAAAAAGAAAAGATGAAAAAGACGAGTGTTTGCCAGCCACTAAAGCAACAGTGTGTACTCGCAAAAGGTTAAAGGCCAATGCTTTATGCTTTTCTTTTCATCGGAATGTTGTCATGGTAAAACTTAAAAGTAAAACGGTTGGCTTGGCGCTTAGCTGTTCTTTACCATGTCACATACATAACATACACCTTTAAAAAAAGTGAACAATAATATTTACTAAAAGGCTAGTATTCTAATCGTGTCCGGTGGACTCACGTCTTGTAACGAACAATATTGTAATATATGAAACGGGATTAAATAGATGTGTGTTTGGCGTTCTTAAATAAACATATATACTATATTCCTAATTTTCTTTTCTTCCATATTTTGAGACTTTTAATGAATTGTTATGTAAAATTTTCATTCTTTTTATTTCGCTATTGATGTAAAGAGAAATAGTTAGTGAAAACTTAAGCGATCACAAAGATATTCAAGAGATGGCGGCTTTCAAGAGAGCCAAAAGACAAAATAATAAACATATAAAAAATTGAAATGAAGATGAAAATAACATAAAAAATCTTTAAACACTTAATCTCCTTGAATGTTTAATCCTCCTTAAAAGTATTATAATTACGTGGCTGGTCAAAAGACAAAATACATCTTTATTTGACATAACTTGACAAAAATCTAAACTAAGTTACCGTAAATTTAGTTCTCCTCTGAATAGTTTGAAGTGTCTTATTGTTGTTGTTTACTTATACATTTTTTCGATTCACCGTTATTTTTATGTTAAATTTTAAAACTGGTTATTTATCATTTGAGCACACACATTGTGTTTTTGTTTTTTTTTTGTTTTCACACATGTCCAGTGACAAAAGGTTTATTAGGATTGGGGGGCCTGCCGCTCCCCTCTTTCTTTTGCCGATAGTGTAAATTATTGATCCGATAGTATACATTTTTTATTAGATAGTGTAAATTTTTATACATATAGCGAGTTCGCCCCCCTAAGAAAATATAATTTCGTCTTCGCCCCCCTATGCGATTGTTGAAGCTCCACCATTACACATGTCTTTGTGTAATTAGTTGGTAATCCCAAATCAAATCGAACTTGAACGTATCTTTAAACAAAGTCATCAAACGTAAATAGAAAACTAGAAATGAAAGGCCTTGATCTTAAGACAAACAATAAAAGAAAGTGATAGGGATCGAGAGGATAGGAGGTGATGAGAGGATGAAGTAGGGGGTTGATGCGTGAAGATTGAGGAGTGATGATGAAAGAATATGTTACAAGATCATAGATGTTAGATTTTGAATAAATGAATGAACATACGTAATGAAACATTACAATTATTTATTTAAGAATGTAATTGCTAGTGATTATAATCATCACCAGCTAAAAGATACATTAATTAAAAACACGCACTGGTAGGTTACCATTGATCATCCAATTGTAGCTGATAATTATATTCCGACTAAAGACCAGTTGTTATAGGTCTTGGTTACCACTAGATCATCAGCCGCCAATGATCAACGATTGCTATCAAAACTTTGTTTCCACCAACATTCATTTGTCGTTAATGAATTAAGTTGCTACTCATGATCAGTAACACTTATCATATATAGCATATTAAATTTTCATATAACTTTTTATCATTCATATAATTCCGGTACATTTTAAAGATCGAATTTTCACATAACTTTTCACCCGTCATAAATATTTAAAATATAATACATATAATTGTCATAGCCTAATTATATAACCAATCAAGTTTTATTAGCATACCTAATATAATCCATGAATATATAGTCGTCATTTTATGTCTTGCTTTTTGAGAACCAAAATATAATGATAATGGTTGTTTAAATGTCACATGTTAACGTTCTATATTTTTAATATTTAAAGACATTTAATGAGGCTTTTAGGTTAGTTTATTCAGCAAAAAAATACATAAACTAATATTTATTAGATTTAGTGGGATATAGGTGAAATTTGAAGCTATTGCTTTTGTATGGGTATGTAAGATTGCAGGGGAGAAAATAATAGCAGAGGGGAAAAGGTAAACACATTCTCAATCAACTAATCAAGTATCAAGTAACGAGGAGTTTATTGAAAAATAAATTATAAATTATGATAAAGTAATTTAAACTAAAAAAATATAATACGTAATCTCAACCATAAATTATATTAATCGAGAACAAATTATAAATTTTTTTTTTACATGGGTATTTTAAAAATAACTATCTTTGTTAACGAACTTTTATGTACGATATTAATTTTTTATAAAATTTAAACCTTAAACAACGAGTATTTTTTTAACTGTAAAACGAGTATAGCATTGTTATATAAAAAAACTATAATTCTTTTTTTATGTTTTAAGCTTATATATCATCATTGTTTCTTTATTGCAGTTTATTTTGTATTTTTGTTGGTTATTATGTTTTTTTTAATACTATTGTATTTTTAAAAAAATTGGTGAATTTTAAAACAATACATGAGGGAAATCTGATTCTCTATTAAGAATCTAGAGTCTCTCTTCTAATATGGAAGCAATTGACTTTTCAAAAGTTCATAAAATCATGAAACAAAATTTCCGGTAAACAAACGGATAATTTTCGAAGTTTATAATTCTCATACCTTCAAGCCACTTATATGACATGGTTTATATATTCGATGCAGACCTACACTTATTCAGAATTTACAATAACAAAAAAAATTCAAAAATACCTCAAAATTATATAAACAACGTTCTAAAGGACTAATTATATCCTCAAAATTGTATTAAAATGGTAAAAGAAATATGATTGGTTAGTTGGCATTGAATATTGATACCGTTTCGTTCGGTCAGTACCGGTTTAGTATGGTACCGTACAGTATCGTTTTTGTTCGGTAGGTACCAGTTTAGTACAACTCGATTCCAAATTGTTAAAAACATCTATGTACGTAAGAATACTTTTAACAGGTCCTACACTTTTCTAACCGTTTACTTTGCAAACTAGGTCACAACCATCATACGCTAAAAGTTGGTATGATCAGTAATATAATAACCTTAAAATGCATAGAAGTTATTAAACTCAATTAGTGAGTTTGAATCAAGAGGTAGGTTTGGGTTAGTATTGAGCTAATGATAGCTGAAATCCACTTTTAGTTATGTAAATATAGTAAAACTAGTCATGTAACTGCTGTTATTGATCATTAGGTCAATTGGTTGTAATTGAATCCAAAGAAGCATGCGAATTTGACTTTAAGCATGCTAACTTATGGTTTGATTTCTACTTACACACAGTACTTTCAAATGATTTGGAGTTTTTAAACTCATTTAGCTTTGTAAATTCTGTGAAGACTTCCGCTATGTAGTTGACATTAATTATTAAAGATTTTGGGAACCGTAATTTAGACTTCCACCATGCATAAAAACCATATTTGAATGCATATGTCATTGTTTTGTTATGCATTCCACATATATATATATATATATATATATATATGGCTAATTATATGATCCTCATATAACATTTGATTTGTAATACAAACGCTATGGTTTTGAATTTAGTGGGTCTT
This sequence comes from Flaveria trinervia, assembly GCA_025506515.1. Taxonomy (NCBI): domain Eukaryota; kingdom Viridiplantae; phylum Streptophyta; class Magnoliopsida; order Asterales; family Asteraceae; genus Flaveria; species Flaveria trinervia. Next base: position 10,258,085 of record CM046450.1, read on the forward strand.
AGTGGAAAAAGGTATGTTCATCATAATTCAATTTACAGGCCTAGTTATGACATAATTTCCATCCTAATCTTAACGTAGTGACTTTTTAATGTAATAACTTGTATGTCTAATTTCGTATGGATTATGCTAATACAAAATCTAATATAAGAGAATGAATATGATCAAAAAACAAAAAATATAAATTATTAGGTAGCATTTTCAAATTACCAGAAAACTAATTTGGAAAATAAAATAAATAATCAAGTGTGCGTAATGATGAAATGGAAATTTGCAAACACGAGATCTTCATCTCATGATGCCATCATGTTCACGAATCACTTAACCCTTTTATTGGGACCAACGCATGCAATGAATCTCAAAGCATATAATATATTATATAATTTCTATGGCTTTTATAGATTTTTTTTTCTGAATTATAAAACTTGTGTAAAATGTTTTTTTCTTTCTATCTATTTCGGAGAAGTTTAGGTAAGTTTCCGTTTATCAGGATTTAGTTAACAACTAGAAATAAGGTTTATGCGTTACGACGGAGACGTAAAACTATATCAAATAACACAAATGTCACACCACTGCTAATGATCACCAACACTGAAGTCATAGTGTGTTAATACAAATAACTTAGAGCAAAACGTAAAATATAGAAAAATATAACCAACTCGATCTAAGATATGTGTGTTGTTATGAACCCTTCAAAATGGAAAAATAAATGTAAAAATGTTTAACCATACACATTGTGTTTGGTTGACTTAGCAAATGTATAGCTAAACGTAAAAATATTGAATCATACATCCATGTTGTGTCGTGTTAACTTCTAAAACTTAAAACAAAATGTAAAATGAAGATTTGCAAAATATGAAAGTATAAATGAAAAAAGTTGAAAACATAAAAGTTGTGAGATTAAAATAAATAAGATGAAAAGTTTTTGGTTAAAAGTAAAAAAATCAAATTTGATAAATTTAAATGTATAGTATAATTATATACTTGCAATTATTTTATACATAAGATACAACATAATTATACATAAAATAATTGATAATTAGTATAGTACAATTATATATTTGCAAATACCGACTCTAATGGGTAGCTATTATAGTGGGCTTGGATTGATAGTAAGGCCCAACATATCTAAATATAACAGGCTCAAGTTGAAGTGTACTATAGTAAGTTAAATAACAATGTCCTACAACTATATTAAAAAATTAAGATGCATTTTAGCAACTTCTGAATATATAAATGTTGAACTAATAAAATATTTAAATCAGTAAAAGATCTAAACTAATAAATATTGAACCAGTTTAAATCTGTTTGGTTAGACATCTGTGAAATCACAAATCTTTTAAAAACCATGAAGCTATCTTTGAAAAGGTGGATCTTTCAATCTTCCACAGCAAAATCAAACCCCAATCCTCTGAAACTCAAAAATCATCAGCAAAATCAAACCCCAATCCTCTTCAAAGCCAAAATTCCAATCGCCGTCTTCGGTCTCCCCTTCCTCTACGGCTTCACGGCCGACCAGACCCCTCGTCATCCCCCTCGCCGTCGCAGACCAGACCCTCGCCGTTACACTGGATCCGCCTCCACGTCTGACTCGAGTCAGATCTTGGTTTAGGTCTGACCGAATAAGTGGTTCAGTCAGACCTCTTCTCCGGTAAAAGGTAACTAATAAACATTCCATGTCTGATCGAATCAGACGTGCACGTTTGACTGGAGTCAGTCAGAACCAACCATACAACTCTTAAAAATATCACCATAACACAACAAGATACCAATATAAAAGGCCCATAGGCTTACGTGGGTGCAGTAGATACCAAATGTATTTTTGGAAACTTCGATCGGAGGATGCGACCAAAATTTATGTGGTACCGTTAAAATATGAACGTATATATGTTTATTTATAATCAAATATCTATAAATTTACTTATATTCAAGCATCCTATGATCATACCCTCATTTGGATAAAAGTAATTCTTATACTTCCTCAAACAAGTCACGTGCATATAAGATTTTATGGCCAAATAACAACCACTCGCATTTGTAAAAGATTTAATAATTATTACACAGATTTTGTTTTTGTGAAGTCTCTTAGATATTTTGAAATGTGATCATCTTCATTTAGTTAGGATGTTGTTTTATAAGAATTTTATTTCTAAAACTTTGTTTAGAATTCATGAGACTTTGTTACGCAATATTTAAACTTACATCCCTTTTACGTCTATCAGTCTAGTGGTTTATCACTTGATATTTCATGCTTCTTGGGTTGGGGTTTTTGTAATTGTATATAGTTTGTAAACTCTTTTGAAACCATAATGCACTTGTAATAAACATTGAAAGCCAAAGAAAATGGAGGATCAATGAAAGACGCAAATGAATGAGAATGGCGAAGGATGGTGAGGTTATCGACAAAATATGGTGGAGAGGGTGAGGCAGAGGAAGGTAAGCGAGAAGACATTAGATCTTTGAAAACCAATCCCCGTAGTCATATGATGACAACGGCTTAGATATTAAACGGCTTTCATCGACAACAAACTCTTGCAAGCTCAAGTTGGTGTTTTGCCATTGTAACTCATTCATTCACCATCTAATATGCAGTTTCTTGATTTTCTTATCTTAGAAAGAAAAATGCAATTAAATTATTGTCTAATATTAGTATCAAAGGATTGATTGAAATTAGTTGATCAGAACAACAAAAGTATGAGGGCATAGTGGTCAGTGGTAAACAAAAAACAAAAAAAATTAAATTATATAAAACAAGTAGGGCAAAAAAAGAAAAAAAATAAATTTTTTACGTGATGTGCACTTATGAGGGACTCGATTCAGATTTTAGAATTCAAAGCTTTGCTCAAGTCCCCTTCGATTTAAGAGAGGTTATAAGACTATCAACAACGTAACGTTTTTAGCCACGCCTTTAGCCCCTTCCCTGCCACTCTTCGGAAGGGCTGCGTTGTGCACGTCCATCCGTCTTTCACCCGCCCTTTGCCGAGGGCGCTCCATGGATGCATTTTGTGGGGCCCACACATAAATGTGTGTTGTTTTGTGTTCTTAGACTGTCCTCAACGCTTAAGCCGCCCTTCCCACAAATAGTCTCAGTCAGCATGGCACATCAGTTTTCCATTGAATTTCATCCATCATTCTCACAATCAACTTTTACCCTCAACACCATCCTTCCCACAAACAACCATTAATAAAACAAAACAACACACATTTTTGTGTGTGGGCCCCACAAAATGCATCCATGCACAATGCAGCCCATCCGAAGGGCGTCAAGAAAGGGGCTAAGAGCGGGGTTAAGGGCGTTACGTTGTGGATAGTCTTAATGGTTGTTTGTGGGAAGGATGGTGTTTGAAGTAAAAGTTGATTGTATGAAGAATGGATGAATGTTAGTGAAAATCTGATGTGGCATGCTGACTGGGACTGTTGTGGGAAGGACGACTTTTAGCGTTGGTTACAGTCTAAATGGGGAAGTGCATCTTAGCTTAATGGAACAATGAATTAAATGTGTTTGATTCCTTTTCGTTTCAATAAATATTTTAAAGTCTTCTTAATGTTGTTTTTGAACTCTTGTTCATGTTGTTTTTAAATATTTAGTTTGATATAAGTTTCTTTCACCTGCAACAAGCAATAATCAACAAGAGATTAGATGGTGAAAGAGATCCTATAAATTTAATATCTACTTATCTACTTCTTTCTTAAACTATAATATAACCAAGTACCACATTATTTTACAAAAAAAAAAACATAAACATCATCTTTTATATCTACCTTCTTTATACTAATCACACAAATCAAATGAATTAACATAACATTTACTATAACAAACTAATGATAATGAATGTAGTTCTTTACCTGAAAGTTATTATAAAATTTGCTAATAAAAAAATACATTTAAGTCATAGCCGGGAGAGTTACAGTTATTTATATTATAAACATTAGTTAAACTCTACACCAATCCAACATTCTAACAAAAGGAATCAACCTTATAAAACATCAATATTTCAAAACCATACATGTTCAACGCTATTCAATGTTTCAATTTTAACAATGTATTTCTTAAAATTGTACATGTTTACCAATAAAATGAAGTAGAGAACATGTTATAATATTTTGGTGATGCTGAAATGAGAGAAAACAAAAAAAGAATTGTTATATCATTAGAGAATCAAGCAGTAAAAGTACAAAGAAGAAAGTATATTGAAAAAAAAACGTGCAAAAAGTTAAATTGAAGTTTTAAGCTAGGTAATAGAACTCGACTGGTAACATATTTTGTCGAGAGGGTTTGTCTAATTGCTAACTAAATAGGTGATATCTAGGCGTATCAAAATTGTTGTTAAATTTATTTTTTTAATGCTTTATAAGCATACAAATAGCTAAGCTAAAAGATTTACTTGTATTCTTATTCGCAATTGTTTAATTGTTTTCACTAAATTCTAACAGTGGGCATTCTTATGATGTTGACTATTCTATTATTGTCCATTACGTTCTTGTTGGGTTTTAAAAGGAATCCAAAGATGTCTATGTCAATGTAATCAATCAAATTTTAGAAAAGGGCCCATTAATGTACCAACGTTTCCTAATAAGACAACTTTCTTCTTATTTAGTTTTATATATTACACGTATTGTTGATAATAATATTAATTTGAACCTTTTGAATATAATACATATTTATTAGTGTTTATTATTAAAAAACTAATTAATATACTTTTAATGATTTATGTGTGTGTGTGCATATGGTGTTGGTGCGGCATTGATTTTATGCTCAAGCAAAGTATGTACCTTACTTGTGATGGTGAAATTGGAATATCTTATTCACTTGCCAATGATTTTTCTATATTGTTTCATGTTTTCATTAAAAAATTTATTATTTCATTTTCAAAGAACTTTTACATAACTTAAGTATTTAAAAAACATATTTAAAGATGAAAGAAAAACAATGATCATTCATGTTCAAATATTAAAAAGTATATCATTTGTATAATGACGTAAAACTGTAAAACCAAATATTATGACTTAAGTAAGATCTACCTTGCTATCTATTACTTTGGTGGGTTGTCATAAGCAAAAGCAGCAATTGGATTAAAGGGATGGGTAACACCTACTTTCGATTTTCTCTTGGTCTAGCGATCTCGTGTTAATATTTTAGTGTTTAATTTATCTATATGTTTGATTTTATACCATGATTATTGTATAACAAGTTGATTTTGTTTATGTTTTGATTTATAGGTGTTTCGTGACAAAAAATATTTACTCCTACGAAAGTGGTGCGGGAGAAGTAAAAGAAATAAGATGTGAATTTAAAAGTAGATTCAGAGGAAAGTGTGTATGCTCATCAATAAAAAAATAGATGTTAGGCCTACTCTAATATAGCAGTTGTCGTTAATAACTTTGACAATGATACTGTGATGGTATTAGAAGCATATTAAGATGGATGTTAAGAGAACGTTTTTAGTAAACAACAATTTAATTTATATAAAATATAATATTTATAAATCTTAGATTATCAATAATTATTATTATTGTTTTAAAAGAAGACGTTAGCACCTCAACTATTTAAGAGTTGGTACTCATGACATGTAAATAAATAGAGATGATGTGTTCAAGTAGCACTCTAAGCAAAATGTTTACAGTTAAGCCAATGGGTTTTCTTAGCAACGAGTTTTCTTCTAAAAAGGTTAGGAATACGATCCTGGATGAAAAACAGATAGATAGGTCCAATTAAGATAACACTTATCGTACAAACCAATGCCGTATATTTGCGGTTAAAAAATACTAAAAAGGCAGAATTATGAAGAGCAGGGGCCAGGGGGTATCCCGAGGGTAAGGAATTGGAAATGGGAAAGCAAAAACAAAACATGGAGGGGAGGGGTTGGCAAAGGAGAAAAGCAAAGGCAAGATGCTCCAAGTGACGTGGCCATGTACCCCAAAAGATCTAGTCGGTGCCTATTGCATCCCACGTGACACTTCCCTTCCAAATCATTCTTTACTTATTTACCACTTTCACTTCTACAGTTTAAACTCAAGCTTTTTGACTTTTTTTCTTTACATAAATGGTAGCCTTACGCAACTCAAGTGTTTATTAAAGTTACTATATATTATATCACTTAACTTTCATTAAGTGATTAAAGATCTATGGTTTTTTTCCTTTAAATGTTATTTTCTTTATATTAAGCGACAAAAAAAAGAAACACATGTATGAGTGTTGGTTAATACTTGACTGCTTTTTAGTTGACTTTAAATTAAATATTATATGAATTGGTAATTATTTACTGAATTTTGTTTTTTTACCAATTATCTTCTATTTTAAAATAATTTAAATAAACAATAACCAAGTCTCATATAGGTTTCATTTGTCCTTTTATATTTTATAAAAAATAAAATTTATATAGAAATTATACCAGATTGAAATATTTAATGAAATTTAGGGATTAAAACTTTAATTAAGTACTCGAAAACTTTGCTACAATTCAATCAATTTTTCCCTTTATATAAGGTGAAATAATTCTGTAGATTTTGTATGGGGTCGGGTCCAACACTACCTGCTTTTTTTCTAATTAACATTTATAAACACAAAGTAAGAAAAAGAAGCAATTGTTGGTGACGTCACCCAAACACCATAACCATCTTCCTCCATAGGTTGAGAATTGAGATAGCATCCAGATCTTGCACAATACAGAAGCTTCACAAATCCTTCACCCTCTCACCCATTCTTTCTCTCTCTCTCTCTCTCTTTCACACCCACACAATTGCAAATCTTGATGACACCAGAACAGAAGACAACCCCAAACAACATGAATTCAGTCACCAAAACATCCCTACACAATCCCCATTAGGCCATTAGCACACAACAAACACTATGAGACTTCTTTTCATCTTATCCCTTATAACTCTACTTTCAGCCCATCCCATTCCCACTAGAAGAATTCTCCACCAGCCCCCTTTTCCGGTGACTTCAGACCCACCACCACCGGACATCCAGCTCCCACCACCGTCACCGCCGGCAACCGCCACCCCCGACCGCCCTTTCTTCAATGAGCAGAACCCAGATCAGACCCAATTGCAGCCCTCACCGACACAACTCGCACCGGTGGTCGTCGGAGCCGACACCAACAGCAACAGCAACAGCAACAGCTCACTTTCACACCCCATTGCCCCACAACCACCCACCAAACCATCAAAGAAAATAGCGGTTGCACTTTCGGTTGGGGTTGTGACTCTAGGTATGCTGTCAGCATTGGCGTTTTATGTCTATAAACATAAGTCTAAACACCCGAGTGAAAGGCAGAAGCTTGTGGGTGGACGTAATTCACACAGGAATGATATTAATAATGATGATGATGATAACGTGCCACCCTCTACTTTTCTCTACATTGGCACCGTTGAGCCAACGAGATCCGTCAGTGAACCCACGCATGAGTCACCTTATCATAAGCTGGGTTCTGTAAAAGCATCATCAGAGGCTTACAGACCCAGCCCTGATCTTCAACCACTGCCACCGTTGAGCAAACCGCTGCCACCACCAGCCATCAGTTCGCCGCCGGCGATGTCGTCTTCTACATCAGATGAAGAAAGCAATGATTTTTATACCCCTCATGGATCAAATGCGAGCACTGAGGATGGGTATTCGAGGCGAAAATCGAAACGAAATCATTCAAAGAAGAAGAATGGTAATGATAATGGTTGTAGCTTGATGATCCAACAAAGAAGTGATGCACGTTCCACTAGCCCCGTCCTCATTCCAAAAGAACTTCACCAAGGTCCAAACTTTCGGTTTCTTCGTCCCCGGATACAAAGCTTACGACTACGACGCAGCGACCACCAGCTCCGCCACCACGGCCGCCTGTAGCTCCGCCATCGACGGACTGCAGTCAGCTATTAGCAATAACTTATGGTCCCAGAAGAATTGAGCTTGCAGCACCACCCCCACCAGATATGACACGGTTGCATACAGTAGATAAACAATCTCCACAAAAGCCTAAACTAGTTCCTCCACCACCACCGCCACCGCCGCCACCAATGCCAACACAACAAAAGTTGGGAGTTTCGGTGATGAAACCGCCCTCCACTCGACAAGTAGCAATGTCGGAATCAAGGAGTCTTGATCCTGAAGTAACTCCTGCAACTGTAAAAGAAAAGCCATTGGAGGAAGTAAACAGCAATGGTGTTGAAGCTGATGATGCAGATGGGTTGAAGCCTAAGTTGAAGCCTCTACACTGGGACAAAGTGCGAGCAACTTCCGATCGAGCAACCGTGTGGGATCAGTTAAAATCAAGCTCCTTCCAGTAAGTATAAATACACTATATATAAATGCATACCAATTCAATTAAAAACTGGTGTTTAATAAGTAGGATATTCCCATTGTGGTGTAGATTAAACGAGGAGATGATGGAATCCCTTTTCGGATGTAAATCTGGTGGTCTGATGAAGAAAGAAGAGACCCCTAGATCAGTTCTACCTCCAGTTGTAAGGGAAAACAGAGTCTTGGATCCAAAAAAGTCACAAAACATAGCCATTCTACTAAGAGCACTAAATGTAACTAGGGATGAAGTCTCCGATGCACTTTTAGAGGGTAATTTATTTACAAATTTCATAAATATTAACAGATTTTTAGTTTTAGTTCAACAAGTGTATTGAATCTGTAACAGGTAATCCAGAAGGTTTGGGTGCTGAGCTTTTAGAAACACTGGTAAAGATGGCTCCAACCAAAGAAGAAGAGATAAAACTTAGAGAATATAAAGGTGATGTCTCAAAATTAGGGTCTGCAGAGAGATTTCTAAAGGCCATACTTGATATACCATTTGCATTTAAGAGAGTTGAAGCCATGCTTTATAGAGCAAACTTTGAAACAGAAATCAAATACCTCAGGACTTCCTTTTTAACACTAGAGGTATTATGCTAACAGCCTAACATGCTCAAGACTTGGATGTTTTTAGTAATTTTTGTTGCTAATTATGTACAATATCTATCAGGAAGCGAGTGAGGAGCTAAAGAACAGTCGGCTTTTCCTTAAACTTCTTGAAGCTGTTTTAAGAACGGGCAATCGAATGAATGATGGTACTAACCGTGGTGAAGCTACAGCTTTTAAACTTGACACTCTTTTAAAGCTAGTAGATATAAAAGGAACAGATGGCAAAACCACATTACTTCACTTTGTAGTTCAAGAGATTATCAGATCAGAAGGCTCAGATCATGATGGTAAAAGCAATGGTTCTAAGAATCAGGGGCTGCAAGTTGTCAGTGGGCTGAGTAGGGAGTTAAGTAATGTTAAGAAAGCAGCAGGAATGGATTCAGATGTTTTAAGTGGGTATGTGGTAAAGCTTGAAATGGGACTTCAAAAGATTAGAATAACAGGTCATGAGAAGCCTGATATGCAAGGAAGTTTCTTTGAGTCGATGAAAATGTTTTTGAAAGAAGCAGAAATAGAAATTGCAAAAATAAAGATTGATGAAAGAAAGGCGTTAGCATCTGTTAGAGATGTGACTGAGTATTTCCATGGTGACACTGCACGAGAAGGGGCCCAACCGTTCAGAATATTTATGATTGTAAGGGATTTTCTAGGAATATTGGACCGTGTTTGCAAGGAGGTCGGTCAAATGCAGGACAGAACCATGATTGGTTCAGCCAGATCATTCAGGATGGCTCCAACTGCATCTCTACCTGTTTTAGAGAGATATAATGTGCATCATACTATAAGTTCTGATGATGAAAGCTCATATTCTTCTCCATGAGAGTCTGATACGACTCAACTTTGTCAAGACTAAAATAGAAAATGCATCTTGTACAAATATAGGTGCATGTTGCTATTTTGAGCATAGAACAGAGAGAAGATCATGGAACTAGAATCCAAATGTTCAACAAGATGAAGTAAAGGATAACAAAAATGGTAGTTATGTGGATTTTAGTGTTTAATAGACTACCAGAAGAAGGTAGGGAAAACTTGGTATCTTGTGGATCTTGTAACGCGGTATAGAATACATACTGATAATTGAAGTAATCTTATTTCCTTGTATACATTCTCAAAAGAAAATAAATGTTTATTAAGGGCATCATGTATAATTGAAGTTTAGTTGAGCATTATTTTTCTTCACATGGAAGTTTAACTTCATACTAATTTTTAAATCTCTTCGGAGGTCACTGTACTAAAACTCTATCTCTGAATCTTGTCCCTTTTCATATGCTTTATGCTCGAACAGATCAAATAATCTTAAATAAAACTTCCACCAGTACCAAATCAGGGCTGTAATTTAAAACAACTCTAATTGTCGTCTAAAGATTAAAGATTTCTTAAGTCTTATGTAACTATATATTAGCTGTATTGGATAGAGGTAAGTTCAAATCCTAAGAAGTTATATCACAGTACAAATGTAAAAGAAAATCTTTAACTTAGGACGAATGTTTATCTTCTTCAAAGTGTCTAACACCCTCTGTTCATGTTATGACACTATTGTATCAAGAACCAAATGTGCAAGATTGAAGGGGGTGATCGAGATCACTTACCACACAGCAGGAGACTGATAAAATGCCACTATAATACCATCCATATATGCTTCCTTGCAAGTTTCAAACGGTAAAGGCACTCGAAGAACACAGAAAAATGCTTTGCTTTTCCCAGGTTATTCGAAACTGAAAGGCGCAACTATATAATACCATCCATCGTCTTGTAGCAAGAAACTGTAGGGTTTAATGGTTTATGCGAAGGAGCTGCTGTTCTTTCAGCCTTAGCGTTTCAGGGGTTTCAAGTTTCAATTTGGACCTAGAGATGCACAAACGAGCCAGGCCAAAGTCAAGAAAAAACCCGGTCCCTGTAGGTCTGGTTGAGGGCCTGAGGCGTTGAGCAGACAGTTGCATAATATATGCTGCTATTATTTGCTAGAAAATCCTAGAGGTAGGGAAAAAAATCCAGTTCGGATCCGAAACTGATTTATAAGGTGATAGAGAAACCTATAACCGAAACTGGTCCCAATCTAATCTGGCCCATCTGTTTGAAATCGGTTTGAATATATATGATCACCTAGGCTCTACTTTTTTTAGCTCACTATGTAAAATATGTAATGCTTGCATCAACTAGGTATGTTCTCTTAAAAGTTAAAACCTACAAAACTAAAGCAACTGTGACGTATTAACAGTGTTCCGAGGCTCTTCATACTTGCATAAATTAGATGGGTTCGACTTGCTCAATGTTTCGTCCTGATTTCTGAAAGATTTCAGTGTACAACCAAATCAAGAACAAAAGATAAACTATACTCTTGTTCTTATGTATGATTATGGCTACGAAACAAGTTACGACAGTAGTTATGAATTTTATTCTATTACTATGGCTATATATGAAGTGGCTAACCCTCATCCTCATGATGATGCCAACGTGAAATATGGAGCTCCAGTGATGCTCTTCGTTCTCATGATTTTCCTCGCCAATATTTTCCACTTCATCTCGTCCTTATTCTTTTTCTTCTTCCTGTTTTCTTTCTTGACCCTCTGCTTTAACTTCCTGTTTTCAGACAATTATCATAATAAGTAAACGATAGTTATACAAAATATGGTACTTTATAAGTAAATAAAGATCGTAACATGTTTTTCAACACGCACTTGCATAAGGGAACCCTGCAAACATCAGAATCAGCACAGATTCGATAATGTAACTCCAACAGCTGCCTCATTCTTTTACAATGAGAGCAGCCGCCAGCTACTCTCACCTTGCATCCACAAAAATGCTGAAGAAGGGATTCAAGGCTTTTGCTAGCCTCATACCTGCAAGGCTCTTGATCCTGTTTCACTACCTTATTGTGTTCACCATTTGACCTACCACCATCTCTGCATATATGAACTAGTGCTTCCATGGCCTCGTATAGTTCTAGATAAACTTTCCTCTCATTTAGCTTTCGCATCTTCTCTTTTTGTCTCTAAATGGCCAAAATTAGAGGTTAATCAGAACAAGAAATCGATCATGAATGTTATTGAATGTATATGCTTACATGGTCTTCAAACTTTAAGGATTCAAGAAGCTTCTTTTCAATATCTGGATGACTTGCTCTCATGGCTTTCCATCCTGCAGAGGTAGATGCTGCTTTGAAGCACATTAGAACAAACCGCTGACAAATGATGCTAAGTCTAGGAGCATCACACAGTACTGCTAGCTGAAATACATCCACTACATTTTCCATGTTCAGCAGTTTGTGTTCAAGTTGATACTCGCACTCTTGTTTCAGCTGAGGTACCGCGAAAGCATGGGAAAGAACCAAAAGTGAGAGTATATATTCCTCCATTTGTGCTTCTTCATAACTACACCAAGATAATGCAAAAAACATAAGGCATACACAATAGATACAGGTTGCAATAGACACTTGAAAGAGTTGCCATTTAGTATATACCATGAAGAGTACAAGAACCGGATAAATATGCCCACAGCCTCTGGCGGGACCCCATTAATCGAAATTTGATGTTTGCTTCTTGATTTCTTAAACATGCTTCTGAAAACAGGAGAGACGATACCCTGTAGTGTAAAGACTCTATCAAATCAATGTGAAATTAAACTTTATATGAATTAGTAAACTTTATATAGAACGATTGTGCTTACAAGAATGCTAGCATGTGCATAGATAACGGCATCGCTATCGGTATGAATCTCAACATCGGCTCTGTAACCTTCATCAAAAAGACGGTCCCATGATTCCCTCGCTTGAGAGATTGAACAATTTCTTCTCATAAATATTGACCTGTTTTTGTTCAAAGTGCAGCATTTCCGATGATTGACGATTGTAGTTGATGGACCAGATAACGGAGGAGGTACCGGTTCTATTTTGTTAACGATCATCGGAATCTCTTCGCGGCTATTTTCCATAACGTGTTTTCCTCTTAATTCAATCGTTCCCCTGCCAAATTACCAATGCTTAACGACAAAACACAATTGCAATCATAAATCATACGTTCTCAAATCACAAGCAGATAGAAATGAATCGAAACGTATAGTCGCCATTCGCCAATTCAATTCTTCACGATTTCCACGTTAACCTATGTTAGTTGACGAATCAAAAAACTTACGCAATCGAAATGACATTTATGCACAGATCGAATAATTTGGAATCCAATTCTAGATTCCGATTGCTAAAACACGTGAAGTGATAATCTAGCTTCTAACTCAATCTTAGAAACGCGAAATTTACCTAATATTGAAGGTGAATTCGTTAGCGTAAATCGATTCCGCTGAAGCCTAAGCGAACATGAATCGATGCATGTGTTTTAACGATGCACCGATGGTAGGAAGGAAATCGAATTGAATATCTCGATATATCCACGTCGGCACCACCAGTTGAGCGGTGCCTGGGTGCTCCGGCCACCAATCACCGTCGTTAACCTGTAATGAGGGGTAGATTGGTGGTGGATTCCTAGGCTAATTTTGATGGAGGAGATGAAGGACCAAGGAGAAGAAAAATATGCAACAACGAAAGGAAACCATTTAAGAAACACAAATGAGTGATTTATGATTGTGGTCCTTATAATATGGTTAAATAGCATTTTTGGTAGACTTTATAAACGGACGAAAATAATGACTATCCCCGTGACATCCATCGACCGATTATTAGTCGGTTGGATTATAATTGTAATAGGATCGTTAGTATATGATGAGTTCATGAGAATCAGATCATTTGTTTATCTATACTATATATAAAATATATGTAATGATAGTTTAAGATATCTTAAAATTAAAAATAGTTATTTTGTTTAATGTATAAGGTACAACTATTTTTAAAAACAAAATAATAATTATTTTATTATTTACTGATTATCAAATTACAATTAGTTACATATTAACTCTATATTTACTAACACTTACATAAAAATTTTAAATATTTGCACTATTGAACTTTGTATTATTTTAAGAATCATATAAATCTTTAAAATTTGTATTATTTCAGGAACTTTAATAACCATATAAACCTTTTAAATTTACATTATTTATTACGCGTTTGTTCTCAACATATTAGATTTGTAAAATACTACAACAATAATAAAATACCAGAAACGCGTACCGTGTGTAAAATGTTGCTCCATCACATTACGCATCGCGCGGGCACGATTCTAGTCTATACTTAAGCTCAGACATTTTATTTACTTTCTTTTAAGTATTCTCTTGAGACGTGTACCACGTCTTCGTTTCTTTAGAACTTGAAAATTTATGTATTTGTTTTTTGTTTATCTTATTTTCATTGTAAGTTTTTGCCAAACACCAAAGTTTTTATTTGAGTCAAGGTCAATAAGCGAGCTACATCCTCTCACATCTTTTAGTTAGTTTGTTATGATGTATGAGATTCGTGTTCTGTTCCTTCTGCATTTAGTTTTAAATAATTTAGTATTTTTGTTGATGATTACTCATACGCAACTTGGCTTTAGTTTATGAATATCAGTATTAAAGTAACTTTCTTATTTCTATTCCATGTATGTTGAAATTAAAACATAATTTAATGTATATATTGAAACATTATGTAGCGATAATGTAAATAAGTATCTATTAGAGTCTTCGTAGTTTTATTTACTTTAATTTAACATACTTCATAAGTTATTTACTATTCCTAAATCATTTTGGGTTGATGGACTTGATGGCTTGATGCTATCTCCACTATTTGTTTTCTCGTCAAGAGCATGTCGTCAAATGTTTTTGTGGATAAATTCCGTTCTTCATTCTCTTTTCCTACAAAAGCGTTATATTCGATTTCCCCTATGATATGTGGTAGTAGTTGTTTTGTCCAAGATACACATCCTCGCATCTCTAGATTAAATCATAAGCCTCTCAAATATGTATTTTTTGTACTCTCGTCTCCTATAAAGGACATTGATGGTTCCTCTACTTTCTAGCGTTATATTATATCTTTGGATGTTTGTTTCCGTGAAGATGTCCTTTTATATCTACCAAGGTGTGTTTAAATCTTACAAAGTGCAGATGTAATGATTTTAGAAGTAAAGTAAATGAAGAGTGGAAATTTGATGTTTTTCGATCAAAAGTAATAAAAACAAAATGCAAGTGGTCATGAATGTCTTTTTATTTAGAAATTTGTATGAAGAGGTTTACATGGAACAACCACCTAGGTGTTTGGAGCAAATTTGTGACCCTGATTTTTTTTGTTTAATTTTGGAACAACCTAGATAATTATTTATGAGTTTTTTTTTAATGTTAAGAGTTTCATAAACGAACCAAAACACGTCAAAATTGAAACTAATATGTTACATACAATAATTATTCCGTTTGTTAAAAATGAAAATCTAATTTCTGCAATAGAAATGTTCGATGGATTTAATAGTAGCTCAAGAGCCGTAAAATACATCAATTGAAGAATTATTTAAATAGAAAGAAAAGAAAACTAAAAAAACAAAGGAGCGCAAGGTGGTGTCCCATCGTGCCCCATTTTAGCACGTGAAAACGCTCCCATATTCATCATGTATCTCCTACTCACGTGATTCATAAAAAATTATATACTCGTTTCTCATTTTATATTTTATTAGTTTACATTATTCGATCGATAAACTTAAAGTATTATTAAATAATAAATGTAGCTTTCAGTGATATATTGGTTGGCCACTGATTTAAAGTTTTGTATGTACCGATTACCCGTCACTCACTCACTTGTGACAACCCATGATCACAGGTTATACATATTTATTATAAAAATTAAAAACTACTATCAAAACGTACACTCGTACAAAATCTTTGTTGTCAAAACATTAAGAAAAATAGTATAAAGCAAAGCCACTTGTTATTCATCAAACTAATGGTAAACACCCATGCGTGTTGCGATGCGAATTGGAAGAATGAAGGCTCAGACGTGTCATCCAGTGCCGGCCTTGAGAAGAGGCGGAATGGATTCCTGTTTATGGCCCACTCGCTCAGAGGCACACAATTTTTCAAATTTTTTTATATATAATTATAAAGAAAAATAATTATAAGGTATAATACAACTAAAAATTTAACCCAATTATGTTTTAAACTAATTTTTTGAGCCTATTTTTTAACCCAATTACTCAAGTAATAGCCCCCTAAAATATTTAATTTTGATTGTAATTAAAATCTACAAACTAATTTATACCACAAATTTTGTTCTATTTAAACTTGAAATTTTACCTACGATCCACGTTGTCCCAAGAAAGACTTAGCGGATCAAATTGACGCTAATAGATATTGAAAGCAAAATATTAGAGACTATAAACTACGAATATGTTATAAATCAATTTGCTATGAAGAATGCTAGGAGATATTTACGAGTTATTAATTAACTATTACGGCATGTCATTGTAATACTATGATATTGTTATATTTATTGCTAAAACATTTCTTTTCATTTAAGAAAATGGTTAATATAATTTAATTCGTTAGGCCACATGGGTCTTTTTTTCCGGCTCGTCCGGGGCATTAAAATCCTCGAGACCGGCCCTGGTGTCATCGTAGCCAAACAAATAGGTTTAAAATCGTTGACAACAAATTATAGAATAGCCGATAACAATACACCATATTGGCACTCCCAGCATAGACAAATCAAAGCGCACAACATGGACAAAATCCACAAAAGACAAAATTAGTTGCGCTAAGAACATAAGAAACAACAATGCAAAACCCTATAAGGCTCAGAACCGGTTGTCGGGAGCGGCTGCAAACCATAAACGGTTGCCAAGCCATAGCTAACGACACCATTTTTGCTCTACAATCATAGCCATCTAAAACCCACCAACCAAACGTCTCATATGAACAACAATTCATCATCGTCGACAAATAGAATCAAGAAAATACGCATCCAAAACCAATCACGTAACCAAATCTCAGATGAGTTAACGCTCATCATTATTGACCCAATGATTTACCCGAGGTTTAGTGTATGAAATGACACCGATAGCTCTCGACATCATGCACGTTGAAAACCCTAAAGGGTAAGGGCGGTAGAAATTACAAGAACAACACTAAACGACGACGACCAATGTCATAACCGACCATGGTAGGAGACCACCACCCGCACCACCTCGACCATCGAGGGGAGGCGCAGCAGCAATAGAATCCACTGCCACCGCCACGATGAACAACCAGAAAGACATGAACACCATAAATCCCTACCATTAACGCCACCTTTGCCCTGCCGACCGCCACAACCATTCCCATATAACTGAATCGACACCCAACAAAAGCCTCTTCTCTTTGAATAAACACGATGGAGGCGACGACATGCCGACAACGACAACAACACACCACCGATCTTCCATTCTCCTTGATAGCCGGCAACCACAAATACGAACTAAAAATCTGACAAAAACACCTAAAAATTGAAAGGTCATCGCACCTTTCTCTCTCTACAAACAAACGAAGTAAGACGGAGATAGACACGAGAGGCGGAGAGAGTAAAGCAGATGCGAGACAACACACGGGAGGCAGAGAGAGTAAAGCAGATGCGAGATAACACACGGGAGACAGGAAAACAACAGCCAACTGGAGAGGCCACCGCCACCGCCGTCTCCGGCGCCATCAAACATTGATTCCGCCATTTCTCTCTCCTCTCTCTTTTCATTCTCTCCTCTATACTATAGTTTCTCTCTCTAAAATTCAAAACACAGTCATCCGTCTGTGAGAAAATGTCCAAAAAGGGGTAAGAGCGTTCACAGTGAATTATATACTTTTATCTATATCATTACACTAAAAGTCACAATATTTTCTTTACCAATTCAATTAAATAATATTTTTTATACTATTATCATTACTTTTTTTTCTCCTACACTCACAATCACTTTAAAGAATATTAAAGTATTTATATGGATTGAATAGTGATTCTCCAAATATACCAATAAAAAGTAAAATTTTATTTCTCCTTTACTCACGACTACTCAAAACCATTCCATATAATAACAAACTTGATTCCATATCAATCAACCTAGAAGTGATAGTGATGACACATTGCAAAGACGTGTAAACATAGAATGCAAAAGGACTATTTAATGGATGAAATTGATTGACCAACAAAATCACTCTCACCAATGTAAAAAAGGACGGCTCTGATTTCGTAGATATCAAAATAGGCGGATGGGATATCCAAATTTACTGTTCATGAACTTGTAAATTTCATAAAAGGTTAATATGGTCATCTAAATATATGAACACGGGTCCAATAATAATAATATAAAATATGAAAAAAAGAGTTCACATATTACGCAGAAATACATAGGTTAGTTTAATAAAGTCTTACACCGAGTTCAAGGGTGTGGTTTTATTCATGATAGATGGTGCATGGGGTGAGCAATGTTGGGTAACCAAGACCTAGTTGGTACTACCCGACCCAACCCAATACCTAATTTGATGGAAAGTTATGTACCGATACCGGGACCAAGATAACATATTCGGGAATCGGTTTTTAACAAAGTTGGGTAGTCGGTATTAGTCCATCTACCCGATTCCAAATTTATAAAGTTCATGAATATATCAATTAATTCCCGATTTTATAGAGTACATGAATATATCAATTAATCATAATCACACCAAAACAAATATTAGTCTTTAGATGTATAAAATCATCAAAAAAACATCCCAACAATTATCCAACAAAAATAAACTCCAATGCAAACGTCTTAATATTCAAAACAATGAGATAATAGCTTATGAAAATAAAATATTAAAACCCAACCAAACGTGTATAATTAAAATTGCTTAAACAATATCTTCATGCGTTCTTCATATGCACCCGCGACCACCATTAATCTCTATAAATATTTGTGTTACTTGGTTTCAAGTTATTAAAAAATTCTACAAAGAATAATATATAATTATTAATAAGGTTATGTAAATACACTATGTAAAAATTAATTGTATGTTGCCTTACGTGATCCAAGGTCATCAAATGTTGTCCAATCCTTGTCGTAATTAATTTCATTACTTGATTTATGAATCCAGTTCTGTGAACATATGAGTGCTTCGACAACTGTAGGGAAAAGAGAACTTCTATATGTTTCCGGAACTCGTCCACCCGTACTAAAAGCTGACTCGGAAACTACACTCGAAACTTCCACGCTTTCCATGGTGACGTGACATGCCGGATATACAAAAATGAGTTAGTTACGGGAATGAGGATAACAAAGGATAATAGTTTAGACAAGGACAAGCTAAGGGTTGTAAGGCACACGGAATGATTCCATTTGGTAACGCATTACCGTTTGGAAATGTTGACATGTCAAGGTGACTTGACCCAATTGCCTTAGAAACTTGTGTATATTGACCATAGTTTATCACTCATCCCAGAAATCCCCAGGTAAGCATGACTAGTCCCGTAGGATTTATGCGAAATGCTTGCCTTAGCCCGAAGGCCTTTTGCCAGGAAATCCAGGATACAGGTGTCTATGTGTCACACAAAATTTCTTAGGTTCATGGAATCAAAACCTTGATGAGATTTATATAGATTAGACATAACGTCTAAAGATCCAAGTCATAAGCATAGGCATAAGATTCCACGTGTCGTCGAGAATAAGATGAAGAAGTTTCATGTTCGGGGAGAGTCAAAGAGTCAAAGTTAAGTTTAGGGAGACAAATAATAATGTTTAAGCAATCCTATACTAAAGCATCAAATTGCACATAGGGGGCATAGCATTATGTAGCATAATTTACAAGATAGAAATATAATTCTATAAGGTTCATGCATACTATATAGTCTAGGTCACCATTTCTAATAACCTAGATCCCTATAGTTATGGGCTCCGATACCAATCTGTCACACCCCAACCTTGACGACGGAAACATCGAGGTGTGAGGGTTAAGATTGTTCACAGCCACATAACGCTATTAATAACCCAAATATATATTAAACATAAGTTCCAATTGTACCATTACAATCATAAGTCTCAAAAAATTAAAAGCATAACATAAGATGTAACAAGTCATTTTATTTCCTTTATTTAACTAGGTCCATTCCTAGATGTGTAAGCTTCAAAGAGTAGAAATCAAGCTTGAGTATTTTCTGAAACATGTTAAAAATAAAATGTCAACAATAATGTTGGTGAGATTTCCATAGTATGCAATACATAAGTATATAAAAGATGGCAATTCATGTTGTAAGTTAGAGAACAAAGTAAACTAGGGATGTAAGACAGAATTCACAATCAAATCTTGACAAAGTTTTATAAGTCTCAAACGTTTACAAGTATATACGATTAGCTAAGTGTACTTGGATTAACCAATCAGGCTTGTCAGGCCTATAGATCTATTACATCGTCAGGCTAGCAATAGTTAATTATTGTACATATATTCGACATTACATGGTAGCTACAAAGATCAACTAACCATAACATACAAGTGAGTTGCCATAAGTTTACAAGCATCAAACATGTTTATAGTGCAATGTTTATAAGGTAACATGTTTCACCACAAAGTGTAAAAATATACAAAAAATGGTATAGAAATACTCACATGAACAAATAAATATATATTGGATGATTAATAAGAAATAATAATAAGCGTCGTTTCAACGTAGTCATTCACAATGCACCTAAAATATATATATTACAAGGTTTAAGTTTAATAATAAAATTAACGTTTTAACGCGAACTAGGGTTTTAGGATTTTGGGGTTTTGTAAACAATTTAGTAAACTCTTATTTATATTTTGTTTAATAGAGAAGTAATTATTATAAAATTTTAAAGGAATTATAACCATTGTTAATAATTTGTGTAATATAATATATATCTTAATCAAAGAAAACATAAGATTCAATTATAATTAATAATTCAAATTATTATATAAATCCATTTTTATAACAATACTTAATTATAATTTTTATAATAAAATATTAAAATATTTTATAAGGATAAATTTACAGAAAATATTTTATTGATTTTAAAAGATTAGAAGTTTGTAAAGATCATTTTTATATGTAATAGAATTTTTCTAAAATAGGATTAAGGCTAAAAAAACCATTTTAAAAATAATAAGAGGGTGCCCGGGTTCGAACCCGGGACCTCTAAGTTGAAAGCATAGTGACTTAACCGGTGAACCAAGGCTCCTAGCCGCGGTTTATAATGGTTTCAAATTCTTAAAAAACATCAGCTTCAAAATAGCCCCAATTCGAATGAACCCTAGATTGATTCGAATCAAAATTGAAGATCAAATCGATGTTGCTAATGATCTAAATCATGGGGTTTTTGTTTCCCACATGATTTCGAGTATGTGTGTGTTTTTAATTACTCGGTATCGAAGCTTGAAATGTCCAGAACGATGAAGAACAAGCCGCGACGAAGGAGAGTTAATCCCAGATGATTCGGTTGATAAAAACCCAATTAATTGTAGGTTTAGCTTAGATAAAGGATGAGAAACCAAAGCCCTTTGCCAATTTGTGATGTTGTAGCGCAGAAGATGGGGCTTGATCACGTTGCAGGTCGCGACCGTAAAGTGAATCAAAGAGAGCGATTATGTTTATTTGAGGTGAAATTGAAGTTAGTGTTCGATTAGGGATAGATAATCGATCGTTTGGATTCATTTAATTGGATTATGATTAGGTATGAATGCCCGAACGCCTACAAGATTAATCAGTTTCGGTTATGCACTTGATTCAAGTTGTAATCGCCGTTTAAACGCGTTTAAGGTGCGCATTCAAGTTCGAATCGTGTAATTGAAACGATTAGGGTCGGTTTGAGTGTTTAAACCGATGATTTCGTGGGTTTATGGGGCTCACCGAAGCTCGCCGGAGACTCCACCGAAGCTTTGCCGGTTTTGCGGGGAGAGAGAAAGAGATTGTTTTGGATTTTTAATAAATTACGCAAATGGTCCATGTAGTTTTTCAATCTTTATTATTTTATGCTTAAACTTTTTTTTCAAAGTTTCTAAAGTGACAATAAGGCCCCCTTAACTTCTTTTATCCAAGTTATAACCATCTTTTAACTTTAATAACTTTTACAAATTATTATTATTATTGTTATTATTATTTATTTATTTATTTATTTATTATTATTATTATTATTATTATTATTATTATTATTATTATTATACAATTTAATAATTTAATTACTAACTTACATAATTTAAATGATAACTAAGAAATAAACATGGATAACCATAAGTTCCATAAATGTACACAAAGGTCCTTACAAGAATTTAACGATGCAAGTTTTTTATTAAACAAAAAATACAAGATGTTACAGGAATCAATTGTATTTTCTTGAGATAAATGAAAAGAATATATTCTTATTTAATACAAAGATATGAAGGAGAAAATGTTTATAATAATTTGTAGAATTTAGATATAAAGTTTAAATAAAGTTTTATAACAAAATGAAATTAAAACCCTGTAAACAATAATTAAAAGCAATGTTTGAACCAAATAATAGTTTATTATTTTACTATTCAAAATTCATAAAAATAACCAAGAATAACCTTTGTTAATATATTAAAAAAATATTTAATTGTTTAAACCTTTAATAAAATATACAAAAAATGATTTGGTGCTTTTAAAAATATTTAGAGTTTACAAAATCTATTTTTATATCTTTTAGAAATATTTCAGAATTTTATTTAAGTCTAAAAGCCTATAAAAAAATACATGAGGTTGCCCGGGTTCGAACCCAGGACCTTATGTATAGAAGGATAATGACTTAACCAGTGAACCAAGGTCGTCGCCTTGGTATCACTTGGTTTTAATTCCTTAAAAATCATATAAATAAAACCCCCAAATTCCTTAGAACCCTAGAACCAATTAGCACCAAATTGATCATAATTTCGTTGTCAATAATCGAATTAACCATGGGGCTTTTAATCCCCATGTTTAAACGAGTGTATTCATGTGTTTAATTACCTGGATTTGTGTAAATCCGATGGAGAACGAACACAAGAAAAGTTCGCGGTTATGTTGCAATTTGTTCAGGTTGCAATCGATGATGAAAACCGAATTCATTCCACAGAAATCTTCCAATAGCTCAAATGATGAAGAGTCCTTTGTCAATTGTGGGTTAGAGGGCTCGGAAAGAGGTCCACGAGTGAATTGTAGGTCGCAACGAAAGGGAAACTCGAATGAGAAGTTTTGTATGTTATCAGGTGAAATTGGTAATGGTAAACGATTAGAGGTAGTTATACGATTGTTCAGGTTCAATTAATTGAGTTATTATTGCTTCTTAATGTGCAAACGACTATGGAGTTTAAGATGTTTCGGTTATTCGTTTGATCGAGTTCATAACCGTCGTTTAAACGCAATCAAAGTTCATAATGGCATTCAAATCTCGTTCATGAAGCGTTTGGTAGGATTAGTCATAAAAACCGGTGGTGTTTTGTGAGTTTTGGGCCCTCGCCGGCGCTTGGCCGGATCTTGGCCGGAAAACGGGGGTTGGGGGAGGTTGGGTTTAGTTTTTAAAAGTTTACATAAATGGTCTCTGAAATTTTCAATTTTATTATTCCAAGCATAATACTTTCATTTAGAGTTTTAAAAATAACAAACTAACCCCCTAACTTAACTAGTTAAGTTTTAAACATTTCCAAGCTTAGTAATTTTTTTATAAATCAATTAATATTGCTATTAGTCATTAGCCTTATTATTATTATTATTAGGACTTATCATTATTATTACTATTATTATTATTATTGTTAATTATTAGTTCTATTGTTATTATTTTTATTATTATTTCAAATGACATTAGACAAATTAAAACAATAAGCATAAGTAGCCCATGAGTTTCCTAAATGCCAACAATAACTCTTACAAAGATTAATAATGTTAACTTTCAATTAACCAAAAAAATACATGATGTTAAATTTTGAATAGCAGTGATCTATAAAATCATAAGCTTCAAAATCCTTTTCAAATTTGTCTGCAGTATCCAACATCTCATACATCGAATTCCATCTAATAGACACATCTGAAGACAACATTACCTTACTTTCAATCTTCAGTTATTTCACATAATTTTTGAAGGCATCTATTCTTTTGGAAGAATGTCTAATGTATCGTATGACATTTCTTATACGATCAATTGAAGATCTCTAATAATTTATTCCATCCTTCACAATCAGATTCATTATGTGTGCCGTACAACAAATATGCAAGTATATCCCGTCACCTATAACATTTGGTAATCTGGATTTAAGAATTGATATGGTTGTATTATTAGAAGAGGCATTATCCGTAGTAATCGTAAGGACGTGTTCAATATCCTAGTCTTTCAGACACTGAAGTATGACCCAGGCGATATCCTCCCCCTTATGGCTATAAAATGGCCTAAAATTTAATATCATTTTGTGTAAGACACAATCATCACCGATAAAGTGTGCTATGACACAAATGTAGTTGATGCGCTGGATTGATGTTCACGTGTCGGTGGTTAAACACACTCTGGGTTTGCTCGTTGTAAAAAAAACTTAAGTTTTCCTTTCTCTTCTAAAAATATGTTCGCACAATCCCTTGCAACTATAAACCTGCTAGGAATCTTATTATTAGGACAAATGGTTTCCAGAAGCCTTTTAAATCCATCATGTTCTACAGTTGCAAAAGGAAGCTCGTCTAGTATGGCCATCTTAGCTATTGCTGGTTTTTTCTCCGCTAAATTCCATATTTTTACTTCACTACTTCCACTCGCGCCATCATTATTATTCTTAAAACATAGGTTGCTTTGACTTTTTAACCGATTTGAATGTTTTACACATGACTTAATATGTCGTTCCAATCTAGATGCGCCATTTAATATGGGTCTGCGGCTAATACATTAACACAATGCTTATATCTTGCCTTTTTATTCCCTTCATCATCTATAAACTTATCAAAATCTTCCCAAACCTTGGAACCCCCTTTCTTAGTACCAATTGTATTTTTATTTTTCTTTTGATTCCTTTACTTCTTCTGATCAGGTTATGACTTTTTTTTACCCTGAGATTCATCACTTGACAAGTTTTGAACATTTTCTGGATCCATCTAAAATTAATGCACAAGAAAACAAATTATAAAATTTTAATACATAAATTTTAAATTTTAAATCCCAAATTACAAAAATAGAATATTTAAATTACCAAATTCCAAACTTAAGTGCTACAATGTAAAACTAAATTTGAAATTTACAAAACTGGATTTTAAAACACTACAATTAATCACTGAATTCACGTTCCTAGCTTTAAATGCTTAATAATTGTTCAATACTAGATTTTAAATGGTTTAATTTTGGAACACTACCACTAAATCCATCGATTCGAGTGTTCTGGGCTTTAATTGTTCTTTAATTACTCGATTTCAAATGCTTTAATTGTTTGATGTTGGAACACCACCATTTAATCCCTCGACGGAATTGATCGGTTTGATGTTCCAAAATGTGTTCAATTCGTGATTTAAAGTCGATCGGTACTTTTAAAAACAATTGATCAGAGTTCTTGGTGAACGAATTCGCATTTCATCGCTGTTCGGAACGACTTCGAATTGCGATCGGTAACTATGAGTCAACCTCTGCAAGTTGAAGTGTAATCACTTTGAAGGTGCTTTGTGCATTGATGTATCAAGTGATAAAATCATCAATAACATCATGAAAACATACTGAAAACATTCTGATATGTTTTTGTTTAACCATGAAAACCCAATTGTTTATGATGAACATGTTAATACATCGTGATAATATCATTAAGACCCAATTATCTGTCGTTAATATATACATAATGTTTGCTAAAAAACTAACCTCTTGATGCAACAACAATATGCTATATTGATTGTGATGAAGCTTGTATATTGAAGAATGCAAATTTTATTCGATTTGAAGGATGCAGATTGTATCAATTTCGATTGAATTTAAATTATCTATGATCATATCTTTACAATTCGGTCTGTTTTGATGTTTAAAACCGTTTTGGCATTGAACCGGTAGGACCAGATGGCTGAACCGTGGGTTAGACAAATAAAATATATAAATTTTGATTACTATTGGTATTTCTTTGTCTAGTTTAACTTAATTTCAAATGTTTTGAAACTCTGTTATTATTTTTTTCACTATTACCTCTCAATTCAAATTAATTATAAACTTTTTTTTTACTTATTAGTAACCAAACATAATATATGTTTCATTTAACTAACAAAACTTTTAAAAGTTTAAATATTTGTAATACCAACACATAAAATTTGAACACATAATGAAAAACAAGTGATATTAGAGAGACAAGAAAACTCAACTTTATGAAATACTTGGGAATGTAAATAAACAATACACTAATCTTAAACCATACAAATAAAATAAAGCGAATTCATTATGTAAATCTGTAATAATGATTTGAAGTTAATGAGTGTGCTAACCATAAGAACTTTTTTAACAAGCATTTTACTTCTAGATACCACCTATCAATTTGTATTTATAATAATTTAAGATCACACAACATGAAAACATTAGTGAAATACAATCTCAATGTCATTAGCTTACCAGGGCACGAGCTGAGTAACTAATCAAGACTTTACACCGTACACTGTTAAGTTAACTGTCAATTTTTTATACTGATTTTGTTTTCACGATAACATTTTTATCCTAAAATTGATAAAAATCGATAATAAACAAATGATTTATAAAAAACGGAAATGAAAATGGTCACAGTTATCACAATGGTCAATCATTATAAACACGTTACAAACAATATATAATTTTTAACATTTAACATGTAACATTTTATGTGTTGGATTAAGAACAAGAAAAAAAAGAAAAAGGGAACACTAGGGCCTGGCAATCTGGCATTGTATATAAAGGTTTGCAACGGAACACTATTACGTCATATCTTTAATCCTATGACAAATTTATTCCCCCACCTTTTCTTTTCATGTTTCTTTTTATACTAACAGTTTTTTTTGTTTAATGTACCATCCTTTCGTCAATTATATTATGAATCTTATTTTGAAAAACGTAACACCCCTAAAAAAGTTATAAGGGGACAAGATGTATCCGGGCTTCTCTCTTGATGCATAGCGACGGTGTTAGACAACTCTTACTGATATAAAAACGCCAATGAGTTCTAGATCAAGTTTATGAGATACATCTTATGATTTTCTAAAGTGAAGGTAATAGGTTGAATTTTCATTAGGTGTAATATGTTTCAAGTGGGCTAAGGGTTTTCTCACAGTGGGTCTTTGGGTGGTGGGTTTTCCTTAAAATGGTGGACGAGCTGGGTTACAAGCGTTGTCTGTGTTCGGGGGCGTGGGTGACCTTTCGCCAATGAATTTACCTCGATGACCGGTCTTAAAAATTATTTGTTAGCCGTTAAAAAAATATAAAAAGACGATAAAAGAAATAGATGCAATGTTGTCAGCCATTGCAGCAGGTAAGTCTTATTCTCGACCACCGCCACTGATCATAACTAAGCACCGAAAACCTTAATAGTTAATGTAATGTTATTGTGTTTGAATTTGTTAGTGAAAAAATAAAGTAGTTTACAATTTATACACATGTCATGTTATACTTTTGTAAACTTTATAAAGTAATTAATTATGTCAACTTTATACGCATATGCTGTTGGAAATAGTTTGATCAAATAAACAAATATAAATAGCAAAAATCATTTATAGCAATAGGTTCAAGTAGAATCTATAGAAGGTGTGACAGTAATAAACATTTTCTCTACCACAAAGGTTAGAAAGATACCTCTCAATTGAGACGCGGAGTGTTCATTTGTTTTGTAAAGGAATTAAAATTTTGTTAAAGTTGATAATGTGTTTGGTTTATAAATTTTGAGTGGAATTAGAATATTAATCATTTATATTTAATTGGTTTGTTAAACATTACATAAATTAGTGAAAGAAAATTGAATTTCAATATATATAAATATATATATATATATATATATATATATATATATAATTTTGAATTCCATTTTCATCTATTGACTAACTAAACTGAAATTTAAATAAAATTTATTTCATTTTCAAATTCAATTTCAATTTTAATTTTAATTTCGATAAATGTTTCATTTCAACATTGTTTTTTAGGGTTATTGGATTTTAATAATCCTAAGTTTCATTTATTGGGCATGATTAATTCCAACTTAATAAATCTTTACAAATACTTCAAACTTTAAGTTTATTTTTCTTCAACGATCTATTACTAATTGAGAGTTAACCTCATTAGTTTTTTGATGATGTGGACTGTTTTTGTGACCAAATCACTAAACAAAAAGTTCAAATCTATCATTAGGTTCTTTAATTTGAAACTTTCGAACCCAAAAACCCGTCAATCTCCACATCCTGATTTGAACCACCAAACTTGTTAGAGGTAGATTTTAGGTGACGATGGAGGTCAAACAACGGAAAACGGACGTAGTTGAGACTAGGCGGTGTTAGAGTTGAAAAATGCTCAAAGTTGACCTTATTTCATCAGAAAAACCAATCTTGATTAATTCTCAATTAGTAATGGATTATTGAAGGAAAATAAGTTTAAAATTAGAAGTGTCTGTAAACATTTTCTAAATTAAGATTAATTCCAGCCAAAAAATGAAAGTTGAGATTATTAAAATTCAATAACTATTTTTTATTATTAAATCCTAATAATATTTTTATGTTTTGAACATATGAATAATATTCCAATACAGTATAATTAAAAAGAATATAACTTTAGTAAAATAAATATAAATCACTTCAAATTGAGAAAAAACTAAAGTTTGGTTTTAAATCTTGGCTCTAAAGTTTTTTTATATACTTCGTTTTATTATTTTAATGTTTATCTTTCATACTACATATAATTTACGTTTTAAGTCTGTTTTGTCGTTTTTAATAATTTAGTTTTTCCGTAATATGTTTCATTTGTTAAATTTTTATAGGGAACAAAATGCGCCATTGTTTTTAGTTTTTTTATTAATGTTCCGATAATTTTTTTCAAAATGAATTTCTATTCAAAATCAACTTTTTATTATGTTGTAGACTACAGTGAGCGAAATTACTATTGTAATACTATGACGAAGCGAAACGACTATGAGTGAAAAACATCATTGCCATTATTGGTATTATTGAAAGTAGTTTCGGCATTCGCTTTTATGATTTTCGTGGAGTCGATGCGATAATAACCAAACTCACACCCTGTAGTTTGGGGAGACTGATGCCACATGGCGCGAGAAAAATGACAAAACTCCACCACGTAGCGGAGCAAAAATTGGTTTACATATAATTAATCATGATATGTATTCTACTAGGTTAGTTCTCGTATATTACACGTATTGAATAAATAAAATATTAAATAACTAAAATTAGAAATTTATGTATAATAAAATCATGTTTGGAAATCAAATATAATTATATTTACGTACAAGTAATTACTTTAAGTAAATAAATAATTATTTATTTTTTTAAACTTTTGTTTTATCAAAAATTATGATTTTTAAATATTTTTTAAGAAAAATGATAAAAAAAGTTCATTGTATTATCTATTTATAAAATTTTTGTTTTTAAAAAGTGTGTTTTTAATAAAAAATAGGTTTTTAATTTATTAAATTATACATTTATAATTTGAATATGGTACGAGACAAGTTATTAGTATTTAGTATTATTATTAACAATATAGAGAAATAAGAAAGTAAGTATAAGTGTTGCAATTGTTTCATTCTTATATTAGTTGTTTTATTGATAGATGAATAAGCTAAAACCCATTAAGTAAACATATTATAGTTAGTAATAAATACGAAGAGTTAAAGTTTAATATTTTAGTATAAATTATATTAAAGTTATATATATGTAATAGTTCAAAATATACTATTTTTAACTCTTTTATTTAAATAGTTTCACTTTTAAACATTCGTTTTAAGACTTTTTATAAAAATATTGTTTTTTAAAAATGCTTGTTTGTAATGATTCTGGTTATTTTAATAAGATAATTTTTGAAAGATTCTCCGGTTTATAACATTTTTTATAAAGTAAAACGATTTAAAATATTTTATTTGAAAATGTTTAGTATTTTAGAAAATTTCATATTTTATAAAATTTGAGTTTATTATTTAGATTTCAATTAAAAGATTTAATTTTGAATTTTCTTAATAAAATCTATTTAAAAACGTTTTGATTAAAAAAATTAGATAAGAGAGAAAAATATATAAAATAATAACATTTATTTTTAATAAGATAGATAAGTTTGTATAAATAATTAAATTATTATAATACCCTTTTAGAGGAAAAATTAATATGTGATATCTAGAAAAATAACAACTGACAAAAAATAAGATAAGATGAGGACAAATAGCAAAAAAACCCTTGGTTTATTAGATGCTATATTTGTTAGTTCTGAAAATTTCGTAAAACATATATTATCAACTAACTAAGTTGTGTTATATATGTGATTAGAATGGTATTCATCATACCCCAAGTATATAAATAAACGCCACGAGCCCATGAATGCGATATTCAATTATTAAATATAAGTTGTGTATCTCCCATGACCATTTCAAAATAAGCATACAAAATAAGTTAATTTGTCCTAACGGTTAATAATTTAACAATCCACATGAGTTCGTATTAATAGAATAACACACATTCTATATTGTACAAACACTAATTTTATTACATTCTAAAAAACTAGTTTTAGATTACATGGCTTATATAAGAATATATTAATTAAAATATAATTTTATTTATTATATAATGATAATTAAAGATAAGATATGATTAAAATTTTTCTTATTATATATAAAATGAAAACTTTGTTTGAAAACAAACCTTTTAATAAATGTCCTTTTAAAAACTTTCTACTTATAACTTTCAATTTTAGTTATCTTTTGTTTATATAATTTTTATTTTTAAAAACACCGATTTTAAAATATTCTGTAATTTTCAAAAAAGTTTGATGTTTTGTATTTTTCTCTTATTTTATAAAAAAATGTTTCTTTAAGAATAACATTGATAAAAAGATATTTTTTAATATAGTAAAAACTTTTTAATTTTAAAAAGAATTAAAGAATATCTTTAGTTATTAATTTTAATAGGTGAGAGAAACAAAAAAAATTTGGCAAAAAATATTACGTTGTTTGTCAGGTGTCTCTTATAGTTACATTGTTATTAAATTATGGAGATTCAAATTTTGCAAAGTCCGCTCGTTTGAAACGAAAAAAAAAAATAAAAGTCACATTCAAACATTGTTGTGGTTTATCTAATCTCTCAGTTTTTATATTCCAAAACAAATCAACAACACAATAAAGACGACACAACAACAAACAACATAACAAATACTGAGCCTCAAGAGAAGAATCACATCTCAGATGATTTGATCTGCTTCATTTCAAATTTGTAGTAAACAACAATAACTTTTGTAAAACTTAAACCGTTAATACACAAACCTTAGTTTCATATATTTTCATCGTAACAAAATAAAGTTCAGTGTTATTTCATGTTAAAACGGTTCACAAATAATTCATTGAATTGATCGAGTTCACAACTTTTCTATAATAATATCTTATGGCCAAAATTTGGCGGCACAGAAATCACTACTACTCACCATCTTCCCCAATTTCGCGCCTTTTCTCCCTCTAGATTTCATCAATCCAACAAATTATCAACAAATTCTCCATTGATTCTGCTTCTGCTTCAATAGATTTCCATAGAAATGGATTCGAACACTACATTTTCTCTACCAAATCTCTTGTGTGAAGAAGATGATTCATATTTAAACGAAGTCAAAATCAAGGTTTCGCAACCAAGATCGGAACACGATCAGTACATACGATCTTTGATCGAAAGAGAAACCAAATCGAATGATATTGGGTGTGTTTGCGATTATGTTAATAGTAAAAGTTGGTTCAAATGTGCTCGATTAGATGCTGTTAATTGGATTTTCAGTGTATGTAATATGAATCTTTAAATCTTTCTGCAGGTTTCACCCTTTTTGATCCCCAATTTTATGTTTTTTTGTTTGATGCAGACTAGTGAAATTTTGGGGTTTCATTTTCGTACAGCTTATCTCTCTTTGACATACTTTGATCGATTCAATTCGAAGCGAGTTATCGATGTAAGTGATGTGCTGTGATTATGTTGTTTGTTTGATTTGAAAAGCAAAAAATTAGAACCCATTAATCAACATTTGTGGGTTTAATTATGATTGATTATGTTTATAGAATGGGAAAGAATGGGCTATTCAATTGTTGGGCATTGCATGCTTATCTTTGGCTGCAAAAATGGAGGAACAAAATGTATCATCATTGTCTCACTATAAAGCACAAGGGTACAACTTTGAAAGCAGTGTGATTCAAAGAATGGAGTTGATGGTTTTGGCAACATTAGAGTGGAGGATGTGTGGCATCACTCCATTTGATTATCTTCACCATTTCTTCTCCAAGATTTGTGATGAATGTGAGTGTAATGAGTTTCTAGTGTCAAAAGCTATTGGATTCATTCTTGATTTCTCCAAAGGTATAATAAAGTTTTGATCTTTAAGATTGATTTGATATAGATTTTAAGCTTGGGTTGTTTGCATTTATACAGAGGTTAATTTGATGGATCATAGGCCATCTGTTGTTGCAATAGCAGCGGTCTTGTTAGCTTGTGATGATCAATTAACAAGAAACACATTGGAGTGCAAGATTGGTGTTGTGTCATCAGTTCACTCTCTTGAAAAAGCAAGTGTTTTTCTTTTTCCTAATTTTTCCCCAACATTAATCCCTATTGGTTTAATTTGACAGTTTGCTCATTTTTTACAAGCAGGAATGCATATATCAATGCTACAATCTTTTGAAGGAGCTTAAGATTAAAAAGAACAACACCCCTGATTCAAATTCTCTAGATTTATTGAGAACTCATTGGTGCAGTTCTTCCAGCACTGGCATCAAGAGGAAGCTTACATATGATGATTTTGAACAAAAATGCCCATTGCAGAAGATTAGCAGACAATGATAGTAGCATTTTGCCTAGATAGTACATTAATTCGTTGATTGGATTAGATCGGGTGATCATGACCGAATAAGATTTGGGTTTTGGGAATATTAATCTACCAACATATGGTAGATTTAAAGAGTACCATAAAGGATTTGAATATTAAATGACCATGAGAAAGTTTTGCTAGTGGAAACTAGTGAACAGAGGTGTGTGGTACATTACTGGAGTCTAGGGATGGTGGATGGTGGATGGTGGATGGTGAAGTTTAACATATAGTGAAATGTCTGATTTAAAGATTGTTAAAATGTGAAATTTTTTTTTACTTTTTCTTGAATTCAGTTGTCTTTTTCAATACCCTTTTAAGCTTTAGCTCAGGATGATAAAGATTGTACTGTTTTATATGTATATGTCATTGTGATGAAGCCCTGAAGTTTCTTTAGCTACAAGTATCATCTATTGATCGATAATAATTCATACTGACTATTTGATCAATGAACCTTTGACTTTCATTTTTATTGTCAAGGCAATAACACTATATATCAACATAGATTTTCATTTGACTACCTTTATATCAATAACACTTTATATTGATCGATAATAATTCATACCGACTATTTGATCAATAAACCTTTGACCTTCATTTTTATTGTCAAGGCAATAACAATTTATATCAACATAGATTTTCATTTGACTACCTTTAATTTTTGCTTATAATATGTTTCTAATTTCACTTTTATTGAATATTTGACTACCATTGATTTTTGCTTATAACCATCATTATGAACAAAAGTGAGTGAATATTAGATTAATGAACCTCTGACCTTCACTTTTATTGTCAAGGCAATCACTCTATGTCAGCATAGATTTTCATTTGACTACCTTTGATTTTTGCTTATAATATGTTTCTCATTTCACTTATAACCATCATTATGAACAAAATCGAGTGAATATCAAGTGTAAATCTGTGATGATTACCCGAGTAGGATTGTCCCTCACAATGAAATCTAAAGTAACGAGTGTCATTTGTTAAATTGTTGATATGAACTATAATCAATGATTAAGTTAAATTTGGATAATTGAAATCCAGTTTATGTTTTCTTATTATTTTATTAAACTTTTGAGGCTTGGGATGCTGACTTTCAAAAGGCTGAAAGCCATGGGGGGAGGTTTGGGGAAATGTGGGGCAATATAGAGTCATCATTTGATATGATATGATTAGATGCATTTGTTGAGTGGCCAAGAATATTCAAATAATGAAGCATGAAAGTGAAATAGGTTTTGATCATTTACTGTTTGGTGCAATAGTTGAGTGGGTCATTATTATTTGATGTAACAAAGAAATGGGAACAAGACTAGAAAGTATTAATAATTGCTCCTTGCTTCTTATACAGTAAGTCACAAGTTAGATCGAATCTTGAAATTTCCATTTCGGGTCGATCTCATGACTAGAGTTTTAATCATAGGTGTAATCCCGGTTTTCATTTCTTAAATACATGATAATTCTGTAGAAAGCTAAAGTTCATATGGTAAATATATGATATGATAATAAATATACATGTTTACAATATATATATATTTTTGCTTGAAGTCATTTTTTATACAACGTTCATAATTTAGACACTTATTTGTGTTTTATTTGAATTTTATAGTTTTCAAATGAAGTTTGATGATTTTTGTGAAAAAAACTTAAGATTTGAAGAAGTTCAAGAGGAAAAATGTTTCTAATATGACCATATTGAAGCTGAATATGATCATATAAGTTGTCAAATTCCAAATAACTTATTTTTATGTTGTATATGGTCATATCACTTCAGATATTGTCATACTTGGGCAGAAAACGAGTTTATAACCCTAGTACACCTCATTTTCAACAAAACGTTCATTTCTTTCAAAACCCTAGCCTCCCTCAAACCCGAAGGTGTCTTTGAGCATTTCTCAATAGTTTTTGGAAGATTTGAAGGCCAAGATTGAAGATTTCACACTTTCAAGAATGATCTAACATCATCCACTCATTTCCACACAAAATTAGTTTAAATTTCTCTAGATCTACTATGAGTTTTTTCATGTTCTTGAGTTTGGGTGTGTCTTTTGTAAGCCTTATGTGTTAAACTCTTATTGTCACTTGAACTAAATGAAACTCAGTATCATTTAACAACTTGTACATGATTCATGGTGTTGTTTATGTTAATGTTATGATAAAACTTGATTATCCTTCAATGATTATGTGTATTTATTCTAATTTGATTAAATGTCTAATCTTGTAGGTATTGTAAGCATGTTATGTTGGAAAATCTTATGTTCTTACAAGATTTATGCATATGATTTGTAAGGCCCCGTTCCCGGGACGCTCACAGCTGGTCATTCATCGCATATAAAACATATATTTTCATTAACTTAAAGAAAATCTTGAAGCGGAAACATTTAAAACAAACATTCTATTTCATTATAAAAGTTTTTGTAAAATAATACATCGTTATCAGATTACAAAATACTTGTTGCATTACATCACAAAAGCACTATAAAAATGGATGTCATCCAAAAAGAGCCAAGTAGCCGCCCCGTGCCATCCTCAGCAACCTTTACCTACCAACTAGAAACACATAAAAGTCAGCGTTGCTGAGTGAGTTCTAGTTTTACAAAACATTATATTACCTTTCATTCGTTAAAACATTTTCATTACTATCGCACGTGATCACACATCATACGTACATCAAGGTAATAATAGTTATCTTCATCATCGTTCGTTTCGTACATTTCGTACGTTTCGCACGTTTCGTACTTATCGCACTTTTCGTACATTTATTATCTTTCACTTCTATCTAGGTCCTGTACTTAACCCCCCTCTTGAGCACATAGCTATATCATCTAGGGTTAAGCAACAAGGACCCCATATCGCACGTATGGAGTAGTCACTAGGACTGACTCCCTCTGTGTGTGTGAACTCTTATGGGTTAGCCAAAATCGCACGCTATATAACACACAGTAATTAGGAAATCGAACGTATTGGAGCAGTCACCAAGACTGAACTCTTACTGTGTGTATGAACCTTTATGAGTTAGCCAAAATCGCATGCTGTAGACACACACAGTTGAGCTAACAACTCTCAATGAGTTATGTACCTCCTTTCATTTGCTTGCAAGTCTTTCTTGCTTCATTCATTCATTAATGCATGCATTCTTTATTTCATTCTTTTTTTTATTATGTTCCACTTTACGTTATATAATACTTAATCATTTCTTTCATTAACATTCAACGCAAAGCCACGGGAAGATAAACATACATAAACAGGAACATCAACAAGATCATGCAAATCTTCTTACATATCAGCATGCATACATAACATACATCACACATACCATCATGCATAACATCATACATAACATCATCATCATCATGCATCATCATCATGCATCATTATCATCTTATATCATTCATGCCCATCACATCATCTTTGACCTCAAAAAGTCAACTTACATAGCCCCCGGGAACATCCCAAGTCAAAGCCTACTTTTACATTTTCTCCCAAAATTCAAAAAATATTCTAAGTCTTTAGGCGCATGAGCACTATGCTGGCGCATGGCCATTCAGACGCATGAGGAACACTTAGCGCATGAGGAAACTTTCAGGCGCATGAGGAAACTTTCAGGCGCATCAGCACTATTGGGGCGTATGAGCAACACTTAGTCTATTCTAGGCAAAATTCTAGGCGCATGAGCATTATGCAAACGCATGAGTGCTTAGGCGCATGAGCTATCCTGGGCGCATGAACTATCCTGGGTGCATGAACACTTGGTCAATTTCAACTTATTCCTAGGCGCATGAGTACTATTTGGGCTAATGAGGTTTCGGGCGTATGGGAACACTTAGACAGTTTTACATACTAGGCGCATGAACACTATTTGGGTGCATGAGCAGCCTATTTCACACTTAAACATCATAATTCAGTCCCCAATCATGCTCAAACTTATTCTAAGCTTAAATCATGCATTCTAGGCCTTAGAAACATATTCATAACATCATTAAACATAAACATAGCCCAAGTTCACACCCCACTCGAATCACACATACAGATACACATACGGGTACAATACCCACATTTATAAAAACGTTCATACATGCATTTCCAGTCCCAAAACAGTTTAAAACAAGTAAAAAGGGGGTCCTAGAACTCACCTTAGCTGCCTTTGGTTATGACTTCTTCAAAACCCGTTTGCAAGCTGAGTTCAACCGCCTAGAAACCCACCAAAAACATACCCGAACACATACAAACATGCATAAGCACACACCCGAGGATAAAACCGGTTAAAAACATCTTAAACATATGTATTCTTACCTTGAATTCGACTTTTGCACAGGTTCTTCAAAATACCCGAGAGTTTCAGCTCTTTTTCTTTCTCTCTCTCAAAAATACGAATGATACAAGGTGTGTAGGAGGTGATAGGAGGCCATCACCTTTTACTCGCCAACTTTTCCAATTTTTGTCCTTTTTACACTTTAGGTCCCTCTACTTGAGCTTTATATCTTTTCTTTCTTTTTCCTTCACTTTATTTTTTTCTTTCTTTATCTTTATAAATAACCGGGCGTTACATGATTGTATCATTTGTATGTAATTTTGTGACATATGATTAGGAACGGTAAATGAAGGTTGGAGGTTTAGTAAAATTAGGTAAATATGCATCCTTATGTTTATGTTTGAGAAAACATGATGTGTGTCATGAATCTCTTTTGTCATTGGTTATAAATAGATTTTGTAATCATGGTTTGATGTTCATGAGTTGAAGAATAGTTATAGTTTTATATATTTTACGCAAGTTGAGGTGGTTGTCATGTGTTTATCGTGTTAACTTTTCAAAAATTTGGGGAATTAGGTAACCCTAACAAGAGTCTAATTCATCTTTAATATGGATATAATTGTATCATTAGTTTTTCATGGCATAACTTTAGGTGGCTATTGTGTGTTTATCGTTCTAGCTTTTCGAATGTTATATGTCTAGATATCCTTGACGGGGGTTTAGGCTGCTTCCATGTATCATGTTTAAAAAAATGGTCTCGCCTCGAGTTTGTTCTAGTTGTTAATTCTATGCTAAGTGGAATCAAAGTCCAAGTGGTATCTTTAATTAATTGTGTATCATCGTCTTTACTTCCTTGTTTTATTAGTGTTATTTGCTAATCATTTTAGTTAATTATAATATTCACAAATCCAAACTCAATTGATCGGTTAAAAAGTGATGATGATTTAGTATTGGGAGCTATTGTGTCCACGGATCAATACTCGATTATTATCTCAAGCTATACTACGATACGATAGGTACGTTTGCCTATTGCGTGTAGTTAGTTTAAAGGTGACAATCGTTTCTTTAAAATTAAAATAAATTGCATGAATTTTCATATATATATATATATATATACATATACACTTTACACACATCAATATACTTCACGACTAACTTAACCTCATATGTAATCTGATTGTTTTGAAGATAGTACTTAAACACGGTCTTTTTTAAGTTAATTTTGCATCAACCCACCCTACCTTACACAACCTTCTAACAAGCTACAAAATCATATTATTTTATGTAACTACATGCTTAAGAAAACATGAATCTGATAAAAATGGTAAAACACCATTGCATGATTATTAGTGGTGATGTATTTGTAAAGGTGATGTTGCTGATATAACACTTACAACACATCATTGTTTTATATTTTTACAACTAGTTTTATACTTGCAAGGTGGTCGGATAAGTTAATGTAAATAAATAACATAACCATCTTCCCTTGCATTCTAAAAAACAACGTTAGTTTGAAACCAAACAACTCATTTAAGTAAATAGTAAACATTGAGCGGCTACAATAATACAATTAAACTAACAAACCAACACACGGTAGAGAGAGAGAGATAAGTATGTGTTTATGTGTGTTTTAGGTGTCAAATACTGTAAAAATGGAGTTATATTTAGCTTGAATAAGGCTAACAGTTCTTATTGTAGATTCTGACCTCATGCCAAGACAAATTAAAGGGGTAATTTAGTTAAAGTGTGAAAAAAAAACAATTTCTATGATATCTATATAATGGAGCAAATACACCATGTGAAGAAATATCACAATCTCTTGAAAGATCAAAATGACTTTACATGGTGAATTGGGAAAAAGTTTCCAAGTAATGTGGATATCTTCTGAGAGTCAATGGTCACAAAACCATTGTTTATCCATTCTTAGGTCTTCCAACTCCCCTTGGACTCTCCTAAGAAGGCATACCTCCTTTGCATACTACAAATAGAAATTATGTAAAAATGACCCATTATATGAAATGGGTCAATTTTAGTTATTTTATGATGCGTCAAATGAAAATATTAACCGAGTAAATGAGGGAAAAAGTATACAATTCAACCAAAATATGCTAAAGTTTTACAGCCAACAAAATTGTTAATTCAAAAAACATTGAATGTTTATTCATAAAAATTAGCATCTTACTTTCCATAAGCAAAATAAGATGGATTACAAGTTAATACTACATGACAATAGGCGTTCTTCTCCATAAATGTTACTATATGCGATCCCTTATTTTAGCATTTAGGCAAATCAAGAATACAATTTATATTATATCCATAAGCATTATGGATATATAACGTATATACTTGTTCCATTGAAACAATTATACTCATGTAAACCAAAATTGTATGTTTGGTATAAATTAAGAATTATATAAAAGTGAATGGAATTTCATAATTTAATCACCTTGCATTAATATTGGATCATAATGAACCGCTCTCATTGTCTCTTAACATCTGCATCTGGAAAATGCCATCAAACGATTCTTTTCAATCTACCATATTTCAAGTTCCACCAATTTGGCACTGCATTAGTATAACATTAATCAAAATGAAACAATGAAAACCCATAGAAGCAAACTAAATTTGGAGCAGCAATAAGAGGCATTCAAATAGTTACAAATTTTAATGAATTGTACCGATAAGGAACATAAAGATGAAAATTCAAGGCGATGTGGGGAGAGGAAAAAGATGAAGAATCAGAAACTGCTCATAACCCACCTCAAACCATAAGTAACCGCTGACTTTCTAGGGCCAAGATTTATTCTTAGGAAGATCCAACGGTTGAGATTCATTTTGAAGGGGGTTACAACATTCATGAATAATATATATATATATATATATATATATATATATATTATATATATATATATATATATATATATATATATATATATATATATATATATATATATAATGTCTTCTTCCTCCATTTCACTTAGAGTAAATCTCACTAAAAAGCTATATAATAGAGTCAATCATATATGAGTTCTTGATCGCATATTCTAATAAGAATGCTAACCTCACTCTTGGGTGTGTTTGGGTTAGCGTTTTGGAACTGCTTAGTGTTATATTAAGTAATCAAAATCGGATAGTCAACTTCGATAAATTTGAGTTGTAAGAGAAGATATTCGGATGGGCTTATGCTCTATAAAGTTTATTGATTATATGATTACATGGTCGGTTGGGAAATGCTAGTGCAACAATTGTATTGATGCTTTGTTTGCCTTTTACTTTTAGGCCTTTTGTG
The DNA here is from genome assembly GCA_025506515.1 of Flaveria trinervia. NCBI lineage: Eukaryota > Viridiplantae > Streptophyta > Magnoliopsida > Asterales > Asteraceae > Flaveria > Flaveria trinervia. The sequence continues at coordinate 10,298,443 of CM046450.1, forward strand.
AGTTGAGATAGCAGAAGTGGGTGATATGACAAAATAATGCTTTTTACTTTTAAGCCTCTTGGGCACCCCTACTATCTTAACTAGCAAAACACGCCTCCCCTTGGTCATGCCACCACCACATCACTACGAGTCCTGCAACCTTTTGTCACGTCACTCACTTCCGCTATCTCAACTAGCAGAAGTCCTAAAAGCCAAAAAATTGAAAATCAACCTAGAAACCACTTGAACATGCAAAAATAACCTAATTCAAAAGAAATTACGGTAACTATGAACATATCAATTATAAAGGAGTTACATTTAGAAACTTTTTTACCTTTTAGTCTTTGCTGCAATCACCTAAGGGGTTGTTTAGAATTATCTAAAATATTATATATGATCATACAAAAGTGGAATCTGTTTATTGAACACATTAATTTGAAGTTGCTAACTAAAAACACTCACTCGATTACTACCTTTTAATGCAACAAATAATTATTTGAGTGTTTGTATGATGACAAACTGATAAAGTAACTTTTAAACTTTGATTCATTGTTGGATGTGAAATCTTCAATTCATCATCTTGGGCCAAGCCCACATTAGGGCCCATTTGTCATATTTGACAAACTTGGAGAGGAAGAAAGGAAATTCTAGCTTAGAATTTTGCTATTTATATAGTAGTAATCATGTATTGTTAATCATAAACATCACTCTCTACAGAAAGTGGATGTGGTGAAGGTTGATGTAATATGTGTGTGGGGAGTCATGGGCCTCATTTTTTTTTCTATTGCTATACTAGAGGAGCCGGATTCAATACGTATAAAATTTACAAACAAAATACGTATATATTTCTACTTCTGAACGAAAAGCAAGGGGTCGGGCCCCTTAAAAACTCCGCCCATGTGGTTCACACTGATCGGTCCATTATAAATCTTTGTGTTCATCTTTCTTTGATTCATATTTTCATGTTTGCTGTCATGAGAGTTAGGATGAGTTTTTCTTTTTCAAAAAGCTCTTCGCCACATCTTCCACATCTTTATCTATGTGCACGTAGGTGCAGGAAGACGTTTTAAGATGTTAGACTGTTTGATATCCGGAAGATCTTTTATTAAAAAATGTCTTCAATATCTCTTTTTGGAGAAAACATTGCCCACTCTCTTCACATCTCTTCTAACCTTTTCACCCACACAAAAAAACCCCTAAAAACCATCAAACATCATTTTCCTCCCAACCTTCCTCTCCATTGTTCACTTCAACTCCTCGTCACCACCGCCTGACCTCCACCTCCTCCCTCGCTGCCGCCTCCTCCCCTCTCAACTAATTCCCCTTCTCCCTCTTCCCCTTTCAGCTAATTCCCCTTCTCCCTCTTCCCCTTTCAGCCAATTCCCCTTCTCCCTCTTCCCCTTTCAACCATCGCCTCCTCCCTCCCTCCTCCCCTCTCAGCTGACTCCCCTCCTCCCTCCTCTCCTCTTAGTCGCGTCCCTCCTCCTTTCTTAGTAGTCTCTAGATGTTAAAAAACAAACAGTCTTTTTATTGCAGACTATAGATTTTTTCTCTTACAAATGTCTGTAGATGTGGTTCGCAGACTGCAGACATTTTGCTGCAGAAAAAACAGACAACATCTTAGAGTGATTAGAGAGACCGCCGATTGTGCCTAACATTATCAATGGAGGTTGCATGCCCAGAAAGAATTTTTTGTCCGTAGAGACTTGATCTCCTATAACAAGGCGCACAATATCACTAGAAACCCAGGAAATAGCTCGTATGTTGATAACTTTTGCATGTGTGGGTTTCTTGTTACTTGAATATTTCTACCTTTTGCATGTCTTTAATCTGTAAAGTGTAAAGATTGACCATAATCACTTGTTGTCACAATAACAAGCAAGAAGATAGTAGACACAATTTCAAGACCATCATGAGCTCCCTTGGCCCAGCCTTCTGTTGCCATTACAACAATCAAAGAGACAAAAGCGCACACACCATGGGCCATTAAGGTCATATCTTAAAGGGCTTCTCAAACAAACACCCAAAAGGTGTGTAATGTGTTGTGTGGTTTCAGTGAATTTGTTTATTTCGAAAAGTTCTTGTCTTCAGGTCAATCCTATTGATATATACCAACATATCTTCCTACTCTAACAAAATGATAAATGAGATGATACGTATTAACACCACAATCATACTCATTAAAATTTTCTCGTATCTCTCTCCTAGTAAATAATTATATTAACTAATAATATTATTATTTTAATACTTTTAATGTATAATAATTAAAAGAAAAAGTCAATTAAAAAAGTAATTAAAATTGAGAGTTGTAATAAGAATGTTTTTAAAAATGGCATTTTTATACGGTTTGTTTTAGAACAAAATTGTTTGTTTCCTTAAAAAATTAGAAATAAAATTTTAAAAAGTTGATATCACTGTTATATTATTTCAGTCATATAATATCATTGTATAACTGATACATTTATTATATTAATATTTTATTTATCCAACGGGTTTACTAAAGCTATTTTGTAAATATTTATGTTGTGTATGACGGGTCAACAAGTAAGGTTTTAAAGCTGAGATTGTTGGTTTTATTTTATAGATCAAGTAGAGTCATGGCCTCATGGGTGAACAGATAAGATAGCACTTCAGTATCTTTAATTTGTTTAACTGTTTTTTTATGGCAGTGAGTCAAAAAAAAGAAAGAAAAAAAAAAAGAAAATCGGTATCGAGCTTAGGAGGTAGTGAGGTAGTGAGTTAGTTGTTCAGGTTTGCATGTTTTTCTCTTGGCTTGTTTATAATAATGCAACGAGTAATATCTGAAGCAAAACAATTATCCCAGTAGTGTCTTTTTATTATTATTATTTTTTGCCGTGAGTTCACAAGAAGCCAAAAGAACCACAAGTATTTTCTATATTTTTAGGTTTGAACCAACAATTGGTATCAGAACCCTAGACACATATCGAGAGGGTTCGTGGGATTAGGTGAAGCGGAGATTCCATGTAACCAGATTGTGAAAAAGAAAGCAAGTAGTATGGGTGTTGATTGGTGAATTCCGGTCGATTAGTAGCATTTTGATTCAAGGCGTGACAAGGTAAAGGAAGAGGCATAAAAAAGCAAGTAATAAAAGAAGTGGATAGCAAGAGAGCATGATTCAATCAAATATTTAGCAAGAAATGACAGAAAATACAAGAGTAGCAATGATACGAGAGCAAGGAACATATTTCTCCAATGCTTCAAATTGACCGAAACAATCTACATGTAATGGGCAATCCTAATCAAAACAATACTTAAAGCATATAGTCTTTGGAAGGCGATAGACCCGGTCACCATAGCAACAATGAAGAAAAAGAAGAATTGCACCACAAAAGCTATTATTTTTCAACATTACCTGAATACATATATTTTTGTAGGTTGCTATACATAAAAGATGCTAAAGACGTTTTGGAGTTGCCGGATTCAATACTTAGGAGTTGACCGAGTCCAAAAGCACAATTGCAAACTCTTAGAATAAAGTAGAAATGTTAAGCTAAAAATGAAGAAGAACGAGACGATTAATTATTTTTCAGATAAGATAAATAGTGTTGTAGTAAAATTTGAAAGTCTCAATTCAAGTCTTGAGTAAGTATTTGTGAGGAAGCTTATTAATCCAGCCCGGAGGAAATACTTACCAATCCATGTTTTCATCGTGCAATACTTGAAAACTATTTTAAGGAAGCGGTTGGAAGACTCAAAGCATAGAAAGAAAGGCTCAAAAGTTCTGATGAAGATGGTGAACATAAAGGGCCGCTTTCGTTGACTAACGGCGAGCATGATGATAGGTAATATGGACGAAGAGGTAGAGAAAGAAGATCTGGTAGAGGGAAATGAGGACATTAAAGGACTCGGGTCAAGGAGATAAAAACGAGTTTTTGTGTTATGAGTGTGGAGCATTTAAACACTTTGCATGTAAGTGCATAGAAGGGAAAGAAAACAAGAAAGAAGAAAACTTGATTTAATTGTAGGAATCAACTCTACTTTGATGCACAAGTCAGTTTCAAGATTAAGGGCTGAGTGTAGGGTAATTTTGCGGGTCAACGGGTATATTTTGAAGCTGGTTTGGGTTATTATCAGTAAGCCTAATAACTAACCAAAGTCTTTTTCCAAAATAGAGAAAGAAAAAGAATAGAGTTTTGTAATGGAGATTATCCCATGCCCTTTATATTCTACCCTCTTCATCTGCTCTCATTCTCTACTTCAATCCTTTGCTTCTTTGAGGAAAAAGAATAAAGGTTTAAGTGGCGATGTGGTCTAGTGATCATGTAGCGATATATTAGCGTTTGATTGTTCTAAATGCATCGTTTTACATCATGATAATAGTAGAGCAAGTTTATTTTGTTTATGTTTTGTCTTACGGTCAAAAGTTACGAAAAAGGGGAATTTGGAGGAAACCCAACGCATGATATGCCGAGTTTTGGATACCCCGGCTCGTGTGAGGAGGCGTATCATGTGCCGGAGGCGTTTCAACATTGTTTGTTTTCGTGTAGTTACATTGAAATTTCAAAAACTTTGAGTTTAAATACGCTGGGCGGTGTGATACTCCGGGTATGAGTGTATCCTACGTAGGGGAAACAAACACTGTATATTTGTTGGATTTTGAAGATTATTTAAACATGGTCGAGAGGGTTCTAATTTACAACTTCCTATAGATGAAAATTAAAGATTTCTAGTTGATTTTTGATGTTCTCAAGTCTTTCCATTCATCCCAAATCATCTACAGTAATGCTTAAAACAAGATTGAAGATTCAATGAAGTTCATAATCTAATTCTTTCTTAGATTGTTTTTGGGTGTAAGATTCTAGCCAAGTGAGACCATCGACATGCTTTATTTGGTTATTATATTGAATGAAGTTTAGGTTTTGATTAATTTAAAATGTTTGTTTGTAAATAAAGTTGTATATTTTTCTAGCTTTAATAACTCGTATATTACACGAGTTGAATAAATAAAATATTAATATAATAAATTTATTAATTATATAATGATATTTTAATATATAATAAAACACAACCATTAACTTTTTAAAATTTTGTTTTAAAACTTAAAAAAATAAACATTTTTTTAAAACAAACCATATAAAAATATCATTTTTAAAAATTTCCTATTATAACTCTCTAATTTGATTATTCTTGTTTTTAAAAATGAATTTTTAAGAATACCAATTTTTAAAAATTTCATCTTTAAAAAATATGCTTTAAAAAATTATTATTTTATAAAAAATTTATTAATTTAGAAATAACATTATTAAATAGATTTCTTTCAGAATTTATTAAATTTAAAAAGGTGTTAAAGAATATTATTAGTAATTAAAGTAATTATCTAATGAGAGACAGATGCGGGAAGATTTTGGCGAGAATGATTGTGGGCTGTCACGTGTCATCCCAATATATCTTTTTACTAGAGTAGGTAGATTTTCAGTTTTCGTTTTACTTGTGTCATTAATCATTAAGAAAGGTAGACAATTTGATATAACTAAATTGGTAATTTTTAAATGCAAGACTCATAAAAATATTGTTATTTGCATATCACTTTAGTCAAAAGTTATAATATTGAAGTTAAGCTTTTACAAACCCTAGTTTAAAACAGTACAATTGTTAAAATTGCATAACTAAAAACCCAAAAGTGATTGTTTTCTCATAAATTATTAAAATCCTTTCTAAAATTTGTTGCTTTTTTGCAATCATGTTCCTTAAAATCATCTAAAGTTTCAATTGTTGCTTTAAAATTTCTTTTGTACATTGTTTGAGCCTAAGTTGTACATTTTTTACTTACCTTATACAATGAAGATAGCTAATACCGATTTATTAATTTGTTTTTAATCAAATCTTGATAACCAAACCATCTAACCGTATCTATTAGAGAAAAGTTAAAAGAGCATTATATGGAGTTGGCCGTTTTATATACAAACAAATCAATAACTGTTTTTTTGGTGTGGTTTTTCATCGAATCATGAGAGGAAAAAATATTAGGACTTTTTTAATTCATTATCTACAAGAAAATAAAGGAAGAAAATTTTTGAAGGTGCTATTTTCATCTAGAGAAAACGTAACACCTACGCGGTTTGTTTAAAGTAAAAGAAAATCATCTGAATCGTCAAGTAAATGTTTGTGGTTCAATACCTTTACAACATACACATCAAAGAAGAGAGATCTTATGAAGGAGATGATGAATTCGAGAAGGATAAAAGATGAAGAAGCTGTAAAATTGTCGGCAGAGCAACGAGAGACCATCCAAGAAAAACAATATGACCAAGATGTGAAGACGTTTACTAATGTGCACGTCCATGCAAGCGAACCGATGTTGAAATAAATTTTACCCGAAAACATTCAATAGCATAAAAATATAATTGGCCTATTTAATTTCGTTTTCTTAATTTGATGTTTTTTTAATTTCAGTTATGTAATGTTTTATATTTAATACAATTTTAGTGTTATTTGTGTTTTTAAATATGCAATTTATTCTAAATTAAAAAAAATGTACGAGGGTATTTGAGGGAACTGATGTCACCGTAATTTAAGGTAAATAAAGGTGCACTTTAAAACTCAAAAGAGCAAACATTTAATGCATGGTTTACGACCTCAAATTGCATGCCTATGCCTTTGTGACTCGATTCAGGCATGTGTCGGCTTTTGGTTTCAAAAGCTGTTTATTATTTTATTATTATAATTATTTTGTATTATATTTTGTATTTCTCTTATAACTTTAAAAATATATAGTTATTTAAAAGTATGGACATACTAGTACAACGTACTTAATTTTATCTACGTATAGATATAAGTTTCATTTTTAAACCAATACCGGTCAAATATAATATATTATTAATTTTTTTTCAAGAACATAATGTATTTTTAGAAATTACGAATATACTATTGCGATATAATTATGTCTACGCACGTTTTGTGATAAATTTTATACGAAATCGAGCCTCGCAAAGCGCAACCAAAACATGTTATCTAAGTATAATATATATCTATTGTTTTTCAAAACATCGTAACTATTTTTTATATTCCAACTAAATCGTTACGATATGCTTATCTCAACATATGTTTTGATATAACTTTTACCTGAGCGGCGCAACGCGTCGACGTAAAACTAGTATACGTTAAAAATGAAAGAGTAGAGAGAGCATAAAACATAACATTTAACGGGACACGTGTAAAATATGCTGTGACGGCCAAGGAGGAGGGTAGGTTTAAGCGACGGTTTTGATTAATTTGAACCAACATGAAGATTTTGTGGATCTTAATTTTCAATCAATTATTCAGCCGTTCAATAAAAAAAATTATTCAGTGTTATTGGAAGCTTCCTACTCTTATTCTAGAGTGATATATTAACTTAATAATTTCCTCTAATAGTTGTGATCAAAACATACACTGAAAAATAGATCTATTAATTAATAATGTTACAAAACCATTTTTGTTTACTTTATCGGTTTTAATTTAACAAATATGAGATAAAATAAAATTTGTAATCTAATAGAATATACTAATAAAATTAAATATACAGTAAAACTTTTATAATTTAATACTTGATAAATAATAATCTTGATAAAATTAATAATTTGTTAAGTCCTTATAAAATTGAATTCAAATTGATAAAATAATAATTTTTTTGAAATCCTAATCTAAATATATTGGTCTTAACGAAATTATAAATTAATCTATATATATATATATATACTACTATATAATACATCTCTATCCATAGAGATGTAATTTTGGCAAAATTACAAGTTTTAAAGCAACATGTACAAATGAGTGCATCACATTTAAAAGGGGTAGAATAGGGATTTGATTAAAATTTTAAGACACTTTAGGGGTAATATGGTAATTTTATCAATTAATTTTATAAAACTTGATATTTTTGCCCTTGTCTCTTTCATGTATTTAATAAATATTATTAATATATTATTTAATAATATAATATTATATAATTCACTTCATTAAATTTTATTTTATTTATGATACTATAAATTGATATTTTTATAACTAAATAATATTTTAATTAAGTATATTATTTTATTTAAATATTTAAGTATATAACTTATATAAATCTTCATATTTATAATAACTATAATACTAATAATTTTCTAGGAGCATATTATAAGTTTAATAATTTTAATATTTATCTATATTTGTTACAATAAAAATGAGAGGAGGATAGAATGATAATTTTACATATGGATTAAGACACCCATATGAAAAGTAATGCTTAAATTTCAAAAAATTAATCATTTTATTTCATTTATGCCCTTACAATAAAATATAATATATGATTGCTTATAATACAAATGCTAAAACATATATACATGGTCAAACAAAATCGCCATTTACTTTCAATGTCGTTTATATATTGTGATTGAGCACTAATCCCTTTTTTTTTCTTTATCAGTTGTTAACAACTCAATAACAATCAAAATGATAATTTATGGTGATAATTTATGGTGATAATTTCTCCATTAACTTTCTTCGGTATATGCAAATCACCATAAAAAACTAACTCTGATGATCATAAAACTCTAACCTACATTCATAAAATAATCCTCCCTAAAATCTAGGTAATAAATGATTTCTGACCTTAAATACCACCCATATTTTCACTATTCTTATTGGAATATTATGATTGTCTTAAAGACTTTTGTAATATACGTAATTATTTTCTTTTATTTAATTTTTTCAATAATTATGTTTTGATTTTTTAATTTACGTCATAACGCGCCGAGCCGATACCGACTAAAATCAAATTCCCAAAAAATCATGCAACAACTATACCGCCGCAACGCGCGGGTATTTCCAATAATTTATAAAGTATAACTAAAGGACAGTTTAGTAATTTAATACCAAAACTAAGACGCTAGACTTCCCACATAATTTTTCTTTCGGATATACCCGTAACCCTAAATCCCTAAATCCCTGATCCTCCCATCGACAGTTGAATCTGAAGTAAAGTGAATCGTCGCTGACTTCAATCCTCACCAATTCACCACTACTACCTTCCATCTTACCCTTCTGATGAAGTGCTTCTTGAATGGCAAGTGTTTAGATTTTAGGTGTTTTTAGTTCATTTTCGTTGAGATTTCACATGGTGAGTCAATTCTAGGTTAGTTTTTTTGTATTGTGGGTTTATTGAAAATTTGAATTTTGTTTCTAATACTCTTTTCAGAACCATTTTGCAAGTTCTTTTTGAATTAGGATTGGACTTCAATTGAGTGTTCTGAGGTAAATATTTCACTAATGTTATAAAATTGACATAAAAGGCTATGATTTATAGTTATGTTTTCATCATATTCGAATTTCTTATCTAATGATTAGATCCAGGCTACCATCAACAATTAGTTGGTTGTGGTTTTGCCTTCATTTTTCGGTAATGATATGGATGTAGGCCAATATGGTTTAATTTTAGGCTTGAATCTGTTTAATGGTTTATAGTTTAAGATGAGTTATATAGATTAATACATTCTTAGAGTTATATGTCATAAAAATGTAATGTTGTTTGATTTAAGGTGCTTGTTACAATATTTACACTATTATCTTGCTCAACTATGTTGCTACATTTCGTTTTAAGGTGGCTTTTTGTTGTGACATAACAACCTAAGTTATGTAACCAAAACTGGCTGCAACATTTTGTTAAATAACCATACCAGGGTATGCTAACATGAGTTTCAAATTTATAGTTGTAGATTCTATAGAAAGATAAAATCTAACACCAAGTACCTCTGTATAGACATGAACAAAGAAAATATACAAGCAAATGGACATGAACAAAGAAAATATACATGCTGCTAAATTAAAGAGCCCACCAAAACGATTACTAGAGCATGTGTTACAGCTTTGGGCATATTTGGAGATCTACCCCCACTACACCTTAAGGAGAAAAAAGAATTTATCATGTTCTACAACCTAAATCTTAAAGAGGGTCCTTGTATAGCAAGTTGTCTCTAACTTTTTTTCAAAGAAGAGTTGTTCTTAAGGATGTCACCAATATGTTAAATTTCAAATAGAACTATAGCATTAGTGATGCGTGTTGATATTACTGGTTGTCAGACTAGCAAGCAACACAAGAACAATATTATCGGAAAGAATGTCTTGGTGGTACTAATATTTTATGTGGCCCCTTAGGTTCGGAAAGGAAACAAAAGCAACATAAGATATGATTGAGCAAAGCATAAAGGAACTAAAAGAAAAAAACTTTACAACTAAAGATGGTGTTAATGATGTAGAAAGGGAACCAAGTATTGCTCTTTGAAACTCTTTGTTGAAAGGTAATATAGAGTTAAAATTTTTATAGCTTAAAGGATCACAAACTAGCCATTAGTCACTGCTTATTTTTTCTTGAGACTCTTGTTTATAATCAAAGTTAGATTGTCGCATTGTGTAGTTGAAATCAAGATCAACCAACTAGAGGGTGGAAATGATCAAACTATCATTGACATTGATTATAAGAACAATGATCCTCTGATTTATAGATTATATACAACCATTTACGTGTAGCAGAGGTCTTCTTAGCTGTTGATCCGTGTAACCTTTCACCAATTACTACCACGTTCTTTACAACTTTTATACACATGGAAATCAACAAGATTTTTCTAACATTAAATAATGCCATTTACTTTTACCTTTTGTTTTTATATTACATATATAATTTACTAAAGGCCTCTGTTTTAGCCGGAGAGAAAGAAAGAGATGCAAATAACAAGTGGATATTGGAAAAAAAGGATTTTTTGGCCAATAAGAAACAGAACCTTTAACATTTGTAAGTAAAAGAATGTGGATGTCAAGGTAGGCTTTAAAGAATAATTTTGGTTTAAAATTTTCATTTATACAATAATCATATAACAATCATTATTTTCTATACTTAAAAAATATTTGTTTTGCATTACATTTTTTGTTACAGATCTTCTATCTAAGCTACAACTACCTTGATTTGTTTTATGCATGTTTACTTTTTATATATTTTGATACTTATTCATGAAATGGACCATTCATTTTCTTGTTATTATTTGCTTTTCAATGGGCTATTGACTATAAAACTTTGATGTTTTCTAATGTTTAGGTTTATGAAGAATATAGGGCTACGAGATGATACATTTTACCTACCACTTACTCTTATTGATCGATATCTATCTGAACATTGAAAAACAAAGACTTTAATTTCTCGGCATCATATGCATGCTCATTGCCTCATAAGTTCTCTTTTTTGTTTATTGAGTTGGCATAAATTATTATTATTTCATTCTTATCAATAAATGATTCACCTACTGTCTACTTCCATTTATAACACAATCTTTTTGTATATTTGATCATTGACTTTTTTTAGGAAGTATGATGATATCATTGCTCCATGATTTGAAGACTTCTGTGTCATCACAAACAAAACCTATAATGGAGAGTGAATGTTATATACATATACTAACTTTTACTTGTTTTGACCACTTACCCAACTCGATCATTTTGACCCCTTGATAAAATCTTAATGTTAATGACTAAGCTTACATATCATGGAGAGTGAATGTTATATACCAGGTGACCCGTTCATTAAAATTATTTAGTCAGATCATGTTCTATATTCAACATGTGGATGCAGTAGCCATGCAAGTTTTATAGTATTTGGTACAATACTTGAAGCTGGATGTACAATTCATATTTAGTTCTGGTGATATCATTTGAATTCTTGGCCGGTTGGCCCTTAACCCACGTTGAATATCATGTGCTAGTTAGTACTATAGGTTTCAGTTTCCTTTAGTTTAGGATGCGTGTATTGTATAGATCCTACATTTATTGTTCTTGTATTTTCAAAGTTTAGGATGTGTCTACTGTATAAATCCTATATTTATTGTTCTTATGTTTTCACATTGGACATAGAGTTTATGAAGAAGAACTGTGTTGATTTCTCTGAGCATGTGAGTTAAATTGATAGTTTATGCTAGCTCAATAGTGACACGTGAGGTGGTGTTCTTAGACTCGATTCCCTAACCGTAGTGGTGTATCTCTAAGTTTGGTTAGATATCATTGACCTATCGTTTTTTCAGTGGTGAATCTGTATCCAAATGAACTGTAGATCTATCTTACTTTTGCACATTGCATTTGAACTGGTGTTGCTCGGGTCCGATTCCTATCAGTGAAGTTTTCGATGTGTTGGGCTTCCATCTTTCTGTTCCAACTATGTACAAGTTCCTTAGGTGAATCTCTACTTTCACTCTTTCATTATAAGCATCTAAACACTTAACGTTGTATTATGCGTGATATCTATCATTTATGTATGAGATTTATATTAGCAGCTTGAAGTTCATACAAGGTTGGCATCGTATAACTAGAATATCTGGCAAACTATTTAGTAGAATTAAGTGTAGTGTATGTTATATTGTTATTTACTTTTGACTTATTAACTTATGAGAAGTTAATAAGTAAAAAAATGTTTGGCAAAATCAAAAGGACTTTTTATATAGGATAAAAATGAGGTTTTGAAAAGTAAGAGGAGAGTACTTATTGAATTTAAAACTATTTTTGGTTTAATTTTATATTATATTATTCTACTACCTCATATTAACTATTCTCATTTTTAAAGTATGTCTTTTTTGTCATTTTACAACAACGTTTTAGTTCATAAGCTAATCCAAACATATTTTTTTAAAACTCTTTTTCAAAAGTCATAAGTTATTAAGTTCTTTTTGTAAAAGTTTTTTTCAATCAAAATAAGTAATCCCAAACATACCCTAAGTGTGGTCTTCTAATTTTTGCTATTTCTTGCCTCAGTTGTGTTCTTAGCCAAGTTGACACTTTATCACATTGAATATTTGTGGGCCTGTTTAGAATATTTTTGTATTTAATTTTAATATGCAATTCCACATTTGGCAGAATAAATATTGTTTGAAAACATGTTTACGTTACACTTTGGTTTATTTTCTATAAAATAGTTTATTATTTTAAGGTGGCAACTAATTATGTTGGTATAAATTGATTTGTGTATGTTAGTGTCAAATGGTGCTCCTTAATTTTGGAATTCAAACCGGTGAAACCTTGCGCTTTGACCCACCACGAAGCACATGTAACATTTGCTAACCTTTGAACACTCTTTTGTTTGATGTTTAAAAAACAGTAGTAACTATTCATATGTTGCTCGTATTTTGATGTTAATAACACTCAGATGATGTAAATAGCAACACGTCATAGCATGATCGTGTTTGATACAGTCGGAATAGAAAGATAGTTAATTGACATGTTGATTTACGAGAATACCAAGAACAATTCTTCTAACTATCGTTGATTCACAAAGAATACCGATAATCAGGGTTTACACTAACACACACTGTGATAAGAGAAAAACATATTTTTATCATAAACTTCAATAATATTTCATCCATTCCTTACAAGCATATAAAGAAACAAAACCAAAGTCGAATGGGCCACAAAACATAAACGGGCCAAAAACTGGGCCAAACGTAAAGTTCAACAAAATGTAAAAATAAGACAAAAATTGAAATAACTAATAAAATAAGCCGTTTTTGGGCCAAAAAAATGACTCAAACCGCCTATGGCTGTTTGTGAAAACGTGCTCCTCGGTCCAACGGTCGTTTTGACTGGTCCCGGGCTCAAAACGAAGACTTCTAGCCCAAGTTATAATCATTTCAGTGAAGCCCTTTTGATAAGAGATCTTGGGCCTCCAAAAAAGCTAAAGCTTACTCATCCATATTTGGGCCCACATCAGTGTTCGTGTTGATCTAAGTTAAATGGTTAAACTAACAGAACTTTTGCTTGATTTTCCTAAACCACAAGGATGTTGGTCATCTCGTAATAGTTAAAGTACATAGTGAAAGTTGTAACATCCCTGTTTCATATCTTCATATGGGTAGTCCACTATTTACCACCTTGTATTGTACAACATTAATCACCTCACTAACGTACAATGACCCCGCAGCGAAGCGCGGGCTCAAACACTAGTATATATATATACACTATTATATAAAGCATTTGAGGAGGAAACAAATGTAATTTTGCTTAAATTTTAAGACACATAAAACAACATTTTAAGCACAAAGTACATGTGTTTTATGCAATGGTTTTTAAATTGCCCCTACTAAATAAACTTCTCCTAATTAATACATTGTTTAATGCATATTGATTATTTAATTCATAAATTAAGTATAAACTTATTTATTAAAATTTAAATTGAAATTTAATTTACATTTAAAATTTATATTTTTATAACTAAATTATATTTAAGTTAAGTATTATATTATTTAAATAAATAAGCATATAACTACTAAATATTTACAAAATAATAATAATAACAACAACAATAATAATAATAATAATAATAATAATATAATCAGTGTTTATAGCATGTTAGTTGCATTACGATCTTCAAAAGAGACTTGGTGACACCCGCCGAATCGCGCGAGTAAACTCACTAGTAATTATTAAAATATTATAAAATTCTAGGATTGTCTAGTAAATGTACATGAAAATCTAGATCTATGTACATTGAATTTGATAATTTCATTAATGTATTAATAAACATGGGAATTTTGAAGATACTTGTTTATGTTTTATTCGAATAGGTAAAGTGACCAGATATGAAACTTTGAAGATCAATGTATTAATTTGAGAGTTGTTCATGAATATATGCCAACTTTTAAATTAAAAATTATTAACTTATCGATATAATATATATATCGCTAAATTAATTAAATATCCCGATCCTTACATCATTAGTTTATAAAGATTTTACTGTATATTTTTCGTCTTGAATAAATGATTCTTTTGGTTGACTTAATTTGTTTTAGGTGTTAAAACTGATAACATGGTTTATAACTCACTATATTTACGTAATGATTCACTTTTAACAATTTTGATTGATTTGTTTTTTTTGTTGTTAAAAATTAATTTTTTTACATGATCTCGAATAAATTTTTAGAATTTATAATACCAATAACGTTCAAGAGTGTCTCAAAATTATATAAACAACATTTGTAATAGCAACTAATGAGGTGGTATGTAGATTCATCTTTGATTGTTTCGGAGTTAGTCTGCCCTCAATTGATAAGGAGGTGACTTTTGAAGTAGTGATGAAGCTTAAACATTTTCGTATGGGAGATGGAGTGAAATTAAATTTTTTAGGTGGGGCAAACTTGATATTTATATAAATTTTACACTATCGAATTAAATTTTAACACTACTAACGAGAAAAGTGTGTTGGGTTGGGGGGTATGATCCTCCTCCAACGTTTTCAAGAACCTAATTTGTTCTCGATATAATTAATGATTTGCTCTGGTTACGAAATATACTCATACTTGTTCACGTATGTAGACCAAGATACAAAAATGAGAATTCTCCCATTCGACATTGAGCAATCAAGCCATTTGGTCAACAACTTATGAATCAATGCGGACATTGAGAGCTTGCTCTTTTTGAGTTAAGTTTTAACCAAACGCAGGGTCAAAACATCTATGAACGCGACTAGGTTAGCTAAGTTATGTTTTGAACATCTCCCCAGGGTTCATAACTGAACGCGACTAGGTCAAAATATCAAAACATCTATTACCGATCTGAGACGATTTGACAACACTTTAGATATCATCCTGTATATGCTACCAAGTAAAAAAAATGGGTCTATAGTCATCAAGGTTAAGCGTGGGTCGGTAACTTTTAGAACGAGAGCAATGTATGATGAGTTGTATACTTCTTGAAAAATTAACAATTGTTAACTATAGGACCGTCTTCTAAATTTCAGATGTCTTGTGTCAATACTTTGAATAAGTCATTTCTAAAACATATAATTATTAAGAGATTGAATGAGAGGCTCCTCAAAAAAAATGTTTTTGACTTGCTAGGCCGGTCTAGAACCTATGATTAGAAATAATTTATGTTATCATATACGTTAATCGACTAATAGTATTAAATTTTTTTTAAACCTCTTGAACATGAGTCCTATATGGTCGTCCATACTACACTTTTAAAAACAACCCTAGCAAGAATGTGCGATTATGTTTTAACAAGTTCGAAGTTTAACCCGTCAAACCTCGAGGCATTGTCATTTCCACATCCTTACACACGTTCTTTCATCTCGGACACCAGGAACGGGCGACGCCATACCTCGTTCCTCGTCACAAACGTATTAGTTACTTCACAAACATCAAAGGACATGGACCATCCATCCAATACAAACGTTCAATAAACGATGTAGCGTATTTACTCTCACCTAGCGACATCGAGCCCATTCAAAGGAGTGGGACTCCTCTCCTTTGGAGCACTGATCGACACCCAAATCCTCAATACAAATTAATCCAAACCGTCGCTTAAACCTACCCACCCCTTAGGTCGCCACTGCCTATTTGTCCTCTTTTTCCACCACATATTCTTTTTATAAATATCTCTCTTGATTCTCATTCTAATCTCGTGCTAAATTCCATAGCTCCATTACTATTTCATTCAATTCACAATCACTTCATTCTTTCACCCCATGGCTATACCAGCAAAAACCTCCTTCATTTTCACTTCTTCCAGGGGAGTCGACTCTGTCGACCCCCCGCTGGCGAAGCTAGCGTTCGCCAGTTTTCCGGCGACGACATCGTTTGAATGTCGACAGAAAACGACGTTGGCTCTGAAAAACTTAACGCCAGTTAGGTGTTCCAGAACGCCGGCGTATGTCGTCGACGTTGACGTCAAAACCAACGGGAGTGCGTTCACGAATGATTCGGATGATTCCAATGGTAATTAAGAACTTAAACTATAAGTTGCTATATTGTAACTTAATTTGTCAGTGTGCTTTTAACTTTTTATATGTGCATTATGCAAAAGTCACATTTGGACATTTGGACTCATACAGGGTCCAGTGTTAACGGAACTTGTACTAACGGAAGTGGATCTACGAACATTGTATGGCATAAATGTTCCGTCGAGAAAATCGACCGTCAGGAGTTGCTTCAGCAAAGAGGTTGCGTTATTTGGATCACTGGTCTCAGTGGTTCGGGTTAGTTTCATCGGTTTCCTTTCAACTTTTTTGTTCATCTAGTCGTATCGATGGCGATTGCATCATAATTTGATAAATTGACTTGTTACTATAGTAGCATAACTTACTATTCAAAGTTTTTTTTTAACTCTTATCATTACTTCAGGAAAGAGCACTGTAGCTTGTGCGTTAACACGCGCGCTTCACGCGCGAGGGAAGCTGACGTACATTCTTGATGGTGACAACGTTAGGCATGGTCTTAACCGTGACCTAACGTTTAAGGCGGAGGATCGTGCCGAGAATATTAGAAGAATTGGTAACAAGTTTTTACCGGTTTTCGAGTGTAAATCGTGTAATTAATAATATGTTACAGATGTTCTAATGATATGATGTTATATGGTTTTTTTAGGAGAGGTAGCTAAGCTATTTGCTGATGCTGGAGTTATTTGCATAGCTAGCGTTATATCTCCCTACAGAAAAGATCGTGATGCTTGTCGATCTATACTTCCAGAAGGGGATTTTATTGAGGTATTTTTTTAAATAATTGTCTTTATTAACATAACGCATTTCAAATTGCCACTAGGGTAGTAGACCAGTGGTAAATTCAAGTTCAAACCTAATAGAAAGTAGTTTATGGTATAATTTAAAAGTAGTGTAGATTTGCTGTTAAAAATGTAACATTCTAATTAATCGACAGGTATTCATGGATATCCCTCTACGTACATGTGAGGCTAGGGACCCAAAAGGCCTGTATAAACTTGCACGCGCTGGAAAGATTAAAGGTAAATCTAGCAGTCGCCTTACGATTAGCACATTGTGAATAATTCAATTATTCATGTATAATCTTCACAGGTTTTACTGGGATTGATGACCCGTACGAGGCACCGCTAAATTCCGAGGTATGTTTGCTAAGTCCAAATTTTTAACGTGTAATTTAACAATATGCGAGACTAATTTTCGAATATCTGAAATACTTGCTAACATTACAAACCTATGAAAATGTGTTGTGTAGATTGTTATACAACAAGGAGAGACCTGTCCTCCACCTGGGGTTATGGCGGATAAGTAATCTCCTATTTGGAATCCAAAGGGTATCTACAGGCGTAGCGCGTCGAAATGATCAACAAGACGTTGAAAGAGAAAAAAATCATGGAAATTGATTGTTTCTCGGTTCAGATTCGAGTCATGGGTGCAAATAATATGTTGATCAACTAGCATGTTGATTGTGTTAGATTGTTGTGTATTTGAAATTATAATAAAAATGTGTATTATTGATTAGGTATTTATTATAAAATATGTTGTGTGGCATGTGTAAATTGTGAATGGTGCTCTTCTGTCATATTGTAAAGGAAGAGTCTTTTATTTATGAAGATATGTTTATATAGTTCAAATTGGACACAATTCGTAGATACTAACTTGACAGTTAAGCTTTACAATATGCAACGAATCAAATCATAGCTCGAAATCTATAGTAAAACATGGGAGAAAAGGGTTATTCTGTCACTGAGCAACCTATTAAATATTATAATAGATTGACAAATTGATAAATAAATTTATTATAAAATGATAAACAAAATCAATTTTGTCCAATTTATTGGTATTCAATTGAAAGCTACTTGTTACCAAACTATTGCGACAACAAATAATGCACGTGACATTCAGCTGTCAATTTAAAGAACTATAATTTTTTTTATTGTTTTGAAATAATTTGAGAAGAATAAATGTTGAGCTGTATTATAATTTTCATAGAATGCATATATTTATTGTACTAATAAGGGGTAATGATTTTTTTTAACGGCGGGTAATCATTAACTAAGAAAGAAACAAAATTACCTATCAAAATTTGTCTCCTATTATGTTTTTAACTTGTCTAGAAAAAGGGTGACGGATATGAAACTTCATTCAACGCTATTACTTGAGGGACTATGTCTTATTATAATAAGGTGAAATCAAAAAATATTGAATAATAAAAGAAAAAATCATTGAAAAGTTAGTGGAAAACTATCGAAATACAAACACTAATCACTAACTCAAAGAGCATAAACGATCACTACAATAAAAAGATCCTATCGCGACTAGATTTATAGCGACGACATGATGTTGTCGCTATAAGTCACCTAAGGCGATGACATGTCGTCGTCATAGGATCACTAAAATTTTTGGCTATTCTAGCCTTATGGCAACGACTTGTCGTCGCCTTAGGGTGACCTACAGCGACAAAAAAGAAGTCGTCGCCATATGGTTATTTTTTACATTTTGATTTATTTAAAATAACGCTAGAAGTTTAAAAATTATGTGTGGACTTAAGGCGACGATATGTCGTCGCCATAGGTCAAAACATTTTTTTCTTTTTTTTCTCCTGAAATAACTAGGAGGGAAATAATCTCGCCATTATGAAAACTTTATGACGATCGTCGCCATAGGTCAAATATTTTTTTCCTTTTTTTCACTCCAAATGACTAGGAGGGAAATAGTCCTCCATTATAAAATTCCATGGTTGTTGTCGCCGTAAAATTTTCATAATGACGGGACTTGTCATAAGGTTTTATGATTTTTTAATATGATATTAATAGAAGTAATAATTATGATTATAAATATTATTATTATTACTATTATTATTATTAATATTATTAATTTATGTACATGTTATTGTTATTGTTATTATAAGTAATATTATTATTTTTATTATAAGTAATAATAATATACTAATAAATATTATTATTTAATTAACCATATGTATGTTTATATTTTTTTTAAATCTTATATGCTTTTAATTTATTTTGTAAATGGAACAAAATCTTATTAAATGTGAATTTTTGAAAGAAAGATAAAAATAAGTTAAGACTACTATTTTTTTAAATATAAAATGAATCTCAGTTGTATAATATAGATTAACTATTGGGTGAAGTATAAGAGTGTATTTCCATTTTGACTAAATGATATATGTTCAATCATCTAATCATTTATTTTCTTAGTTAAAAAAAGGAAAAAAAACTATTTTATATGTTGTGATAATTATAATTATTAACAATTTGCGTGAATCATGGTCAAATATATTAGGTTATGATGGTTGGGGTCGATTACATTCGTCAAAAGTTAGCTATGATCCAATAATGATCATTGGTGTTAAATTAAACATGATTTTGGTAATTTACACAAAATTATCCTTATTAATTGTAAGTTAAGTTTGTTTATGCTTAGCTATCATCAATGAATGTCAAAAAAATTCAGATATGTTCGGTTATGATTATTAGGGTCGATCAAAAAGTTAGCTATGATTGAATTACGATGATGAATATTAATTATGCAAATCGATTGTAATCTATGGGAAATGATGCTTATTAACGATAGTTATTTTTATTTACGCTCAACTATCATCAATAACTGTTAAATAAGACCAAATATTTTAGGTTATGATAATTATGACCGGTTACATATGTCAAAACTTAGCAATGCTATGATCATGGTGTTAAATTAAACAAAATGTTGATAATTTACGGGAAATTATGCTTGTTAAAGGTAAATTAAGTTTATTTATACTTAGTTATCATCAATGAGTGTAAAAAAGGTCAAATATGTTCACATGTTCTCGCCATAAGGTTTTAAAAAAAACATTTTAATTTTTTATTAAAATAAAAAATTAGTTGGACCTATGGCGACGACATGTCGTCACCATAGACTGAAAATAAAATTATTTTTTAATTTAAATTCAATATGAAAATTGTTTCCCCACAAAATAAAATTATTTTTTAATTTAAATACAATATGAAAATTAGCTCTTGCAACTGCTCCATCAACTCTTTCATCTCCGTCGGAGCCAATCGATACGGTGCCTTGGCAACAGGTTGGGCACCCGATATCAAGTCAATATGGAACTCGATCTCACGGTCAGGTGGCACTCCTGATAAGTCTTCTGAGAATACGTCTGGAAAGTCACACACAACCAATACATCGGATAGTTGTGGTGTTGGCGTATCAACATCCTTTACATAGGCCAAGTAGGCACTACATCCACGCCTCATACACTTTCCCGCCACCGCCATTAAGATTACCTCGGGATCGTAGTAACCCGATCACCATAAACCGTCACTGAACTACCATTAGGCGCTGTCAAACGAATCATCTTCTTGCGACACACAATGTTCGCCTCGAATCCGCCAACCAATCCATCCCAAGAACCAAATCAATACCACCTAAGGTCATCACGAACGGTCTAACAGGAAACTTATGACCCTCAAGTTCCACATCACAGTTCTCTATCATCTCAGAACTCCTGGTAGACTTACCTATGGTAGTTTCTACATCAAAGGGCGCATCAACACGTCTACTACTAACAGGTAGCTTAGCACAGAAAGCAGCAGAAATAAAACTTTTTACTGCACCCAAATCAAATAACACAGAAGCTAAAGTTTGGTTCACCAGAAACGTACCAGACACAACATCAGGGTCCGTCCTAGCTTCTTCCTGTGTCATAGTGAATGCCCTGGCGCTCGCCCTTGTTACCTCACCTCCCGTCTTCTTCGCCCCGGAACTCTCAACCCTTGGCTTCTTGCAATCCTTACTTATGTGACCCTCTTCACCACAGTTGAAGCACCGGACCGTTCGACAGTCCTTAGCCATATGCCCCGGCTTCCCACATTTGAAGCACATATTCAACCCTAGCCTACATTCCCTGCTATGTTCTCTCCCCCACCTACCACACTTCTTTATACCAACACCTGATGCGACCATACGGCGGTCGTCCACCCGTGCCTTCTTGTTACCCGTCGAGGCATCACCCCGACCAAACCTCTTCTCCTGCCAGTTTCGATCACCACCACTTTTCTTGACACCTTCAGCCACCACCACCGTCCTCTCATCATACAGTCTCACTGCCAAATCCACCGCCGACCTAAAGGGGCTCGGCCGGGCAGCGATTATGTGCCTGCGAATATCCGCTGGCAAACCCTGAATATACCTCTTGATTTTTCGAGACAGGGGTGTCACCTGATCCGGAACCAGACATGCCATCTCGTTGAACTTTATGGTGTATTGCTGGTGCGTCATGGTTCCCGCCTCTAGTTGCAAGAACTCCCTTTCGACCTTGTCCATTTCTCGATGAGGACAAAACTCCTCATCACCAACTTTTTCAGCTTAGAACATCTCATCCTCCCAATGGCCCTGCTACCCTCAGCTTGGACAATGTTGTCCCACCAACATAGAGCTGATTCCATAAAAGAGTGGGTAGCGAACTTCACCTTCTGGTCCTCTCGGCACTCGCTGATATAAAGTACAGCCTCCATTTCCCTCACCCACCGGTGAGCAGCAGCAGCAGTGTCGTTACCATCAAAAGTTGGGGGCTTGCATCTCATAAATGCCCCATAGTTATAGCCTCGTGCCGCCTCCGGCGCAGGCTCTTCTTCTTCCTCTTCCTCATCATTAGAGGGAACCGTTTCCGGCTCCGGTTGTTCCCGTCCTCCTGAGGACCTGTTTCTCTCCCTTCTTTCCCCTCTCATATAGCCTTGATAACTTCAGTCATTACATACGGTAAGATCGTTTGCATGACCTGATGAACTTCTTCTACAACAGCCTCCTTTACTAAGGCTCTCAGATTGGCGCTCAATTGATTGGCACTCCGTCGCCACCCTACGGATGAGGGTCTCTGGTTCTTTCGGGAACCACCTTTTCAACTCTGGGTCTCCCTCTCTTGGGTCACGGTTCAGCACCGTGACCTCCACCCCGTGAAGCTTTCGAAGATCTACCACCGGCCATCACGCACACTGAAAGATTCAAACACTAACATGGTCATTCAAGGGAACAGTTCAGTTTATGTCAAGTATAGTAAGTCTCTAATTACAGTGGCCAGTTATGATTAGCCACTTACTTTACTCTTCATACCCCAAGCATTACCTGTCCTGACTACATCAGTATTTAAATCTACATACATCACATAACCACATACCATGCGCACATAAACCCGTTTAACTTTACGAAATACTTGATGGCACACAGCTACTCAAATTGGCATTCCATTCCCTTTCCGTCCCATTCTCAGTTTAAGTTAAGGTTTATTTTGAAAATTTACCCATTTCACTTAAACTTTGGCTCTGATACCAACTTGTAAGGCCCCGTTCCCGGGACGCCTATAGTTGGTCATTCATCGCCCATAAAATATATAATTACATATAACTTCCATAAAACATCACAGCGGAAATGACAAAATAGACATCTCATTTCATTATAAAAGCTTTTGCAAAATAATACATCGTAATTCGATTACAAACCCCAGTTGCATTACATCACAAAAGCATTATAAACATGGATGCCATCCCAAAAGAGCTGAGTAGCCCCTCGTGCCATCCTCGGCAACTATTACCTGCCAACTGGAAACACATAAAAGTCAGTGTTGCTGAGTGAGTTCTAGTTTTATATAAACATACTTTGCTCTCATTCAAACCATTCTTTACTTTCTTTCAAATCATACTGCACTTTACATTCATTTGTGACCATACAACATACATACACATCGATAATATAATTATTATCTTTTATTACATTCGTTAACTTTTGTTCATTGTATACGTTCGTTCTCCCGAGTCTGTTGCGACAACAGGGTCGCTCACCTCATTGGCAATCTCAACGATTGCATGCTATCCGAGTCTCTTGCAACAACAGGGTTGCTCACCTCATGGGCAATCTCAAAGATTGCATGCTATCCGAGTCTCTTGCAACAACAGGGTTGCTCACCTCATTGACAATCTCAACGATTGCATGTTATCCGAGTCTCTTGCAACAACAGGGTTGCTCACCTCATTGGCAATCTCAACGATTGCATGCTATCCGAGTCTCTTGCAACAATAGGGTTGCTCACCACATATATGTGCTTGCAAGCCTTTCCTTCGTTCATTTATCATTCAATAATGCATGCATTCTTACTTCATATTCCTCCTTTATTATCTTTCACTTTACGTTACATACACTTCATTCATTCATTAGCATGACACGTAAAGCCACAGGAAAGATAAACATACGTCATAACAAGGAACATAACATACACAGTCATCACAACATACATGGCAACATCATACATACATAACATACATTATGCATAAACATGCAACATCATCATCATCATGCCCAACATGCTCTCTAAGGCCTCAATCATCATCATACACGCTCTTACGAAAACCTTTACGTCAAAACTTACATTTGCACTTTCCCCCGAAAGTCAGAAGTCAAACTACACTTTCCTTCGAGTGCAACAGCCCTATTCAGGCGTATGGACACCCCTCAGTCGCATGGCCTCCATGCAACTGAACATCATGCGAATGAACAAATGTGGATGGACACTCATGCGAATGAACACCCAATTGTGCGAATGGACTAATGCGGATGAGCACTAATGCGATTGGACCCTCGGTCGCATGACCTCCATGCGACTAGCCCCAATCGTGCGAATGGACCCTCAATCGTGCGAATGAACCCCAATCGCACCCCCTTCGTCCGTATGGCCTCCAATCGCACTCCAGTCGGTCGTCTAGCCCTAGCTGATGCAGAATGCAGTTCCAGCCGAACGCAAACTGCCCTTTTCGACCTCCGAACTCATCTAAGCCCCTTCTAAGCCCAAATCGACCATCCTAAACCTTAGGGGTGCATACCACAACACCATTCAAGCACAAACAAGCCCGAAAACAAACTCTAAACGCATCACAAACAACACACCCAAATGGGTCAAACACACATACATACAAAAAGGGTTTTCTATGCTTTCCAGCCCTAAAATCGTTTGAAAACAAGTAAAAGTGGGGTCCTAGAACTCACACAAATGACACCGAGAAGTAGAGCTTCGGTTTGGCTTGCTACACGACGATTTTGCTCGCTTGAATCTACCTGAACCAACATTTTCTCCCTTTTTTTCTTCTTTCTCTCTTCCCCTCTTTGATGGCTAAAAATGTGGGTGTGGGAAGAGGGTAAGGGCTGCCCTCTCCCTTTATATACCCCCACTCGCCCGTCTTTCTTTCGTTGGCGAGTTTGATCCCTCGACTTAGGACTTTATTTCTTTCTTTTTTCGTCGGCTTCAAAATAGATAAATAACCGGGTGTTACAGTCGTCGTCATAAGTGTAGAACAGTCGTCGCCATAAGTTTAGAAAAGTCGTTGCCATATGGTTATTTTTTACATTTTGATTTATTTAATAACGCTAGAAATTTAAAAATTACGTGTGGACCTAAGGCGACGACATGTCGTCGCCATAGGTCAAAACAATTTTTTCTTTTTTTTTCTCCTGAAATAACTAGGAGGGAAATAGTCCCGCCATTATGAAAACTCTATGACGATCGTCGCCATAGGTCACATATTTTTTTCCTTTTTTTCACTCCAAATGACTAGGAGGGAAATAGTCCCGCCATTATGAAAATTCTATGGCTGTCGTCGCCATAGAATTTTCATAATGACGGGACTTGTCATAAGGTTTTATGATTTTCTTAAATATGATATTAATAAAAGTAATAATTATGATTATAAATATTATTATTATTATTATTAATTTATGTACATGTTATTGTTATTGTTATTATAAGTAATATTATTATTTTTATTATAAGTAATAATAATATACTAATAAATATTATTATTTAATTAACCATATGTATGTTTTTATTTTTTTAAAATCTTATATGCTTTTAATTTATTTTGTAAATGGAACAAAATCTTATTAAATATGATTTTTTGAAAGAAAGATAAAAATAAGTTAAGACTACTATTTTTTTTAAATATAAGGTGAATCTCAGTTGTATAATATAGATTAATTATTGGGTGAAGTTTAAGAGTGTATTTCAGTTTTGACTAAATGATATATGTTCAATCATCTAATCATTTATTTTCTTAGTTAAAAAAAGAAAAAAAAGCTAATTTTATATGTTGTGATAATTATAATTATTAACAATTTGTGTGAATCATGGTCAAATATATTATGTTATGATGGTTGGGGTCGATTACATTCGTCAAAAGTTAGTTATGATCCAATAATGATCATTAGTGTTAAATTAAACATGATCTTGGTAATTTACACGAAATTATCCTTATTAATTGTAAGTTAAGTTTGTTTATGCTTAGCTATCATCAAATGAGTGTCAAAAAATTCAAATATGTTCGGTTATGATTATTAGGGTCGATCAAAAAGTTAGCTATGATTGAATTACGATGATGAATGTTAAATTATGCAAATCGATTGTAATATATGGGAAATGATGCTTATTAACGATAAGTTATTTTTATTTACGCTCAACTATCATCAATAACTGTTAAATAAGACCAAATATTTTTAGGTTATGATGATTATGACCGATTACATATGTCAAAACTTAGCAATGCTATGATCATTGGTGTTAAATTAAACAAAATGTTGGTAATTTACGGGAAATTATGTTTGTTA
This sequence comes from Flaveria trinervia, assembly GCA_025506515.1. Classification (NCBI taxonomy): domain Eukaryota; kingdom Viridiplantae; phylum Streptophyta; class Magnoliopsida; order Asterales; family Asteraceae; genus Flaveria; species Flaveria trinervia. The sequence continues at coordinate 10,324,799 of CM046450.1, forward strand.
AAGGTAAATTAAGTTTATTTATACTTAGTTATCATCAATGAGTGTAAAAAAGGTCAAATATGTTTACATGTTCTCGTCATAGGGTTTTTTTTAAAAAACATTTTAATTTTTTATTAAAATAAAAAAATTAGTTGGACCTATGGCGACGACATGTCGTCCCATAGACTGAAAATAAAATTATTTTTTAATTTAAATACAATATGAAAATTGTTTCCCGACAACTCTGTGGCGACAACTTGTCGTCGCGATAGAGCTCTACGGCGACGAAGGTTTTGGTGACGACTTAGAAATAAGCTATAGCTACAAGGTTGTGACGACTAGGTCTATAGCGACGTCGTCGCCATAGCCTATGACGACGACAAAACGACCCTATCGCGACGACAAATGTCGTCGTCATAGCCTTTATATCTTGCAGTGGATATGAACTATAAATAAAGCTGCATTAAGATTTTAAGAACCCGTGATATTAATCAATACACCATATTTTCCATACACAGTTACATTCTTGTCTCTACATGTACCCCAAAAGTACGTCAATGTTTTTTATCTCATCCACTGTCTTTTCAACGAAGGTTCTTAATTTGCTTATGAAAGATCCAATTATTACAACTTTTCCATAAAAGTCAAATTGTTGCATAACATACTAAGATCCTTATTTTATTTTCCAATTTTAAGCCATAAGACTCATTTATGCCGTAAATCAACCTTTTGATTGAATCCCTATTTGAGACATCATAATTCATCCATCATGAGATTCACCACCAAGTTCTTGGGCAATCGGGGGCTTAACGAATAGGTGGTCCACGTCTTCTTCTTGTAGTATGCATAACTCGGACAAGACCTTCTGATAATCGAGTTTAGCGTCTTCCTTGAATTATTTAGATCTTTGTTGATGTTCATAGTTGCAGTCTAAGTTCCTTTAGTATTTCTTTTTTCCAAATCATCAATTGCATTGAGAGACATATTATGAATAGATCTTATACAGTTGGCCAATAGGTTAGATAATAAGGCCAAGTTTAGTGAACGTAAACAATCTACCCTAAACCACCATTAGTCGTTGTTTTGATATTTTATTTCCCATACAATCTAATGGATTTTTTTTATTTAAGCACCCAAAGGAAGCTTCTTCTAATTGTTTCTAACTCGTTGATATAATAGCAAAGGTAAAATAGCATTGATAACCTTTTCAACATAGAAAAATAACATTTATCTTCTTTTAATGGCTTCTAACTCGTTGATAATCTTTTCAGGTGCCTTCAAAGTAGAAAAATAACACAAAGGTAAAATTAAATAAGATAAAAAATAGCATGATTTCTTTTAGTAGACTTGAAAATATTAGATCATTAATTGCTTGTAAAGAATTATGCATTGAATAAAAAACAAATAAGTATTAAAACTTTAATTCTGATCACTATACTGTAGCTTATGCATTAAACTCAGTTCTCTCTCAGGTGGACCTAACTAAAGGGGATTTTTTTTTATTATGGTGGGTTTTTTTGTTATTTTTCTTGTATAAACAAACTATTAATTATTGGTTAATATTAATCTCATTTAATAATTTGATTAGTATTATCTTAATTTTAAATTTTATTACTAATAATAGTCCAGACTAACTGTTTGTTATTCCTGTTAGTTTTTTATAACGTATCATATGATGTATCATATATATATAAATTTTTAAAAGTTTATTTTTGGATGTTATATAACTTATCACTTTTATTGTTAATTGAGTAGCTAGGAGAGAGGCATGAAATTTGAGTTATATATTTAATTTTTTATATTTTGATTATGTAATATTACATGTTACATTCCACGTCAAAAGCAACATTGCGTGTCATGCCATAAAAAAAACTATGGAGTTAACTAACAATTAGACTGATATTGTTATTGGTAACAAAATAAAAATTAGGATTAATATGATTAATAGTCAATAGTTTGGATTATTAAAATTAAATTTTACTATACATTTACTATACTTAAAAATATAATTTTATCATAATCATTGTTATATTATTTTAGTTAGGTTTCCTTTGTAATTATCCTAGTTGTATGATTATACTTAGTTTATAAATAAGGGTAGAGCTTTAATAATAAAAAAAGTATTTAATCGATCTAAAAATTATTAAATTGATTTTGAGTTTGATGTGTAAGTGGGTGAAATTTTGGTAATATTGTTAAATACATCAGGTTATTGTGTGTAACATATCGGTCATGGATTAAAAAATTGTCATTGTTTTTCATCATTTATTATATGTATTTATCATTTTACGTTTCAAGTTGTTTCGTGTTATATTTGTCATTGATTTTTATGTATTATATAAACTTATTGCTATTTTATCATTGTGTATAGTTATTAGTACACAATGATATCATCATCTATGTATATAACTAGTATTTTACTCGCCACGGCGTTGCGACGACATCATACGTATTGTGATAAAGTAGAGATTACAATCGACCATACTCGTTTTCAAACTAAGTTTATGTCAAAATGTAGAGTAATTAAAATTTATAACGCTAAGTGAACACGTAATATATTTGACATGACATCATACAAAATTTGCGTTGAAATGTAGACCCACTCAAAATTTATATTAAAATAAGCATGATAACGTTTTAAATTTGACTCATCACGAGTCTGAATAAAAATATTAACGTAGACGAACTTGAATTTTTACTGGTATATACATAATAATAACAATATAAGAAATTAGTTTATTTTTAATATATAGTAAATTTGTTTTTTAGATCAATATATAATAAATATATACTTTTTTAAAATTAGATGGATTTAAACAAAACGTGGCTCGATAAATCATTGCCACATGTATAACCAACCAAGAGCTTGTGCAATTTACTGTTCATCCAGATGGTTTTTGTATAGTATATATATTGTATAAAAAACTCAATGAGATATTTTGTCATTGCCTCTTACGTTTTTACATAATTTTTATGTTATAGGTATTGTTTATAATGTATTAGATAAAGTACTTATTTTCTTATTGTGTTTATAGTGAAATACTTACAGTGTTATTTTACCATTATGTTTTTTTTAAATTCATCATTAATAAAAAATGATATTCATAAAAACACAATAACAATAAAAAGACATAATGAAATACAGAAAAAATACAATGACGAATGGAAGACGTATGAATTGAAACATAAATTATTTTTATGTTTTTGTATATACTCGTTTTAAAGATATAAAATCATTTGCTTTTTCATGTGATTTTTATAAAATATAATGTCACATATAAAATTTATGAATGCTTAAAAAATTGAGAAGCTTGAAAAAGTGAAAATGAAATGGGCATTGTTAAGTAACATTCTAACCTTTTTAATTAATATTTGATCATAATTATTGATTAAAAAATTGGACAGCTAGGATTGTTTTTCTACACCTTTTAAATTAGAATTTTTTTTATTTGAACCTTTACCGATAAATGATACACAGTAACTTTAGTGTATTCGTCATTTTATTCATTTGTACGACAATTACAACATTTTGATTCGTTAATAGTTTAAACCTTACACTATAATCATCATGGTTTTAGTGGGATCGATGACCTCTATAATTCTATGGTACATGAGGAAAGTCTAACTTCTTAATGCATAGCAGAACATGATCATGTAGTAATAATCGAATACTTCAAAGACTCATCGATAAATGTTGGGTTTCACTTGAACAATTTAGGGCTACATTTACCAAACCATTGTTACAATAAATATACACGTGGTATTGTCAATTAAATTACTTGGATAAAGATTTTATTATTTGAGAATGGAGAAATTTATATACATTAGTACGATCTCACATGTGGAATTCACCAGCAGTTTAAAAACATATAAAATATGAGGGGTACTTTTGTAGAAGCACAGGGCCCACTTCGTAGTATATTCAGGGTGAAAACAAAACAGAAGATAAAACTGTAAGTAATTGTTTAGTACTTTTGAAGTGTTATAATTTCCTTTCAGTTACTTTCAATTTCTTTGCTGTATAAAGTATTTAGTTTACTTATGTATATTAAATTTATCTAATATGTCTCTACTCAAGCTTACATAATCGTATTGATGATGATTTCTTGAACCGTGTCCAGTGAGAAAATCAAACTTGTCAACATTAGCAATAAAAAAAATGTAGCTGAGTATTTTCAAATGATGAAAACATGTAGTTAACAAATGTAATATGTACTTTTGTTTAATACATCTAATAACGTTGTTTTTTTACTTATAATTAATGACTTAATATTTTTTATCATTTGTTGTTTTTTCTTACCAGACCCGTTTGACTGTCTGTTTTTGGTCGAACCACTTTATCCCCCACCCCCCACAAACACAGCAAAAGTTTATGTATTCGTCATTGCCTTATTGTTTTAAATATGAGTGTATTTTAAATATATTATGTCAAATACGTCAGTTCATTGTATCTTATACGTTATTGTGTTATAATCAGTTCATTGTGTCATATATTTTACATCATATATTAAAATTTATTTATCATTGTGTTTTACGTTTTAGATCATTTGTATTATTTTTGTCATTGTTTCTATATATTATAAATTTTTTATAAAAATTGTATTTTACATATTAAATATATCATTTAGACTAACACGTTATTGTATTTATACACTTGTTTAGATTGTCCAAATTGATCAAATTGTTTGTATACAAATATATATTTAAGCACATTTTATAACTTATATAAGTAAACTAATTTGAGTTCATTAATTTTATAGATTTCAAATGAAAACTCACTAAAATCTATTTAATTAACTCTAGTGTTTAATACCCAAAACACACCCGACCAACCCACCCAAAACCGATTAAATCGATTGTTTTTCGGGTTGGGTTGCTGGTAGACTTTCAACGTTAAAAATTCTAATAACCCAAACCGATTAACCAGAAACCCGATTAACTAACCCGATCAACACCCTTAACGCGTATAGCAAATTCCGACAGTGACTACGAAGAAAAATTTAGGGGGCTGTCAGAGTAGTTATACAACCCGTATAGGGCTATACAAACCCCTTATACCACACGTATAAAAATTTGAGATGTTAATTTATAATTTTAAGGTGTCTAATAACCACACTCTAATAAATATCCCATTAATTGCTTTAAATATTCAACCACAAACAGGGATCTATACTCGGATGTTTATCCCAGTCTTTTTTGAGGTCTTATCTTGTGTGATGTCGTGAAACCACTATACATATACCTAATGACCATTTTCTCTTGAAAAAAAAAATAATCCATGAGAAACATGTGATCATTTTAGTACTTCTTCTTCGATTACAAAATAAATTCAAATGATATGTAAGCTGTGAAAGTTGAACTAAAGTGAATGCGATTCAAACTAAAACACAAGATAAAAATTAAGTGGTTGTTATTAGATAAAACACACACGATTATTTAAAAAATCGGTTGTAGATTTGTTTAAATTTAAGTAAACGATAGAATACTAAAAGTTGTGTCTACTAAAGGTTGCGTCTTTTGTTTGATTTAGATTCTATGAACATACTCACGTATTGTTAATCTAATGAAACCTTGGCACAAATTATGTCCTACCACACTTATAATAATCTAAAGGTGATTTGACACAAATTGGAGATTCACAATAATGTTGTCATAATTTTGAATTTCATACACGATTTACCTACTATAATTGACTATTCGATAGCAATAAATCAATATCAAATCGGCATTTAACTGTAACAAGTACAAGAAAGTTAATGAATTGAATAATTACAAAAGAGAATAAAACCTAGTCATAATGTGATCACATTTATATATATATATATATATATATATATTTTACAATTAATAATGTTTTGTCAAGTTACATCAAAATAGAAGGTAGACGGGCAACAAGCTGCGCCGCCACCCCTTTCTGAATAGCAAATCCTAACCTTCCAAAAACAAATCCTTGCCTTCCCGGGGTTGAGCAATGGTTGTCTAAGACCCGTTGGACCCTGGTCAAAAAGTTGATAGCTTCTGGCGCTAGGGAGCCAAATGTATCAAAGGCAAAGGGAACAAAGGCGTGCTGGTTTATCCATTGAGCATTGAGCATGTTTATCCAAATATGGTATGTCGAGTAGAAAGTGAGTATCATAAAGAGAATCCTTTTTAGACTTTAGCTATGAGTAATGTTAGAATCAATTCGATCAAAACTCACAATGAACATAATGATTTTGTGAAACTCAAATTCTTTTAATATTATAAACTCAAACAAAGATTTGAACCAACAAATTACAATACCTACCCATATATTTATATTAAAACTATAAATAACACTTCTAATTAGACTCAAACTAAAAAACCACCTTAAACAAATAATAAAATATTCTAAAAGTTATCCTAATCAAATTAAACTTTAAATAGATAAACTAATATTTATCAAGATTAACTTATCGATAGTGAATTAAGGCACATGTTGCCGGGCACTAATGAGGGCGCAAGTCAAGTGTTTGCCACCTTGGTTGGGAACACCGCAACTGGGTGCCGTAAGTGGGGACGCGATGGGTGGGGTGTGGGCATGGTTGGTGGGTAGCGGAGGAAAAAAGCCGTTGGCTCCTAGGGTGGGAGAGAAAAGAGTCATTAAGCTCAATTTAAGATAATTCTTTTTCAAAGACGGTTAAGGCAAAAACTCGTGGTTGTCAATCAAGGCAAAAACTTCTTTACTGGAGAATGGTTTGCCAAAAACTTTTTTTCGTGATGGTCGTTTGTCAAACACGAATCGCAGTACATGAATACGCGTATGAAAATAACTCGTGGTTGCGGATCAAGGGAAAAACTTTTTTAGTGGAGAATGGTTTCAAATAGAATAGCCAATAGGGTTTCATTGGCTAAAAGGAGAATCTCGATAGCATGATTTCTTTGCCCCTTGTGTTGTTCGCATGAAAAAAAATGTTCAACACCTTTTTGCTCACTGTCCTTTTGAAAGAATCATATGGGCCCAACTGGGCTGTTGGTTGAAAACTGAAATGGCCCATTCTCCCTTCCACTTGTAGAAAGTTTTAAAGGACATTTCTAATCTTGGTCTAAAGGTGGGTCCACGATAAAAGTTGGTGGATGCAATCCTTAAAAGTTATAACCACGTTATGGCTTATATAAAAATTATAATAATTTTATGTAAAATACATTAATTTATTGTTTAATCATTCATTTTTACATTAAAATATAAAAACTAAAAAAATCAAAGAATCAAAAATCAAAATCCTGTCTGGCCTTCATTGATTCGGGACAAACTGACCGGTCAAACCTCTCCAAAACAAACTGATGTGAACCGGTTCGGCTGCCGCTTCGATTCCCAGTCGCACCGGTTGGACGTGCCGGTCCGATCCGGTCTTCAAAACAACGGAAATAAGGAAGGGTTTTACGTTGCGTTCCCGAGTTTAATAAACGAAAGAAAAGAAAATAAGTGAAAGGAAATTCGCGAGAGAATAGCAATTAGCGGGAGGTGGGCGAGGCGTCTAATGGACTTGGGTGGGTGGTGGTTTGAGGTCGGTGGAGGCGGTGGTCGGAAGCCGGTGGAGGCAGCATTAAGAGGTCGGCGTGTTGAAGGTCTAGTGGTGCTACCCGAAGACTTAATAGCCATTGTTGTTAAAAGAATGTAATTTCTAGCTATGATTCACACCGAGAAATAAAAATTGGCACTTAGTGTGATCTTTTTAGTGAGTATCAATATGATACGTGAATGCGATAGAATACGACCACCAGTAATGGCTTTATGATGTATAAGGATCTGGGCTCCCTCGTGTATAGCGGTTGAGTTCTTCGCCTTACGGTTTGGCTACCCATCGTCATGGCGGGGTTAGCCGGTTGCGGTTGGTAGTGGGGTCCGGGGTCGGTAAAATTTGAAATCCTTAAAATTTTGAAAGGATTTTGAAATCTTTCATTTAAAGGAATTTGAGTGAACTCATTCCAAATTCAAATCTAATTTTTTTCTCAACTAAACACGTTAATAATATCATTCAAATTCTAATATTTCACTAGTGTTTGTGATGATAGGCGGGTGTTGCTGAGGAGGTATAAGGAAGGGTGGTTGATGTTGACGTCGTAAACAAGTGGTGTCATTTTCTAGCAATATGTTTTTAAAACATGAATAAATATTCTTTTCGAATTTGTACATAATCATTTTCTTTAAAATTAGCTTTAATACATGATCATTTTATTATTGAATAATTAAATTAATATCTAAATCAAATATATTAAACCATCAAAAAAATAAGGTAGCAAAATATATCGACCAATCACTAATTTATTAATATATTATCCACGAAGTTGTTACTAGTGTAAAAATAATCATGGGCCGACGTATAGTACCTTTCAAGGCGCTAAATTTGTAAAATAAGGTCAACCCATGGGCCTTATATTTGAAGATTTCGTTATTTGTAGGGCCATCAGCCATGGCCCATGGGGCAGTACTTGTGGGCTTTTCAGCTTAAAGAAATGCTGAAAAAGATCTACTGACTTTCTAAACCTTTTCCGCAGTCCATAACTCCACATGATAAAGTGTAAACGGAACAAAATATAATTATGGCTTTTACTTAATTAAGTAAAATGCTTTTAGGCGTATGTATTTATTTTTTTATATCAAAATTTTTTCTTTCTTATTTTATCTACAATGATAGAACCCCACCACTTCTGTGAGAGTAACAGCAACAACTTTATTGTTTTATTGATGTATTTTATTTAAAATTACGCAATCAAATACTGGCTTCACTCATATCAAATTCAATTGAAATTTTTTAATTTACACTAAAATACTTAATTTGTATAACAAATGACTGATGGGCTGTTTGGTAATTTTTGAATAATTAAGTGTTAAACCAATAATAAGTTTGAACCATTAAGTACTGAACCATTAAAAAGTCTGAACTATTAAAAGTTATTATATCGCTTAACTATTCAAAGACAAATGTTAGACCAATTCAGATAAATGGTCTTAACCATTCAGTATTAGTATAATAGGCAAATGTATGAATTATTCAGACATTTGATCGCGAAACAAACAATCTAAACTATTAAACCATTCAGACATCTGAATTATTAAAAGACGGATTCATATGTTATCAAACAACACCTGAGTTTTTATACATCAATGACCGAGTTTATCTCTCATGTTCCCTGTAAATGCAAGATATGAATGCAAACGTCTCATTTGGATCTGACTCGGATTTGACGTTGTTAAACTTTGAGATTTGCTCACGTAACATGAACTTAAATTTACTTATTTTAATCTGTGTGTCTAAAACTCAAGTCTAGCTGTTGAGTAAATGAATAACGCAGCCTTAACAGCTTTATTTTTAACTTATAGATTCAGGTAAATCTTAACTTTGCAGCCTATGTCAAACGGTCGAAGCACAAGTATGAAACTGCTATTAAACAAACCACAAGGTCAGATTAAACACATACACCAAAAACTATCATCTTCTTAAGATCTAGAACCCTAATTCGCACCAATCTGAACACACCAAAATGATCTCAAGAATTACCCCCAAAACCCTACCAATACTCCGATCTCTCAAATGCAATTTCTGCACAATCACAGAAAACCGATCGCAAAAGCTCGAAAGAATCGCCGACGAGATCCTCAGCCTCACAAAACTCGAAAGAAATGATTACGCAGTGCTCTTACGCTACAAGATGGGCTTCAACAACTACGGCCCTTCCGTCGCCGGAATCGGGTCGCCGTCTCCCGCCGGAGCGGCGGCGGAGACGAAGGAGGAGGAGAAGGTGATCTTTGATGTGAAGATTGAGAAGTTCGATGCGGCGGCGAAGATCAAGATCATTAAGGAAGTTAGGGCGTTTACGGATTTGGGGTTGAAGGAAGCGAAGGATTTGGTGGAGAAAGCGCCGATTGTGGTGAAAAAAGGGATCACGAAGGATGAAGCTGAAGCGATTATGGGGAAGCTTAAGGATTTAGGGGCTACTGTATCGTTGGAATGAGGTTTGATCGTTCGATTGCTGCTGATATTATTATCAATAAGTTTTAGGAATCACAGGTGAATTTGATGTTAGACTGTGGTTACAACTTACAACCAGTGTTCTTGTATTGCTATTTGTTTGCTTGAGGGTTGATTCTGATGATCTGAAGGCTGTATACCAAGAAATTTTGTCTGGAATATTAGAGGAACATCACATTATAACCAATTAATCTTTGTTATAGTTGATCTTGTTTGCTTTGTATGCTTGTAATACTCGAGATAGTGGTAACCTTAATCAGTTCTACATTACCTGCCAAAGTCTTCGAAATCCTTAATTAGAAAGAATGTCTCTACAAAAATAACATAAACATAAACACGCTTGAACGTGCCTCATTGTATCGCGCAATTGCAGTAGGCTATAATGTATGAGAACCTAACAGTAAAAGTGTTGTAAAAATCGTTAGGCGCTAGTCAGGTGGTAAAGTAAGGATTAGGGATTAATCTTGTTTGGAATTTTTATATATAATTTTCATCTTTATATGTATACATACACATTTTTATATGTAATTTTTATAAATATGTTTAGTTTTTTATATATAAACAAATCTCGCCGGATTTTGAAACAATGCAAATTAGAGGCCGATTAACAGCCGACTAGGTCCAATTAAGGCCGATTTGGACCAATTTTACTGACAAGCGATTATTGCCAATCGGTATATCACCGATTCCCGACTAGTCGTGTATTAATCGGTCGACTAGTCCAATTTTTACAACACTGAATAGTAATATCCGAATGAGGGAGCTACACTTGGTTGAGTGCGCCTCACTCAAGGCACTTAAGTTGGTACCCTGCATCTTGCCTGTGCCTCACCTTGCTTGAGTGCCTAGGTTGCCCTCGACAACAATGGTTCCGCATGTTTAGAAGCATGGAAATATACAAGGATCTGATAGTATGCATAGGCTTATAAATCACATGTTCTTAGGATTATCAAATTTGTTGTATCTGACTAGTAACAACAGCATAGTAAATGAAAATAATGACCTTGGCATTGACGTCTGCGTCTAGAAACATATTCAGTCATGTCAATCAACTGTGTTTCTGAGTTTACAGGTCTACCCCTTTGACGGGTTCTGGGTTTTATAAGCATGCCCGAGTCACGCCTACCATGAGTGACCTTAGGCGCAAGCTGGTTCACTTCTCACTCGCTGAGGTGCAGGGTTCTGACTTGGTGAGGCGTGTGCGGTACAAAAGGCGCACAAAGGTTTGTGAGGTGCCTAGAAGACTAGCATGAGGCACAATCTTGAATCGGCCACTAGAGAATGATCAATGTAACCTAGTCGATACCTTTGGTGCTTAGCTTAAGACAAGGATACGCACAAGTTTCACACAGATATTCTGCATTCACGTGCAACAATGATTATAGCAATCGTCTACAAAACCATACAAGAGAGTGAACATCATAAGCAAAATTGAACAATATTTGTTAGTAAGTAGACCAGTTTTGTTTCTTTGTAGGCTGGCAATGACGTTGGTTCACAGAAATCAATGATTGTTTTAGCGTGCATTAAACCTGTTTCAAACCCTGGAATAAGGCTAGAAAGTTAAAGAAAGAAACCAACAAATTTAGAGAACTTTTGTTAATTATCGTTCTTAAAAAATCATGTCTATTTCTTTTTAATTTGTGAAACTGAACTTATTGTACATTCTTAAAAAGAGTGAAGTTAACATCCAAACTAGTCATGCACAAATCGGGTTTTGGGCCGGACCCGGAACCGGGTTCGGTCCAGTTGGGTTTTTTTGTACCCGGGTATTGGTGAACCCGAGTACGAACCCGGGTCGGGTTCACTTGGGGGAACCCTACCCGTCATACCGGGTAGGGTCGGGTCGGGTCCGGAACCGGGTCCAATACCGGTTTTAGTTTATTTTTTCAATTTTTTTATGTCCAATATCGGGTCCAATACCGGATTCACTTCGGGCTTAGATCGGGTCGGGTCGGGTCCGGGTAGGGTCGGGTTTTAGAAATTCAAAAACCCCAAACCGGGTTGAAACCGCAGGTTTATTCCAGGTACGAACCGGGTACACCCGGTACCGGGTTGTACCCGGACCCGGGTCCGGGTCGGGTCCGTACCCGGTTTTTTGTGCATGTCTAATCCAAACCTTGAAGTGCCATCAGTTTTCGTAGCACACAGGATTAAAGTTGGCACTTGAGTCAACAAAATTGTGACGAAACACTAAACAACCGAAAGAAAAGCAAGGATGTTCATCGAATCAGATTGAATTCGACTTTAGCAAATCAAATAAGTAAAATTTCTTCTAATCGAATTATAATATTTCGATTTATATTTAGTAAAAAAATTAAGCGAATAATATCAACAATAATTCGAAAGATACAAGAAAAAAAATTAATACAATATATTTTCAAATTCTAAATAAATCAAAGGGTAAAAATGATTTATAATGGTAGATTATATTATTTTGAAATTTTAATTCCTAATTTCTCATACACATATTTTCAAACTAATATATAAAATAAGTATAGGTAAGTGTGCTGTATATTTCTAAATCAAATAAAAAATAAAAAAAAATCACAATTCGTTTCTAATTCGACAATTAGATTTCGAATTCGAATCCGAATTTCGAACTAGTGATTTTAACTCAAAACGAATTCAATATGATAAACAAGGCACTTGGCTTGAAAAAAAAAACAAAGTTGGATTATTTATTAAGGAGCATAAAAAAGATCACATCCTCAAATATACATTTAGATTGGATCTACTAAATAACATGAAATCAAATCCCATAATAAAAGCTCAAACATTAACTTACATTTGCCCCCAAAGCTTCCTATCAAGGGCCTAATCTGGTTGAGGCTAGGAAACAACACTCCTGATTAACACATACAAACTTATCAACATTCTCTTATTAATGCAAATATCTCACCATTGGCAGCTTCAACCGAGCCTTGGCTACACTCTGATGGACTTTGGCGCTATTAACCACACTAACTTAAGCAAACATACTATTAACACGAATACCACTTGTGTCCGGTAGCAGTTGCTTCATATAATACTTGGATCCACGGGACAGATTTATCCTTTTTCTCCTTTCCACTGGTATATGATCGATTGAGCACTCTGTAAACCCGCGCCTTACAAACCTATCAAAATGCCAAAGATTTATAGATAAGTTCACAAATTTGTTCATTACTTAAGTGGATAACGACATTGGACGTAGAAATGTACCAGTCTGCTGTGCGAGTTGTCAGCAAAAAAAGCCTTTGCAGTCCTATGGAGGATGCTTTTTTCTCAATATAATCTGCAAATTTGCAATCACGGTTAATATCAATTTACCACAATAAAAAATTTAGGCAAAAACCGAGCGTTCATATGCATGCTGTCATTCTTGCAAAACAAGAATAACATTTGACACATTCTCTGATTGAAATTAAAGAATTTTGACAGAAAATGTTTCAAGTGAACACAACTTGACCGGTATGCAAAAACGAGTTAAAAACAATACCAAGTAACTTGTCTCCTTGTCCTTGCCCTCGACAATCAGGAGAAACAGCAATTGCAGCAACCTCCCCACATTTGTATTCATAGAACGGAAACAAAGCAGCACATGCTATAATTTGCCCCTCTCTCTCCACAACGATGAAAGAATCCAATGCATTAAGTAGCTAATAACATAACATGATGAACAATCAAGTTATTGAGCAATACATTGATATAATCATAAAGAATTTAAAATTAACATAAAATATAAACCTCCTCATCAGTCCGCTTGACCAAAGTTCCAGAATCTTCTAGCGGTTTGAATATCTGTCTTATTCCAGGAAGGTCATCCACCTTTGCCATTCTTGTACCTTCATATAGATCACTGCAAAGTACAAAATGAATACTTGCTTGATTTTTACATTTCTTGAAATTCTTTTAATTTTCTATTATGATTATGCATACCTAGCAACCATAGTCCCTACTCCATCTCTTTGAAACAGCTCCTTCAATAGCACTCCAGCTATATTCCCATCTAGCAGATGAACTCTCTGGACGCCTCCCTGGTGATATACATATAACAGAACACAGTTAGTGAAATTAAATAAATACCAATTTTAATTACAATTAATTCATTAATGACTTACTCTGCAAACAAAAGCAGCAGCTGCCAACTCTGATAAATATCCATTTGATCTGCTCAGCCTTTCTTGCCCTCCAATGGCAAACCCTTGTTCACTTGACCACAACCCATTTCCATTATCAAAACCAACACCATTTTGAAACGTTGCAGTAAACCTGTCACTAGATGTCATTCCAATCTTTGGGAGAACAGAATTAGATTCCTCCTCACCAATGGCTTTTACGTAATTAGCAGCAATCTCACTCTGCTCAGCTCGTCTACGTATTAGCATGTCAGCATCTTCAAGAGTCAAAAATCTAATTAAACGGCCCCACTCATCCAAAATTGGACCATCTATAATGCAGATAAGCTTCTCTGCTCCAAGAGCCAAAGCACAAGCAGTAGCAACTTCATATGTGCTGCATTATTTTCCATAAGAAACATAATATTTCAAACATTTGCAATATAGTTACAGGACTTACAGCCTAACATTTATTTGCTGATTAAGAGCATATGTATACTTTCTTTAATGGGATACCATGGGTGAGTAGAATGCAAAACATAGTTGTTACAAGTCAACTGTGTACATGGGTCAACCTATGTCTAACAGCATAATCTTGGGTCACACAAAACCTATTTCTATAATTTGGGTCAAGAAACTTAGGAGGCAGTGACTATAACTTTGTTATATTATATTCACTTAGATCATGGCACACAGTAACAAAAAATACCTATTAGTAAATCCATATACTACATAGCATACTTGCAATTTAGTACTTCTCCAGAGCTGGAGTATCCAAGGTTGCTTAAGATCACAATTGAATCATTATCCAGCCTTTCACGTATGCGATGAACATCCACTTTCTTCACTTCACCAGTTGCTTCATAATCAATGCCTTCAACAACTCCTCTTTTCTGTCACAAAATACAATCTGAGTGACAAGTATTGCTTAAATTAATGCCTGAAAGAGAAAGAACATCACCTTGGCAGCAAGAAAATTACCACTTGCAACATTGACACTGTCATGCCACCGCCTGTTTTCTCCATGTCTACGGATACCACATAAAGATGGCCCTGGTGACAGCTTTGCCTCTATCATCAGCCGAATTCTTCCCGCGGAATCCATGGCTGCCTTGAGAGAATCAGGGTCTGTAATTCTGTATCTCCCAACATATTTCGGTTCTCTACCTGAATTTTATAGCAAATTAACTACATCTTCAAAAAAAGTACACAATTTTTTTACTGATCTTTATAACTAAACATGCCCAAAGTCAGAGAAGAACAATCAATCTTTTATGCAAAAACTTGAAGCTGAAAATGAAAGAGACAGATTTCAGTAACCCTTTTCAGCTAAAATCTGATCAATCTGCACATGTGTCCCAGGAACAAGAACAAATTTGATTCCCAAGCCATGAAGGAGAGAGATATCCTGCATGCAATTCAAATAATTTAGCTCTAAATACTACAAATCATCAGATCAAAAGACAAAAGTATTATAATTCCGTAAAATCACAGCACAAAATTGCACAAATTGAGGTGTAAGATTGAATTAGTTTAACCACATATAACACAACAGCAATCTCATGATTATACAAATGTTAAGCATATACTTGCCATTAAAATAGGATCCAAATGCGAGCTATCGAGAACTTCAGCAGACAAAAGAACAACAAAGGTGCTGCCTCGATGAGCGGTGAAATACGGCCACGCTTCACGGAAAAACGTCACAAAAACATCATCCTTAATACAATTAATACGAGATTCATCGCCTCCTTGGGTCTCATACTCGCCGAAAACATTACAAACGCTAAACGAAAGCTTCTTGTTCCTCAAAGTAACATGGGAACTGAACACCGGCGGTTTTACCGATCCAGTGATGAAGCATGGAGAAACAATTTCGCGTGAATGAGGGGATTGACGGCGTAGGGTATTGATAGAGATGCAAGAGGTGGAAGATGAAACGGCCATAGTTGAGAGCAATGGTGGTAACGATAGGGTTGGGGGTTTGGTGAGTATAGGGTGAAAGAGATGAAGCGAACAGACTAATGATATTTTGAGGGTTGGTGTGACCTGCGGGTTAAGAATGAGTCAATGAGACAATCTACGGGGTATTTTGGTTCAGACGTGGAGGGGTGGAACTGGGTACACGAACCAAATACTACTCTGCTATTATTGCAGGTTTAAACCTTGGACGTTACGAGAACGTATTAAAATTTAAGTCGGGTAAAACAAATATTATCGTGTTTAACAGACGTATGTAACATACGTATTAAACATAAAAATAACTTGTTTAACTAACTATATGTCATGCTTATTGTGTTTTTTTATATGTTTTAATGAACAAAAATAACAAGTAATAGAGTTTATCCTTCTAAAATTAATTATTTTTAAAAAATGTGAGAAACTAAATAATATATTTTCTAATCGTGTCATAAACAGATCGGGAATCGTCAGCTCTACCAAAATTTGTCTAGTCTAACGGTTCTTGACCCATGAATATGACTCATTTGATAAAAACAAATGAACCTTCCAAAAACAAATCAAATACTCATAAAAAACTTGATACAAATAAAATCAGATGGTATATATTAAACGGTTTAACGCTTGGTTAAAACTTTTCAAACATATAAATATCAAGCAATGATTCTTTAAGAATCGACTCTATACGCTAAGTAAGTGGTCCATGATGGCAATAAAGCAAAATTATGTCCCCACAAGAAATCGAGCTCGAATACACTTTCTTCTCATTTCCATCATGTAACAAGCAAATTCAGTGAAGGGTTTTTGACAATGAAACATCAAGGACCACAAAACTTATCTGCTATTAATTCCACATCAGATGTTATTGGTTATGTCCCATTAGAGAAATGATGGTCGATTAGCAAAAGATGATTATGATTTTCCTTGTTTTCAATGTTTGATGCTTTCATTCAAGTGGGTGATGAAGAATGATGGTTCTATGTAAGTGGGTCCAATACCTATCAAGGATGACAATAATATTTCAATAATGTCATTATGACAATTTCATTTCAATCAAACAACTTTATACGATTGATATGTTTGTGACTTTAGTGTCGTAAAAACCATTGTAGTTTAATTAGATTTACTTATGACTAAAGAAAAATAACATTAATACAAGTTAGGGGTCAAGCCCATTTGGCAGAGGTTCCGAATCAGCAACGCCCTTGATTGGTCCAAGGTAAAGAGCCCCTAATGGAATGGTAACAGATAAAAATTGCTTTGGATTTCCATTGATTGCCTAAATGTTACATGAAAATAGTCCTTACTAGAAACTGATAATTGATGATAATAAAGATTAATAGCAACTGATTATCATGACAACTTGGTCATCGGTGACAAACTGGTCCAGTAGTAACAATAGAGTTGTTAGTAGCAACCGGGAGCAATAGTAACTATGCTTATCAACAATAACATGGTTGTGAGATTTGAATGAGTTGCTACTAATACACTTAAAGTTTTCCTACTAACATATATGTATAACTACGGACAAATATAACTATGAACCGTCAACTGAAACATCGTGATGATCAATGTGC
The DNA here is from genome assembly GCA_025506515.1 of Flaveria trinervia. Lineage (NCBI taxonomy): Eukaryota > Viridiplantae > Streptophyta > Magnoliopsida > Asterales > Asteraceae > Flaveria > Flaveria trinervia. The sequence goes on from CM046450.1 coordinate 10,342,406, forward strand.
ATCCGTGAGGCCACCTATGTCCAATTGGAAGAAATGAAAAACGAGAAAAAGGACGTGAAAGAGAGAGGGAGATGACGATGCTTGTCTGCAAAGGCGTGAGCATGCGTGTTTGGTGATATGTAAGAAAGGGGAGGAGGCATCCACCCATAAAGAGGAAGAATTGAAGAAAGATCTCTAATATTATTTGTAGTTTTCTTGTTTTTCTATTCTTTCAATGCTAGATGATCGAGTTAACTAAATTATTACCTCTAAAATGCCGTTAAGATTAGGGCCTTCAATCACCTCTGCACACACTACCACCACAAATATGCCACCACGATGTGCCCGAAAATATGGTTGACCTTCTCTCATCATGTCAACAAACACGTTATTAGATGTTTTTCCACCACCACTACTGCCACCGCTGCTGCCACTATATGCACTTCTACGACAACATCTACAACTTGCACTACCATCACATTTCACCACAATACTAGACTCGACCTTCTTGATTCCAAAGTCTCTGGCGTCACAAACGTAAGTTTTCCACCAAAACTTTTTTTTATCTTGTTGCATTTGAAAGTAGGATGTAGGTGTTAATATAGCCATGATAATTATGAATCGGAATCATAGAGGCATTGGTATGTTTGTATGTATGTATGTGAGTGTGTGAGTGTGAGTAACTATTATAAGGTGTTTGTTTTGTCATTATGGAAACATGCAGCAAAACGTTTGTGCTAATGAAACAAACATATATGGGTCATAGGCAAATAGGATTGCATCCGACCCGTTTTGCAGGTTAGATGCATACTGTAGATCGTATATGGATAGTGGGGTACCCTTAAAGTCACTACCATTGTACCATCACAAAGCTACAGGACAATGTTGTCATTGTGGCATGAACAGAGTAATCTGAAATGATTGACGGTTCGTATGTGGCCCGTGTTAATCTTTCACAATAAATGATATATGTGATTAATAATTTAATATACTTGATTATACTATTCAATCTTTAATTTTAAAACTATTTTACTTACATGATTACCACAAAACTGTTTTATGTGAAACTTAAAACCATGTTTTGAAGGTTAAAGTTACAAAATTTAAAAAAATAAATTTAAAATAAAGTGAATTAAAAAGCACACAACAGTTAAAAAGAATATGAACGTTTGCTGAAATCAAAGGTAATATACAATGATATGATTAAAAATATTAATCACTCAAATAATTCCTACTTATGAATACAAAATAAAAAGAGTACGGCATTTATATTGTGGAATGACGCTATATTCTTTACTTTGATTCCATGGCATATTACTAGCATCACAACGGTCCTTGTAAGAATGATATTAGATTTTGGTATATTATTCTTGCTTAATTTTACTAAGAAATGTACAAGTTTAATTCTTAGATATCGACATATATAAATATATAAACATACATACACATCTTTTATCTTCTTTTTAATGAATATCTTGTGTGTCACATGACGTAAGTCTTTCACATCTCTTTTTGTTATAACAACAAATTTTATTAAGATAATCTAGCAAGAAGCTTGAAGCAAAGATACATACAATCATACATTAAAGTTCCCATAACTCTAGATCTAGAACATTACGCCTCCATAACTCTAATCTAGAAAATTCAAACTTGCTCTACTTTTAATCCAAAGAAAGAATGTCAACTTGATTTCTTCAATAATCATAGATAATTAATCATCAATACCATTAAATACCTTTTTATTTCTAGCTCTCCACATGTGCCATTGAGTCATTATCACAATCGCTCGAGTAACCTTTCATATATGGGTATCAATCCTAAGTCCGTGAATACCAGCAATGCATCTTTTATCGAACCTCCTCTCTACCATTGTGTTTCCGATTTTAATATACGAAATAAAAAAAGAAGTGAAATGGAATTAGCGAGACAAAAGAAATGAGGAGATAAAATTAAGGAGATAAAAGAAATGAAGATTAGACATTTTATGTTTTCGTGTTTCAAGAGTTTAAGAAAATGAAAATAAAGTAAGAATTTTAAAAGGTTTATTTCTTTTCTTCTATTTAGTAAGGAAAGTTAAAAGAGAAAATTCTTGTAAGTTTTCCTTTTATTTCTTTCTATTTTCTTCTTTTAAAGAACTCGGAAACACAAATGTTTTTGTTTTCTTCCGTTTCCCTTCTAAAAAACTCAGAAACATAATTACTTTTACTTTTTATTTATCTTCTTAAAAAAAACTCAAGAACATAACATAAGACAACAACCTACACGAGATTCAAATGGTCTCTCATGTTTGTTACACATATCTACCACATAGAGTAGATAAAAGAATGAATTCCCTGTTGTCCATGTTATCTTTTATTCTTTGAACTCCACCCAAAAACACACTATCTTTTTGGAATCCACTTAAGCCATTTATACCGGTAGTCTTCATGCTCTAGGATTTTTTGCTCAATTTGATAACTAACTTTGAATTTTTCTTTGTCGTCTCTGGAGCACCACCGCTTGTCTTTAGCTTGAGATTTAAGCTGCACACTCATTAGGTTGTTTAGAGCCTATAAATAAACCTTCAAAACATGAGAAGATAAGGAGGATTTCCATGACGAATTAATAACCAAAGTGGAGTCTGTCCTAAACAATGCAAATCTTGTCTTTCTCTTGTTCATATAGTAGACGGAACTTGAATTTAAAAGAATATTACATGTCCATCAGTCATGCCAATACACAACTGAGTGTCTGAGTTTCAAGTCTCGGATCAGTAGTATAGGAACACAATATTTGGATAACTCCCAAACACTTTTTATTATCAAGAAAAACTTAATTCGGAAAACTTAACTTAAAAAACTTAGTTACAACTCATCCCAATATGGATTAATATAATCTAGCTTATACTTATCTATCTATGACTCCTAATATGATTTGAACTTTATCTAATATAACAAACCATATTTATCTAAACAAATAGATAGAACAAACTAGATTTGGATAGTACACTAACTTGGCCGCCTTGTCAACTTAGGTCAATGAACTTCACCGACTTGTGAAACAAGTTAGAAATTACCGTCAACAATCACCCTTTAATTCCTGAACCGTATTAGGTAGGCCTTTTTGTCCAAGCAACACTGTACATTAAGGTATTTATCCTAAGCGATACTCATAACTCTACAACTTTAATTCTTGAATCATTGTTGAATCACATCCTCCTCGAGAGCTATAAATTTGGATCTCAACGAACTTGTTGATGACCCACTACACAAGCACTACTTGTGGCTTGCGATCACGAATTCTTTGTTTCCACACCTTGTTGCTCGCTTGTAATCTCTTAAATTCTTATATAATTTGTTTCACTTTTGTTAACTAATTCTTTTTTGGCACTGATGACGTTTGCTAGAACACGAATGATCCAAAAACACAAGCTTTGCAAATCCTTAACATGACTCTAGAACCCTTTTTTTCCCTTCACTGGCGGCAAATTCCAAGAAAGCCTTGTCCTTCGTTATCAATTACATATTTCCCCCTATAAAATTCATTAACTATATATATACCCAACTTAAAATTTTAATTACATATATCCCTCTATAACTATATCAATTACATATATATCTAACTTAAAATTTTAATTACATATATCCCCTTATAAAACTTAGTTAATTATATATATATATATATATATATATATATATATATATATATCCAAATTAAAAGTTTAATTACATATATCCATTCTAAAACATAGCTAACTACACATATACTCAAACTAAAAGTTTAATTATATATATACGATTTATTAAACATAAATATTACATATATACCCATTTTTTTAATTAGTATTTACATATACTCAAGTCTTGTTATACAACATGGTCCGAAGACATATTTTTATGTTACATAATGAGACTGAAAGTGTCTCGTACACGTACCGGAAAATAATTAGCATAAAAAGGTAAAAAAACAAAAAGAACATAAAAAACGTTAGTATAAAAATATTAATAAATAATCAAAACTCTAAAAACAAGTAAGAAAAAGAAAAACAAAATTTTATAGTTGAATAAAAAAAGTAAAATACTAACTACAGGTATTATTAATAATAAAAGTAATAAAATTGGTAAATATGTAATATTTATGTTTAATATACTGGAAATATGTGATTAAACTTTTAGTTTGAGTATATATATATATATATTTCGCTATGTTTTAGAAGGGGATATATGTAATTAAATTTTTAATTTGGGTATATATGTAATTAACTAAGTTTTACAAGGGAATATATGTAATTAAAATTTTAAGTTGGATATATATGTAATTAATGTAATATATAGGGGATATATGTAATTCTTCCTTTTTTTTCAACTTCGTGACTAAGTTTCCTAGGCTCTAGATTTCTTCTACTATAAATTACTTGTGTATTTGGATTTTGATCCGGTCCTTGATTCTGATTGCCTTAACCTCCGACTTGAGATGAAATAATAACTTAATCCGGTCCTTGATTCTGATTGCGTTAATCTCCGATTTGAGGTTAAAGAATAACTCAGTCAACCTTCTATCTCTTGATTGGTCTTTTATCGGTTGTTCTAATTTGGGAGTTTTGATTGCTTGTTGAATTAAATTCGTCAGTTTCTTGAACAAGTTCTCACTTCTAGCTTTGATTCAATTTCTTGGTTCCTGGATTTGGTAAACAAGAGTGGTGTCTCGAAGCTGGTGCACGATGCCCTTTTTGATCTTTCTCGGCAATAATCGTTTACATGTGGATCTCTCTTGGCTGCCTTCATACGAACCTAGATCTTCTTGGCAGAAAGAACAACCCTAGATCCCTTCCATGCAACGACTACTCATTGAGCTTCCTTGTGAATATTAGTATCAATTTCGGGTACTTGAACTTGGCTCTTGATTAACCAAGCTCTGATACCAATTCAAGTCCCAGATCGGTAGTATAGGAACATGATATTTGAGTAACTTCAAAACACTTTATTATTACCAAGAAAAATTAAACTAAAAAAAAGTTACAACTCATCCCAACAAGGGTTTATATAATCTAGGCTTTACTTAACTTTATCTAAATAACAAACTATATCAACTTAGGTCCCCGAACTTTACCGACTTATGAAACGAGTTAGAAACTACCGTCAACAGAGTTACCCGCACCAATTTTCACTCAGATTTGGTCCTAGAAGAACACATTTATATTTTCCATTTCAAGGACCACCCTATTTATATGTGTCCATGTATCCAAAATAGTTTTTAAATGGAATATTGTCCGATTTTCTGTTCTTTATATGCAAAGCCTTAACACTTTGTCCCAAAAGCTAGATAAATCAGTTTTGAAACGCCATAACCATATATCAAGAACGCCATATTTGTAGCTTTTAAACTCCCAATTCCATAATCACCTTGATTGTTTTGGAAAAATGATTTTTTTCCCACGAGACCCCCGGTATTTTTTTATTTGATCATCCTCCCCTCATAGGAATCGTCTTCTAATGCTTTCAAGTTTTTTTGTATCACTTTTAGAGAGGCTTTAAACATATGACAGGTAGTATATTGGAGGGCTTTTTGTTGAATATGTTAATGCCCCAATTTTTATAGATTTGACATGTTTGCACCAATCATACTTTAAGTTTTGGTGTCGAGGTCTTTTATTTTAATCTCATGTAAAAACATGTTGCTAAAGATTTATAAGGATGTTGATTCCAATACCTCAAATTCAATACAAAATTTAAGAATTTATAATTGTTTTCTCAACCAAAAAAGATTCAAAGCAATGGGGGTAGTGTTTCACGGTTTCCTTATATTGTTTACCTTTTAAAACGATTTTTAGTAGTAATTGAAAATTATAACGTTTTTAACGTGCTGAAAATACCAAATGTTTTACATAGCGAACAGGTTGACATAAATCATCCATGTAATTAGCTCTCGTTATTTTGTGTGATGCTACTTCATTCACTAATGCCTTCATAATAAAAATAAAAAATCTGAAAATGTATGATACATAAAGTTGCAGAATACACATCATCACTAACCACAACTAAATCTCCATCTTCACCACACTATTAACTACCAGTTTATTACAATAGATCGATGACAGGAATCGAAGCTCGAAACTTTTTCAATTATCATATTCCGAAATACTCATGAGTTCCGGTTTCCATTGATGTTGATGGTGCTTCCTAGCCCTCACCCTGCTCCGGTTTCGGTTTCTATTGCCGTTATTTCCACCATGCTGCACCATGTGGCTCTAAAGAGTACATACCACAAAAACAGTAGAAAAATAGAATCTTTGATATTAAAGAACAAGGTCTGATCTTTATTAATCATGATACTAATTACTAAAGATTGAGTGATGTATATGAAGTTGTAAACTTGTTATATCATTCGAAATTATTGAATTTACAAAAACACATCTGATAAAATCTCACGTACGGTTTGGTTTGGGGTGAATTATTGAAATTGAAAAGGGTAAATATCTGATAAATGTTGTCCTCTAAATGCAGCAATAATGTTTTCCAGCTTTTGATGCATGAACAGTCGCGTACAACAGATAAATATGAATATTTTTTAGACAGGAAGGAAGAAGAAGCTTTCATGAATCAGGAAAAGGGTTAAAAGCAATAAAGATTCTTTGGCCCATTGTGTGATCAATCACACAGATCAAAGATATTAATGCCATAAATTGTAATGGTGTACAAAATCTCAATTCTAATGGTAGAACTGTTAAATCTACTAAATAAATTACCCCTCACATCCCCAAGAATTAACAAGTGTTAAGTTTAGAAATAATAAAATAATGGGCATGTTGTATTGATGAATGCGCAATCAGAAAGCAATCGTAAACTAATGCAATTATCTGTGAATGCGTTCTTTATATTATAAAGAATATTTATGAGTGGTTGTAAGTGTAATATAAAAAATATGTTACTGTTCATCTCTATATTTAGTAAAACAATGTTCAACTCTTTTTAGTATAGAGAAAATGTAATGATAAATGTATAAAATATATTATTATAAAATAATAAAAAATTAAGTAATTTTTTAGGTAATTATCAAGAGCATCAACAACACAATGTCATTTAGTTTTTCATGTAACCCCCTTAAAAATATCAAATGAAAAGGAATTAGACCATCCCTAATATTGCGGAGGGGCTCTATCCATATGTATAGTTGGAATTATACTATAATATTGCGACATCTAACGTTAAGTAAATGTTGACTGGGCACTGAATAATGCCACTGATCAATTAGCCTAACTCTGTTGTAGATCAGTGATCAGGGGCTCTCACTCTCGCCTGCTTGATCGTGCCACCATGTTGCAGCAACCAAAATGGAAGGCCATGTGAATAGGCGCCTGTTTACCCCGTCGACAACACCTATTCTAACGTTTGGGGGCTCACAGACAAGTAGGCAACACCATCTACAACACAAGGTTTGTTTGAATATTTTTATATGTACTTTTGTACAAATTTATTATTATGAGACGAACCTAAAGCTATACGATAGCAAAAAAATACTTCCAACCATTTAACGATTAAAAGTTAGTTTACCTTTCCCGAAGACGCATTTGGTTCCTTTATCTGAGCATACGCAACGCCTTTCGTCTCGCTTACGAGCACTCCTCTTTCCTTCAACGACTTCACTAGCTTCACGCACTTCTTCGCCGCAAACTCCTTAAGTATATCTTTAAAAAAGATACAACAAAACAAACATATTGAACGTGTTACATGTGCACTACGAAACTATCCACTTTTAAAACATAATGTCATAAACATACACCTTTAATTTCTTAATGCAGTGGTTGATTATTATTTACCTTCAAAACAGATGAGCCTGTAAACCTTACCAACAACCAACAAATCATCTGGCCGGAGAAGCTTCAGCTTTTTCACCGGCATCCCATTCTCCGACCTCGCCCCCTTCGACGTGACGACAACAGCGACGTAATGTCCGGGGTGTGAATTCATGACACGACGAGCGGTTACCGACCAGTAAAGCCTCTCGATCTTGTTATCTGGATGCATAATCACCACCGTCTCCGCCTCCACTGCCTGACAATTCCCCATAGATTTTCTTCTATAACAAGAGGAATTATGCATACAATTAATCAATAGTACTGCAACTGAAAAGTTCTGATGGTGATTCTGCAATCAAATAGCCGAATAGGGTTACCTATGGCTTACGTGTTACGGTAGTTATATGTCCACTTATTGATTATTGATGAATTGAATTAATGATATGGAGGGTAGAGAGGGAATGTACGAAACTGTAGAGAGTATCAGAGGCAATAAATGGGGTGACGTGAGGTGAAGTAAGAACTACATATATTATATTGTTGTTTCTTGTATTATAAAGAACAGCGACAAGTGAAATAGCGAAAAATATTATTTTTTATTTGTATATTTGAGATGATAGTGTTAGGAGAAAAAAATATATTGATATATATACTTAGAGTTTAGTTGATTGAAAAAAAAAATTTATTTTTAGTGTGGTTGTAAGAATAAAAATGAGTAACTAAAACGTTTTAAGGTTTCATAAGTGAGCGGTAGGTGAAAGAATGTGTGGGTGAATTGGATTATGGAAATGGAGCCACGTGAAAGAATGTGTGGGTGAATTGGATTATGGAATAGGAGTAACTATGCACCATAACCATAACCATATGTATTTTTATATTTATTAAGAAGATATTGTGATCACACAAATTTCATATTTTTTTACTTTAAATTTATCCAAATAAAATTTGGTCGGTTACATAGTTGCAACGAGGATAACTGGATAAGAAGTTGGACTTTTATATATGAACATACTAAAGATTATTTTTTGATAGATAGTAGATATCCTTATTCTTTATAGTGTATATAATAGTTTCACTCATATGACATACTTTATGTCTCATATCAGTTTTTCTATGTAGTTTGTATTTGTAATGGTTTGATACACTTTTTTCTACATATTCTTAATCAAGTTTGTATAACTTATTACTTAAAACACTAAAACATATTTTGTTTTAGAGTGAATTACATGAAAAGTCTCTGGTCATCTGAATGTCACAAAACCACCACAGATTCATTCTAGCTTATTAAAATTCTAACCGATACAAGGTTGATTGGGTATTTTTTGAATCAAGTGGACCTAAAAAATTGTTTGATGAACTTTTTAGATTTTTTATAAGGTTATTTTGTTCAAATTACACAAAGTCGAATAGAGAAAATATACAACGTAAGGTTTTTTTGTCTTATGTGACTAACAATTTAGTTATTATAATGTCAATATAGCGAAAAATAAAAAATATACAGATTAGTGCAGACCTTAGCAAACCCTTAGGACAAATCACCAATTTACTCTTAAGAAAATTATAAACTCCGAGGACCGAGGAAATAAAAAAGAAATGATGATTTAGTATTTAAACCTTACCTTAAAATACCTACTTCGTGTATTGTATTGTTAGGCAAAACTCAATCATGTGCATGGTACTATAGTACAATCTAAAATAATTAAAGGTCCAATAAACATAGAATAATATATATGTAGTCCAAAATCCTACGGATAAGTTCTTCTTAAAAAGTCATTAGATTTACTTTGTTGTCAATTGTTTTTCATCCACTCCCATCACCATTGGTTGGCCATCTTTTGAGTTTTATTTATGAATAAATCTGTTTCAACTGTTATTTGCTAGTTTATTTGTGTAGTGTTTGTTCAAACAACTTATCTTTTTTGTTCTTAACAAATGATGATAAACTAACAATAAAATAATTTTGTATCTAGCTAAAGACTACATTTCCATGTGATTTATGCACAAGAAAAATGATAAATACATATGGAACACTCGTATTATAACAAAATCACATGTCCTTATAAAAAACTTTCATTTCTAATCATATAATAATTAAATAACGAAACAAAATTATTCATCATACATGAACTCTTTTCTATTGCGTAAAATCATCTCACTTATTAAAATAAAATACAGTATTTTTTTATTCATTATATGCATTCATAAATGTTTATGGTAATTCATAAAGGTCTCGTTACGAAAATGATTGCAGCAGTGGAGAAAAACGTAGTGAAAAAAAAAAACATTTTGCTCTCGTTGAGAGTCGAACTCAAGACCTCCCGCTTACTAAACGGGTGCTCTAACCAACTGAGCTACGAGAGCTATTTGAACATTAAATATTTTTTACTTTTATAATACTATACAAACACGAGAAGTCTATTGGGCCTTGTTGCCTGATATTAGCTAAATAGCTATTACTGGACGATGAACAAATTGACCGAGCCCAGATCCATAACTGGACAAGTGTTAGTGGACTATGACATTGGGCCAACATCAATTTAACCGATTCATTAAGGATACATATAACGCACACAAATTCGAAACATGCATCAATGATTGGATGTACTAATTTAAGTATGAAACCGTGATTACTGTATCAGAACCACGCCGCCCACGTCAACCCTAGCATCACCATCCTCCTCATCCCCGCCACTTCCACCACCTCATCTACCCACCGTCACGGAAAACCATCATTAAAATATAGTACATGAATCTGAAGCGACATGTTTTAACCTCTAGAGTCCATTTTGGTCGGAATCTATTTGATTCATGATTCATTCCATTCCCATGTTGTTTACATGGTACGGTATTTCGTATTACACAGCTCAAAATTGGTCTACGTATGGTAAGGTACGAGTTAAAGTCCCCAATACCCAAATCCTATCATGAATACAATTTTTTTGTCATGAAATGTTTTTAATTAATGGTGCATATGTATGCTAGATGTTTAATTCTTTTTTTATATATATTTTATGTATCTTGAAATAATCACTACAAGAATTCTTACTGTACAAAGTTCAGTTAATGCAAAAAGTATATGATGAAATTATCACGCAATAAGGATTATGTTTTGTATAATTAAGGCATGTGTCATTCAAATTACGTAAAATATGATGAAAAATCACGGAAAGATGTCACGCGAGTTTGTGATAATTTTGATTTCAATTAAACAAAACACAATCCTTCCTCCTTTATAGTTTTTAACTCTCATTTTGTAGGCAAAGTAAACTTTCTATTTAGAATTTCCACTAACTATTACCGCATCCTTGTTGAGAACATTATTGTTTCCGATTTTCAACCTCCGGAAAGTTATTTACCCATCTGAAACCATAGTGATTGTAACAGTTAATTTATTAGATTTTTGTAAGTGTTGTGTGACGAATTACTAATAATTTTGAACTTCAATCAGCAACTTAATTTTAGACGATATGATTAGTTATAAAAGAATAAATAAATTGAGATGTGGATGAGATAAAGAAAAGTAGTCAATACATAGATTGTGGATCGTATGAACTTACACGTAAAGTGCCCATATTAAACTAAAATTATATTTAGGCACAAGCATACTATTAATGATCCTGGCATGCATGCTAATGTTATTATATTACGTTATCATCAAATGCCATTAGAAATTGCTAACATGAACTATGAATAGTAAACAAGTATAGGAATGATCAATCTTATAATCTTGTTTAGTAAAAACTACATATTGTACACAAGATCCCAAAAATAATAGTATCTTGTAAAACACAAAACCTGAAAGACTATATCGACTCATTTCAAGTGAAGAGTTTGATTAAAAACCATAAAACTAGTTGAAGGTTTGAATTTATAACTGATAAGTAAAAACACAGCTAAAAAATATTTCCTAACTCCTTTCATCCGAATACATAATAACTATGTTAGTTGAGCGAACTACATAAAAAGTTTGATTAAAAACCATGAAACTAGTTAATAGTTAAACTATATATCAAAGTATCACCTAAACATATATCAATTAATTAATAAGTTAAAAAGAGTAGAGTGAGGATTCTTTATGGAGTCAAAATCAAGAAATGTGTCATGTGAATCTAGTCAAATGGCAGTTGGCAGCATCCCCAAATTTAAATTACAACTAGATTTGATCTCCTTTAATCGTAATTAAATATTCCAAATGGACCCATTTTCCCGCTGTTCAGAAAAAAAGAATTTGACACCTACCCCAACTGTTCATTATATATATCGTTTTTTCCATTTAATAATATGTAGATAATTATTTACGCCACCTTGAAAATTTAGTTTATTACATAAATAATTACATTTTGTTTTTTTAGTAACGTAGCAAGTTAAAATGATAGATCATACACACACATATATATTTATTTGGGTCGATTGATATATAAGTCAACATGACAAAGAATAGATATGAAAAATAAGAATAAGATTATGAATATGATCACGTCGCTAGAGAAGGGTTGAGAGTTATCTAATATGTTGTGTTTTGGTTAAATAATGATTTTTTAATTACCAACAAGCATATTTCGTTACATCCCTTTTAGGCTTTTTGAATGAGAAAAAATTTGTGTTTATGTATCAATCACGTGAGAACATTTTTTTCTTAACAAATCCTTTAACCGAGCTCATACCGCATAGCCTTGGATATTTTGTTATGGTAATTCAACAGTTGTTTTATTAGATTAGACCAATTTATTTTTGGATGAATGAAATATAATAATATATTACTAGTTTTAGTAAACCCGTGTATTACACAGGTTGAATAAATAAAACATTGATATAATAAATTTATTAATTATAAAGTGATATTTTAAGATATGATATGATTGAAATTACGTATCAGAAATGGATATAAATAATAAAACAATTATATCAACTTATTAAAATTTTTTAAAAAATCAACATTTTATTCTAAAACAAACCGTAAAAAAATTTTATTTTTATAAAAATAATAAAACAGTGATATCAACTTTTTAATTTTTTTTAAATATCATATATTTTAAGATATGATATTATTTTTTGTTTTAAAAAATTTTACTTATTAAAAGTATCAATATATATAGAAATAACCTTAATAATAAATTTCTTTCTTAGTTTATTATATATTAAAGTGCATTAAAATAATTTTATTAGTAATTAAAGTAATTATTTAATAAAAAAACGAAAAAAAAACGATAAGAATGATTGTGATGTTGACATGTGTCATTTATATTTACTTTTTAATTAAAATAAGAAGATAAAATTAAGTAACGCGTCTAGCGTCTACAAAACAAATGGATGAAAGTAGGGTGTGGACCGGGCCTAAAACTTTTGGTCAAACAAAATAGATAGATATGACAGTCAAACCAACACACTGTCATGGTCAAGCTGTTTCCCTAATTTTTATATTTATGTTTTTTTAAATTTATTTTATTGCCCAAAAAGAAAGCAAACCCTGACCCACACGATACCACTTCCACTTGACCAAACAAATTTCTTTGAGAAAAGAATTTGAACGGCAAACCTATGTTTGGATTTCGGAGTCACTTCACCGTGTAAATTAAGTGAACACATGACATAGTTTTATAGGGGTGAATTTTTATATAAATCTTTCATTTTCAAATTGGAACTACTCGATGATATACTTAACATTTCAAACATATAAGATTTAGAGAGGTTTTATAAGATCAATTATGTGACGTATGTGTTTTTGTTTCGTACCCACAAGGTGGCAAAAGTTTCTTTTCTGGTTTTTATAGAAATAATTGTCTCACGTTGGATTTGGATGGAAAAAGAGTTCTCAATCTAACATCGAATTTTATCTTGATTTTTATCTTAATTTTTAGTTATTAAAACTGTTGAAGTTTTAACAAAAAACATTCATCAAAATAGTTTTTTAAGCTCACCTGTCTGCTCAACCAAGCTAGAGACTACCGCCTTCGGACCACACTCCGTTGAGGAGCTTCTCCTAGACCCCTACCAAGTGGGTGGTGCCCTCCTAAAAGTTCCCATAGCTTAAATACTAATATTTAAATAACGTAAACAAATGTGCACAATGCATATAATGATGTGTTTGATGTATCTTATAATTCACTTCATGTAAAAGAGTTAATCTAATTACAATTAAGTGATGTTGATGACAATAAAACTAGAAACATTTAATTGGTTGCGTATCTAAACTAACGATTTGAAGATCATGATAGATTAAATTTTAAAAGAATTACTATCATTTAAAAAAAGCAAAAAAAACGTTATTTGCATTATTTTGGTTGGTTTTTAAAATTTCTAGATCATTTGTTAACGGTTTTAGATTTTAAGCGAGAAAAACCTTCAGATTAATTTTATTGGGCCATTTAAGTGATTTTCAAAAATAATATTACATGCAACTTATTAATTACCTCTCATATTCTTTACAAGTTTGACACTTTTATTAAATCGGTATGAAAATTGCACAAATTTGCAGTGTAATATGTTTAATGATATAATTGCCTTACCTATACCGACTTATTTTCAATATAACCTATGAGCTTTTAGTTTGAAGAAAATACAGTTTGATGGATAATCTATGACTATAAACAAGTATTAATTTGGATTTTAAGTGTGATTTTATTAAAAATATGTCGAATATGTGGTTTGTTTAGTTAATCTTGGAATGAGAATCATTGTTTCAACCAAGAAAATGGAATAAAATGATTCGTTAACATAATTTAATATTTCAAATTTGGATTTATTTCAATTACAACTATGAACACAATGATAAAAAGCTTAAGCATTACACTATCATCATAGATAGCCACAAATTCTAACAATTCTTAAAATGGTGTCACGTTTTGAAAATGTACAATAGATAGATGTGAATAGAGTGTCAGCTAAATGTAAATTACATAAAAAGCCATATATCAGATACTATATAACATATTTAAAAAAAAGTAATAATATTACGTGACAAGATCTATCATTGTATTATTTTTGTTTGTTGAATTATGATTGAGATATATTAATTCGGCAAACAGTTTCATATGAAATTTTAACAAACCAAAATATTCTTAGAGTTAAAAGTTATAAATTTTCATTTGCTCTTCATGAGCTAAATAACGATACATGTAATTGCAACATGTGGATTTCCACACTTTGCTAAACCATACAAACTTTGTTAGAGCAACTCTAACGAGTAATCCCACTTACATCTAAAAACAGACAAGTTACTCTTTTATCTGTAAACATCTCTTTTGTTTCTTTGCTTCCTCTCTAACATCCCGTCCGACATCATCCCAAAACAAATCACATTCTCTGTCATTTGTACGTAGTTTACCACCTAACCGGCACACGAGTCAGTCAGTGATGTCCATTCGAGACACTCTTACACCCGTACCCGATACCAAGTCACCACCTTTAAATCTCAAATCTGAACAAAAGGAAAACAACAAAGTCATGTATTTTGTGGTAGGTGTTTGATTTTCAAATCTTGTAAAGGGGACCTCCTTGTCTGTAAAAATAATGAAAGTTAAAGGGGGCACAGTGAAGTGTTTTGTCCTAGCATTTTTAACCTTTGTTGGTGTTTCGAGATGCCTTCACTTTTTTTATGGTCTTGGTTCGTGTGGTTTGGCTAACCCAAGTCCTCGTGCGGTGTAATTGTTGACGACTTGAACCGGCTTCCCACGTGTGGCAAATGCTTTTACTAATTTACCCTTGTTTGTTAAGTGAAAATTGAAAACTTACACCCTCAATATTTTTATAATTTCAAAATTGTTTAATTGAATATTTTTGTGAGGTATAAAAATTTTGTTAAAACTATAACCGATATTTTTCTTTTAGAAATGACAACTAAGATGTTTATTTTAAGTTACACATAATTTTATGACTCAACTAATTTACATCAATTTACCATTAATGGATTTGAATCAGTTTGACGAATTTAGCTTCAAATAATTTTGTTCGTATTTGTTGGCAGATTTTTTGACTGACGAACACACATTCTACTGTACACATACTGTACTTCTACACACTCTACTATATAGCTACTTTTTTTCTAAAATGAAAGCACTTTCTAAGAACATTCGCAATCCATTTCCATTCTCATTCTTATAATTATATTAAACATCATTACTTTTTCTATTTATTTTTCACTTAAATAATGTATTTTCATACTTTTATAATTACATTTTCACACTCATCCATTTACAACCACTTTAAAATATATAAAAAATGTATGGGGTTGTAATGTGTTTCCCTAAATATTGGGAATCACGATACAATCTCCATAAATTTTATAACTTTTTTATTCACAATCACTTACGACAATCTCTCATAAATTAAGATACACAAGCATACACACACACACACGAAGAACGTGTTATGAATACTCTAAAAACATATAACTTTACAATCAGGATATCATTTCATGTAGGATTTACTCAACGTTTTTTTAGGCCTCAATCGGACTAAATAAATGAGGCCATTTTGAAAAAAACAAATTTAAACAAAAGCAACATAATCGTATATCTTTGAAGAAAAGCAATAAATTATAGAAAATGTGGTATACTAAACTTGAGTACTTAATAGTTGATTTTTTATGAAAAACAAAAAAAGGGTTAGTCGATTAGAGCAATCAAAAAGGAAAAAACTTAGGAAAAGTCGTTTCTTTTGTGAATTGTGTGGTTATGTTTCTTCAATAACCTATTAAATAATTAAAAATTTCATCGAGATTAAGTATCAAATATTATTTCTATTTTAAAATTTTATTGATCTCTATAATAACAAAACCTACTATAATTTCTTTTAATAATGAGGGCCTTTATTTTTTGGGCTCACTAAACTCGTGACGTCACAAATTACATTATAGAGCCGACTCTGATTTGATAACACGATAGATCATTTGGTGATTTTGTTGTATTTTTATACTCTATGATACAAAGTATTTCCTTTTTATAATTTTTATGTGAGTACAAAGACAATTAATTTCTTTTATAAATTATAATAATAAACAAAAGTTATGATTTGCACAATAAAACTATAAACATTATTATCTTCTATTTATACTTTGTTTATATGAAGGCTCAAATCTACAAGTTCTTCCAAATTGGTCTCTTTCAACTCCATTATTTATTTAGAAATCCTCTTTTTCATTCTTTTAATTTTCACCACACTTTAATAAAGCATATGGATCTTTGTGTGGTCTCATTATTTTTTCATTGACTGTTCCTCTATTCGTTTGATGATTCATTTCAAACCTTTTAAAGCTTGAACACGACGTGAAAACACTTTGATTTTAACGTAGAGGGTGTTCTTTATTATTATTATTATTATTAATCATCATCATTTTTGTTTTGATGGTGATGAGTCTTTTGACCGAAGAAAAAGGGAACAAATCAGTTAAAGCGAATCACACACTGTTACAGGAAAGAGAAAGCAACAAGACGAAAAAGAGTAAAAGACTCACGTTTCTTTGAGTGATTGTGAATGAAAGATGCAATTTCTTGATGTAATCTGCTGCAATTGAGGTCAAATCTTTTATTTTGAATCCATTTGCACACAGGTGTTAGTGAAAATGCCTGTGTGTCCTTCACGAACAGATGGGGCTAATACACAGGTTCTAGATCTACAAACTGCTGTTAAAGATGGCGTTTTGGGCGGTGGAATCGGATTCGGTGGTGGGTTTGCTGAGAAATTCGATCTGAAGAAGATGATTGAGCAATTAGATGATTTGCATCTACATGATGTCCCATCGGTGTTCATTTGTCCTATTTCTCTTGAACCAATGCAAGACCCTGTGACCCTTTGTACGGGACAAACGTACGAGCGATCCAACATCTTGAAATGGTTCAGTTTGGGTCATTTCACTTGCCCCACGACGATGCAAGAGCTTTGGGATGACTCTGTTACACCCAACAATACTCTTCATCAGCTGATTCACACATGGTTTTCTCAGAAGTATTTACAGTTGAAGAAGAAATCTGAAGATGTACAAGGGTGTACATTGGAGATTTTGGATGCACTCAAAAGGGTCAAAGGTCAAGCTCGTGTTCTGTCGTTGAAAGAGCTCCGGCGGGTGGTTACAGCTCACGCCGCCGCGAGGACGACGGTGGTTGATAAAGGGGTGGATGTTCTTTCATCTTTGTTGGGTCCGTACACATCTCATACTATTGGGTCTGAAGTGGTTTCAATTCTTGTTAATTTGAGTCTTGATTCGTCTTCAAGGTTGAATCTTATGCAGCCTGCAAAAGTGTCATTGGTTGTTGATATGATGAATGAGGGGTCTATTGAAACAAAGATCAATTGCACCAATTGATTCAAACATTGATGGAAGAAGATGATTTCGACATGGAAATCGTTTGCAGCCATAGTTTAATTGTTGGTTTGATGAGGATGGTTAAAGATAAACGACATTTAAGTGGAAATTTGCAGGGTTTAAAGCTGCTTAAATCGATATGCTCGCATAAACAAGTGAGAATCTTGATTGTTAGCATTGGGCAGTTCCTCAATTGTGGAATTACTGCCTGGAATGAATCCTGAATGTTTGGAATTGGCGTTGTTCGTTTTAGATGCTGTTTCGAGTGTAAAAGAGGGTAAATTGGCATTAAGCAGGTGTTCAAACACCATACCCAATATGGTTAGAATCTTGATGAGGGTATCTGAAAGCTGTACACAGCTTGCATTGTCAATTCTATGGTCAATTTGCAAGCTTTCGCCAGAAGAATACTCATCGATCGCTGTTGACGTTGGTCTTGCAGCAAAACTTTTACTTGTCATCCAAAGTGGTTGCGATCCATTGCTGAAACAAAGATCAGCTGAACTCTTGAAGCTATGCAGCTTGAATTACACAGATTCAATCTTTATTTCCAAATGCAAGCTTACAAGAACCATCAGGTGAAAACAGATGTTATTGAATCTTGATTAAACAAGAAGATTACCAAAAAGCCTTGAAGAATGATTGTATATAGTGGGCTTTGTGGAATTATTACCAATGGTAAAAAAATCACTTTTTTGTCCATTTTTTTTTCTCTTTAAGGTATCACTTAAGTTTTCAAATTTTGGAATATAATATATATTTCTTTGGTCTACTATTGAAATGGATATTGTGTTCTTGAGAGTTAGGTGATGTGTGTTTTGAATGTTGACTGAAAAATTTAGTGAATAATTGTGGTGTGTGTGGGTCAATCCTACTGGTGCTATACGTTGAATGAGCATGGAGAAGAGGCCCATTGTGTTTTTGACAGTTAGTGTAACAAAAATGATGATTGGACCCATATAAGACTCAATACTTCAAATCAATGATGTCCTCAAGTGAAAAGATAACCGAGAGTACTTTCTCCTTAACCGGATCATGTTCCAAAAATCTTGATAATTTCTACGTAGTTCTAGATTCAAACAAGTTGCGAGCTTGACGAACGACAGATGTTAAAGAGAGAGGGAATGACAATACAAATGTGACTTGAAGAGGCCGGTATTTGACGAAAAACTCACTTCATAATCTCACTTACATGAAACAGTTGAATTGCAATGTTACAATACTCTGAAATTGGCAATTTTGATGTTAAATAAGTGGATAATCTAGGCAAATGTATGGTTTGATTAGAGAGATTTCACTTCTTATCCATCTGGATAACAAGAATATAATCAAACAAACTGCATAATATACTTGTATAGGTGTATTTGAATTTTGAAGTAATATTGTCACTAACTTACCAGAATGAAATGATGCAATTTACAAAGTCACAATCAGATTGAGACAACACTTTTCGTCCAGAAGGGAGAGTGAGGCCAGCTTGTCGCTTATTCCTTCAACAGTACACGTGAAAGTTCATTGCTTTACCAACGACCTTCATCTATTATATTATTGTTACTTTTTAAAAAAAATCTTATATTATTGTGTTATATTATACAATAGCTTTATAATTTAGATCTTCCACGCCAATGCATAAATCTATTAGAAACAAAAAGGCAATTATGCAATGTATATAAATATTTAGAAAATACAGAAAATAAAACGTTAATAAATATTTCTTTCAACACAAAAAATTACAAAAAAGCATGTTACCCTCATACAATTAATTTTAAAGTAGCAAGACAATTAACTTGTTTTGAACTTTTTAGATCAAAAGCAAATGTCATATTACTTATTCATACCTCTTAACATTAATAATATAAACCGGGTTCGGACCCGACCTGGAACCACCCGGGTATGGGTAGTACCCCATGGGGTATACCTGGGTTGGATCTGTTTAAACCCGTTGGGTTGGTACCGATTTTACATTTTGAGTTTTTTTAGCGAACCTGGCCCGAACCCAGTCCGGTTGAACCCGAATTGAACTCGGTATTGGACACACACACAAACAAGAATATAAATAAAATAAATAAAAACTAAACCCGGTTCTGGACCCAGCCTTACCCTACCTGAGTATAACAGGTAGGGTTTTCAAGTAAGTGAACCCGACCCGGGTTCATATCTGGTTTCGTCTCAACCCGAGTATAAAAGAATCCAATTGGGTCAAACCCAGCTTGTACCCGGTTTTGAGTACGGCCCAAAACCCATTTTCCCCACTTCTGATTATCCCTAAAATAGAATAATAGATTGTTATCTATGTGGGCCGAGGAAGGCACCAGGCCGGCTATCCTTGGATCTTGATTTTTTGGGCCTACAAAGAGAATGCATATGCAGGCTTGGGCCGGTGTCTGGAGCTTCTAGTATATAAAATAGATAAAACTTTTACATCCAAGTAAAGTTAGTAAAGTTTCACACTCAAGTATTTCTTTCACAATAATGAAATTATAGAACAGTTATTTGGAATGTTAATTTTGTATCATTATTTGTTAGGAATCTACAAATAACTATTTGTGTGAAACTAAAAGCGCAATTTTCTTGAAATTTATGAACCAACTCTATTTTGAGTGTGTTTATTTAAATAGAACACTTGAAAGAGGTTTTATACATTACTTTTGCTTTTATAACAATATACATTCAAATTGTTCTCCACTTCGAGGGCATCCTTCTTGAACCACCCTTAGAGAAGATCTCCTATGTATTCACTACCTCTCATCCTATCTATCACTCTCACACATACATTTACAGATTCATGTACATGTTGATTCTAATGAGATCGAGAAGTTGATTTGAGCACAAGAGGATGGTCATCATTGATGTTTACAAGATCACTACAATGTCAAAGAATATGAATGGCCTAATAAGATATTGGTGGAACCTTGTAACAACATTGTAAACACGTTAGAAGGATGTCGCCAAAGATTTAACATCCTTAATCTATCATGCATGGTAAGAATCCAAAATGTTGTTCTAACCTGTCTTCACAATCGATTGTTGATATAATAAGCGAGGAGTTCATTGACCTGACCCAAATTACCTAGTCGTGTGGATGAAATCGTCAATATATTTTTCAATAAAGCCCAATTCTACATTTATACCCATCTATTGTTGTTATCGGAAAAAAAAGTTAGAACATATTGTATTTGATTAAAAATAGAAAACAGAAAATGCATTACTTCCTCAAAGCGTGAATATTTAAAACATCAAATACTTTTAGATCTATCCACTTATACTACCAGCATTAACTTTTATCTTCGTCATCGCATTACGCATGTAATCATTATTAGAAAACCAGTTAACTACTCTATAATTTTTAAAAGTGAAGATCATGAGTTGAAGTCTCACTAGATGCAATATGTTTTAAGTAGGCTAAGAGTTTTGCCACATTAGACTTTTGGGTGGTGGGTTTCCTTTGAAATGGTGAGTGAGTTGTGTAACCAGCGTTGTTAGTGTTTGCGGGCGTGACTGACCTTTCGCCAACGGATTTACCTAGGTGACTGGACTTAAAAATTATTCGTTTACCGTTAAAAAAAACAATCAATTACAAACGTGTTTTAACGTAAAACATCACAAAGTAAAAACTATTTTGAAGCATCACACCGAATCATGAACACCATCGATTTTACTATTATTGATATTTGATAAATTTTCATGCTAGCAATACAAACGACAATAATATTATTAACTTACGTATCAAACGAGAAACGTATTCTCATTCATGGTGATGTAATGAACCATATCTTTATCATCGTTGTGTACATGTTCATCGATTTTAGCAATTTATCATCTAATCGTCCTGCATGTACATCGACTTTCGCAATTTATCCCTTTACACATGATTGCGATACAATTTACAAACCCTAGGTCAATAATCATCGAACACCACCGTTCTTTCTTGATTCACTAAAACCCACAAAACCCAAATCATCATACGAAGTGTTCGATAACAGTGTTCAATGGATCTAATCACCCTAAACAATGGTCTGGATTACGCCATGAAACGAAAGAAATTGATTCTTCTTCTCGGAGCATTAGGGTTTTCAACTTACGGTGCTTACAGAGTTTATAATCTACCTTCAGTCGTTAAGAACAGAGAAAGAGCGATGAAGATCTTCTCAGCGTTAGCTTCAATCACCGAATTCGTTGGTGATTCCGCTGAAACATTAGGGGTAATTTCTAGGGATATGAAGGGTTTCATACAATCAGACTCCGATCAAATCCCTAGTAGTTTAAAACAAGTGTTCAAAATTACTAAATCCGATGAGTTTTCAGAGTCGATTGTTAGGGTTACAAGGGCTTTAACATTGGGGGTTTCACGTGGGTACCAAATTAGGTCTGCAAATGCCCATTCGGGTTCAAGTTTTTCCGATCGGGCTTTGGATAAGTTGTTTTCTCCTGCGGGTTATGGTTTTGCTTCTGTTATTGTTGGAAGTTTTTCAAGAAACATGGTTATGGCGATATATGCTGATAGAGAGATCACTGCAGGGTCGGGTGGGTCGCCCGACCCGGTTCGAAAATGGGTCGATGTGTTATCAGATGATAAAGGTAGGAAATTGATTGGGGATTGTATACAGCAGTTTGTGACGACAATGGTGACGGTTTATCTTGACAAAACGATGGATATTAACACCTATGATGAGATATTATCGAGTTTAACCAATCCTGAACACGAAGAACAAGTGAGGAGTTTGTTGTCTTTGATTTGCAATGGTGCAGTAGAGACTTTTGTGAGGACTTCACATCAAGTTTTGACGAATTCAGGGTCAAATGGTGGGTCGGATTCGAATGCAACTTCGTATTTGATCAGGAGAGGTTCGTCGACAATTGGTAAAGTTTTCGATGGGCAAGAACTCGTGTTGAGTAAACTGACAGCAAGAAATATGCATACCAATTTGAGATTTGTTCTTGATATAACAAAAAGGGTGACACTTGCAACTGTCAAATCTTTTGTGGGTTGTTTGTTAAATCGGTTATACACGGGTATGAGAACAAGATTTCTTGAAGCTTACAGTTATCTCAAGGTGAAATCGTTAGTTGTTATGACTGTATGCATTTCACTGTATTTGCACATGTTAACCGGACCCTGGAGTTTAATATCAGTCTAGCCTAAAGTTTTGATTTTGTGTTTGATGTACATATGTTATTAAGTTGTAACCGTTAAAGAATCTTGAAATAACAATATACATAAATAAAGATAGAAACTTTATCATGGGTTTTTGTTCTGTGTATAGATATAGTCTGTATGGGCAACAAGTGTTCTTCTCATCAAGCAATCATCTTCACTAATCCCTTCACACCCATCTTCAATCTCAGCAGTTTCTGCACCACCCTACAAAGAAAACAATAATATTTTGAGATCTTGAATCAGTATCAACTTACACATGACTTCAATGTTACCTTATGCTGATGTTTTGTCCCGTTGGTGGCGAGTGGGCGGGCGGCGTAGGAGGGGTTCGAGCAGAGGATAAGGGCTAGTATGAGCAAGAGGGTGGCTGCTCTAGACATGGTTATTGTTAAGGTGAATAGGCTGCATGGAGAGATGCAAGAAGATATGAATTTATAGAAAGCAATAAGTTTGGTGTGAATGCGAGACTTTAGAATACAGATATTATTATAATGAAGTAAACCCGAATCTAGAACATTAAATGCCTTTAAAACATGGGTGTGAACTGTGAAATGATTAGATCAAGGGAATAAATAAGACTTGTAATATGACCAAAAAGTTGGCTTGTAGACAAATTGATTAACCTGCAGAGGGTGCACCCGTGATGGCTGTTATTCACCCGTGGTGCACTGATGACTGATGATGGTCAACCCATGGCATGTGATATTGTGCACTAGTGGTTGGTTGTTGCGAGATGATTAGAAATTTGGCTAAAATTCGGTGGTTGAGACATTTTGTCAAACACATGATGTGCATACATCTAATTTCAAGTATTCGAATGATGTGTGTGGGAATTTTAGGTAATCATCAACTAACATTCGGTTGGTTCATGTAAATTCAGTGGTTAAACGTGTCTTCTTATGTAGAAAAACATTTAGAAAGTTCAATTTGTTAGCCTAGTTTACCAATGATCTTTTGGTTTAGAGTTTAATCCTTGACATTGATGAATTATAACTAACCAACTGTTATTAGCTTCTAACAACTAACCAAGCTGTTAAAAAAAAGAAAGTTTAATTTGTTAATTTAAGGTTGAATATTCAATTGCAAAGAAAAACGCGTTGGCTGTGTGTTATTTAACATGTCGGCTAGCAAAGGGAATGTGCAAGTTGGGGGTTAGTAGATTATAAAATATGTAATAGAAATGAATATATTCTTTATTACTTTGGATAAATAAGAAATATTTGTATTTAGTGGTTATGTGTTTAAGTTTTAGAATAACATTGACAAAAAATTATAATTGTTTATTGTTACTAATTATAAAATACTGACGGTTTATGTTTCTTATTCTTTTTTGTTAAGTAAACTATATATATAGTTCAGTTGTGAATTTTCGTCTTACTCTTAAGTATGTCAGAACATATATATTTTCTTACTTTCAAAATATATAAGCTTTAAAATAGTAGTGAACATGTTAAATATTTAAAATGACTATTAAAGTAATATAAATAGCTATTATTATTTGTTAACATAATCAATTTAATTAACTAGGAAAACATTTCATAGCTCTCTCACTTCATCTTGGCTCGATCACTCACTCAGTTTTCTTTTGAAAACCTTCTCGTACTCACGCCTCGGCTCCTCATGGTATCTTCATGCCTGCGTGTTTCATGCATGGGGGCGGTTCGTTGTGTCCTCTTTCAAGCGTGTTAGCTTTTGAGTTCCCCTTTCACACGGGCCGCGCACCTCAGAAACCATTCCCTTCATAGTATATAAGTTTACAAGGGTGCCTCGATGCCTTCCGATTGATTTTTGCTGACTTTATCCGATTTCTATTAACTTCCCTTTTCTCCCTCAAAGGGACGTGTGCATAGACCCTTATGTGTCCTTTTCGCACAAAGGGACGAATATCTACTCCTTAAATTGTCCATGTTGAGTGCCTTATCATACTAATAACGTTTATGTAATTACATATTCCATATTAATAGTACTTGTTAATTTTGAAATTTGACTCTTCAAACTTTATTTTGGTATAACTTTGAATTTGTCGAATGTTTAATTTCAGAACCTCCTTTATAAACTTGTTATTTGTCTAATAACTTGTAATAAACTTTGGGGAGATGAGATGATTTATGAAAAAGAAAATTACAAAAATAACCAATTGACCAACTCGATTAACGAAACTAACCATTGACCATTCAAATTACGAAAACGGACTTTTGACTTTGACCCTCGCCACGGGCGAGAAAACTTCATGAAACCTCGCCCACGTGGATTAAATTCCCTCACCCACGTGTCCTTATCTCGCCCACGTGTATATTGTGTTTTTTTTAAAAACAAAAATAAAAAGCGAGGGGTCCGGTATCCTAGGTGAGAGATTTGATCCATCTCTCGCCCACGTCAGTGAGGGCAAACTTCTCCAAGTGAGGGATTGGACCTCTACCTCGTCCACGTCAGCAAGGGTCCCGAATACCTCGCTCACGTCAACGATTGGACCTCTACCCTTATTCTTTCTTTTATTTCACTTTCACCCACCTCCACTTTTGACTTTTAACACTTGGTTATGAATATAAATAACTGTCACACCCCGACCAAAGCGGCGGAACATGCCGGGGCGCAACTAAGATTGTTCAAATGCACACGACACTATTAAAGTGACAATATTTAATCAACTCATTCATTTCATAACATGTTCTTACAAATACAAGAAAATAAATAGTTCTTAACTAATAACCTAACGGTCCAAAATAAAGTAATGTCTTTAAATCTTCAATCAACCGATAATCAAACCTGTAGCATTGCATAAAATATGTTTTGTCAACATGTATGTTGGTGAACAATTTCATGACTTTATAAATATAATATAAGGCAAAAATCCACAACTCAAATATGTGAAGCCGTAAATAAAAGTGACAATTGAGGTATATCAATCATAAATAAATAAGGCTCCTTTCTAATTGATAAAACTATCATATTACAAGGAGGAGCGTATGATCATACTTATTGAGGATGATGATGAGGCTAAACGATCAAAAGCAATAAACATGTAGCACTTAATCATATGAGGTATATAACATACAATTGGACAATTATTCTAAGCAACACATAACCTGGTGGTTGTGGGTTGAGGATCTAGATGTTAAATCATTTTTTTTGTTGAGTAAGTATGCTTGCTACCCCCAAAGTATAGAAGAGAAAACGGGGATGAAATTACTCACATGGAATAAAATGACGTTGATGAATAAATTTTGAATAAAATCCTCAAGTAAGCGAGTCCGACGGTTTTAACGTGCGTGTCCTAGATTGAAAGATCTTGAGTAAGTATTGAGTATTGAAGATGAATATAAATGGTATAAAAGTTCATAAAAACAAGGCTTGGGTTTTCGAGAGTTTTAGTTATATTTTACAAAGGGTGTTTAAATAACGTAAGTATAAAATGAGTTTTACAAGAAAACATGTCCTTGATGTTTAGTTTTACTCAACCATTGTTAAGTTTTACATATGGGAGTTGGTTTAGTGCTAGTATGCACGATCCCATTAATGTAAGCATCAAGGTCTGACTTACACTCTCTTAAACCCGAGTTTGAGACTTTAATTAATAAAGAAATTCGCTTAAACCCGATATTAGTATAAAACCAAGTTTGGTTCCGTCATACCATAATATTATCAATACAAATAACATAAAGCGAAACATAAGTTAAAAAATTAGGAAAGATTTTTCTTTTGGCGTTTTGAACGGTGACTAGATCGTTAAGACGATAAGTTCGACTTTTACTCGGGTTTATTCTTACCCGAAACTTGGTTTGAGCTAATATTTGTTCTAACACTTCCAAAATCTTAAGTAATATGAGTAATATAAATTAAAACATAACTAAAAAGATAGGTTGAACTTTTGGTGATTTGAACATTGACTAACTCGTTAAAACGGGTGTTCGGTTTTACTCGGTTTTTACCCGAAACTTGGGTTCAAGCCAAGATTTGTTCTACACCTCCATATCAACCATATAATAACTAAAATATCAAGAAAACTCAGATCTAAAGTGTTTGATGTAACATGGTCACTTAAAAGTTATTTAAAGTGCTTAAACGAGCGTTCGGTTTGGTTCGGTCTTTGACTCGGTATGAACCCGAGGATGGTTACCACATGCCCAAAACCATTGAACTAAAAATAAGGTAAAACTTCCAGATCTAAACTCAAATAAGAAAGTTAATCGAGTAAACTTCCCGAAAACGACCCAAACGGGTCTAAAATGCATAAATATGAGTTTGAATGCCTACAAGACTTAAATAAAGATGAAAATGGTTTTGTGAACATAAAATAGCTTAGAAAAACTGAAAATAACCAAAATTACATACCCGAGATGATTTGAAATGCAAGATTCGGTTCCGTTGACCTTTTAAAGTCAAACTTAAGCAAAACTAGCTAGAACAACTTACAAGATCAAAAATTTTGAGAGAAGAAGATGAAAATGTGCAGGTGAAATGATTGAGAATGAGTGGTATTTATAGGAAAAGATTAGGGTTTGAGGAAATGGGTAATGCATTTGTCCGGTGAGTAAAAGGTTGCACTTTGATTCTTTTATTTTAAATAAATTTTAATTTAAATAAATTATGATCAGGTATCTACATGTTTGGAGGGTTCTAGAATTGTTATGGGTTAGGTCTTGGTTGGTTTGGATGGTTAAAATACAAGTCCAGTTAAACGAACCGAAAACGTTAAAAAACTGATTTTGCTAAAACGAACTGTGGGTCACGCCACGATAAGTATGAAACATGATTACAACATAAAATCCATCATTTTATTAATATTCAAAGATCCGAAGAACAAAACGAGTCGGGTCTACAATACATGATAACAAATACAAAGTTAGTCGAAAATGACGAATGTCACAATAACCATCTTTAAAACTACAATAAAAACTATATACTATTTAAAAGTTACAAAATAATTTGTAAATCATTATGAGAATCTAGCGCTTAACAAAAATATATAAATTTGTATTAATAATAATAGAAGTTAAAATAAAGAATATTTTGTAAAATATCAAATATGAATTATAATTATTATTATTTTATAAAACTTTTAAAAGAATTTATTAGTTCTTTATTTTATCCTTTTTATATACTAACTTTGAAAGAGGACATATATAACAACAAATAAAAAGGAAAAAATTCAAAAATCAAAAATATTAAATAACAAATAGTATGTTACTTTTAGTTTGAGTTAAAATAAAAAAGAATCATAACATTTGTTGTTTCTGGACAAACACATTTTAATATTAAACAAAATTGTTCTTTGGAATTTTACTTTCAGATTAAGTTTCTAAATTTTGTTAAAATAATAAATCTACAATAAAAGTATTTTATACATGTAGTTTTTTAAATTTACATATCTACAATGTCATTAGGTTCGTCCGATCGGACGAGCTACCACTAAAATTTATATAAAACTTCAAAAGAAATAAACAAATAAAAACTTAAATACTAAACACAACACAAGCAAAGAATTGATATAAAATATATAGGATTAATTTTAATTTTGTTGTCCAATGTTTGATTAAAGAAATTATTTTCTTTTAAAAAACTATAAAAATTATTATATCTTCAAAAGCTTTATATGTTATTTTAATTTCAATTCAAAAGTTTTATTATATGGATAAAATTGTATTATATAGAGCAAAATAAATTAAATTAAACTTTTAAGTATTTCAAAAATGATAAATATTAAAAAATTTGGATTTTTTTATTAAAAAATAAAATTTTAATTATGGGCGAGGGGGGTATTTTCGTAATTATAGGCGAGGGATTCTCATAATCCTTCGCTGACCTCGCTGACTCAACGAGGGATCAAAGACACGTCAGCGAGGGGTACACGTGGGTGAGGGATTATACTAGATCCTCGCCGGGCAGGCTTTGTTGGGCGAGGGATTATGCTAGATTCTTGCCGGGCAGGTTTTTTTGGGCGAGGGATTATGCTAGATTTTCGCCAGGCACGTTTTTTTGGGCGAGGGATTCCCATAATCCCTTGCCACTCAGCGAGGGATGACATTTGACAGACTCCAATTGGTTGTTTTTTATAAACTCTAATTTTGTTCGATTATTTTCGTAATTCGATTTGTTAAAACAGTTATTTTGGTAAATTTTTGTTTATGAAATTGATAATGGTAATGGAGAAGATGGAACTGGTCATAACTCATAAGCCTGTGCCTGATTTGATTTGAAGGTTGATTCACCAACCGAGGAACAACAAGACAAAAACAATTATAGTCAAGAGTTGACGCAAGACAGATCTAAACAAAAAGAAGGAAATAATATAAATCATAAATGTGAAGATGATAATATGCGACAAAAAATGAATTACGAAAGAATAAGTCAAAGCATACGAGTTCTTTTATGTCGGGTACGTATTCCCATTTAGAAAACAAACAACTAGGACACATTTATATCATTCGTCACGTATAAGCCGATTTAAATATGTTAACATTTTGAACAAAAATACACAGCTTCTCAATTTCTGTGTATTAATGCCGAAATAAAATAATTCGGCTATATATCAACCCGATTTTATATCCGTATTTTGGAAAAAAAACCATACGATGCTTTAACATAAGGGTGGTAAGGGTGGTGGGGGCGCTATCGCCGTAAAAACGTAACGGGGATGCATCCCCCTACCGCAACTTTTGACCACCACAATGAGTTTACGCCGAGCCACACCACCAGGGCCGGTCCCGAGAGTTCTAAAAAAATTTAAGGTTCTGGGCGAGTAGAAAAAAATAACCACCTACAATATAAAGTTAGTAATCCGTATGTAAAAATCTATAATACGTCAATAATTATACCAATAAACAAAAGTATTATAACAAAATAATTTAACTTACTTACTTAAATAAATCGTCAGACTCTCATAGCGTTTGAAATGAGTCTAGATATGATGTATGGTAGTGGATTAAACTAATTAAAATGTTAATGAACCCTAATTTTTAATAGGTCAAAATAATTAATTAACTTGCTATTAGGTTTGCTAATTAGTTTGTTATTAACTTATAGTTGTTTTTTAAAATGTATACACATGATATAATTTTTTAAGGTTAACACAAGTTTCATTTACACCCTCTGTAAGTATCAACTTTAACAATTTTTAAATTTTGCGATTGTGGAGCCAACTAAAAATAAAGAAAGTTTCAGACAAAAAATGTATTAAAACTAAAAATGTAATAAATAATCTCAACCACCAATATATTTAATCGATAATTGAGATTAAATTGTAGGGAAAAAATTGTTAGTGGTATTTTAGTAATACCTATTTTTCTTAACTTTTTGCAAGTTCTCTCAATTTATTTAAACGTTCATAACTTTTATGTATAAAATTATATAATTTTTTTAAATTACACCATAAAAATAAGAGTTTTTTCTCTTTAAAACAAATATATATTGTTATATAAAAAGATAATAATTTTTGTTACCTTTTTAAGCTCATATCTTATAATTGTTTTCAAATTACACCATCAAGATTTCACCGGACACTACAACATTCAATTAGAATATATATAAATGACTAATAAATGAGCTTTTAACTAAAAAACACCCAAAATATGGGAGAATATGTATTATTTACATGTATAATTATTAACACATCAGCACCCCATGCTACCACCCTAAATCGCATATCTTAGAACCGACCTTTGTTATTCAAGGACACCAAAATTTTGGTAAAGGCTAAAGAGTATCAATTAGATATAGTTATTCTAACAAACACACTAAATGATAATAATGTATATGCTAGTTTAGTAAGAACTCTGATCCAAATATGGAAGACTCAATCAAAATCAAACATTGTTTTATACTCGTGATTGGTTCGTAGTCATCTATGGACCAACTACTTATGGGAATCATGGTCTGCCATGTAATTAAGTTATACATGATGAGAGCACGACCGGTGGAATATGGTAGCTATAGAATTTTGCAACTCTTGGCTAAATGGGGAGCTCTATGACCAGTTTATTGTTTGTATTGTGAGGGTTGTGTGTCGCCTTTGTGTGGGGCTTAAAATCACACACTACAATTCTGGCATCGTTAGAACACACTAAAGTATCCATAATAGCTTTTTGCAATGGCATTACGTCACTGTTGATGCTAACATTGTTGACTTGTCGCTATAGGTGGTTGAAGTCGATCATCACATAGAAAGTGTCACCGTAAGTTCACTTTTAGTGACAACATGTGACAACTAAATTATTGAAAGATCAATAAGTTCAAATGCATGTTGTTAGTCCATGTGTTAAGCACATAGCATTGATAGCATGCCGATGGAAAATTAAAATTGTGAAATATGAGTTTAATGAGTATGTTGGCTTATGATGTGATGAAATTAATGCTATTTATTACTCGATTGTTATTGACAACAAAGGGATTGTCGATCTCCGACGTTGCATAGCGTTTTCTTCATAGTTTAAGCTTACTCAAACTAAGTAACTAACAAAGCAATTATCTTATTGTTGATGATAGATATACAAAACTAAAGTTGTGATAGATGGTCAAACTAGCTTATTTAACTTTAGTTGTGCTCATTTACTATAACTCAATAATCAACGCCAGTGGTTTTTCACCGACAAAACTTTTGATTATATCCTTATATAAGTTTTTGAATTTTTAACTTGACACCTTATACTAGATACATATACTATACACTTATTTAAACATGACCCTGAAACTTATTTTAGAGCATCACAAAAAAAAATACTAAAAAACATGTCTAGTCAACAGGCACATCAGAAGACCACTTATTCTTCAAAAATAAAAAAACCTCTCCAATAGTAAAATTTAAAAACACCTAAAAACATTGTCGTATCATTATCATCTTTTATATTTTTTTAATATCAATCTTATATATTAATATAAGAAGATTTTAAAATATAAAAATTACATATTGTTAGAGGAAAATTTTAAAATTTTAAATTTGAAACTAAAACTTTAAATTTAATAAATAATATTTATTGTAACAAATTTAAAATTAAATTTTAAAAATTAAATTTACCATTTAGGCACATGAGCATTGTTCAGGCGCATGAGCACGGTTCAGGCGCATGAGCACGGTTCAGGCGCATGAGCACGGTTCAGGCGCATGAGCACTGTTTCAGGCGCATGAGCACTGTTTCAGGCAATGTTTTCAGAACCGGATCGGACGTCGAACCGGACGTCTTACTGGTTTAGTGGTCGGACCGGTTGGATCGGATTTACTATATTTTAATTATATTTATATATGTAATTAAAAATAAGTAATTTATATATGATTTACATATATATTTTATAGTTATATATAAAACTTAACTATATTTGTATATCCGACGTACTAATTTATGGTTTAACACCCCGTTTTTACTCATTAAAATAAAAAAAAAGTACAAAACCGTCCGAACCGGTCCGGTTTCCCGGTCCGACCAGCGGTTCGGGACGAACCGGCCGGTTCGACCAGTAGAAAACGATTCACCCCAGACTGGACCGGACACGTCACCGAATCCAGGTCGGACCGGTCGGTCCGATCCGATCTAAAAAACATTGGTTTCAAGCGCATGAGCACTGTTTCAGGCGAATGAGCACTGGTCCGGCGCACTATTCAAACACTTGAGTACTGTCCAGACGTATGAAGTTGACTTGAAACGTCTCACACTTAAATTAATATTGAAAATTAAATATTTTATTACTATAAATATATTTTTTTAATATTAAAACCCAACCTTCGCTCCACATATGAAAATGTTAGATGTTTTTTTATGTTCATCTCTATAAACTTCCACCTGTAAAAACAAACTCCTTAATGATTTTTGTTCTAAGAAAAAGATGATATAATATTTTTAAGGACTAAAACATTTTATTGGAGATACTCTTAGTATTGATTATATTTATATTTTATGTAAAATTATTTTCAAAAGCAACTTGGCAACTTTCATATTCTTGTTTACATAATGAATTTTGTTATGATTATCATTAACTAGTTATAAGATGCACAATTAAGGAACCAATTCCGTTAAACCACTAACTGCTTTAATGCTTTTTCTCCTCACCTTTAAAAAGCCAAGTCCCTATAAACCCTACTTCTTATTTATACATGCATGCATCACTTTATCGATTTCTTATATATAGTTTCGGACTTTCGGCTAACTTTCTCAAATATGCTCAAAGTATGTGTTTGTTGGTTTTATAACAAAAATTATAAGAGAAATTATTATGTGTGTGTAAATTATTATGCAAGTGTAAAATATTGCTAAAACAAATTAAGTTTGCGTTATCATTGTCTTCTAAATTGCTCTCAACCACACACACATGGAAGACAATACCTTTGTAACTTTATCAACTCATGTTGTCGGCCTCATGCTTCCAAGAATCGTGCTTAATTCTTTACAGACTTTTATTTTGTTCTTATAATGTTACTTTACTCTGGTTTTTATTATTATTCTCCTTATAGATCCACATGCATTTATATATGTTTCACAATTGTTATGTGTACACTTTTGTCTCTTTACTTATAAACGAAATACAATATGATCCATAAGTAAATTATATATCGGAAAAACAATAAGATACTAATTACATATAAGAGGTAATTGCATAATAGCAATCATATTCATGTTATATACTATATTTCAAGCAATGTACGTAGTCAATAACATGTTTTAGTGAATATATATATTTGTAAACATGAGTTATGAAGCAAATCAATATGAATATATATAACTAAGATTTATGTATATGTAACTACTAGTTACTTATGTAAAACCATGAGATTATATACATAAATCCTAAAAATTAGATATATGTAACTTAATCTCCCTTCGTTTATGAATGATAGGGTTTAAATTATAAATCTTATAATCAGCTAAAATAACAGGTCAAAAAAAATTTTAGATACATTTTTATACAATTTCAAAAAATAATAATTAATAAATTACATGATTTGCTTAAATAAGTTTTTACGCTTTTCTTATTCTTATAAGTTGGTGGTTTTCTTGATCCCTCTACTAATATGCTAACACAAAGAATTGCCTCTCATATTAAATTAAAATCGAAGAAAATAAAGATTATAAATTTATAATGAAAGAAAACAAAAATTATAAATTTATAATCAACCAACACTGATATAAAAACTAGAGATATTTGCAACCAACTTATATTCATCATAAATTTGGTGACAGAATTGAAATACATTTGTTGGTAATTTCTTTTATTAAAAATTACGGATGATATTGTTTTGATATACGTACACTTACAGATTACAAGAAACAGTAGCTATAGAGGCGACAAAAGTTTTCGTTATAGGTTATAAAAGCTGTCGCTATAGGTTATAGCGACGACAAGTCTCTCCTATAATGCTGTCGTCAAAATCTAAAAAGACGAAATTTAGAATATATATATATATATATATATATATATTATATATATATATATATATATATATAGCTATATATAGCGACGACTTTAGAGGTGACATCTCGTCGCTATAGTGTCTGAATAATTTTTTTAATTTTTATTTTTAAATTTTTTTCAAATTTATAATATATTTTTAAACTAGTCCACTTGTTCAGCCTGTTCAAATTCCATAACATTATAAATAAAGTCAAATTCTTTGATGTTAAAATACATAATAGTTTAAATATGCCAAACATTTAACAAACAACTTAATCATTTAATCAAACACAAACAACCAACTTAATCACTTGTAGTATCTTCTTCATCCCCTTCATCATTCGGTTGACAAGTTGATTTGTTGTTGTTGTTGTTTTGTGACATCAAAAGAAGTTGATTTATTTGTTCTTGTATTCGTGTATTTATTTGAAGTTGTTGTTGTCATCGTTCATTTGATTGTCTAAGTTGTTATTGCATTTCATTATATTATGATGGGGGTGCATACGTATTATGATTTTTCCCATGATAACGTTTTTTCTTAGGTTGGGCTACATTTATATATAAAATTTGAAAGTTAGAAAATTAAAAGGATAATAAACATGAAGAAATATATTAACTATAAAAAATAACTTACAAGACTTGCAACCCATCTCGATCCTATAAGAAGAACCATGTGGAGGTTTGTTCCCCCTCTCCACCATGTGATTATGTGACATTTACCATACCTTTCAACAAAACAAAATAATAAACATAACTTCTAATGCAAGTATATATGACAAAAAATTTTAACACAAATATTAATAACATACATTCATTTAGAATCTTCAATACAATAAGATGTGTCTATAAGATCATCGTTTTCGTCATCCTCATCATCATTTATTTTATCTTCCTCATCTGAAGGGTATTCATCTTCATCTTCTTCTTCATTATCATCAATGAATCCTTCATCATCCACAATCACGGTAATAGAACTTGGGATATTAATAATTAAATTGTCAGCAATATCATCACCGTTTTATTATTAATATTAAATTGAGATATATACACAAAAACATACATATACACATGTAAAAACAAATATACTCGATTACATATTATAATCGAAAAAAGAACTACCATATATTTAATTACATTAATTTTATATAAATTAAACACATATACACTTACACATACACAAACATAGATGCATATATACATAAATAAAAGTTTGCAAGTGAAAACACGCACCTTATCGATGAAATAGATGTATGAATGAAATCACACGGCTCAACCGCAACAAGATTCTTGTACATCAAAATATAAATTAAAATAAGTTAAAATGATAATATTTTTTCTAACGAGTTCATAATTTATAACATAAGATATATAAATACACATACATACACATATATAGATACATATATATAAATACATATACTATATACACAAACATAAATAAATAAATACATACACGTACACGCACGCGCACGCGCACACGCACACGCACACGTACACAAACAAATAAATAACCATCGATCACAAGTTGCTACTGATTGATCTTTCATGGTGAATAGGAAGTGACACTTACCAATGATGAAGACCATATGACAATTTCCACTAATAGTGTAAGTTACCCATGATAGTTAACACATTATTTATGAAAAAAGTGAAACTGGTCATTGGTTATAAGTTACCACTAAATAATTATCATCTAGAAAATTTTCACTGACAAAAATATGATAAAAGTATTATTACTGGCTACAAATGACAAAAAACCATTGCTAGATTATTTATAAATGGCAAAAAATCGGTCCATTCACGCATAAGTGTGTTGTTTATCCTTGCCATGCTAGTGTTAAAGATAACTCTATAAATACAAAATTTTACCATAGACGCATGTAGATCGTCCAACGAGTTGAACTGCAAATCAACAATCACTCTCTTACATCACAAATCACAATTTAGAGAGAGGAGAGCGATTGTGAGAGATCAAATATAGTATCCTCATAATTTGTATAAATATGTAAACATTACATCTATATAAATATGTGGTGATGAATGATATTTAAAAAATTAAGAGAAATTCATGCGTTCCTTATGACCTCTTTCTATGCTTCTTTTTAACGACGTTAATAATTCGAGTTTATTGGCATGCCTCCTCATAGCCCATACCTCAGACGAAATTTCAACTGTCAATCGACAGTTCATTGACTAACTCGTAAAATCCCCTCACCTGCATATGTCTGGAGCACTCATTGGCTTATTTGCCCCATACAATCAATCGCCTCTCGCATATCTCTACAATCGACAAATGAGTTTATAATTCAATCAGGAGTTAAGGAAAAATAAGTGAATTTTAAACTATCATCTCTACCCATTTACTTCTCTTCTTTTTTTTCCAATCACCATCTTCGTATCACTCATATAACCAAACCTCCTATACTCTTAAAGTAGTTAAAAGATCAATGTTATTTTCAACAATAACTTTAGATATTCTTAAATAAACATAATAAACTTATACCCTATAAAATTTAAAAGGATAACAATTTGTTGATCATTACTTATCAGATCTTATTTTACAATATGGTTTGATTATAAGTAGTAAGACATATTACTTTTTGTTGAACGAACAACGATAATTTTTAAGCCAAGTCATCTGGGCAAACCCATTGGCGAAAGGTCACCCACGTCCGCGAACACACATAGTGCCGGTGATCAGGATCGGCCACCATTCCAAGGAAAACTTACCACCTAAAAGCCCACTGTAGTAAAACAGTAGCCCACTAGAAACATATTGTACCTAGTAAGACTCCAACCCATGACCTTCATTTTAAAAACTAATAGAATGTCTCCTCCTAAATCAGTTGATTTAGAACTTATCGACAATAAGACTTGTTACTTAACCATCAAGATGTATTACCGGATGTTAATTTACGAACCGTTGAAAGACCAATTGGGATAAGGTCTATCACTTTGCTTGTTAAAGAGACCATTTTCTTAATTATCATTTCAAATGTAAATGCATGACTTTTCAAATTCATGAAGCCGTTTGTTTCGCTTGAGGCGTCGACTCCAAGCCGCGCCATATACGTGTTCACACGTAAGCACCTCCATATCCTATTGGCTTCCATCATGTCACCCCATGGGGTTGTGACACCTGTCCAACAACCATTGGCACCTGTTTTGTTTCTTCGCTGTTAAGCCAAAAACATCAACACAACAGGACCCACATTGCTGATGTCACCCCTTTAAAAAAGCCACGTTGGCCCATCTTAATTGAGTGCCACCTGACTCAAAAGCAGTAACCATAGTTAACTACCATCAATCCCTCTCGCGGTTAAAATATTAACCATCACTAAACTCTAAAAACCTTTTGTTTACATCTCATAAATTATAAACCCGTAGATGTCACACCCTAGTAAATAATTGCTTCACAAATAAAGACATTTCTTATAAACATTTTCTCATAATTAACTACCATCACTTCTTCTCGCAGGTATAATCAATGTCTTCAAAATCGAATCGGACAGTAAACTAAACGTTTTACTAGTTTGCTGGTCTGACCAGTTTGACCTATTGAATCGATATAAAAACCTATTAAAATTATAGATATTATTTAAGTATATGTAAAAAATACTAAAAACTAGCTATATATATACCCAGTTCAACGTTAAAGCCATTTAAGCACTGAACGGGATTGGATTGGGGTCCAGTTCTGATCGGGTCTGGTGTTCAAAACAATGAATAAAATATTAAACATTACTAAATTCTAAAAACCTTTGTTTACATCCCATAAATTATAAACCGATAGATGTCACACTCTAATAAAATACTTACTTTATAAAAAAATACATTTTCTTAACAATAATGCTATTAACATACCCCACCAACGTTGATGTTTTGCCTTTAAATACCAACTTCCGCCCCATCGTTCATTCCCTTTCCCCCTCCGACCTTCCTCCGACGTATAGTAACCATCTCCGGCAATGTTTTCACCGGTGTTCCCAACCGCGGTCGACCACATCCCCTCTGACGGTCTATTGTGGGATTCCGACACCCACGAAAATCCCATGGTTTACCCGACTCAAGAACCGGTGCTGTCATTTTCAGGTTCAGATGACTCCACCCCAAAAACCAACAGCTCGAGTTCAGGCTCCGATGGCGGGTCTCCCGTAGTTGTTGACCCGATAGACGACCGAAAGAGGAGACGCATGATATCGAACCGTGAGTCCGCACGAAGATCTCGGATGAGGAAACAAAAGCACTTGGAGAATTTGAGGAACCTGGTGAACCGGCATAAGTCTGGGAACCGGGAGCTGATGAACCGGTTGCAGTTAGCAGTCCACCACGGGCGAATTCTCGGGCTAGAAAACGAGCGCCTTCGGTCCGAATCGGTGATGTTACGGCAAAAGTTATGGGATCTGCATCAAGTAATGCTCGTATGGCAGCTCCCCAGGGAGTTATTATAGTCTGCATGGGCATGCAATAATAACGTGAACTTCATCAGTGATTAAAACCAACCATCTTTAGTTACATAGAGTAATTAAGCTTAATTTATATATCACTAAATTTAATCATAACTACGTGCATGTAAACATTAGCAATTAAGCAATTCTATAAGTTTGTTTTGTTTGTTGATTTTGGTAAATTGGAGGTTTTAGTAGAACGATGGGTGCTTTTGTCAAAACCCGAGTTGGCATTTTCTAAAGTTTCATTACGAAGTATTTGGATAATTAAATCATATGAAAAGCTAGTTTGTACACATGGCGTCATGTATTCTATAATTGCCTATTTCTTAAAAAAGGTATTATTTAATTAATGTAAAATATATTCCAGTATTTTTGTATATTCACCATGATATATAATTTCAATCATTGTTTTGTATGTATATTTTAGGGGTAATGCTGTATGCACCATGTTAGAGAAACAGATATGATATGGATGAATGTAAGAGATGAAAGATAGATTAATATATGTAAATAGTGTTTAACTTCACGTGTTCCGTTAGAGACGTAAAACCGTGTCAAATAATATCAGTGTCACACCGTCGTTAGCATGCACAACATCAAAAAAGCTCATACAACAAAATAAAATATACACAACAAAAAAATATATGTAAAACTTTATACCATACATGTTCTTTGTGGCGTGTTAATATGTATAAATTAGAACGAAGTGTATTATACAACATGGTCGTGAAACAAAAAAAAATGTAAAAACGTTAAACCATATACTCATGTGCTTGTATGTTAACTCGAAAATTTTAGTCCGAAACATGAAACAAGAAATTATAAAAGATAAAAAGTATTGAGACCAAAGTTGAAAATAAAAAATATATTAGAGTTAAATGTAAAAGATGAAAACTATATAATTATAAATGAAAAATAAAAAAAAACACAAAATAAGAAGTAACCTATAAAACATAAAATACAAACTATAATATACATACATATATATATATATAATATATATATATATATATATATTATATATATATATATATATATATATAACTAAGTTGATAATTAAGATTATATAAATAAAATAGAGGTAAAGATAAAAGACTAGTGCAAACAAATCTGATTGGATGTGGTGTATTTAAGTTAACTAAGTTATATGACATGACACATATTGTTAATTTGAGATACGATGTGTGTTGGTGGCATGCCTTATATTTTAGTGTCTATGCATTGTTACATACGTTACATATGCATACATTGACAAAAACATTATTTGTATTATTGATGACATTTTATCATATTCACTGCACATGCTTTATAATGTACGTATTGAAATAGTGATATTTTCTAATGATTCATGCTTGTATACACAGCGTATGCATTTTAGTATAGCGTATTTATATGTGTTACATACACTACATGTTTTACTCATGATTTATAAAGCGTAGGTATTGATTCATATGTACGTTATGCATTCTCAGCATACTGTATTTATTACTACATATACTACATGTTGAATCTCTAACATTTTTTAAAGAAGCTTGATATAATCTTTCGAAGGAAAAAAACTTTGTACTTATAAGAATATATTACCAATCCGTTTGTGAATAGTGTTCGAATTTTGAACACAAAATAATTATATTTATATATTTGTTATATAAATAGTTATTTATTTATTGGTTTAAGTTCTCGTTTTGGAACGAACTATACAGTGTCCAAACTAAAACTAAGATGAATTGATATCGATGCTCGAAGTTGAGTGGCCGGAATAAAGAAAATGAAACTTGGGTGACTATAGGAGGAAATTGTTACATTTTCTTTAATGTTATAAAGACATATTTTGATTAAAATGAATGTTTTATGTTGATCAAGTTTTTTAATAAATATATGAATATTTATTATGAATCATACTTTTTATTAAAATTGGTATTAAACATGTCATGAATAAAATGAAAGTTTTAATTTGATCTCATATAACATTTCATAAATCAAATGAGAGTTTTGATTGTGAATCATAAAACTCACATTAATATAAACTTATTAACATGAGTATATAAACAAACTCATGATTAAAAAAGAAAACTAGAGAGAAAAAAAATGTATTTTTTAAGGGTCAACAAGTTCTATATATATTTAGAGAGGAGCACTCTCTAAATGGTTCTTCCTATACCATCATCTTCAACATTTTTTCACATAATATTATAAAACATACTTTACCCGGGGATCCCTCGGGCCGAGGCACTCTCCGGCAGTACATATTGCTTTGGCTGTTGTACCCTGGTAGACAGACGCGTTGTCTTGAGTAGAGACGCGAAATCTGTTTTAAGGGACACGTGTTTAACACGATCCTCAGCTACAACCGTCAATCTTTTGTTTGTTATTTGTTGTAGTCAAGGGGTATAGTTGAAGATTTAAACGTGTTGAATACTTGTGAAGACTCGTTGGAGTATATACTGAAGACGTTTGTTCGAATCAAGTTTGGTACATAAATATTGTTTATATATATTTCTTTTAGTCGTATTTGTAAACGTATTGTACTAAAATATTTCTCATGGCTAACGAAAGTATCGTTAGAATTATTATCTTTTAATATAAAAGTGAACCTATTTTTTACAAATAGTGTTTTAATTTAATACTTTTTTCATAGTTAAATAAAAGCCGTTAAAATTTAACCACCTAAACCAAAGCTGTGAATAATTTGCAACCACCCCTCATCATTTGTCAACTGGGGTCGCGTCTTATATAATTTTAATTTTTGGCAAAAGGTAATGCTTTAGAAATTCTTAAAATACCATTATGGTTATGGTGTGCTTACTTGTTGATATAAAATTTATTAACAGTCAAGCCGTCGCAATACACAAATAGCGAATACTTGTTAGCGTACAAAAGCGAAAACATACCATGATTTAAAAAAAAAAACCAAATGCAAACAAACATCTCATTTTAAATTTATTTTTTTAATTTTTCCATCAACCACAATACTACATCTTTTTTCTTTCTTCTTTTAAATTAAATTCGAATCCACTCAAACATTCATTACATATCTCTATAGTATATAATGATTGTTT
Organism: Flaveria trinervia; assembly: GCA_025506515.1. Taxonomy (NCBI): domain Eukaryota; kingdom Viridiplantae; phylum Streptophyta; class Magnoliopsida; order Asterales; family Asteraceae; genus Flaveria; species Flaveria trinervia. The sequence goes on from CM046450.1 coordinate 10,384,503, forward strand.
ACGTGACAATATTTTTTCATCACTATCACACTAGTACTACAAACAGTCTAACTCGATTATTGTCATATCGTTTAATTTAAAAAATCATCTAGTGCGAATGGGAATGCATTTTATAATGCATGCAACAAGCCACATCCACCTCTTATATATATTAAAATGCATGCAACAAGCCAACTCCACTCTTATTTTCTTCCTTTTAACTTGTTTTTATTTTCTTACGTCTCGTTTTGATTGTCGTTTGAGCTACATGAAGTGTCGTTTTTTATGGACTACATATTATAAATGGCTCTAATACAATTTTAACGTATCTACGTTCTAGATGGATCTTAGAACAAGTGCATGAATTTAAAACTAGAATTTAAAACTAGATTGATGTGACTAACCCAAGTTCCTCTTGCTCCATTCTCAAACAAAAATTATAGACATTCAAATTTAAACTCAAAGTTTTAAAATACATGTACAAAACCTTAACCTAATTAAACTCAAATTTATATTTTCTAAACATTCAAATATCCAGATGAACTTGCAACAGAATTAAATAGTAAACCGATAACTCAAAACATTCAAATTAATATTAGTTACTATTTAATTGAACAAAGACTCTTAATCAAACTATAATACTTCCTAAAACCTCCTCCATATAGCAACTGGCATAATTCTTAAAAAAACAACTTTCAACTTTCTTTCAATTTAACCCTTTAACTTTTTTCGATTTTTCATATTTGAACAAATTAAAAATAACTTTCAACATTTTTCACAACTGATTAATAACAGTCTTTTACCAACAAATACCCAATGTTTATAAATGTACGTCGGCGATACTCCTTTGTTTATTTAGTAGTATAATTTGCATTTGTATATGAGAAACCGTGATATAAGCCAATAGATAAAGCATGACTGGTTAATTAAATAAATATTATAGTCGATTAAAGACACCGTGCACTCTTTCAATATATGTTACGATTAATATAGAACTGTAATGGTGTTTCTTTTTATTGTGTTTGTGATCGATAATGATCAAGATTACTTCTAATATTCTTTTGTTCCTATTTCTTTTGGGGTTTTAATAAGTTAAAAGATAATAATAGCAAGTTTACAAATAATCCTTTTGTGATTCAATAAAAGCATCTTTCTTTTTTACATTTTCAAGTGACCAAACATATACTTTTAATTTAGCATTGGCAGAAGTTGTAGTATAAAACATTTTACGGTCTTTTTCAATTAAAATAAACGGATATCTATCGTGAAATATTATTAAATTAACTAGAATAAAGGTGAGAATATGAGGTAATAGCAGTGTTTCCTTTAAGGTTCTTAATTGTAAAGTTATAGTAAATAACACTGTTAGATTAATAAAAATGTGTAACGATGGGTAAGACGTAATCTAATCAACTATTAACAAAAAGAATGTCTATACAATTTTACATCATCCCCAGTCACTTAATTAATCAATTGTGTTTACTCTTTTACTTGGTCATTAATTTATTAATTAAGTGGGCAAAAAGTTAATTACAACTTGAAACTACTTATCTATTATGTCACAATGGATATTCCTCGCATATTATTTTTAATTTTACTTTTCTAAAGCAACTAAAATAAAATCAATTCTGTGCATTTATCTATCAAGTAAATTGCTTTCTTTGTGCCTGATACTTTTGTTCAGCATGACACTTTTACTAAAGGAATATATATAAAACCAATTTCATTTTTTCATATTTTCTAACATATATCGTTTAACGTGTATCATTTAAATTACATTAAGCATTAATAAAATTAAAGTTTTATTCGATAAGAATAAAAATAATACCTTTATTGCATATGATGTTAAATCAATAAAAAAATATTACGTTAGTTACACTTTGTCTATTAAAAGAAAAGGGTCATTATGTGTTAAAGAGTTAATTAAACGAAATGTTACTATGTTTAGGTTTGTTTTCATTTTAAGTCTTCAGGTTTGAAAAATTATAAAGTTGGTCCAAAGGTTTGTCAAAACGTAACACAAAAGGTTTCTAACGTGAATGGTTTTAATATTTTTCTGTTAATTTTTAAAAAATAACTAAACTACCTTTTGTGAAAACTTAAAACTCTAAACACCACAAGTCTACCACCACCATCTCCAACACCACTAGAACACCACCATAATCCCCACCACTAGAACACCACCACCATCCCCACCACCACCACTCTACAACAACCATCCCCAATACCATCATAAGGCCATCACCATACTCATCACCACAGGTTTGCAATCACAATTTCCAACACCATCGGAACTCCACCGCCATCCCCACCACTAGCGAACTGCAACCACATCTCAACAACACGAGTTGCCACCTTAAATCCAATCAAGGTTAGGCTGTAATGGTGATGACTGGTGATGCTTTTGTTAGCGCAGATCTATCAAGAAATGGTGGTGAGTTGTAGTGATTGTTTGAAGATGAAGATATAGGGAGGGGAGGGCACTACTGTTGTGAGGGGAGTGCAAGTTGGGCTGAGATGGTGGGCTGAGGTGGTAGGCAACGATGGGGAGCAACGGTGGTGGTCTGGTAGGATGGTGGTGGTGGTTTGGTAGTATAATAGTGGTTTGAGTTTTAATGTTGAAAATGAAGTTGTGAGTCCCATCTTGATTTTTAATGGTCAGAGGTACTTTGGTCATTTTACTAGGATTTAATGGAAAAGTTTACGGTCATTCACATCAGGGACTTTTTGTGTTACGTTTAGATAAACTTTTGGAGACCTTGTAATTATTCAAACTTGGGAACCGAAAGTAAAAACAGATCTAAGTACAGAGACCTTTCATGTAATTAACTCTTTATTAAAATAAAACATATATAATTTCATTAAGTTTACTGGTAAAAAACTAATTTAACATAACAAATCTTGTAATTGTATCATTAATAGGTGAATATTCAAAAGATTATTTAAAATAATATAATCTTCTACACGATCAAAAAGGGAAAAATTATCTTTTTGTTAGTAGGACTAGTAATAACAATCGAAATATATACGCATAGCAGTATAGAAAATTAAGAAATATATTTTTTATAAGTTTTAAACATTTGTTTACAATATATAGTATTTAGATGATAAAGTGGTTGATAACGTAATCAATTTCCAAATATCGGAAAGTCGTTCTCACAAAAAAAAATGTTGCAAATTAGCACAGAGTAGGTATAGAAAAGGAATATATATTAGAAATAAGATATCAAGTTGCTTTTTCATATCTTTTAAATACTACCCACATCACTATTTATTTTTCTTTTAAACCATGTTTAGCTGAAAATGCTTTCTATCTTTTATTTTATTAATGATCGTGACATTATAAATTGATTAATTAGAATTTTTTTCCATTAACTTTTCTTATAAGTTATTAAAAAAAACCTCTGTATATATTTATATATCTTTTGATTTTTTACTTGTTCACATCAAGTGATTTTTTTCCCTTGTGTAGTGAACCTGTTAATAAAGATTATGACAGAAAAACATAACATTTGCGATTCTGATCGTCTAGCTTTCGAGCAGAATATCCAACATTTGTTTAGTAGTGAATAAGATGAAACAGTAATACCTAGAATCAACTATATATATGTGTGTGTTTTTTATGTTCTTATAAACTAGAAAATCAGGTAAATAACAAATTATAAAAACTAAAAGTTTTATATATGTTGTTGTGATATGTCTAAAGACAGCTTTGATAAGTGATAAGTGTGATGAACTTTTGTTCTTTTCCTTCTTTGCAAGATATAAAGAGATTTGACCAACCCTCTTTATTTTCAGATAATTATAAATCACAAAAATAGATACGCCCATTATCGATCTAAGACTTCAATCATTCATGCATTTGTTAGTGGCATACAACTTCACAACAACTTTCATCTTTTTCATTTTACTTAATTTTGAAGAAAAAAATATGCCTTCATAATAACAATATTATCATCTCTCAGTGTTGTGTTTTACGGTTATCACTGCTTCACGTCTTAAGAACCTTGCAGGTGCTATCTTGATTTGTTATACTACGTTAATTTTCTCAAAATCTGTTGTAACTGCCATTGTTGCCTACACATTCATCAATGTTTTATTCTTAGGTTTAGTTAGGTAAAAGATTATCAATTGCACATATAGATGCTAAGGTACATGGTGTTGTGGTTTCTAGGGTGCCTTCATCTCCAATGACAGTATCATCATATGATGTTAGTTGCCTTGTTTTTTCCTATATTAGAAGCAACGCATGGTGATACCGTGGCTAAGCATAGGTGCCGATAGTGTTACGACAACAAGGATTCAGACGACAATGATGTTTATGGATCTGGTGTTATGCGTCCTTGTTGCATAAGCGTGATGAACGGTTAGAGGTTTTGGTTAAAAAATTTCCAATAGCTAGTTATTTTTATTGGTTTTTTTATGAAGACGATTAAGTGTAAACCATTTTGTTCATCGCCATCTCAAATATAAAGTAAAAGGTTTATAATTGACGGAGTAATTAAAATTTAGTAAATTTATACTTATACTTTTGAGGAGTTATGTGAAATATATAAACAATCAACGTACGGTAAGTGAAAGAATATTTGATCTCTCCCAATAAAGAAGTCAAATACATATTAATAATTTAAGTATCTACCATTAATAATATATTACGTAAAGTACTGTTTAGAAAACAAAAATGAAAAATGTTGAAGTACCTTTTAAAAGAGGAGTATGTAAAAGCTTCTCACTCTAAATACTAAAGTTGCTACTATTTTGTAAGGAGAGAAGCAAAATTATCACACTATGCAAAATAATAATAAAATTTATTGTTGAGTTCAAACTAACTATGAGTTCAAGGTTGATACCAATTTGAGTGGTAGTCTTAGTTGCTGACTGTACCAATTGAACAAGGTTGGCTCAAGTGCACATATTTTGGCTCAAGTGAGTGAATTACTTATGCTTTTGGCTCAAGTGCAAATCTCCGGCACGCAAGATTCATGGTACTAGCTAATGATACATCAAGCGGTTTCATTGTCAAGTCCACTCGTTTCATGTTATACCAATTTGTCATTGGCAATAGCTATTGGGTTTCCAACTACGATAAACGTTTACCAATGAAAGTAAGGGCGGAAGTGGGACGAATCTCGCCACTCCTTGAACTACATAAGAGATGGATAGCCATTTCCTATGTTACTTGTTGGTTTTGTGGCGAAGGTGACAAATCAATAGACCATTTGTTTACTTCTTGTTACATTGCTACAATGTTATGGCAACACATTGGTCAGTGGGTCGGAGATATTCATTTCTTGCCTTTTTCGACTCATGACCTATTAGATTTCCATAAGAATTGAAGACCAATGTCTTTAAAACAAAAATGATCCAATCTATCATAGTAATCACATGTTGCGTGATTTAGAAAGCAAGAAATTGTCTTTGATTTAGAAAGCAAGAAATTGTCTTTGATTTAGAAAGCAAGAAATTGTCTTTTTTTTCTCCAACAAGGAGGGGTCGTGGTCGGGTTCCTATAGATCAAGAATCAAGTTAAGTTTCGTTTTTTAGAGTGGCCAAACCGGACAACTTTAGTATTACACTCACAAACTATTATTTTATGATATTTTTATTTTTATTCGTACACTCACAAAAATATATAGAAGATGAATAGTAGCTCTCTAAATATAAAATTTAAAGTACATTCTATAAAACTCATCTATAAAGTATAGAATTGGACGAACTTGACATTTCTTTTTAGTTTTCTCTAAAATATAGATATAAATCTTTAAAGAGTATGGGATGTGAGTGGTATAAAATGTCTTTTTTGTCATGATTGTTTTTAGTTAGAATCCGATCATTTAGGGATTTAAGAGCATCTACATAAGTTTTCCCATCTTTTAGCAAGTACTTTTACCTTCTACATTAGGTGATCCATTCATATCTTCATCCCTTATATTTTTAAAGAAAATCATAAGATCCTTTATATTTATGTGGCATCATTCATCTCTTCTATCTATTAATTTATATTTATTATGAATAGTTGTGAGAAAAATAATAATTACAAAGATAACTAAATGTTATTTAGTTAAAAATAAGGATAAATATGTGAAAGTAATGCGTGAGACTTTTAGAAAACGGATTAGTTTTCAAGAGATGGCGTTTTTTTTATTAAATTATAACATGGGAAGCTACCATGAATGTCATAAGGGAACACGGGACATGAATAGAATCTCTGGAAAGTGGTGAAATTAAATTTTTTTACGATGGGCGAACTCGATATTTATATAAAATTTACACTATCGTGTCAAAAATTTACACTAACGAACTAAAAATTAACATTAACGGACTAAAAATTAACACTAACGGACTAAAAATTAACACTACCGGCAAAAAAAATAGCGGGGGCGGCGGCCCACCAGGCCCTCACTATCCTCCGCCACTGTCTCTAGGCAACTGATTTTTAATTGTATAATTTATTTTCGTTGATTGAATAATAATTAAATCAATGATGATATCATTCATAATCTAATGTTTTAAGCAAATAAATAGTAGATTATTTTTTACGGTTAATATAAAAATAAAAAGGAAAAAAAAACATATGTGCTTAAGGGATGTGTGAGACAACTTGGGGTTAAAGTTAAGAATGTTATGGTCTGCATTTATCTTGAAATCAATTGTGTCATGAAAAAAACTAAAGATAATTAACAACGTGTGACTGAAATTTTGTCAGGGATATAATCAAGTGTATCATGCAATATATTTATTGTATAATTGATGCCTTTATACATTTTTCATTATATTATTCATAATTCAAAAGTGTTGATAAGAAATCTGTTTTAAAAAGAAAAAGTTACTGAAATGATTGCAATTTCAGAAGGTAAAAAACAACTTTGTGGCTCGTGAGCAACATCCTCCAAAGAACCAGGATTCATGAATCTTTCTCTAGATCTCTTGGGCCCAGCCCAAAATTTGGTAAGATTTTCTTTGAAAATTTATCATTATTAATTTTCATTTTTAAAGATGCGAACTATAATAATTAAAAATGACAAATCTACTGGCATTACTTATATACTAAGGCCGTGTATCTAACACTTCTTGAATCTTGAGTAAGATAAAATTTGTTAGGCAGCATCTTCTATTTGTTTATTTTTTTATTATTTCCATCTCCCTTAAATACTAAGGCCGTGTAGTTACGTGTGTTTTTTACTATAAGTTTTTAAATCTTTTAACACATCATGTTAATAACATGATTGTACGTTTATATTTATTTAAATTTCAATATCACTAATTATTATATATAATACTAGCTTTATTAAACCCGTGTACACGACTTAAAAATATATAAACAATATAATTCATAAATGTATAGATATTTCGTATAGTAAAGTTACATATTACTATAAAAATAAAAAATAAAAAGTTAGGTTTATAAGTAATAAATACAACTGACCCATATAAAATTTAAAAATAGTTGTTTTAAAATCACACTAACCTAAAATATATAAATATATCAGTAAATATTGTTTTTAGTTTTTTAGTTGAATCTTGTTTGACTATAAAATATGTATAGTTCAAATAATACGATTACACAACTAAGTTGATAATATAAAAAAATAAATTTTAAAAAAATAAATTATTACTATTAATTTAATTTCTTAAAATAAAAAACTTAACTAAAGCAATATATAAGTTTAGATAGGAATTTTTTTTAAGGAGTAATATAAAAGTGACATGTGAGATCTTAGTTACTTTTTTATTATATACTATAGATACACTTTTAACTTATTAAAAAAATACTAAATATGTGGTTGTGTTTTTTTTCAAGACGACATGATATAAATTTAGTTAAATCACAGTTAGTGTGTAAATAGAGTAATTGTTGTATCTCAAATCTCAAGTTATGTCGACCGATGGTAACGTCCTTTTATCGTGAAGAATGAAACCGACAAAAACTAAAAAATATCGTAGTGCTATGTATTTATTTAAAAGGCAACGTTGGTTTCACTTGCATTAGATGCCTTTCACATTTTTCATGCTTTTAAGATTTCGGTACGATACTATTATGTTCATTTTTTGTATATTAAGTATGATATCAACATCCCATGTAACGTGTGAGTTCATTAAGACGTTAGACTGTTTCATGGTTTTATGCCTTTATATAAAATTTTCAAATGTTATCAAATAATGTTCATGTTTTGTTTTTCTTATATGAAGTTACAAGATGATGTGGAGACCACCCCCAATATTCTCGCTACGCTCTTTTGACCCTAATTTTTATGGTTAACTTTACCAAGGTTTAAATCTTGTAATAGGTTGATTAGCTTGATATAAAAGTAGATTAAGAACCGTTAAAAAGTTGTAGACGTATGTGTTATGAACCGAAACCATTGTAAGGTATGAGACTTGTTCCACATCGTTGTATGGGCAATTGATGTGGGATTTATAAATCAAATGGGTTCCCTCACCCATCAGACTAGTCTTTTGGGTTGAGTTCTTCCGTTTGGTTTATAACAGTGGTATCAAAGCCAAACTCGGAGTGGTGGCCTGGAGAGAGCCAACCGCGACCAATATGGCCGTGACCAACGAGGACGTTGGTCCTTAAGAAGGGGCGAATGTTATGGACCAAAATCATTGTAAGGTATGAGACTTGTCCCTCACCAATTTGACTAGTCTTTTGGGTTGAGTTTTTTCGTTTGGTTTATAACAGTATGGAGGGCTTAACCTTGTAACACTATTATTAACCTTGTTTTCATCGGTACATACGGCAAAAGAAAAATTCTGCTCTTTAATAGGTTTTTTAGAATTATTTTTTATGTTTTTAAAGAATATCAGTGCAACGTAAATAATAGTGTGGGATATATTTTAATGGCATATATAAATGTTTATTTTCGGGTTGGATCTAGATCATGTGTGTTGGAATATTTATTATAATAAGACTTATACCATAAAGTATTATTATCCACGTCCCAAGTATTACAATTAGCTAGTTAATTAGTTATTTACTTTAACACAGTTAGGTAGTTGATGGCGGTTAAAGGAGTTATGTTAGTTGCCATTACTTGATTTGATCAGTACAAGTAGGCGTAGAAGTATAGAATCATTTGTAAATTACCCAATTAAATCAATGTGTGATGTAAATTACTAAAATTCCTTGATTGTTATTGAATTGATAACCGATCTTGAGACTAGAATGTGCAAGTGCGCGATACGAAACCCTTCTTGTCTGCAAGGAGGAAAAATCTAGACGGGTCTTAGCGAAGCGTCATGATGGGGGCCACCCTTTCAACCATTGTTTTGAAGACCAGATACTGGTTGAACCGAGGTCGAATTGGATGAACCAGGGGTTAGACCGGTCGAACCGGTTTTTCTTATATATATTTTTTGTTTTTCGTTATTTTTTATGTATTTATTTATAAAATAATTATAATTTTATCCAGTTCTTATATCCAATCCGTCCAGTAAACTAGTAAAACGTCTGGTTCACTATCAGATTCTGTTATGAAAAATTGCTTTCAACTCCTCATCCAAACAAAGGCAGGCTTACACTAGTCCACAGTGAGTCCACTATGTAACTCATGCAGGCTTGTGTACCGTTGTAGCCCATTCACTATTGGGCTATTTGTTCAAAAGACCAACCATGGCCCTTCAGACTTCAATGCTTCTTAGATCACACTCAATTCCCAAAGTGGTAGGATTAGAGGGGTAAATAATTCAGCTCAGCGAGTCAAGCTCAACTCGTTTAATTTAATAGATTGAGTTTGAGTTCAACTTGTTTCAAGTTATATTTCTACAGGGTTCTCTCTTTTTATGAGTAAATTTTCAAGCTTGATCTTAGGTTTGGTTTGTTCATTATTTATTAGTTACTTAATTGTTTTGACTATATACACTTATACTTATTTATATTTATAAATAATTCTTATATATAATATAATATATATTATTTAATTGAAGGGGAGATAACAAGAGCTTTAAGCCTCCTATGTTTCTAGGCCTAACTAAAATTATCTTGCTAGTAAATACATCAGCGAGTTTGAGTGGGTGGCGGTTATAAGAGCCCGTCTATATGCATTCTTGACATGCTTAGAGAATCGTCTTTACCATTCTTCATCCATCCATTCTTTGTTGAAACATCAACCTTTACATTGTAATTATGTATGTATAAAAAAGTAGGTAAAAATTTGAAGCATGAGAGCTTAAAAAGATTGTTTACAAAAAATATAGGTTCTTCATTATTTAAGGAAAGGGATCTTGGTCACATTCATTTGGTGTTCGTTTTATTATCTTTAGGTCCTGTTTAATTCAGGGAGATGGATTTTCATTCACGGTTCCTTTGTTTACAAATTAGTTTACCAAACTCAAAATCAAAACAACCAAATCGAACTTACTTTATAATTTATCACTTGTAATCTTTCAAAATACAACTTACTTTATAAATTTATCAACCTCGAAAAAAGCCAAAATTCATCACTTAACGTAACGATCGACCACCATTATCTTGTCATGACTATCGTGTACCTCTATTGTCTTTACTGCCGTTGTACCACTCATTCCAATATCTTACATATAATAAATGTCTTTTAGACATCAAAACAAAAAATCTTGTTTGGAGAATCTTTTTGATGGATTCTAGACCACCCTGGTCGAGTGCCAAGGGGGCAAAAGAAAAGCATTTCTTTTTTAAACCGTCCACATCATTCACTTAAAAGATTGATAGTGTACTCGATTTGTGATTTTCTAGAAAGCACAACCATAAAACCGATAGCCAACCCGAAACATATAAAATGTCATTTAGTTATCAGTCACTACTTTCACCTTATTTGCTTTTGTTTCCAATCTGGTTCGGTTGGGTCCAATTGACCCATGTTCGCCCTAGGTGTGAGCATTTGTGAGCTGACCTAAGAAAACCAATGAATTGAAACACACGAAATTGGTTTGGTTCACTGCGGTTTTCACCGGTACTTGACCCATGATCCGTATGCTATTTCAAATTTTATACATTTTTATTAATAAAATAAAATGTTATTTTTTTATTGATTGTAATAGAATAAATAAGTCTGAAATAGTTTTTTTCTCTTATTGTTTAACATCTTAATATCATATTATTGCCTACTTATGTTTAATATTTTCTCTTTCTGTAACTCTATTTACTGTTATCTCTTTCTTAATTCTATCAATAATCATACTGTTAGAATTTTAGAAAGATAATAAAGCACCAAAGTTATAGGAAAAAAATACCATTTCGTATTTATAGTTGTATATAGAAGATAACACGTATTATGATTTAAAAAGGGTTTGTTGAACTTTGTGAGACGTCGTTGTCCTTGAGACCATGCTAATACAATTATAGAGGCACGCACGCTTGACTGATGCATACATTGTCGACCATATCCCCTCATCTTAGGCCCTTGATATTCACTAATATTAACATCTCCTTTTCATATTTTTCTCTTTATCTTACATACATAACTAGTTTTTTTCTCTCCTCCCTACGCGGCGGAGACCGTTCGATTTTTGCCACACGTAGTCTATGTTACTTTGGTTTTTATCTGTCAGGCTCGTCAAAAACTATAAATTCAAAGTTTGGTGGCTAAACTAAAAAAATTTAAACTTTAGTGGCCAAACTCAAAAAAATAAAACTTTACTTTAAATAGTTTAGTGGCCAATTCATCTAAACTTTAGTAGCCAAAGTCAAAAAAAAATCTGTGGCGAAACTCTAAGATTCTAAAATCGGTGGCTAAATTAAAAATCCAAATTTTAAGTGAGCAAAGTTAAAAAAAACAGTGGCAAAAGTGTAAAATACTAAACTTTAATTGTCAAACTCAAAAACTAAGCTTTATTGTAAATAATTTAATGGCTAAACTCTAAAATCCTAAATTTTAATATCCAAAATCAATAACCAATAATTATTGATGATATACGAAAACACTTAATGTGATTAAATTCAAAAAATGAAATAACAATATTTATTATAGAGTAATCTTACAATATAACTAATATGAAAAAGAAAAACAAAATCCATATTCACTGAAACAGTTTAATTATTTAAAAATGAAACGATTAAATGGATACATGGATGTGGGTGAACATAAAAACCGAATAAACAAACAAGTGAAAACGCTTAACTGAAAATAAAAAAACCCGTTGAGAAACTAGATGTTATGCCTTTATGTGTGATAACCGATCTTTACTCGATTATGGACTTATGGTTATATGTGTAAAAAAGAGTCAAAGATGAACTGACTATAAAACAAATTTTATATCTTCTATTCTTTTAAATAATATCATACATGTTAAATAAAACTAGTATTTTCTCGCGCGTTACGACGGCTCAGATATAATTTATATTGAAACGTATTAGCAAATAAACAAATTTTAACTGTATATTCCAAAAAAAAATAAATTACGATGCATTAAAAAGAACTGAATATACATTATACTTGTACATAGATTTTTACCGTGCGTTCTGTTGTTTGGTTTCAAATAAAATTTATATTAAAGCGTACGCAGAAATAATCACGTTGCAATCATCACGGATTATTTTCGAATGAAACTTACGTTTAAACATAGATAAAAATAAGCATTTCGTAATGATATGCTTCTCAAGTTATTAAAAAAACAAATACAATACAATTTAGTTATAAGAATAAAATAAAAGTTTAACTTTGACTTTTGAAAACAAAGGAACCTAAATTCACGTAAGTGTCATTGTTGTGTATTTGAACTTGTAACAAAAATATGTTATATGGTTTTTAAAGTATATAGAATTTATAATAATTTTTTTATGAATAACATACCCGTTACTATTTATTCACCCTTATAAATTAAATTGATTAATATCAATATTGTACTTTACTCAGAAAATAATTGGATTTATTAATTGAAATTAGTTTAAATTAGGGTTGTAAACGAATCGAGCCGAGCCGAGCCAGGATGGGTTCGAGCTCGAAGCTTATCGAGCCAAGCCAAGCAGGCTCGGAAATTTTAACGAGCTCAACACACCGGCTCGAGTTCGGCTCGTGAAAAGCTTGAGCCAGCTCGTGACTCGTTCGAGCTGACTCGATTTAAATATATGTTTTTTTATTTTTCACATTAATTTATATGAAAACACCAAAAATATATTTTAATGTTTTTATATTTTGTTGGGTACTCCGTATTTATGGGAGCAAAGACTATTATTTTGAATATAAACAATTTACTATTAAGTTATATATTTTTAAACAAAATACTTAATGTTTTTAAAAAGATACCATTTTTATTTATAAGAAAACATTTTAAAAACATAATATAAAAACAAAAATAATAAAAATAATAATAATTATACTATATAAATATATATACATATATTATATGCACCAAGCCACGAGCCGAGCCAACAAACCGAGCCACGAGCCGAGCTCGAACCGAGCTAACCCTGGCTCGAGTTCGGCTCGTTTAGAATTCGATCCGAGCCGAGCAGGCTCGTTTAAATTCGAGTTTTTTTCGAGCCGAGCTTTTTTCGAGCAAACTTCGAGCTACAAATTTTTTGTACAGCCCTAGTTTAAATTCATTCATGTTTAAGCCAACGTCTACCAAACGGTTAACCGAAATAAATGAACCGTCTTTTCTAGTAAATGAATCAACCAAAACATTAATAAATGAAACTGATCGGTTAATAAAAAATATAAATCCTATTACATTATTTATAATTTTAGTTTTAGGATATAATGAACCAAAACACCAATGTGGGGCTATCCCATTTGATAGAGGTTTTGTCTTTTAGAGGAAAGGTCGTGGGTTCAAACTCAGGCATGGTGTAACTTGGTGTAATTTAAAAGTAGGAATATGATAGATTTGTCGTTGAAAAATTTGAACCAAAACGACTCATGCTAACCCTGTATGAATGGATAACATTCGGACATCTTCTATACATACGGTTGTTGCAGCTTATAAAAATGGTTTGAAAGGTCAATGCATTATGGTAAATCAACTTTTTGGCCATCTTGAAAATTAACATGTAATCATTTGGTGTGATTAGTAAACTATTTTCTAGGTTTACTACCATAGAACAGGACCACAACACCTACAAAGTGGTCCAGATCATCTATGATCCTTATGATAAATTGATAATTAAAAACCTTTATTGTAGGTTAGGAAATACACGTTATATATCTAATGGACATGATATTTAATATGTTTGGTAGGCACTACATCTGTTAGGTTTTTCTTCATTATATGTGAATAAAACACAACCTTCATGACCATTTGTTGGTCGGTTATCTTCATATGTTATCAGACATATTCTTATATTATTCACTAATTTTAGACCAACGTCCAAATGGCAGAGATCAAGTACATACCCGAAGCGAAGAAAAGAATCTTGTTATTGTTTGGTGAAAACCCGTGAAGGGTTCTTAGCAAACTTTATGAAAATGCGAGGTATGAAACGACTAACAAGACTTAAAGAGAAAATGACAAAAATAACATCATTGGCATATAAAATAAAGATATACATTGTTATCGTCATGATGAAATGTGTAAATATAACTATCAAATTTGCTACTACTGAGCCTAAGAGAAGTGATATGGACATAAATTTGTTGACCTTTTTTACCACCTAAAGTGCCTTTTTGATCCGACACACTTGACTATGATAAACAACTAACATAACCAAATGGTTGTTCCATATAAACCTCCTCTATCAAGTCATTACTATAGAGTGTTTAACATAAATTAACTAGTACACAATACCAAAATAGTGTGAATAGTAGTCGCGTGGTTACAAGACTAACATCTTACTTAAGGCCAACTTTGACAATATCTTACGTCATGGATGAAGCTCCATCAGAAAGTGAGCGTTCGTTCTGTTAAGCAAAATTGTTGAAGTCGTATACAAATATTAGAGACGAGTGTATGAGAAAGTTAGATGTTTACTTGAAAAACCGAGTATGGTATCATCCTTGGAGATGAAGTTGACATTTATGCGAGAAAATCAAGGTTTATATATTTTTCTCTCACGGGTTGGGCAAATGGGAATATCGTAACTGTTGGGCGAATGTCAAGAGATACCTTAGCAAGTAAGATGAGACTATAATCATGCTTTCTTGTCTAGTCTTGTTAGTTCATCTTCAATGCAATGTGCTTCTTTTACTAGTGTCCCACTCAAGTCAGCTTCATGGTTTCACAATGATAGTCCATCTCGACGACATGTATCTCATCAGTAAACAATTTCTAAAATATACATACTGGATTACCTACTAAAATCAATAAGCATGATGTTAATATGACATGTCTTGTCTCTGTTGAAATATTATCCATCTTCCACTATGATGGTAATTCTAACATAAGATTACTTTAAAAAATGAAAAATACAACCTTTGGTTGTTGATTCCTTTCCCATAGTCAAATGAGTTTTTATTGTAGGATCCTCGTCTATTAATGTAGGGATCTATACAAGGTTTTATATTCAATCTTAAATCTACACCATTGTTTATAACAACACTTGAACACTCATCACATAGAAAGAAAAACTACAACACCTTGTATCACAAGATTATATGTCATTGCTTTTTTCTTTTAGTTTTTATATTTTCAAAATGTTTTTTCTATCTTGTCTTAATATACTCATATTAATCATATACACATATATCTTATAAGATGTAAACATTTATTTCTTAAATAAAAAAACATTTTCCCATCAAAATAACTCTTTAAAATAAGAAAAGATTCAAATAAAAATAATAAAAAACTAAAAAGTGTAAGAAATATCTCAACTATAAATTTTTTTAATTAATAGTTGAGATCAAATTATAGAAAAAATTAATTGACAAGTATTTTGATATAATCACTTTTATTGATTTTTTAGCAAAAACTAACATGAGTGTTAGTACAAGAAGACAATTAAGAAGTAGAAAGAAAAATAAAATACGATCGGAATTTACTTCAATTACTTTAATTAAAATGGTTAAGCTTTGACTTGCTTCTCACCCACAAGTAGCTAAGGCTTTTCACATCTTCAAGTAAAGACGAGAGAGGTGTTCTGTTTTGAAAGACATGCTTATTTCTTGTCCTCCATATGCACCATATAACATTAAAAACGAGCGCTTGGAGAGCATCTTTTTTATTTGCTGCGAGATCTTTTACTTCTTTTATTTTTATAGACCAACTAAGTCGCGGATGGAGAAAGCATAAATTGAAGGAATGCTACACCATGTGCTTACATAGCTCCATAACATTGTAGCATGGTAGCAAGAGATAAATAGCCGGTCTATTGTTTCAACATCTAGTTCACAAAGAAAGTAATCTATAAATCCCACATTAACATTTCTTTTAGAAAAAAAACAAACTGTCTAGTTGGATTTAATCTAGTTCAGATTGCTATACCAATACGTTGACTTTTGAGAAAACAACTTACAATTTACACCAAGTAAAGACAAAAGTTCGAGGAGAAGGTCTTTGGCGCTTTAAGCAACCCTCTTAAAGACTTAAAAGAGACTACCCAAAAACAGATATTAAGTCTATAATCTTTGTTATGGTTTTTACTTTTTTAGTTGTAACATGTAACCTAAAAATAATAAGTACCTAGTCAAACCCAAAAAAGAATAAACATCTCCAAATAATTCAAATTTACTCATTCATCAAATTCTAAGTCATCTCTCTTCCCTTTCCACATGTCACCAAAATTACCCTCTTCTTCTACTCGAATAAAATCAAGCTTTTCTAAACACTTACTCATTACCAATTTCACATGCGCACTCCATACTCAAAAAAAAAAAAAAAAAAAAAAAAACTCATCCCAATTTCACCTTTGCTTTCTTCATCCCCAATTCTCTCTCCCCTTTCTTCAATCAATCAACCTTCAATTCTGCAAATCATCTCCCATGGTGATCTCCACATCAACAACCCTAATCCTAATCCTAATGTCAACTTTCATACCCCCATCATCCCCAAATCCCGACGATCAATCCTGTTTATCCAACTTATACGATTCAATCGAAGACCCAAATCACACCCTGATGAACTGGACCAAACCCAACTTCGAAAACCCATGCTCCGGCTTCCTCTCGAATCTCGCCGGAGCCACCTGCAACAACGGCCGGATTTACAAGCTCTCACTCCCCAATTTCGCCTTCGAGGCTCAATCTCACCCTTCGTCTCCAATTGCACCAACCTCCAATCACTAGACCTCTCCAACAACTCCCTCACCGGACCAATTCCGACAGAACTCCAGTACCTCGTCAACCTCGCCGTCCTCAAATTCGCCAACAACCGCCTCTCCGGCACCATCCCACAATCGCTCGCAATGTGCGCCTACCTCAACGTCATCGACCTACGCGATAACGAACTCACGGGCGCAATCCACCTCAAATCGGGTCGTTGGTGCGGTTATCGGTGTTTGATGTGTCCAATAACAAGCTCTCCGGTCCGATTCCGGCCAGCCTCGGGAACCGGACCGGGAACCTGCCCCGGTTCAATGCCAGCTCGTATTCGGGTAATAAGGATCTTTATGGATACCCTTTGGGTCCGATGAAGAGCAAAGGGTTATCGGTGGTGGCGATTGTGGGTATCGGGTTGGGTAGTGGGTTGTTGAGTCTGCTGTTGAGCTTTACGGTGGTGTGTGTTTGGTTGAGAGTTACTGATCGGAAGATGGCTGCTGAACAAGAAGGCAAGATCACACAGTTGATGCCTGAATATTGATGATTTTGCTCGTGATTTTTGGGGATGATTGGATAATCTCTGTGGAATTTGAAGGTTTGTGTGATTAAGGTGTAGGGTTTCTTGTTTTCTTCTGAAATTACCTAAAGTTTGCACATTTCTATATTGTTATTATTGTTTTGTAAGATTTTCTTGATTTCATAGAATTCTTTTTTGTCAAGTTCAAGAAACTGTAAGGGAGTATTAAGATGTGTAGGAATGTATGAGTTAACAGTTGTTAATTGTTATAGAGAAAATGGTACTAGTGATGTGTGTGGTGTTGGTAGTGCAGGGTAGAGTCAAATTGAAATGAATTTTGGAGGCTTTGGTATTGTGAAGTTATGGGGTATGCCGTATGGGTGGGTTATATTATTAGAAACATGTTTTGATGTGACTAGTATCACTGTCATATATTCTACCACCTAAATTTTCAAAATAATTTTATTTTGATTTTTTAGGATGATGTTATATAAACATCTTTTTTTTTATTTAAACACCTTATTCTTTTTATATCTTTTCATGTATTTATATGTATATATAAAAAAAGATAAAGATATAACACTAAATAAGATGTATTTATAACATATTTCTTTTTTTATTGGATACATTGCTTTTCAATGGTACTATTGACCTAAATCATCGAGGTTTGTAGTAGACATGTTGGTGATGTTAAATCACATGGCCGTAAATACTTACTGGTATGGTGGGCATATTGGGTTGTAATCTAAATGTTTCCAAGTTGGAATAAATTGAATCCGATCTTTAGAACACCAATGGTGAAAAAAAAACAATTAAAAACATGTCTACTCAGCAGTCATATCAGAAAAACACTCATTTTTTAAAAACTTAAAAAACATCTCTAATTGTAAAACTTAAAAACACCCAAAACATTGTCATATCATTATCACATTTTACATTTATTTTTAATATCAATCTTATATATTAATACAAAATATAAATAAAATATTTATGTCTTTTGTTGGATGAAAATTTTAAAATATAAAAGTTAAATACTTTTTTGAGGAAATTTTAAATTTTGAAATTTAAACTTTAAATTTAATAAATAATAATTTATTGTAAAAAATTAAAAATTAAATTTTAAAAATTAAATTTACAGTTTAGGCATATAAACACTGTTCAGGCACATGAGCATTGTTCAGTTGCATGAACACTGTTTGGGCGCATAAACACTGTTTGGACGCATGAGCACTGTTTGCGCGTATCAGCACTATTCAAGCGCATGAGCATTGTTCCAGCGCACTGATTAGGCACTTAGGTACTATTCAGGCGCATGAGTTTGATTTAAAACGCCCAACACTTTGTTTTTGAAGATGAATTATCAGCACTGTTTAGGCGCATGAAACTGTCCCAGCGCACTGTTTAGACACTTGGGCACTGTTCAGGCGTATGAGATTGACTTAAAACGCCCAACATTTAAACTAATATTGAAAAACTAAATATTTTATTAATATAATTATATTATTTTCTTTTTTTTAATATTAAACCCAACCTTGACCCACCTCTGAAAATGACAGATGTTTTTGGATGTTCATCTATATGAACTTCTACATTAAACAGAACATTTTTATAAAAATAACATATAAAAGTATGTGTGTATGTATAAAAATTCTAAATCGATTACTCCCGATTACTCTACCGTCCGACTAGCGTCTGGTAATTTTTACAACACTGCTAAATCCCCTTCCAAACCAAAAGCTCACCTTTCACGTTGGAGGTTGGTTAGTGGTCACGGTGACAACCCTAGGGATCCACTGTGACGAGACAAAATAGTGATATTTCTTGTAGAAACAAGTACAACCGGTGATTTCCAAACTTACCCAACGAAGCATCCATTTCTCTCACCACGTGCAAATATGGCTTCAACGGGGCTTAACACGCAAATAAAGAATGATACACATATTACGTCACGCTTTAATTGGTTGTGTTTTGTTCACGACCATGATTCGGAGGATATATGTTATCATAATTGTTTTTATCTATCCGTTTTCTAGCCCAGACTACACCCTCTCCCCTCAGGAGGAAATCCACAACTAGAAAAAACCATTGTCTCAACCTTGAATATTTTCCTTTGAATGAGACTTAAACCCAAGAACTTCTCATATTTACAAATCTTGTGTACCTTATGTTAACCACTTTCATTTTAACCACTTGAGCTAAGGATCATTGGCGGTTGTGATTTGTTGGTTTCCACACGGTACATCAACTCATCAAGTGTGATTTGTCGGGTTGCGTACGGTACATGAAGGAATGATTTCAAATGAGTTGAATCATAGTTTGTGAATGTTATTTTCACACGTTTCACTAAATGAATTTTTGTGGTGTTGTTTGGTAATAGGTCGTTCAAATAACATGCAAAATCTATTACATGGTTTGCTACGGATGCTTGTTTTGCTATACTTCTTGGCGTATGGTGCCCAAAAGAGTGTTTAATACCATGAAATGAAAAGGAACATATATTCTTGTTTGAAAATGTATTTAGGTCGCAAAGGCGAATGGCAAAAAACAACCTTATATATCATGTTACAGGGTGGATTGTTTTAGCGTTTATAAAAATGTATAACGGCTATTTGGCAATTGGGATATGGTACCACGTCGTTGGATGCATTTGAAAAATCCTTTAGGATGTTCAAGCGTACTTTGGGGTCTTGTAGTTCAATATATGCGTGGTGATCATCCACATCCACATGCTTCCATATGCTCTAGCCTGTTAAGAGATACAACGTATAACTTAGTCAACTATCTTGCCAATGTTATATACCCGAATATGCTACAATAGGCAAAGCGTTCAACACTCTAATAGGTGAGAAACATGTCAGATACAATAGGCAAAGCGTTCACTTTACTTTATAAACCCAAATCATTCCCGCTTACTATAATTTCAGATGCAGTTGGTGAACTTTCTCCCAAGTACCTTAACACAACCCTTCAAGGTTTAGCAAGAATATCTGCTGATAATCTTGTTATATTCACAGGTAACATGCTAAAAAGTTTAAGTACTTTACTTTGTTTTAAATCATCACACTTTGCAAATTTACATTTTCTTGTTTTTTTTTTCTGTTTCAAGTTATCCTGGTAAACCAAGATCCAAAGTCCAATATCTAACTTTGGATGTAAAGAGTTGGGTGGTTATAACTTCAGTATATGTTTTTTGATTCGAGGTTGTGATTAAGGTGTTATCTTTTAAGGCTGAAATGAGGAGTGTGTCATTGTGGCTGCGGTTTTTTGTTCAAACGACCCTTGAAGTGAATGAGGCCGCAGTGCTAAAGTTTGAACAGGCTGCTGCTAAAGGTTTATATAAAGCCAAAATGCCAAGTTTTCCACCTCAATTCATATGGTTGCTTTGATAAGTAGATCGATCATTGCGTTGAATGCGTCAATTGTTAAACAATTGATAAAAATCTAATACAATTGGCTTGCGATGCAAATAAATATGAAGTTGTCTTATTTTTGGCAAATAAATATTCTATACTTAAACTGAACATTGGGCCAAGAGGACAAGAGAGAAGATAGATTAACATAATAAATGGATACATTTTAGTTGGATTGTATGGGCTTACAAACCCAACTAAACTAATTATTTGGACCACCGAATGCCATTTGTATTGTTGTGGATATGGATTTATCGTTCTTGGGCTGTTAATGCTAAAATATGTTAAAGCCCTATAAAAGTTGCAAAAGGGCAAACCTATGTTTCTGTTATAGTGTTATATATTGGTTAATCTTCATTTCATATTTCATATATTATTACTAACTTTATTAAATTCGGGTATTACATGGGTTGAATAAAAAATATTAAATATAATAAAATCTTATTAATTTAAATTGATATTCTAAAGAAATATATGATTAAATATTTTTATATAAAATAAAATACAAATTTTATTTCAAAACAAACACATTTTTAAAAAAATGTCATATTTAAACTTTTTTTTGTTATAACTCTCAATTTTAATTATTTTCGTTGATAAAAGTTTTACTTTTTGAAAACACCAATTATAAAATATTGTATTTTTCAAAAAAGTTTGATGTTCTAAAAAATTTTGTACTTTTATAATAAATTATTTCCTTAGAAATAACATTAGTAAAAAACTCTCTTTTTAAATTTATTAGAAAACTATTTTAATTAAAACACTATATAATATCATTAGTAATTAATGTGATTATTAAATAGAAAAGAGAAGCGAGAAAAATTTGATGAGAAGTAATATGGTGTTGCCGTACGTACCTATTTAGATAGATTTTTATTAGAGTAGGAAGATTTTGATTATTAAACATTTATTTGGAACTAAAAAATCACTGGTCGTAGAGTTATAAACATGTTAATAGAGGAAAGTAGATTTGCTAGAGAATTAAAATAAATCAGGCTATTAGACATCTTACCTTTTTATAATACTACCAGTGAACCCTTTATATGTAAAAAAAGTCGTGTTTTTAATAACTATGAGGTCATCACTCAAATTTAGGCTTTGTAGACGTTGCCTTCACACGACACCATATCAGTTGCATTTTAGTTATCGAGCTTTCTCATAAAACTTGACAAAACAAAGTTTGACAATAACTACTTAAAGATTAATTCAAAAACAACACCGTTTATCAACAACCAAATGAAACATATGTACATAATGAACACATACGATCAAAACAATTAGCAGCGGAGATGGTGCTAAACTTTGAGATTCAACTGAAATTTAAAAATAAACAAAAAATAGGTTTCGCTCAAGGAACTCAAAGAGAAGATGAACAATCAGAAAAGATGAGAAAAAAAATTGTAATCTCATTTTCTTTCGTAAACCTAATCACTTCTTAACTCAATTGCACAAACTCTTAAGCCCAGCAGCATGTTCAGCAACCTATCAGTCAGCAGCCCATTAGTAAGTTCAGCAGCCCAACAACATGTCAAGTCCAGCCCATCAACTCAACTTAACACAAACATGCACATACTAATCATACAATAAATATAAAACATAATTTCATGAATTACTCTAGCCAAATGAATAGAAATATGTTAACTAGTATTTCCAACACTTTCACCATCTTTATTGTTTAGTCCGAGATAAAAAGTTAGTATTATCCTATTGACAAGATTAGAGTACAATAATGATTAATTGTTAAATTTGACATGTAAGAGACAGATACTATGTCAAAGAATTCAAAGAGAGAATCGACATTGATGAACATATTTTGTGAGTATTGAATGAATGGAAACCAGGTATCTTTTTATAGATTACAATGAAAATAATAATGACATAATATAGTATTAACAACTATAGTAATATTTAAAGTAGATATAAAATAACGAGTGGGGTGACCAACAAAAAAAACTTAAAGATAACTAATAAATCAAATACTAATAACAATAATAGCTAACATGTCCATTCAAGCTGGATTATTTTTCTTCTTGCATTTGAGTTTTGTGTGGTTTTTAAAAATTAAATTCGGTGTATGATTTTGGCATTTCTTTGCTGCATTTGTTATTTCGATTTTTAAAATTCAAGGCCGATGCATGAATCTTGCATATCTTTGTTGCATTTGTTGTTTTGTTTTTAAAATTCAGGGTGGGGTCAACCCTGATTTATGTACAAAGGATGAACTTAAATAGAAAAGCAAAATGATTTGATTCTTATAAGCAATACTTATATAATGAATGAAAGAACTTAAAACTTATATAATGAATGAAAGAACTTGAAAGAGCAAATTGAAATGATACTGAGAATAAGATTTTGTGTGTAATTAAAACTGAAAACCTGATTTCTTTATAAAATGAAATTACGATGATAAGAATAATAATAAAATTAAGATATCACTATTTTGTCACAACTATTTTGTCACAACTATTTTGTCACATGTCATCTTCTTATAACTATTTTGTCAGATATCACTACGATAACAAGTTAAAAATGTAATAATAATATTAAATGCTAATGATTTTGTAAATCATTTCAAACTATTAGACAAATATTTAATAAATAAAAATACATATGTTCTTTTATTATATGTAAATCTTTTGAAATAAAATCTTCTGAGAAGTTTTTTTATACAAAGAACTTTTTTTTAATTACAGTTTTTAAAAGTCAAATTTTAAATAGTATTTTTATAAAGACGAAAGTTTAAAAAAAATAATGTTATTGTTGTATTACTTGATGTAGTTAATTATACATATATTGAATCATATTTTATCTCAAATAAAATTTATTTTATAATATATAAATATTGATTAATAGCATTGAATTTATTGAATTTAATATATCAATTCAATTCGTATAGTACACGAGTTTTTAAACTAGAATATAATATAAGAAAGTTTAATGTGTCATGTTATAATATTAGGCTTTCTTTTTTGTATTTTTCATGTCTTTTCTAATAAATGATAATATTATATATTAATTATATTTTTAAAACATTTTCATACTAAAAGGTAGATATTATATATATGTATATATATATGTATAGGGGAGGGTTCAAATGAGAACCACTTTTTTTGTGAGAACTCTAGGAACCAATCTCAGTCACTCATTTTTTATCACATACAAATCACATGCCATTTCCTTTTTTTTAAACGTTCGTAACTTTTTTTCACGACATCATTTTTTCAAAAAAATTCACCATAAAATTCAGTATTTTTTTTATCTTTCCAACGCCTACCATATTGATATACTTTTCTAAAAAAAATCATACATGCGTTGTTTACATATGTGTAAATCTAGTTATACATATGTGTAATACTGGATTTACACATGTGTAAATCCGATATTACACGTGTGTAAAACGAATTTCGTTAAAAAAACGGGATTTTTTTTATTTTTTATATATATTTTTTATTTTTTATATATTTTTTTGAAAGAGGGAAAGTTGGGGAACATTTTTATGTTTTTATGTTTATTATTTTTATGTTATTTTTTAAGTTAAAAAATTTTTAAATATGTTTTTGTTAATTACAATTTTGTCATTAAGAACTAATGGTTGAGATTGGTTTCTAGAGTTCTTATAAAAAAACTAGTTCTCATTTGATCCTTCCCCTATATGTATATATATATGTATAGGGGAGGATCAAATAAGAACTAGTTTTCTTTGTGAGAACTATTGGAACCAATCTCAACCACTAGTTCTCAATGACAAAATTGTAATTAACAAAAACATATTTAAAAAATTTATAAATAAAAAATAACATAAAAATAAAAAAATAAAAACACAAAAATGTTCCCCAACTTTTCCTCTTTCATAAAAAAATATAAAAAAATTTATAAAAAATAAAAAAATTCCCGTTTTTTTAACAAAATTCGTTTTACACATGTGTTTTTTAATATCGGATTTACACATGTGTAAATCCAGTATTAAACATGTGTATAACTAGATTTACACATATGTAAACAACGAATGTACGTTTTTTAGAAAAGTATATCAATATGGTAAGCGTTGAAAAGATAAAAAAATACTGAATTTTATGGTGAATTTTTTTTGAAAAAAATGATGTCGTGAAAAAAAGTTACGAACGTTTAAAAAATAGAGAAAATAGCATGTGATTTGCATGCGATAAAAAATAAGTGGTTGAAATTGGTTCTTAGAGTTCTAAAAAAAGTGATTAACCCTCCCCTTTTGAGGGTGTTTTTTTTATCTTTAATCTTTTTTACTTTTAATCCAATATTTATATATATATATATATATATATATATATATATATAATTTAACCCTTATAATATTTCAAATTCAACTTTGTCTCCTATACTTTTTATCTTTTATAAATTTTTATTTTATTTTTCAATCTAAATTTTACGAGTCAACACATCACAACGTGTATGTGTGGCTTAATGATTACGTTTATTTTTTCCTCTTTAACGGCTCCATCACATCGCGCGGGTCGTAGATCAACTTAGATTTTAACGTTTTACATTTCACATGCATGATTCAACGATTTTAGGTATACCTTTTGTTAAGTTTTATATTTTTCGTTTATATTCCTTTTCTAATACGAGCTTTTCTGGTGTTTTTGGTCGCTGACGGTGATGTTACGTTTGTGTTACTTGACATGGTTTTATATCCCCTGCCGTAACACCTGGGGGGCTTAATATTAGTTATAAATTAAAAAATAGTTCTTTTTATTAGCAAACACACTTTAAAAAAATTGAAATAATTTTAAAATAGTTTTTTTGTAAATATAAGAATTATTTTAAAATAGTTTTTCTAAATATAAGAATTATTAAAAAAATAATTTTTAATAATGAAGTAATCTTCTCAAACAAAAACAACCATTCTAAATATAAGAATTATTTTAAAATAGTTGTTTTATTTTGTAAGGATGATATTAAAAAAATGAAATAATTTAAAGAAAAGCAATTAAAGAAACAATTTTTTGAAAGGAATGTTTAACATAATATTATTTTTGTTATACTTTAAGTACTTACTTATATATAACTCAACTATATCTTATTTGAAAATTTCATTTTTTTGTTTTTAAAATTTTATTATAAATTATTAAATATTGTATATATTTAACTTGTACAATACACAAAACACCAAACTATTATTCTAACATTTAAAATAGAGATAAAGTAATAATTAACAAACAAACTTGAAGGTAAATGACAACCGAATAATAATAATAATAACTATAATAATAATGAGCGTTGTTGGATCAATTAATCTGGCAGACATCCCCAACCAAAGACGCAAGAGGCAATCCAGCTATACAACTTCAAGGTGGCTAGGTGCGGGATTCGAACTACTATCTCTGCTTGACATTCACGTTATGTTATTTACTTAGGCCTCTAGTCCTGTGATCATCGCGCATAGACTAGCCACCACAATGTACTCCCGGATGGATTCGAACCCGAGTCTTCTAGAAGACGTCTAAGTGATCCTGCCGTTGCACAATCTATGTCATTGCTAATAATTAATTATATATGACATTTTGAGCTAACACTATGAATAATTGATGGTCATATAAAATTATAAACATAACCGAAAATTGTTGGTCTTGGTGCAATGATGCCATACGAGTTTGCCACAAGCTGACTAGACATTGTGTTTCCCCTCTAACGGCGAACCATGTAAATTTAGCTCTCTTTCAACCAATCAATTTGTCACCATCAAATGTGCTACTTTTGGTTTTAATTTATAATAATTTATAATAATTAACTACTTCGGTGTCCTATAATACTGTTTTACTAATACACAGAAAGGATTAATTACTTGGAATATTATAAGCGGAATATAGTAAAATAGTCTTTGACAATCTAACTATAAAATATATATGTTAGTTTTTTATTGTATTAACAATATTATAAAATTTAAACTTCAATATTTTGTTATACTTAGTTATTTTAAAGGTATTAAATATGTTTCTTAAGTGATGAAATTTGTTCAAAGAAAAATATAATATATTTATTACATGTACATACCGTTACACTAATAACATGCCATTATTGAAAGTTTTATAATATTTAATATTTTCCAAGAAACACATTGTTATATTTTACGTACTCAAGATAACTTAATAACGTGTATGCCAAATTGCTTATTACATTTTGTTTTATTAAAAGGAGACAACTTAAAAAGAAATTGGATGTTATTCAAAAAAATCAAAAGGAAAAGAGAAAAGAGAAGAAATCTTATCCTATGAATTCAAATCCACAATTATTGCCAACTTCTACGTACCATAATCATCAACCCCGCAATCTAATATCATCCAACCAATCATTGTGTTACCACCTTCCTATTTTTTTATTGTAACTTTTGTTAAAAAGAGTTAACTCATAGATGCTCTGGTTACATATTCGTTTATTGTGTGACTTCTTGTTTTGATAAAATAATTTACATTTAATTCCAGACTAGCTATTTAAGGATGGGAGGTTGTATACACTTATTAAAGTTAAGGGTTGAAGGCCGTATGACATGTTGATAAGTTAGTTTTACCACTACAATTAAAAATATGTTAGATGAGTGTGTGACTAGTCGTTTTAAATAATAAAATACTACAGTTTAAGACTTCAATAATTCAATCTTAATAATTTGAAGAAAATTAATTTTTAACACATCTTGATATTATTAGGTTACAAATCCTTTTTTGTGTTTTTTTTTAAATTTAAATACTATTTGAAGAAAAATAGCATGTTTAATTTCACTATAGGTAGGTTTTTTATAACATATTACTATATAAGCTATGGTAGCATGTTAGAAATAAAATGTATTAATTAGTAACTGAAATAGAGTTAGATATAAATGATAGCTCAGAAGCACCATCACACATTACGTATTTTATGTATTTGAATTAGTAAAATAAGTTTTTTAATGCAAGGTTTAGATTGATGAATTGAATTTATAGTAGTCGTCGACTAAAACCATCAATGTGACAAAGAAGTGGTTGCTGGAACGAGAAACAATATGCAAGGGTCCCTATAAATCATAATAAATAACATCAGGAGACACATAAAAGGTAATCAAAATTTAAAAAGATCACATTTGTTACAATGTAAATTTTACATTCATTTTAGTTATCCTTTTATAACTTTTAATATACCTAGTTCACTAGTTGTATAAAATTTTGAATATATTATCAAATTATTTTTATCTAAATTCAATATAAAATTTATTCAAAACTAACCGTGTTTGCATAAATTCTATACATTACTAGAAAATTGTTGGCAAAACCCGACACTTTTCGGACGATTTCGCAAATTGCTTGGAAATTTCCGATAACCTTTTTTTCTAATTTAGGTATTAAATGAATATTTTTCGGCTTTGTCTTTTTAATAAGTCTATTATACATATAATTTTTTTCACCAACTTATACATACATGTATATGTGTTAACAGTGTATGTGAAAACACAATCACATGTATTTAAACAATTGTTAAAATAATTTTAACTAAATGTTTTCAATGATATACCCACACGTACGTGTGTGTATATGTATATGTATAAATTGGTAAAATAAAAGTATATCTCCTATATATAATTGGATCTTATACTATTGTTAATAGTATTTTTCGTTTTAAAAATATACGCAACTTTTGTAGAATTGTATATAGAAAAACACCACTACAACACGTGGATAAACATGCTAATAATACATTAAAAGTAAACAAAGTTATCAAATTGATTTGGTTTTCATGATTCGACCACTTAAGCCCACACCACCATTGATTTTATTATTCCAAAAATACATATATCCTATGTTTTATAAGTCAATATATCTGAACTCGAAGGTTCTACCTAATCATAATTTAGTGGACCACTTAAGTTCGTACTCTTACCCGAAACGAATGCACTAATTCTTTTTAAACAGTAACGGATTTTGTGAGTTTATACCAGTAAGACATTCTTATGGACACAATTCAACTGCTTGTTTAAAATTTTGTGACCGTAATCAAATTGTGTAATAATTATGAACTTGATTCTTGACATAAGTAATATTAGTTTTGCCATATTTGAGTTCTTTATTTGATAAATAAATTATTAACATGAGTAAATTCACTTCTCCTATTATCGAAAGGATTAAAAAGCTTAATACTTGAAATTCTAAGAGCGAAATAATTTTTAATACATATAAAAAAAAACGTTAATGTTTAATAATAATTTAGAGTTAAAGAACGTACTAAAGTAAACGTTTAAATATGATATGCATAGTTGACATAACATAATGCGAGGTTTTCTAACACTTATAGATGAATGCTTGTGCACCACTAGTTTGCTAATATATTTTAATTTAATCATTACACTCCTTTGTAAAATATTAGATTTATTTTAAGATGAATATTTATTGTATTAAATATTGAAGTATAATTAATAATAGTAGTAATATTAGTATAGGTAAAGAAACAGTTTAAAGAAATATGTGACCTAACTTTGTGATGACTTGAACATACATACGAGCCGACAATGCAATATTATTGGACATGGCCTTTATTATATGCATGAAACTTCAAACATTTAATCATGTAAGTTGGTCCCCTAAACACCTCATCAAACTTTCTATTTCAGCTCAATTTTGGCTTCTAATAGATCTCCAATCAAAATAGGACACCTTAATTTCATTTCTTATTATATATATTGTCATCGGTTAAATATTAAATGAAACTCTTCATTCTATTATATCTATCATCTTCTCCCTCCCATTTTCACCTAAGCATTTGTCATGAAAGAACGAACGCTCTTAACTACATATCAAAATAATATTTTGTGTAGGATTCTACATCTTACCTTGCCCCACATTCCCATATGTGTATCATCCTCAGTGTCCCTCAATTTATGTAAGTTAGCGAAAGAAGTAATTGTAAGATAATATGAATACCATCTCCGGAGTGTTGGACCAAGTATGTACAAAAGGGACCCTTCACGTGGTCTCACTCTATTAGGGAAATCAATTTCAGTTTAGTTTTTTATTTATAATAAATACATAGCGAATAAGAACATTACGATTCATCAATCTATCACAAATAAATCTACATTACAATCCATCGGTTTATAAGGATATACATGTAAGCAACAATAATTGCAAGCACGGATATAGTAAATTTTGAAATGTTACTTTCAGTGTGTTATTAGATAACGATGGTTTTATTGTTAAATGCTCTATGAAATGATATAAGTTTTACGGGTATTGATTTGCATTATGGTTTTCCCTCAACGATATGATATATAAATAAAGTAATATCCATTTTTGGCATCGTCATTCCTCATTGACATAATGCCAAAGATAGGTCTTAATTATAAACAAAGTAAAATAACGTACATTAATTATACCATCTAATCATTATGGTGATTATTTGAGCAAAGGTTGTGACAAATATCGTAGAGATCTTTATAGACTATAGTGATTGCTTGTTTCATTAGCATGTCTAAGGATAGATGAGACTGTGTATCTACTAGTCGTTTCTTAAAGATAAAGCTTGCGTCTTAGATTGTTGTTTATCATTCCACGAAAGAACTTAAAGGCTCATTTTCTTACATCGTCTATGTAATACATATCATTTTGATTGTAGTCTTTGAGTCTCGTAATCTTCATTTACATAGTAGCCTTCATGTGATTGATTCTATTATGTCATCTTTATCTTGTGAGCTTAAGTACATATAGTTCACCTTGCTATGATGAAAATTTTCTTTTAACCTCAAATCTATACGAGTAAGACTCAAAGGTTAATCAATTTTAACACGCCACTTTTTTACTTTCACTTTTTGGTTGCTTCTTAGTGCAATAGTCTTGATGCATATGACTGATAAGCATCACTAAAGGACCGCAAGTTCTTTTCCAATCAAGGATGTGAACAAGGATATTAAAACATTTTTAGAGCACTCACGGTGGATTCTTTAAAAGTATGTGAGTGTGTTTGGTATATTATATGGAGTGGTTTTGAGTGGTTGTGAGTGAAGGAGAGAGAAAATGTTATTGTGGATTGGTATATTTGAAGAATCACTGTTCAATCCTTATAATTTTTTAATATTTTTTTAAATGTTTGTGAGTGAAGAAGAGAGAAAAAAGTAATGATAAAGGTATAAAAAGTATTATTTAATTGAAAAGAAGAGGAAAAATATAATGATTTTTAGTGTAATTATATGGATAAAACATCCTTACATCACATTCTTGAAGAGTTGAAGGATCTACGATAAAAAAATATATCAGGATCCAATAAGTTTAGAACAAATATCCAAGTAGTCATTTTGATATTAATGTTATATGTTGACAGATGTAGTACATTAATAATGACAAACCAAATACATGGTTTCTTCCAATCGATCGACACAATCTTACAAAAGATGGATAAAAGATATTTCAATTGATCAAATCATACAAAAGCGTTTTATCCGTTGATGGGCATCATTATCAACACCGAAATAACGTCGAAGCTTCCTTAACTATTCGTCATATTCACAAAAGACATACATGGTTCTCAAATTTCTACTAAGATCATACATTAATTTATCTGATTAATAAACCATATATAACATCTTTCAAGGGAATGAATACATACATATACATACGACATATATATGCATGTATATATGTAGATCATGTGTAATTTTGTCTTTTAAGGTAATTAAAACACATACACGTATGCATGTATGTATGTGTATGTACGTATGTATACACACTTCTACAAAGTTGTAGAGCAATGAGTTATGAGTGTATGAGTTTAAATTAAAGTAAAATGACCTAATTAATTAATGCGTATAGTAGAGAATTGTTTGATAATTACTTGATTAGTAATTATATATTTTTCGTTCACAACACACACCATATTCGTCTTTCTACCATTCATATGTTTCCTTATTAATAATCATAACCACCAATCATTTCTTATATCCTCTCATTTATATCCTTCAAACCCCAACATACTTCTTCAATACTCAATTCTCATATCTTTATTTCATATGGATTTCAACAGTGAACTTGCACTGGAACTACGCTTGAATCCAACACCATCTATGACCGAAAACACCACGAACCACACGAAGAAACCAAACACATGTTCTGATCATCCTCTGGAGCCGTCTCTAACCTTGGGTCTTTCGGGTGATTCATGTGGCGGTTCATCGTTCTCGAACGCTAGTGTGAAGAGGGAGAGGGATGTTGCGAGTGATGAATCGGATCAGAGAGGAGTGGAGAACACTAGTGGTGAAGAAGATGAAGATGGTGTGGTGGTGGTGTGAATTGTAAGAAGAAGCTCAGGTTAACTAAAGCTCAATCTGGATTGCTAGAGGAAGCCTTTAAACTTCACACAACTTTAAACCCTGTATAGTAATTATTATTAGTTTTATCTGTTATATACTTATACTTTAATTTCATAATCATAAGCTAGTTTAAAGCTAATTAACAGTGATTGTTGATATTAGCAGAAACAAAAGCAAGAACTTGCAAGGGACTTAAAGCTAAGGCCTAGACAAGTTGAAGTTTGGTTCCAAAACAGGAGGGCAAGGTTGTTTTTTTCTCCACAGTTAATTAAATGTTTTATTTAGTGTCGGCTCAACTTTTTTTTTTAATTATCTCGAAATTTAAAACCAACGCGACTTTTGTAAAAACAAAATGTTCTTTTTCCGGATCCTATCATAATATGAGAAGACGATGACAGGATAGAGTTCATTTGAAAACCAAGAGAAGAATTTAGGAAATGTCTCACCCAAGTACAAATATGTCTTTTTTATTTAGAAAACTAAAACCATAGATTTTAACTAAATTAAAATCTTAGATTTAGTTTAAAAGTTTTGTTATATTCTCTTTGTTTGTAACTGAAATCTCTTCTATGATGACATATTTTTTTCTATACAATTTCTAAAACACACATGTCTAGAGTTAGAGTGGATTTTAATAAAAATACTAATTTGTTACTCTTTAAAAACTAGACCTTAAATTGAGACCTCATCAAGCTTTAGCTTATTGTTTATAGTCGAGTCAGTTATATCTACCTTAAAATCCATCTAATCACAACTTAACAATAATCTAATTGCTGTTGTTGTTGTTAATTTCATTGAAGAACAAAACTGAAGCAAACTGAAGTGGATTGCGAGTACTTAAAGAAATGCTGCAAGGTACTAACGGAAGAGAACCAAAGACTTAGGCAAGAGGTTCAAGAACTGAAAGCACACAAAGTACCACCACCGATGTGCATGCAGCTGCCGGCGGCCACAATCACCGTGTGTCCGTCGTGTGAACACATCGGAGACACCACTTCTGCCACCACCAAAAGCCCTTTAATTAAAATGGCTCCTAAATCATACTTTTTTAATCCCTTTAGTAGTTCGTCGGCAGCTTGTTAATATGTTATATATTTTAATATCATCCATGCACAGCCCCCCCTTTTTTAGAGTCAGGGGCTTATAATCTTGCAGATTAGTGGTTGAAAAATAATATTATACGTTATTGTAGAAAGATGTAGAATTCCCACTCATACTTTTTTGTTTTTTTTTAAAAGTGTAGTTGTGTTTTCTTGTAGATTATCTCCTGCATATTATATAGTATCAGATTATCCATAATCCATTATGTTTAGCTTTTCTCCATTAATTATCAAGTTAATTACCTATATCATGTCAAACTGTTGAGTTATTGTCTTAAGGATAATAGTTAAATAGTGTGCTTTACAATCAAAAAATTAATAATCAAATCATTGGGATGGAAATCACGTATTATTTTATCCAAGCTAGAATATCTAGACATTGTTAAAAGAAAGTGTTGTTATATATATATTTTATTTTTAATATCATATCTTTATCAATACATTTGTTTTCACACCTATCTTTCTAACCGAACCTTACCACGCATAGTATTTATCATTTATAAGGTTTGAGAGGAGTATAGCAGTGACAAACCTTTCCTCTATTTCGAAAAATAAATAGATGGCTTCCAATTAAGGGACTATATTATTTCAATTTTTTTAACTTAAAATGTATTAAAAACAACATAAGTAAATTCAAATATTATATTCTTATTTTTAAATCAAAGAGAAGTAGGTGTTCATCCTTTGTCCATCGATCCTAAGAAAGAATCGTGAAACTCATTGAAAAACAAACTCAAAAGAAATGATACATCATATTTTTTTGTTCATCTTGTGCTTTCACAATGAAAAATCTCAAATGGTTTGATGTGGTTTGATATGATCAAACTTCATAGAAGAAAACTTTTATAATTTTTTAAATAATCTTTTGGAAAAAGTCGATACTCTAGATTTCTAACAAATTGCTGACAATAAATTCGTTGTCAAATAACACCTCCGTCGGAAACCATAGGTGTAACAAAGCAAGTGTTGTTATCACATGTCCGTCCTTTTCGTAAAAATCTCCAACAATTTCTGACATAAATAAAACAACTTACCGACTTTCAACAAATTTTTGACTACCTACTATCCAACATTTTCGGACATCTTTTCAACATATGTTTTGCAGTAACTTTCATCAAAGGTTTCCGACAAGAACTTTCCAACAAGTTTCTAACGTTTTCTATTGGAGTTTATGGTCTAGAAAACGAATAACTTCTAACAAAAGCTTGGATCTGTTTTGGACATCATTCCAACAAAATACTATTTCTATTAATATAAATTTTACAATACGATATAAATCAAAAAACAAATTTGCCTAAAATGCAGAAAGTATTTCTTTTAACCCCAATTCATTATCTTAAGATAGTTCAATCCACTTAAATCCAAATATATACCATAACCTAGTTCAATTCGAATACATAAATTACCCGAGTCAATCCAATACATGAATACCATTACATCATTCAGTGCAAGTACACATAATGTTTACTACATAATCCAACCAAAATAAAAACAACATTATGGTGTAGGATTACTCGGATCACCATCACATTTACTAAAAATAAGGCCATTCATCTTTGAGTTCTGTACTACACGCATGGAAATTTCCAGAAAGATCAAGCCAGTAAAGAGCAAATATAACAGATGTGGACCTCAAAGGTGAAGATAAATATTAAATAATGAAAATAAATAATATCAATAATACCTAGTTGCTACTCAAGTAATAACATTCATACTAGTTTTCTCATATTCATCCTCAAATTCATATTGAAAACATTATTTTTTTTCTTTTTTTTAATTAAATGATATTCTTTAATGTTTTTATAATTATCTTTTTTTCTACTTTACTCACAATCACTTTCAAAATTATTTAAAAATTTATGGATTTGTACCATATTTCTCAAAATATGAAAAACACTATGCAACCCTCATATATTTTCACTTATAACCACTCACAATAATCTCTTATAATATAAGACATACATACATATAAAAATAAGACACCCACTTTGCATTTACCCTAAAGATGAAAATTGTGTCTTGGCTATGACGAAATAAGAATCCAAATATCGTATCCTAAATAACTCAAGACCCCTTTTTGTCAAGAAATCACCATTATGTGTTCAATCAAGACCCCTTTTTGTCAAGAAATCACCATTATCGCTTGTGTTACCAATTTTACCACTTGTGTAACTTTGCAAAACAATATTCAAGTTTTATTAGTGTTCGTTTAGGTCACATAAATTTAAAAATATATTTCAATTAGATCATTTAATTTTTATATTTTATTTAAATCATAAGTTTTGAAATGTTTTTCTAAAATATTTTGACCTTTTTATTACGTTGATGTGAAACTGTCGTTTAAATTTAGATATTTTCTTATTTTTCTTAAATATAAAGTTACTTTTTCTGAAAATTATTATTCAGTTACTTTCTTCCTGTACTTTCTTGACATATGAAATTGTATAAAATTTTCACATAAGGTCCTCTAGTTCATAAACCTGTAGATTGTTAATCGAATCAACGAACCGACGAACCTTCAGGTTCCGGCAACCGAGACGAGACGAAAGCCGGTAAGGACTTCCAGCGACCTTCTGAATTTCAGGTAACTGTAAATAAATCGAAATACCCTTTTGGT
Source organism: Flaveria trinervia (assembly GCA_025506515.1). Lineage (NCBI taxonomy): Eukaryota > Viridiplantae > Streptophyta > Magnoliopsida > Asterales > Asteraceae > Flaveria > Flaveria trinervia. The sequence continues at coordinate 10,420,530 of CM046450.1, forward strand.
TTTATGGTCTATAATGTCAGCATTTGAGACTGCACACCACCTGTTTGATATAAAGTTCACGTTTTTAATGGGTTGGAAACCCTGTGAAATCAATGTTCATGTGCTCTCTTTTGTTCTACTTATCGATTCAATGCATTTGGATGTGTAACTTGTTGACCTATACATTGTAATTTTGAGTTTGGACACTGTTATATGCATCAGTTAACAAAATTCAAGATTTGCCCACTTCAAAGTTCATAATTTTATGTAAAAGGGATTCTCTGTTGAAGATTTGTTTTCATTGTTGATGGCAGTATGAATATGGCTCTGTCATCATCTTTCTCTCGTGCCATTTACTCTGAGGTAAGCTGGTATTGCAGTATGTCTTACTATCATGGAGAAAGATGGCTAATTGAACTTTTATCCAATTGTATATTTCTAACATTTATGGATAGCAAATTAATGTGTTTGTATGATTTTATTTATTGATTCTTATCTTAGATTGAAGAGGTTGGATGGGAACATTTGGTGAGGTTGGCAGAAGATCTATCATTTGTTACTTTTCGTGTTGTGTAAGATCTTCTAGCCATTCACTACTGTTTAGCTTTTCTATTTTTTGATATCTTGCTTTGGAATTCTCTTAGTGACAAGAAGGAAAGAGCTCATGTGCTAGAGATTTTATTAGATAAAACTTATCCCAACTGCCCACCATCAGTTTCAGCTGTTAGTTATATGCAGCCTCTTTAATCCTCTGTACTCCAAACACTATATGTTCCAAGATTAATATATATTAATCCTTATTTTCAGGATGTACCTTACTTATTCAAGGTGGAATGGTCAGCAAATTCAAGACTTAATGATGTTGTAAATCAGTTTAGACAGGTACAACCGATGCATAATCTGTTATTGTAAAATTCTGGAATTTGATTTATTCTTGGTAAACGATTTTATCTACTGGTTGATGATGTTAGCATCTGGAGAAGCTTCAACAGTTTTGGTCAGCAGTGGAAGATATCGACCGATCTCTTTGGGTTTCTGACTCAGCACAGTCGCATCGGGCCACATCATTCCGGCATATTAATATTGGTAGCTTGTTTTGATTGAAAATTTACACCCTCTCATTCCTCTCATGGTATGAGAAATAATTTTTCTTTTTGGATCTTTTTTCAGGGAATGATTGCTCTATAATATTATTTATATGTGCAAATGAGCCAAGATCATTACCAGAGTAGGATTGAATTCTATTGAGTAGACAGTTGTAACTTAAATCTTTTGTTAACAGTAACATGTTTTATATGGTGACAGGTGCCGGTTTATGGGGTCAGACAAAGATGTAAACTTGCTAAGGGATAAATGGCGTAGAAATTGCAATAAATGGTATATGTTTAACACTGTTTGTGGTTATTATTCATTTCATATTTCTAACTCTAAGCCTAGTCATGACGTCTTTCTAAATTTGTTTCAGTAACTGTCATGCTTTAGGCATATTTCAATATAATGTGTTAAGAGATTTTTTCCTAACTTCTATGCTTCCTTCTTTTTAGCAATATCAGTGTTCAGCATCTTTGTGTGCCAAATTTTAAAAAAACCAAATGTGATTACCTGATGTGAAGTTGTGAACTAACCTTTTGCTTTAGCATGAATCTGTCTTTTAAGGTCAGCTTCGATGTCACAACGACTGAACTCTGTCCCATTTTAACAGAAAATAGGAATGGAAATAGGGAAGATGTTAAATTATACATATCAAACGGATACTTTTCTGTAAAAGTATTAGCCATCAAATTTGATTGCTTAAACTAATATCAGTTGAATAGTAATATGTACTTTTGAATAATTGATTTGAGAAGGTTTTATGCTTCAAAAAATAAACGTTGCGTAACTTTTAACATGTTTGCCCCATTTGACCAGTTTCCTTCTAAGCTATATCTTTTTTACATGATTGACTCGTTAGAAATAGAACATAACCTGAATCAACCCATTTATAAGAAAATGTGTTCAGTGTTTTACATATTGTCTTTATCCAGCATCATTCATTCGACTAATAGAAAGTTACTTTGATGTGATGCAATTTTTTTTTTAATTTCAATCCTCCATTATTTTAGGTCGAAGGACAAAACATTTGCAGAAAATCTAGCAACTTGTTGGAGTTTCAACTTCCAAGGCCTCCAGGCGTTGAGAAAAATGATCAGCAAGTTGAATGTGGGATATGTTACTCACAATTCCTTCCAATAGGTATATAATCGATATAGTGGTCATTAGTTCTTTGTTCTTTTATAAACTTATGCCAGCTGACTTTGTGTTTGTGTTATAGATGATGAACTTGGACCTAAAAGTGGAGGCAGAACTGATTATACATGTGAAAATAGCACCTGCAGCAAAGCTTTTCATAGTGTTTGCCTTGGGGATTGGCTTCGCTCCATCACAACAACACGGCAGTAAGTAATCACAAATCTTATTTAGCATATAATTCATTTACTCCCTTCTGGTCAATAGCATCATTGACACTTTAGTCTTGTGCACTGTCATTATGCAGGTCATTTGATGTTCTGTTTGGTAATTGTCCATATTGCTCTCAACCGGTTGCAGTCAAAATTAGCACAAGAAAATAGATCATATCTCGGTTAGATTTCTTCTTCAAGAAAGAGTTTGGAAAACATTAAATCATTGTGGAAATAGTTACCACCTTTAAACCTTATCAAGTTAAGAGAACCAAAATATGCATAAAGTTATAGGAATGGGGAAAAGTAAAAGCATTTACTCATATAAAAGAAGTATATAGTACACATATCACATTTCCTTTCACAATTATGGTCCATACATTATTTATGTCCTCCAACAGTTTTTTAATAGAAAAAAGCCCATTAACAATCCACTTTTCTTACACCCTCCCAGTTATGATCTAAATTCCAGCCATACATTCCGGTGGGGTAACGGATTCCGGCGTCTGTCTGTGCAATAATCGTAAACCATATGATTCACACGCACCCACCGGTACCGGTGGGCGGCAACTGAGTCCAGGTGTTGATAGGGGGCACCCTCCCACCAGTTAGATGGGTTAGAGGTACATGTGGTGGGACCGGGGATGATGCAGCCTTCAATATCGAAGTCCTTGTAATATGCATAAAAGGGTGCTTTGCTCCAATCTATTTTCTCAAGCCCGCCCCTCGTCGCCCAGTCATCTGCTTCCCATAATGTGAGTACACTCCCATTGGCTGCATTTTTGGGAATGGGACTCCTTTGGCTTCATTATTTTTGTATACTCTGATTGGCACTTCATCCACATAAAACCTATGCAGATAGAACAAATGCATCATTTGGTATAACCATTGGATTGTAGTCATTACACTATGCAACTTACACCACATGTTGATGGTTCCATAGAATGGAGTATGTATGGAAGTCAGCAGCAGGGTCAAACCACAAGTTGATCCTTTGTTCCCTATCACCTTTTCCCTGAGCATAAAAATTAGTTTGAACCGAGTATGGCTGCCCACTTCGGTTCCCCAAAAACTCAAAATCAAGCTCATCACGAATTTGATCAGTATCTGAGTTCATCTGCCATTAAAACCATAATAAAAAACATTTAAATCCATGCAAGTATATAATAAGTTTATTATTATTTGTTCAGGTATAAAACATCAAGAATCTTACATAAAAGGCAGTGACCGTGCCAGCGGAATCTCCTGGAATAAGCTTAATCTTCATGCTCACACGTCCAAACAGATATTTGTTTCTGGAAGCAAACCCACAACCTGCATCATACAATACAGTACAATACAATACTGTCATCAAGGTTAAAAAACTTCGTAACATTTTAATCAAGAGTTATCTTAGCTGAATACCTGAGTTTTGATCAAGGAGAAGTTGTATGGCTCTTCCACCATCGAGTTGCTTGATATGAGAATCTGACCATGTTATATGAAAATCCTGTAAAAATACCGCCGGTTTCGCTTTTGCAACAGAAAGTGTCACAATCCCAATTAGGAAAAGAGTGCAAACAAAATTATTACAAAATCTTGTGGATGAATATGTCATTTTGTATATGTTGGAAATAGGGTGGGGTTGTATATATATATATAGGAGTAGGCTGAGAGTGTGTGGGGACTGATAGTGCTATTTCTCAATAGGGGAGGGGTGTTTGTATAATATGGTTTGCTTTTTAATTTTTATACAGTTAGGAAAGCAATCAATTAAGAACATAAGTGTTTCTTTTTGCTCCTTTTTAACAGTGAAATAAGAAAGTGATTGTTACAGGAAGCTAAAAAGTTGAAATTCTTTAACACTAACCAGTTCAAACACATTATGTATGTTTTCATAGATGACATTTGAATGACCAGACATCATGATGTTTACAATGCGAGTGCAAATTCGTTACCGTAATTGGTATGTAGGAATGACTCTTCAAACACTAGGGTTTCTAAACATAAATGTATTTTTCAAAACGGTTGGTGTATTTTTTTAACCGAGAATACACGTTTTTTACTTTACACCTATTTTACTGCTAAATGATCACGCCTACACCTTATAGGATTGAACCTACAATCTTCAATTCGTAACCCACAACTTTTCATCAAAGAGTGAATCACTTTTCTATGCCCCTTAAAGAATATTCTTAGAAATAAAAAAACAAAATTACATTTTAGGCTGGGTGTTAGCGAAAGAGTTCATACATTATTTAAAAAATTGTCTCATATGATACAATGATTAATGATAGAGGAGCTTCTTGATGGCAGCCCTTGCCCGAGGACCGTATATGTATCTTTCAATTGATATGTTCTCATGGTTGGATCATGGGTGATAACATTTTGGTTAGGGTAAGATCCCATAGATTTGGACTTTGGCTCACATACATTGGTAATCGAGTGACTCGAGGTGGCATTGGTCTGCCTTGCATCGTATGATGGGACATGATGGTTTTGGCTTGCATCGCATGAAGGACAAGATTGTGTTGTGTCTCCGCTCGTAGTGGTGTCTACTTTCTTTTGAGGGGCAACATCTACAATGTTTTAAAAAATATATTTTTGCATTGGGCAAAGGATCATTTATAACTTTTTCTCTTTTACTTTTTAATTAGCATATAAGTTCTTCTGTAATGATATAATAGACTTAAAACTACTTTGGCCAAGTTAGTTTTGATATAATTTTTTTTTACTTGGTCAAAGTATTTTTAAGTCCTGTAATGATAAGAAATACTATAATTTGGGTACATGTTGATTTAATTTGTACCACACATGCTTAGTTTTTATGGAATTATAAATAAAGAAAAAAATAAAAAAATTCATATTATAGATGTTAGGAGTTAAAATTGTCACGTACCCGCCTCTCAAAGCTGTTCAATACTATTACTCACTTTCAAAAGAAATTCTAAATCAGTTGTAATTAAGCATCAACCACAGCAACGGTACAAAGGTTTGTGACTATTAGGTATAAACGGTTATCAACGAAGTTCGTGAGTTTCACTGAACCATCACACGTTGCCTATGTTAACCATGTCACTTGCGAGAATAATAAAGTTGAGGTGTCTCACATTTCTCCACTTCAAGGACTGAGAGTGAGAATTGAGGAGGTGAGAATACAAGCCCCGGGGCGAGAATACCACCTCCAAACCTAGTTACAAATAAACTCTCCCGACCCAATGAATATTTACCAACACTCACCGATCTAACTTGAACCTCATTATACCTTTACCCCATTTGCCAGTATTCACTAGGGTAAAATTGATACACAACGTTCAAAATAGACAAAATCCAAAAAAAGCTGAGTAAAAAATATATATATTTATGTGATATTAACGCGTCACACAAAAGGGACATCGAGTGGGATCCGCGAAGGGGTAGCAAATACCCAACCACAGGTGAGAATAATACCACATATTCTCACCGGTACTAACTGATCTCATTTTTGTCCGATCTTAATGTTACCCCATTCACCAAGACTCATCATGACAAACTAGAATGATGTTATTCCTTTAAAGCAGAGAAAATCCGGAAAAACTGGAGAAATTGAAAAAAAACTGATGTGACGTTACTATATATATCTCCGGATAAATACTGAGGAAAATGGGACGGCTACCTCCTCCTTTTTTTGATTCTTTGCTTAATTGTTGTGGAGGCAGAGGGTATCAGCTTCGACACCGATGCTGCAGGGATGGATTGGCAGCGAGGGTGGAGGGCGGTGAGCGGAGTGTTTACCTCAGTCTTAAGGTAACACCTGCCTCTTCTACCATAACATGCATTATAATGGGAATTTCAGAAGTTCATAGCATCCAGTATTCAGCAAACAGTAACACTCTTGACGCATACAGCACTGTAAATCTTTAGAACACCCTTCAGAAAATGTGCGATTGACCACAAACTCACACATTAAGCACGTCTTCTAGACGGTATGCTCACACTGAAGAAAAGTGATGATAAACCAGAAGATACTTGTATAGAGAGAAAGACGGGAAATACGAGCTTTGGCCCAAAGCAACTCATATTGTATATTTGTAGAATAGGATTACTAAACATGTATACAACACCAACACTATCATAACAGATAATTGTGACCCGTGTGCGAGTCCAGTGAAGTTCAAGGAGATTTGCAACCCAACTCGTTTTAACAAACAAACATTGACAACATCACAATACTCTGGGAGATAGCATCTTGTTGTTCAGAAGACATGATAATGAATTAGATTGCATAAACACTCAAAAGCTAAATGTGGAACCAAGTGTCATGCGCCTAACCCCACTCGCCATTTGAGCAAGTTGTGAGATCAATGTTCGGGTTGGGGTTGAATATAGCCTCAGAACCATGATCCAAAATGCCCAGACATGAGTATATGACATAAAATGTGTCTTAATAATACATATGAGACTCACTATAGTCAACAATGCAGTTATTTCTCACAAATTTAACATGTCTTTATAACCAAAAACGTCATGCCTTTACAGATCCTTACCAGAACTCGCGACATGTTCGTGTTGAATGATCCATGTTTAACAGTTTGATTCAACCATTTGATCACCATCCCTCCAAAGTGTCAACTAGTAAGACATCAAACACAATGACTGTCAAACATATGCAAAATACAAACACAAATCTTTAATAAACTAGTAATCTATCAAGGTTTTATTCAGAGCATGAATGGGTCATTTTAAGGTATACCCTGTTTGTTTGTATAATCAAGCCAGCCTGCGTTCATCTCCTCTGTTTAAACTAGTGTTGAGACCACTGTATACTCTTGATGTCGATCCCTTCCTTCACCATCTCATAAAGCGGGCTCATTTCTCGCAACTTCTCAACTTGATTAACCGTTAGTTCAATCGCCTTATCAATCTCTTCTTCAGTTGTAAACCTCCCAATCCCAAACCTGATCGACGTATGCGCCATATCCTCATCCACACCCAACGCCCTCAACACATACGAAGGCTCCAAACTAGCACTAGTACACGCACTCCCACTCGACACAGCCACCTCTTTCAACCCCATCAACAAGCTTTCACCTTCGACATACGCAAACGACAAGTTCAAATTACCGGCGTACCGACTCTCAGTACTCCCATTCACCACCACACCATCAAGCCTACTCCTAATCCCATTCAACAACCTATCTTTCAGTTGCATAACCCTCTTCTCATCATACTCCATCTCCTTCATCGCGATCTCGCACGCAGCCCCCATTCCCACCACCAACGGCGTCGGCACAGTCCCACTTCTGATCCCTCGCTCCTGCCCACCACCGTTCATCTGCGGCTCGACACGAATCCTCGGCCGACGCCTCATATACAACGCGCCAACCCCTTTCGGCCCGTAAACCTTATGCCCACTCAACGACATCAAGCTCACATTCCACTTATTCACATCAATCGGGATCTTCCCCAACGCCTGTGCAGCATCTGTATGAAACGGGACATTAAACTCCTTACAAATTCGCCCAATTTCCTCCATGGGTTGAATAACCCCAATCTCATTATTCACCGCCATCACCGACACAAGCCCTGTGTCACTCCGAATCGACGATCGAAGCTCGTTAACATCAATCAATCCATCGGATTTCACCGGAAGATACGTGACGTCAAACCCCTCTTGTTGCAAATGCCGACACGAATCGAGCACACACTTATGCTCCGTTTGCGTGGTGATTACGTGCTTCTTCTTCTCCTTATAGAAATGCATCACCCCTTTAACCGATATGTTGTTGCACTCAGTGGCACCGGAGGTGAACACGATCTCCTTCGGTGAAGCGTTGATGAGATTAGCGACTTGTGAACGTGCAGACTCGACGGCTTCGTCGGACTCCCAGCCGTAGAGGTGGGTGCGAGAGTGGGGGTTGCCGTAACGGGAGACGAAGAAGGGGAGCATGGCGTCAAGGACTCTGGGGTCGACGGGGGAGGTTGCTTGCATATCAAGGTAGAGGGGTCTGCCGGAGATCTTTACGCCTTTCATGGAGATGGCGGTGGCGTCGTCGAGGGGGTCGGACACGGCCGCCGTGGCGGTGGAGATGGGGCGGAGGAGTGGTGGTGTTCGTGGGGATAAGGAGCGGCGGACGGTGGCTGAGATTATCCTTGAGGCCATTGTTGGGGTTTGGGTGGAATTCGTTTGGGGGTGTGAAGAATGAATTGGTGGAGTTAGGGTTTACGGGGGTGATGACTGATGAGGGTGGTGACTCACGGATGAGGGTGTTGCACGCGGCACGTTTATAGCCGTTCTTCATTCCAGAATAAACTACAAAGGGTCAAAGCATGGCGTCTTCAACGTTAAGAAACTGTTTGGTAGCGTTTCAATGATTTTAAAGAAAATTTATGCCGGTAAATAAAAATAAATAAGTTGTAGTGATACGCTTGAAACTTTATAAAAGATAATAATTTAGAAGGAAAAAATGAAAAGAATCTTGAAGTAGTGTTGGATTGTATGTTTGTGCTTCGGTGAGTTGAACATTGCATATCACAATTATGTTTTGAAAAAATCACGTTCAATCGTTGATAAGGATAGGCATAATAAATGGTATATGTGAAACTTTATAAGACGTCACGTTGTAAAAGTTACAATAAGAAACAAAAAGAGAACGGTAGAAATAAAATTTTGAAGAGTTTTTGCCAACTATAACCAACGAACTTCAAAAATTAATATCATATCATACTAAGTGCGCATAAGAGTTTTATTTTAGGTTAGGATAAATTAATGAAGATTGTAAAATTTTCAGTTTCACACATGTAATTTCATCTTCAGTTTTGAATCAATCTAGTCATCATACATCTTAACGTAAGGGGTGTTCATCGGTTCGCTTATCAGTTTGTTTGGTTTATTCGGTTTTGAAATTTTTTCAGGCATAACTAAAACTGAACCAATCAAACCGAATTGGGATTATGGCTAACCGAACCAAATTCAATTCGGTTCAGTTTCGGATAAAAACCGAAAAACCCGTATTCAACCGAAAAAACCGAATTCATCATTTGTTTATTTTTTTAAGACGTTGTTAACTTTAGATTGCTTGTACGATAATCACTCTTCATATATATTTCGTCAAAAATATTAAACTCTTGAATTTGTTAACAACCTTGTTTTCTAAAAATATAAATAGTTAACTTTGACTCTTTAAAAAATAAGATTTGACACTCAATTTTGATAATTGGAGTTGAGCTAGCATATAATTCTTAGTTATTTGGTTTAAATAAATCACACTGAAAATTTAGGCATTGAAAAGTTGGACTAAATTTACAATTATAAAAAAAAATTAAAGTATACATATTGAATTCGGTTAATTCGGTTAAACCGAACAAACCGAATTCAAAATTACACCGAACCGAAAACCAAACCGAAAACCGAATTTCCAATTTGGTTTCGGTTACAAACTAAACCGAAAACCGGTTTCATAATTCAGTTTGGTTTTTTCCGGTTACGAATACAATCGGTTTTCAGTTTTTTTGCTCAACCCTATCCTAAAGATTAATCCGAAGTGTTTTGTGTACAAAGATTACCGATTCTATTTGCATCATTGCTTTACCATACGGATTCTGATCAATTAAAGCTCACGAATTTATTATCGTGATTGAATCGTGTTGATGTTAATGAATCTCTGCTTCAATCGGTCTAATTTCATCATTTGCTTTTGATTTATGGATTTGTTTTGGATAATTTTATGATTGATTGCTGGTTAAATCTTAAGGAAACGATTAGTTCTCACAGTTTTCACCTAAGCTGATTGATAATGTGTTTTTCAATTTGAGACCTAAACCTGATTCCAATATAGTTTTCTGTTCAGAATCATACAGTAACAAATTGGAATCAATATTAGAGCAAATCATGTTCAAATCACCACAGGAATAGACGAAACTAAAGAATAAAGCAAGTTCTTCAGTTATCTATATTACTCGGTGTAAGCATATGGTTACTATACAGATCCACCATTCTGATGGCAAGAAGTCATCTATCCCAAGAAAAATCTCACACAAAAATAATGACAGTAGCAAGGGTATTTATAAGTTGGGGAGAAAAGTTCTCGTCCGAAGTGAAGGAAACCAAAGAGCACCATCAAGAAAATGATGCACAAAACAATGATATTAAAGTCTCAGAAGAGGTTATTGAGGATCATGAAAGATAAAGAACATGAGGAAGTTGGAGAAAATGAGCGTGCAGATGGTAAAGATGATAGTGAAAAGATGTAAGAACATAATGACACGGGTCATGAAGAAAGTGGAAAGATTCAAATGGTACAACGTGAAGAAATCAAAGCAAAGTTGAATGAAAACACAAGTGATTTGCAATACCTAGTTGAGAAGAAAAGGAGTCCAGACCTGAAAGAAGTTGAAATGTCAATTCCATCAGAGGATGATAATGACAATGATCAAAGTTAAGAGGTGAAGTTGAGACTGAGTGCGGAAGATGATACGATTAGCAGGAAACGACCAAGTGTGCATCGTAACGAACATGATATGATGAAGCAAACCGCCCAACAAATGAATTATGCTCCAGATTCAGATTCCTATGAAACCAACAATTGATATTTTAGAGCTCTATTTAACTATCACTCAGGCCATTCAAAAATAAATGAAAATTTTAAATGAAATTAACTATTACTCATTATTTGACCAGTTCTATATGATCATAAAGAACAAGCACTGTTATGTGAAAGTAGTTATACAGTGCATGAATGAGTTATCATTATTGAACCAATTAGTATCACAAACACTTATCTGCCTGTGAGAAGCGAAGTAAAAAAGAAACAATCCCTTGCAGAGTAAAATACAAGGTACCAACTTTAACAAGAACGCAATCTGAATAACAACAATAAACCAAATGAAAACCAAACATGATCTTTATTACGAACGTCCTCAACAATGTCAATCGACGCTTCAATGGTGTTCCTTGATTTCAAAGAGGCCATCAGGTCCTGAAGAAATAACAGTAAAGATTAACGCCATTAAAAATGTTAAAAAAAACTCACAAATTTATAAAACAATCAAAAGACCAATAACATGGCATCCTTTATTCTCTAAACCACGTCCTTATAAACTAGAGCCACAGCATGTTAACACTTGTGAATCTAACTTGACTCATTATGATGTCCACTTTAACATCATATCACATCAATGAATTAGTTGATTCAGTTCCACAAGCCACTCTCAGAACAAAATAGTTACTAGTCATGTTAAGGTTTTGACCAATTATAAAACTGGCCCAACAAATAAAATTATGATGTCGATTTAATTATCTAACTTGCAAAATACGAGTCACCCTGCTTCCACTGAATTTCTGCCTTTACCCCCTTGAGGGCGTTGGTAAATAGGAGTCGGTAGAGCCCCCATGAGTTCTCATGGTTACCCACAAAAAGCATAAGTGTACACCAAGATACATGCATAAGTAACACATAAAATAACAGAAAAACAAGAGAAAAACAACCAAGACAATTTCAACCTATCCCTCAAAACACATACTGATTAATAAAGGTATAGTAGTCAAAGACGAGCAACGCACGTGCCTAGGCACAGCCCAAAACAGCAAAAGTGCCTTGCGTTTATCAAAGCTCACAAGCAAATGTTCCAGCCAAATTCCATTCAAATTCCGGCCAAACCGGTCAAAAACACCATAAACTGGTCGGAAACATCTAAGACTATCTTGGAACATGTCTAAACTAGCCTAAACCAACCTAAAACATTTCTAAAACTGCTAAAAGTGGCATATTGTTCTATGCACCTGCTTAAAAAAAACCTCGCTTTTTATGCTTTACACCTAGACCCAAGGCTCACCCTCTGCGCCTAGCAGCTTCAACTACCTAGAATAAAGGTTCAACTATGTTGTCCAGAAGTCACAAAGGCCCAGGCTGCTTACAATGCATGATTCATACAAGAGTACAAGACAAGAAGAATCATTAAAGAATACTTTACCAAAAGAAACCGAGTATGTAGATGACAAGAACACCAAGTTACTAGAGTTAGGTTACGAAAAGCTTACCCCATGGAAACTCCTTGTTCCGAATGTGCAAGTATGGATACGCCTACAAACATACACAGAACAGAAGATCTTATTAGAAAACAAAACCAAGGTCCACGGCACTAACATTTCATTAAAATTAGTTGTCATACGGTTAAAAGATAACTAATTGTACCTAATATAATTTTACGGACCATTGCATTCTCCTACTGTACTGTAGTTCCTAACGATTATACATATAAAATAGTAATTACAAAATATAAAGCTTACAGGGGGTTCTTCGAAATGAGGGTGACCCTTGGAAAGGTTACAAACGCAAGAATCGTGCAAGCAGCGATTCCTACATAAGTAATTTTCTCCCACTTCGATGCCTCACCTGTACACACACAAACAAATCACGAATCACCACTAGATCTCATTAAAAAATCAGTACAAATAAGCACATATTCAAAAAAATTCAACTAATTTAAAAATCAAAACCCTAAAACGAATAACTGATAAACTGAAGCCCTAAATATGACATTCAGATCGCAATACTATACGATTAGGATTCAGGCAACCACTAGATCTCATAAAAACTAAATCTTATACGATTAAACTATATCTTATACGATTATAGATGATTAAGAAGAACATGAGAGCGTATATATTGTTTAAAGAGAAAAGGTTGCATACGAGCTTCTTCTTCAGCGGATGCACCGGAAGAGAACGACCTCTTAGGAGATTGATTGACACGTGCGCCACCTCGGAGGGCATTTCGAAGAGTAGATCTCACAATCGCCGACGCCATTTTTCTCCACTTGCAGTTGCAGAATGAATTCTCCGATTGAGAATTCAATGGAGTTTTGTTGTTTGCAATCGGAGCCTCGAAGCCCAATACTGGGTTACAAATGGGCTTGTTGTTGGCAAATTGGATCTAGCAAAGTTCCTGTAACTGAGTCCAATACAAGTTAGCCCATCGGAATATATCCACTGTATCTTATCATGCTAACACCAAGGGTGTAAAATCCGACTTGGACCTCCTAGGGACATAAGCATAGAGGTGGGCAAAACGGGTTTTAGGCCGTACCTAAAACCCGGTACAAACCGGGTTTGGCCCAACCGGGTTTTTTTGTACCCGGGTTGAGGTGAAACCGGGTATGAAACCGAGTCGGGTTCACTTACTTGAAAACCCTACCCGCTATACTAGGTTTGGTGTGGGGTTATGGGACGTTAAGGTCCTTCTCGTTAACGTGTTAATGAGCGTAAAGGAAGAGAAAGTGGATCTTAAGTGTGATGTTCAAAGGGCAGCAATATGATGGTCAAATGACTTGCTTTGATAATGGTCATAGATGAAGACATGCTCGTTTTAAATCTAACCTTGGCCTTGTGATGTTGGGAGCGTTATGACTTTTCAGTTTTTTCATGGAAATGATGCCATGTAGTAAGTCGTCGCTAGGAAGACAATAGGTATTAGATAAGTGTTGGTAAATTTCATACTTGTTATAAAATCATCATGTACTTTGTTTCTTACAACTCAAGTACCTATTACTCAATAAACGTCAGGCATACCTAGTTGCATCAGGTATACCCATACCCTCTTATGATGTTTCTTGTGAAAAGCTACTCATTACAATATCCATTACACGAAAACCTTCACATTAAGAACTGAATTCTAATATAAAACTAGCTGTTACTCATCACCCGTTGCAGCGACATCTTACGTGACGTGATAAAGTATAAACTTCAATTGACCCAACTCGTTACCGAACTAAATTTACGACGAGACGTTGAATAACCTGAATATATCCCATTGAATGAAACCGTGTTATATATGACTTGATTTATTTCCTAACAAATTTATGGCTAATGTAGACCGAGTCAAAACGTATATAAAAAAACATGTTTAGTGGCACCGTATACGACGTGATAAAATATAGATTACAATCAAATGAAAGCATATTTTATTGACTCGATGGTTTCAACACAAAACTTGAGTCGAAAGATAGACAAAAATAAAGGCGTATTATTTTGACCCGACTTATTTCTGAATAATATTTACATCAAAACGTAGATGATGTCAAACTATAGATGATATTAAAACGTATATAAAATAAACACAAAAACATTTTATAACGACCCGACTCGTTTCTAAACCAAATTTACATGTGTAGACGGACTCGACTTTTTACCGACACATACAAAAAATTACGAACGTAAGAGATTAGTTTTTTTAAATAAAAATTGTATAGAGATACCTGAAGCATTAAACTAGAGAGGGTAAAAGTGATATTTTATAAAGTTTTTAATAAAAGTATCGTGTGAAATTGTAAATATTTAACTTTGAAGAGGAAGTAAATGCCGACCTTTACACATCATAGCGCAACACACCAATTATTAATATATATATATATATGTGTGTGTGTGTGTGTGTGTGTGTGTGTGTGTGTTGAACGCCACACACCAATTATATACCGCCATGTCACACTACACCACACAAGTTAATCTAGTACCTCTTCACATGAAACTAGCCGTTGATTGAAGGATTTGTTAAAGAGAAGACACGGCCAGCAAGTGCTAGAAACACACGCCATGCACCGTGAAAAGGGGCGGTGGTGTGAGACATCGAGACATGTTGTTGCCTCACAACGTGCCCGCCCCTCCTCCCTAAGGGCAGGGGCGTAGACGTTGTGTTGGTACATGTATGTCCCTAGATCATGATATGAATGTAATAGATCTTGTTTGTCTGATTCTGATGTAATGGTTAGAATGATTAATGAAATGATCTTGATTGTCTGTTATTTTTAAAGTTTAATATTTCATTAATAAGTTGATGTTGAATTGGTTAATTAGGTTTGTGGTTGGTTGAATTGTTACACATAATGTTATATTAATTAATACATTCAAACTTAACAAAATGAAATTCTCATGCGAATGGCCCATACGCATGAATAACTTCATACGAATGACTCAGTCGCACGACTGAACCAGGAGACTGGATCAGTCGTATGATTGTAACATAAGATTGGCTCAGTCGCACGACTGAACACTCAGTCGTGCGGATGAATCAACCGCATGGTTCAATCGCACGACTGAACCATACTAATGGTTCGGTCGCACGGATGAACAATACTAACCTATAAATACAACCCAATTCGTGGAAAAAGGTGTGCATTCATTCTATTTCGACTCCAGAAGTACACTAGCCGTCAAGAAACCCCCAAGTTGATCCTCCAAGTTCATAGAACGCTGTAGATTAATTCTTAATCGATTCTTAATGTTTGATTCAATACTTTATTGATTCTACGTGCGTTCTCACTGATTGGATCGCCAATCAAATAGGATTCCGCACTATTTGATTTGGTTTACACGTTAATCGTTCGGTATTTCGTTCAAATACTAGGTCCTAACAAGTGGTAGCAGAGCTTTGGCTCTTGATTACGTGTGATTCAATCAAGATTGATAAAAAGTTTGTGTGTTTACACTAAAAAACGCAATCTTTTGTGTCAAAAGTTGTCTTGGACGTTCCCTGCTCATCAAGTTTCGGTTTCTACAGCCTTAGGCGATTAGGGTTTGCGAAATTTCTAATTTTTACGGCTAAAACACGTTTAACCTAGAAATTTTCGCAAAACAACAGTTTCAGTCGCACGAGTGAGCCATTCGCACGACTGAACTTCATTCGCATACACCAGACGCACGATTGGACTGAGTCGCATCTCCATTCGTACGACTGAACCATCCGTTCGCAGTGTTCATACACATCAGCTTCATTCGCACGACTGAACCAATCGCTTAGTTCAGCCGCACGATTGAACTAATCACATAGTTCATTCGCACGGATAGCCCATTCAGATCACCCAGTCGCACCAGTTTGACAGTTTGTTTAGTACACTTAAAAGTTAATCGAAATGAAAGATCAGATGTCAGCGTTTAATGTCGGCAAGGACTCAAGGATCCAGAGCCTACTGTTGCTTGAGAGTGAAGTGGGGAATCATAATAAACCACCAAAACTCTTAACGTTAGATGAGTTTCCCCACTGGAAACAACGTTTTGAGATCTAACTCAATGGAGTGGCTCCAAATTTGTGGGAAGCTATCGAGATTGGGTATAGTATGCCGGTGGGAGCAGATGGGGTAAAGCTTACTTTGGGAGGGATGATTGATGCTCAGAAAGTTAAGTATATGCAGAGAAGAGAGTTTATGCATTGATTACACAGTCTATTCCTAAAGATATTTTCCACCAGTACTCGGAGAATAAGCAGGCCAAGAAATTGTGGAATGAGCTGGAAAAGAGATACGACGGGAATGTTTCGCTGAAGGCAATTAAAGCTAAGGAACTGAAGAAAGAATTTGACAACTTCTCATCGATGGGAACGAGAGTTTGGACGATGTCATTGATAGATTCTACCATCTGATGAGTGAAATGCATACACATGGTATTGCTACTACCATGGAAGAAAAGGTGTCAAATTTCGCAGACGGATTGCCGGAAAAGTGGGCTTCATTGTGTCAAACCCGAGATAGAATGAGATGCTGGCAAAGTTGGATATCAATGACTTCATTCTAAAGCTGCGAGAAGAAGCACTTAGGATGAAGTACAGAACTCAGAAGTCTTCGCACACTCAGAATCCAGCTTTGTACAATGCCACGCCTCAAGCTAAGACGTCTGGAGCACCTCTTCAGACTGCATTTGTGTCTAGCTCATCGGGTCCTTTACAAGCTTCTCCTTCAGGTTCAGAAACGTCAGGGTCTTCTTGTACCCATTACATTGGAACTGAAGCGAATGCTACTAGACTGAAGACCGAGAACCTCGGTAATGTGACTGTGAAAGTAGCTCGAGAGCACATGGATCTTTTGGCAGCAGTGGTTCATTCTTATGATGGACTTGTTGCTGGGAAGATCGGAAACTGCCATCTGGCAGATGAGGACTACGAGCAGGTGGATGAAATGGAGCTGGAGAGAATGGACATTATGTGGGCCTTAGCTAGTGCTGTCCGGAGGGCGAAGAAGTTTGTGAAAAAGACCGGACAGAACTTGGTTGCTACTAAGGATACCACATTTGGCTTGACAAGAGTAAAGTGACCTGCTTTAACTGTGGAGAAAAGGGGCACTTCAAGAGAGAATGTGTGAAGCCAAAGAAGACTGGGAACGGGAACTCATTCTCGTCTTCACTCGTCAAGAGAAGCAAGCTAGCAGTTCTACTTCATCAAGCAAGGATCCAAAGCCTTGACTGCTCATGATGATGAAGGACAGGACTGGAGCTTTCGGTTTGTCTGTCCAGGGGAATCTAATACTGCCAGTGTAGAAGATTTAGATGATGATTCCGCAAGTGAGGGAGATATTGCAGTTGAGATAGCGATGTCAAATATTGAAGAGACAACTGCAACTGAGGTCAACTTCAAGCCTGAAAAAGAGATTTCAACAGCAAAAAAGACCACCAGAACCAGAGACATCTGATGCTGCGTTGATGGCTAACTCTACTGAACCTCCTCAGGTATGTACAACTGAGAAACTGTTTAAAAACCATGCTTGTTCCGATTGTGATACTTTTAGAGATAGCATAGATGACAAATTTGCTAGGTTATTAGATCATAATGATAACTTAGTAAAGGATTTGCAACTATGCACTGAGGCTAATAGAGTTTTAAAACAAAATGCGCATAGTTACAAAGAAAAGATAGACCTTTTGACTAAACAACTTAGGGAAACTGAAGTAGTTGCATTTAACCAAGCTAATGATATTAGGTACTATCTTAACACCCTAGAAGACACTAAGAAGCAAAAGGCTGTTTTGGAAGTAGAAGTAAACTCATTAAAGCAAAAACTGCACAGCTGGACAAGTTCATCACACATTGTCCAACACTTAGTGAGAGAAAGAAACAACAGGGAGGGTTTGGGTTATAAAGTGGTTCCACCACCACCTGAGACCTTGATGAACACGAAGAGTAGACCAATAAATAACAACCCCACCAAGGATCATGTGGTATCTACACCTCTTGTTAGTGATCCAAATTCCTCAGGTTCATCAATTGAATCTGAAATAAAACAAAAAGAGGCCACTTCAAAGGCAAAGAGTAAAATGCCTTGTGTTAATCTGGAAAAAGAATTTGAAAAGGTTAATATAGCGTCAGGGTCAAACAAAGTCAAATTTGAATCTAAAA
Source organism: Flaveria trinervia (assembly GCA_025506515.1). Classification (NCBI taxonomy): domain Eukaryota; kingdom Viridiplantae; phylum Streptophyta; class Magnoliopsida; order Asterales; family Asteraceae; genus Flaveria; species Flaveria trinervia. The sequence continues at coordinate 10,439,062 of CM046450.1, forward strand.
GGACTACTACTGTTAAACTTTCACAAGCTTCATGTCAAAAACCAGTTACCCAACGGAAAAAGATGTTAAAAATGTTAAAACAATTAATTTTGTTAAACAGGAGACAACATCAAAAGAAACAGAGTCAAAACCCAAACTAAGTGATGTTACTAGGGTGTCACACACATCTCCACAAAGAAAGTTTAATCATAAAGTCGATAGCAGGTCGTGCTTTAACTGTGGAGAGTGTGGACACATTGCTTCCTTTTGTCCTCACTATCAGACACCTAGAAAGAAGATTGAACTTCAGAATTCAAAACCTAGGTCTTATACGATGAGTTCTTTAACTCCACCTAGAAAAACTAGCGAACCTAACGTTCAACGCGTCAGCCAGTCGACTGTTTATCACAAACATGCATTGCACAATCTGGCTTATGGAAAGAGAAGTCATCCTGTGTCTAGTAATAATGACAAGAAGAACCTAAGCTACCCTCACCCTCTAAGGGTCAATGTTGAATTCATGATGTGTGATGCCTCTGGGAAACCCAAGCCAGTAAAGGCTTGGGTTCCTAACCTAAACTAATGGTTTTACTTTGTATGTGCAGGGTGTTCGCTACAGTGCTGAAACCAACATGTGGATTGTAGACAGCGGCGCATCCAGGCACATGATAGGAACATGGCTCTTTGATCGAACGTCAAGCAAATAAAAGGAGGGCATGTTCGTTTGCTGGAAACAAAGGAGGTATATCACAGCTCAGGAGAAGTTGGAAATCAGAAAGTTAAGTTTGATAGGGTGAACTACTTTAGCAACTTCAAAACACTTACTTTCTGTTTCCTAAATCTGTGATAAAGGTTTTAAAGTCATATTCGACAACAAGAAGTGTTACGTCCTGAAGGAAAACTACGTGATTCCTGAGGACCAAGTTCTGCTGACGGCTTCAAGATATAAAGATCTTTATGTGTTGGATCTCTCAACAGCTTCAATAACTGACCATGAACTTCAGTGCTTTCTATCAAAAGCCACTGAGAAGGACTCCATCTCCTGGCATAGAAGAATGGGACACATCAATCAACGGAAGATGAATCACTTGATCCAGAAGGATCTTGTGAGAGGAGTTAATGTCAAGAATTTCCAACTTCCTAATTTTTGTGTTGCATGCAAAAAGGGCAAACAGACGAAGAAATCTTATAAGGAAAAGCAGGTTCATTCTATAGAACTTCCTCTTGAGCTTCTTCACATGGATCCGTTTGGTCCAGTCAGTACTAGAAGCATCGCATGCGACTTGTATTGCTATGTAGTTACTGATGACTACTCAAGGTTCTCTTGGGTAATGTTTCTGAAATCCGAATAAAAAACATTTGAATCCTTCAAGGAATTGGTAACTACACTGGAATCCCTATACAAGCTGAAGGTAAGACAGGTGCGATCAGACAACGGAACCGAGTTCAAGAATCAATGGATGGAGGCTTATTGCAAGGAAAAAGGAATTGTGCATCAATTCACTTCTGCATACACGCCTCAGATGAATGGTGTTGCTGAGAGAAAGAACAGAAGCTTGATAGAGACAGCACGGACAATGATGGCAGACTCGAAACTGCCTATTCAATTCTGGAATGAGGCAGTGGCTAATGCGTGTTATACACTGAATCGAGTTCTTATAGTCAAGCGCCACAGAAAGACATGTTACGAGCTACTACAACGACGTAAACCAAATCTGGAGTATCTCGAACCATTTGGCGCACCGTGTACACTTCTGAAGAAGACTCAAGAAGGTAATTTAGCGAGAAGGCTGATAAAGGAATCTTCCTAGGATACAACATACCGAACAAGAGTTTACAACAACTCAACGGGTCTAGTAGAAGTGTGGTGTAATGTTGATGTTCAGAGATATAACACACCACCTACTGGCAAAAGACCCGCCTACTTTTTTGACTATGATGGATTCTTTAAGTCCTTCAACATCCCTATCTCTCCTTCTGATGATGATTTGGCTACTCGAATGATGGATGATATCTTGAGTACACTAACTCTTGATCCAACATCATTGAGTTCACAGGGAAATCATCTACTCAGTCAGGGGGAGTAGTCGACGACAGTGACTCCTCATCTGAAGATGAGGATGAAGAAGATGACCAGAACAGTCAGGAGCAACAGGTTCCAGTTCCTGAAAGTCCACAAGCATCTATGGTGATGCTCCTTCGACTTCGGAACCTCAAACTCCTTCTACCTCAGCTGCAGAACCAAATGTTCATAACCTTGGCTCTGAGGTAGCTGTTCCTACTACTCCTGGATCACGTCTAAACGTTTATCATCCCTTAGACAATGTCATGGGGATGTCCGATAGGAGTACAAACCCGAAATCAGTTGTACTCAGCTGATTATGTCTCTGTTATGGAAAAGGGATACATTCATGATGGTGCTTATCGGTGTTTTGTCTCGTAGTTTGAGCCAAAATACGTTAGCGATGCACTAAACGATGAGGCATGGGTGAGTGCCATGCAAGAAGAACTTCTTCAGTTCAAGAAGTTTTGAGTATGGATTCTGGTAGATAAACTTAAAGGTGCTAAGGTCATTGGCACCAAATGGGTCTTGAAATGCAAGAAGGATGACCAAGGGGTCATTATCAGGAACAAGGCTCGACTGGTTGTTCAGGGATTTCGCCAAGTCGAGGGGATTGACTACAATGAAGTGTTTGCACCATTGGCAAGGATGGAAGCCATCCGTATCTTCCTTGCCTATGCATCGTATATGAAGATTAAAGTCTATCAATTAGATGTGAAGAGTGCATTCCTTCGTGGGGAAATTCGAGAGACAGTGTATGTCAGTCAACCCGAGGGATTTGAAGATCCTTATCATCGGGACAGAGTTTACAAACTCGACAAGGCCTTATACGGGCTTCATCAAGCTCCTAGGGCCTAGTACGAGAAACTCTCAACTTATCTTGTGAAACACGGCTTTCGCAGGGGAGTCATTGACTACACACTGTTCATCAAAGAAAAAGATGGAGACCTACTGCTAGTACAAATCTATGTCGATGACATAATCTTCGATCAAAGAACGAAGAATTATGCAAGAGTTTGAAGCAGTTATGAAGAAAGAGTTGAGATGAGTGCTATGGGGGAGATGAAATTCTTTCTCGGGTTACAGGTGGATCAGACACCGAATGGGATCTTTCTACATCAGACCAAGTATGTGGGAGACATTCTCAGTCGTTTGACATGGATGCGTCCTGCTGGGACTCCACTTGCTACAAATCACGATATAGCACCTGACGAAAATGGAGATCTGGTAGATGCCACAATGTATCGAGGAATGATTGGATCCCTCATGTACCTCACTGCCTCAAGACCTGATATCATGTATGCTACATGTTTATGTTCTAGATATCAAGCTAAGCCTAAGGTTAACCATCTGATCGGGTCAAAAGGATATTTCGTTATCTGAAGGGTACACCCACACTTGGGTTGTGGTATCCTCATGATGATGATTTGGAGCTCACGGCGTATCGTGACTCGGATTACGAGGGCTGCAAGATGAACTACAAGTCTACATCAGCAGGGTGTCAATTCTTTGGGAAGAGATTATTTACCTGGCAGTGTAAGAAGCAGATCTCGGTTGCATTGTCAACCTGTGAAGCCGAATACGTTGCTGCTGCAAGTTGATGTTCACAAATCATCTGGATTCAACAGCAAATGCAGGATTACGGTTTAAAGCTTTCTTCTACTCCTATATTTGTTGACAACTCTGCTGCAATTGCAGTAACTAAAAATCCAGTACAACATCCAAAGACCAAACACATTGGTATTAAATACCATTTCATAAGAGACTGTTTTGAAAAGAATTTAACTGATGTGGTAAAAATTAATACTGACTTTCAACGCGCTGACCTCTATACAAAAGCCTTTGATAAACCACGTTTTCTATATTTGTTAGAGGTCAACAGTGTTAAAAAGAAAAGTGATGTTGTTCCAAATGATGATCATGTGTAGTCCGAGCATTGCAGTTATATTTTTCTTTTTCAATTTTTCTTTATTTATGTTACTCTGTTTAATTAAATTCATGTTATTTAGCTGTGAATTAAAATCCTAAAATAATTAAATCCAGTATGATTTTTAGAATTTTAGGGGAAGAGTAGGTCAGCTAGTAACTTTAAAAATAAAAATAAAAAAAAATAAAAAAAACGAGGGAGAAGGAGTAGATAGCCGATATAAGGTAGATCGTATCTGTGATACCGATTCAAACCTTTTGGAAAATGATAGTACACAGGAACAAATCAAAAGGGACTTTAAAATTTAATTTAGAAAGATGCAAAATTCAAAGTATAGTCTGTGTAGTCTAAGCAATATAAAAAGGAAAGATGATAGAAAAACTGGTAACTACTAAGGTAACACAAAGAAAGTAGACCTAGAGGTTGGTAGACCACAAATGATATGTCGGTAGATTCAGCACAATAGATAAGTATATCTGACTGGTGATTTCAAGATCAAACTAAGTTGTTCAACTGACTGTAGGCTGCCATCTTATCACTGGTTAACACAATCAACAAAATTCCAATAAGGGGTAATGAGCATGTAAACGCCACAAATGTGTACGGATGACCAAAATTAGAGCAAAGCATGAAAAAATGAAAGACAAATGCAATCAAGCTAATGACATATGTTGTTGGTGCATTCTGTGCAAAAGAAAATTAGCTGCTCTAACAAGAAGATAGTTTGTGTATCTCTCTGCTGTGCGATGGCACTGACCTGAGGATAAGCATAACCTAGATTTCCAGACTTCATTGTTGTTTGCCGCCTCTCTGTTGTGCGATGGCACTGACCTGAGGATGGCTTCTCTTTGAAAGCTCTAAGAATAGTCTCTTCTTGTAAAAATACCTGTAGACCGCTCAAAAAGCTCCTGAGGAATGTTGTTACCATATAAGTGTGGGATCCACAAATGTCAGTTGAAATAATTAAACCTAAACCTATCACCAGTTTGTGTCTAAAGTCTGTGTATGGATTTAAGAGGACAAATATACTGACAATCATTGTGGCTGCAATTCTGAAAGTTCAAATCAATGTGGGAATCTAATAGTACCAGTGTGATTTCCTAAATGCTAAAGACTCTGGATGAAAACCAAGAAGTGAGTATCTAAAGGTTTTGATAACGAGTCCCAAATGATTTGACTTGCCTGTATGATTCCAAAAGTGAATTGTTCCAGGTGTGGTCAAACCAAATTGAAGCTGCCTATTCTGGAACCAATCCAGGAGATGTCTATCTTAGGATTTATCTCTCATAAAAAGTCAAAAACAAGTCTATTTTTGTATTTAGTTTAAGGTTCTAGTTAGTTAGTCATTTTAGTTTGTTTGTTTCGTCGACTACATCATGAAAATCAGTATGGGATTAACTCACCTAAAAGGGTCATGTCTGAGATGGCCACATGTGTTTTCAAAGTTTAACAGTGTCACGTCTGAGGTGACTAAATTGTTAAAAGGATCACGTCTGAGGTGATCAAAAGTTTTTCAAGTTAAAAGGATCATGTCTGAGATGATCAAATGCTTATAATGTTGATGCTATAGTTTGAAAAGGGTTTAAATGTAAAATGGTAAGAAATGCAGAAAATCTCATAAGTATGACCCATTCGCACGAATGGACCATTAGTATGGACTTATCATACGAATGGGAGCCATTCGTACGAATGGACCATGAGTATGGACATCCAACCGAATGGCCCATACGAATGACCAAGTCGGATGTTTAAGTGCGAACGAATGAGTAAGTCGCATGACTGAACTCCAGTCGGACGACTGAATGGGGCGACTAAACCAATCGCACGACTGAGGCCCATTCGCCCAAATGAAATGTGCGTATGAGCCCAGTCGTACGATTAAATTTAGGGTTAGTATAAATAGAGAGAGAGTCGGTCGCAGAGACTCACCACTCTCAAATTTACCCTCAATCGCACGACTAACGTTACGCTGCCCAAATTTCGTTTGATCACTATAAACCCTCGATTCTCACATACTGACTTCTGCATTGATTCTACATGTACTTTACGGTGCAGAAACACTACCAAATCATCCAATTTGACACTGAATCTGGACAATTGGATCATTAGAAAACCGCGACTTATGTGGCAAAATAACCTAACTAAACGACGTAACAAATGAAATTAAAGGTTTTAGATGTTAAACTAACGGATTCCGAGCCTAATGAACCAAAATTCAAAGTCTAAAACTCAAAATTGGTGAAAAATTGAATTTGAATTGAGCGGACAGAACGACATGCAAATGGACAGGTTGATGAATTTCAGTCGCACGACTGAAGAGTGCGAATAGCTTAACCGCACGACTGAACTATGCGTATGAGTTCGGTCGCACGACTGGTGTAACCGCATGAGGATACATACGCATGAGTCCAGTCGCACACTCAGTAGTACGTATGGAGTCATTCGCACGACTGAATCCCAGTCGCACAGCCTCATTCGCATGACAGGAAAGAAGTTTGTTCAAGTCCAAGTGTTTCATGACATTCTTAACCAATGGGTACTAATGTTTACGTTCATTGTGTAACAGATGGCCAGCCGTTGGACTATGAGTACGAAGCATAATATTTGTGCTCATCTAGATCTCACTTCCAGAAATGCTACAGACTTCTCGGGCATTATAACCTTCCTCAGGAGATCGAGGATTGCACACGCTATATCTGCTCCATGTACACCTTATCGGTCTATTCAGAAGGCCTTCTGGGAAGGTGCGGGGTTGATCGATCCTCTGAGCCTCACTGTATCAGAGGTACTATCTTTGGAGAGGCTATAGCTATCACAGAGGAGGATCTAAGGATCGTGTTACAGTTGGGGGACGATGCTGACTGTCCTACTAAATTACACCCCCTTACTGTCAGAGGATGTTTTCTTCGAGCCAAGTACTCTAGGGACATCAATGCGGGGGTGCTCAACAAGAGCAACCTCTGTCCCCAGTTCAAGTACCTTGCTCACGTATTGCTGAAACATAGCATCCAGAAAGGGAGGTTTTGATGAGTTGTTTGACCAGATCCAAACGCTTATGTTGCGTTGGTGCTGAACCATCCGTTCAGCTTCTCCAGGATGATCTTCACCTACTTGGTGGATAACATTGAGGGGAAAGGGAAGGAGGGCTTCTGCATGTACCCCCGATTTATGTAGATGATCATAGACCAGAAGCTCCCCTCCCTGCCAAAGGAGAAGGATGATGCTGTAGTGCTTGAGGTGATTGATGATACCACCTTGGGCCGGATGAAGGTATACAGGGGAAAGCAGATAAAACCCCTGTTAGAGATTGTTTGGGCATCTAGCCCGTGAGAAATGTGATGCCAGCTAGGAGGAAGTGGCGCCACGACGACAGTGATTCTGATGTTGAGCAGATTGCTCTACCCGCCGATGACTTTGATGATGATGACGGTGGGGATGCTGGAGATGACATGCCCATCCACCAAGGGGTGAAACTACAGACGTCATACCTCCAGTATCTGCCTCCATGGGAGACATAGCTGAGTCAGCCGGGTTTCACCAGGACTTTATACCTGGTGAGGAGGAAGAAGAGTCAGACGAGGAGCCATTGACTAGGACTGTGGGAAGCAAATTCGTTCCCACAGAACATGGACTCCGGGCGGTTGGTGAACGCCCCAGTGGATCTGGAGAGACTGTCGCTGACCCGACCTATGCTCCAGAGCCATCCAGCGTATCCTAGGGGGAGCATCCACCTCGACTGGGTCGAGGAAGAAGAGGATGGCTCAGCCCCATGGGATGAAGAAGAAGAAGAGACGGCTCACCTTCATCACCACACAGCACCCACTACATCTACCATACCACCACTACCCTCAGCCTCCACCATAACACCTCTACAGCCACAGCCACCACCACGACCACCTCCACAGCAACCATTACCATTCCCACTACATATATCCCATCCACCACTATATCATTCACACCTACATCACCACCACTCTCATCTAGACCTAACCCAATCTTCACCAGTGCCACCACTACTACCACTGGCCACAAGTCGGGCCATCATCACATCCCACCCACCTATGGATCATCTCTACCTCCCATTGGGGTAGAGGAACAGCTATCAGCGCTGAACCGTATGGTGATGCACCTGTTAGCAGCCAATGACGAGAAGACTGCGCAGATTCGTCAGTTGGCAGATCTCACAGCTGAACAGTCCCAGCAGATCTCTTAGCAGGCTCAGCTGATTGAGCAGCAGGCACAGCAAATGGCTGCTCAGAGTGAAGAGATTGCCTAACTCCAAGAGCACAGAGTCATATCAGAAAAGAAGATTGAGGAGTTGGAGGATGCCAAAAAGTCTATCATGCTCAAGCTCAAAGGAACTAAAGATAAGCCTCATCTAGACCTAACCCAATCTTCACCAGTGCCACCACTACTACCACTGGCCACCAAGTCGGGCCATCATCACATCCCACCCACCTATATGGATCATCTCTACCTCCCATTGGGGTAGAGGAACAGCTATCAGCGCTGAACCGTATGGTGATGCACCTGTTAGCAGCCAATGACGAGAAGACTGCGCAGATTCGTCAGTTGGCAGATCTCACAGCTGAACAGTCCCAGTAGATCTCTCAGCAGGCTCAGCTGATTGAGCAGCAGGCACAACAAATGGCTGCTCAGAGTGAAGAGATTGCCTAACTCCAAGAACACAGAGTCATATCAGAAAAGAAGATTGAGGAGTTGGAGGATGCCAAAAAGTCTATCATGCTCAAGCTCAAAGGAACTAAAGATGAGCCTCTAAAGATAAAGGAAGGATATGGTGATGAGGTGTAGATGATATGAGGATGAATGATGAAGAGAGTGATGATGATGATGAGAGGGAGAGGAAGAAAGAACAGAGGCAGGCAGGAGGATGATGATGATGAAGGAGGAGATACAGCTGCATCAACCTCAGCTCAGGGTCAAGAAAGAAGATCAAAGAGAAATCAAGACCACAAGCTTCCTCTTCTGCCTCACCAAGTGATGATCCAGCATTCAAGATAAAAGTAATGATTAGATGATTATGTATTTGATAGCCTTTGTACTTGAATCATGTATTAAACTTATGCATTTGATGTTTATATTAAGATTAATGTATTTATGTCTTGATTATTAACTAATGTTTGACATGTTACATGTTTACAACAAGCAGATCCAAACTTTCAAAGGACAAATTCGATGTTGCTCCCTTCAGCAGATCAGATCAACTCAGCTAACTATGATTCTTGATCTGCAAGGGATCGTCAGAAGGTCGGTGAGTTATAACCCTGAAGAAGGGGAAATAATTCACGATCTATCAAATGAGCAACTAGCTGAGATCTTCAAGCTAAATCCGATGAGATTGTGAAGGATGCTCCAACGTGCGACTCAACAAGTGACGAAGAGCTCAATGACGTTGATGAAATAGAGATAGAGGATGTCACTGCAGAGCACTACCCTCAGTATGCTGAGAATGAGGGAAATGTGGTCCTCAATCTGGGTGAATCCTTTGTCAGTGATACATTTGAGGTGTTAGACAAAATGGAGCAAGAGTCAGAGAAGAAAGAGGGATCGGCCCAAGCCTCAAATGATGATGTTGATGTCCGAAAGGCTGAATGGGCTGCCTGTTTTGAAGAAGTTAGAGCCCAACGTGCTGCACCTAAACAGGATGCCTACACCAAACTCTACAGAGTCAAGAACATCATAAGGTCAGGCAGGATTATAGTGGGTATCGTGGCATGATTGGCTATGATGACTTAACGTTTAGCCGTTAAGGGGAGAAGGGCATAGAGTACTTTAGATTTCCATGATCTAAAGACTCTACCAGGTTTTGAGCTCAATCAGCTGGCCAAACTGAAGCTGTTGTGTGCTGACACGAGAAAGATGTCAGGCTGGTTTGAGGCTGCCCTAAGGAAGGAGTACCACACCAGGTGGGTTAACTTCAGACCCCAACAACCTACAAGGTACATCAGAAGGTCTGAAGTTAATGCCATTATTGGAAAGCCAAGATAGTGTTGAAGTGGAGTCCTCTACGCACGATATCAAGAATCCCACTCAGGGAAATGCCACAGGACTTCACTCCACACTTTAAGTGGTGGTACTATGATTGGAGGACAGGAGAAGCGGTCATAGTCCTAAACAAAGAGGCCAAATGGATACCATCAGGGTATTTGACCCAATGTGGCTCACCAACTTGTCAGCAAATGATGTCTACACTCTATACAAGTGGCCACTGTTCTATGATACGTAGGACATAGTATAAGCCCTCCAGTTCCAAAATGTTATACGACTCTGTTTTGCATTTGAGATTCATGCAGGAGTCACAAAAGAGGATAAGTACAAGAAGTATGAGGAGGTAATGAAGACAACAAGAAATTGGAGGGATCTAGGCCCAAGGGGGAGTTTGTTGTTACATGTATGTCCCTAGATCATGATATGAATGTAATAGATCTTGTTTGTCTGATTCTGATATAATGGTTAGAATGATTAATGAAATGATCTTGATTGTCTGTTATTTCTAAAGTTTAATATTTCATTAATGAGTTGATGTTGAATTGGTTGATTAGGTTTGTGGTTGGTTGAATTGTTACACATAATGTTATATTAATTAACATTCAAACTTAACAAAATGAAGTTCTCATGCGAATGGCCCATACGCATGAATAACTTCATACGAATGACTCAGTCGCACGACTGAACCAGGAGACTGGATCAGTCGTATGATTGTAACATAAGATTGGCTCAGTCGCACGACTGAACACTCAGTCGTGCGGATGAATCAACCGCATGGTTCAATCGCACGACTGAACCATACTAATGGTTCAGTTGCACGAATGAATAATACTAACCTATAAATACAACCCAATTCGTGGAAAAAGGTGTGCATTTATTCTATTTCGACTCCAGAAGTACACTAGCCGTCAAGAAACCCCCAAGTTGATACTCCAAGTTCATAAAACGTTGTAGATTAATTCTTAATCGATTCTTAACGTTTGATTCAATACTTTATTGATTCTACGTGCGTTCTCACTGATTGGATCGCCAATCAAATAGGATTCCGCACTATTTGGTTTGGTTTACACGTTAATCATTCGGTATTTCGTTCAAATACCCGGTCCTAACACGTTGTGAGGCCACGACGAGTCTCGGTGCCACCCGCCACCACCCCTCTTCACATTGCAAAATTTTCATAGGAACAACATGTTCTCACCGTGGTTTTTGTTTGTTGTTTGTGTGTGTGTGGTATAGTGGTGTAATTATCGCCACCAAATTTAAGTATGTGATGTGTGTAGTGTAGTGTAGTATGACCTGACAAATTGTAATTGATGATTATGTGTTGTAATGTGATGTGACCATCACCCTTAAACCCCCGTAAATTTTTCAGAAATAATCTTATAGACGTCCTAAATCTTTGTGGTACCATGGTGATTGTATATACCACACTAGATTATCCCGTGATGATCTTGACGTTCAATAGTCACCTACACCTGACCTCAGACCTCTGACCTCTAAAGTACTTATAGTTGGTCCGGAACCTAGGTTGGTCAGGTCCCGAGCCTAGGTTTTGGTATGATATTTAAGTTTCTTGTTGTTAATAATATACGTTTATATGATGATTTTTCTAAATGTTGGATTCATTTTAACTTGTTACTAAAACACAAGCATCACATTTTCCCTTGTACATCTCACTGTAAATTTAGATGCGACTTTCATATGATATTTCTTATTTGTGACACATTAGGCAAAGCTGTCGCATGATGGATAGTGGTCATAAGAAATACAAAATTCACACTAGTTTTTCTATCTTTATTTTTATCACTTTATTTATACTAAAAATACTATTTTTTTTCTTTGTTTACTTAATTAAAATATTTTTTTATATATTTATCATTATTTTTTTTCCTTTACTCATAAACACTTTTAAAAATATTAAATAATTTATAAGGGTGGCGTTATGTTTTCGAAAATATGAGGATGAACGATAATTTTTTATCTCTCATTTGCTTACAACCACTCACAACATAAAATACATATTCACATAGAAATAAAAATCTACTATGAATTCTCTAACATATCTTAGGAATGTGATAAAAAACACATAGGTTGTGAATGAAAGATAATTATATGCTTAAGCATGTTTAGAGTAGTCTAAGAACTTTACCATCTTATAATATCTTTTTAAATCCCTTTTTAAATTTATAAAACAAAAGATAAAGAAAATACGTTTCTATAAATATCAGGGTTTAAATCTTACCATCCGTTAGATTAGAAATTGATATAAATTAAAAGTAAGATAGATAGGTATATTAATCATCGTTTTTAAAAAAAATAAAATATGCGTTTGATTTGCATGTCAGCTTAATGTTAAGTCATAAATGAATGGTCAATAAGACAATGAGTTCCAAATAAGTACAACACTGATTTGTAACAAGTAAAGATAAATGCAACACATGAGAAGCCCACATGATCCATTTTTGGACTCTCTTTTTGTCTCCATTGTAGTCACTTCCTTTCAGGCCAACCACCCCCACAAGTCTACGATTCCCAAAATGTTTTTTTTATAAAGAAAACACAGTAACAGTTGAACTTTGTTTATAAATGGAGTTAATAATATTCACTTTAGACTATTTAAACAAGCCCTTTAAAAAGAAGGGTAAGCGCGATTAAGCTATTAACTATTCTAAACATGATATTTTCGCAGAAAACAGGTCAGTCTAGATGATTATAATAAAACAGGTCAACCTAAATGACTTGCTATATACTGATAGAGTTAAAGTCTCCTACTTTGCTTCATGCATTAAGCAGATTAACACAACTGTAATGATCAAACACTTCAAACCAGAAGGATTACTGCTTAATTACTAAAAACCAATCCTACTATGTACAAATTACATTAAAAACAAGGCATAAGGAAAAACAAAAACAACAATCGAACCAAGATTTGCAGAAAAGAAAAACTAACCCATCATTTTTATTTTTAGATGCTTAAAAGATCGCGCAGCTGGTTTTGTTCAGTGTTGCTGTTTGGAGCATTGATGGGTGATTCCATGGTGGCCACTGGCGGCAATGGTGATCTCAAAACAGGTGGATCTGCGGCTACACTGGTGGCAGCAACAGAATCTCCACCTTGTTTGGTGACTGGGGGTTTGGGAACCTCGGTTAAGATTTGAACAACTTCCCTCATTGTTGGGCGTTCCACTGCTTGTTCTTCAACGCATAGCATTGCTACATAGAAAACATGCATCACCTCATGGATGGGCGCAGTTGGGAGTCTTGGATCCAATATCTTTTTAACATGTTCTTTGTTGCCACCGGTCATCTTTCTCACCCATTGCACAATGTCTACACCATCTCCAAACTCCCCAACTGGTTTCCTGCCGGTCACTAGTTCTAACAAAACTACACCGAAACTATACACATCACTCTTCTCGTCAACCTTTAGTGTGTATGCATATTCTGTAACCAAAAAGATACATTCTTGATCAGTGTAAAAACAATCCCATGTCAAAAGATAAATACTTTAGCGTGTATGAATATTCCACAACCAAAAGGATACATTCTTGATCAAACCATAAAAAAAACCCATGTGAAAAAACATAAACTTTGGTATGTATGAATATTTTGTGACCATAAAGATACATACTTGATCCATGTAAAAGCAAATCAAAGTAAAAAGAACATAAATTTAGTGTTTACGCACAGTATGCAACCAAAAAGATACATTTTTTTATCAATCTAAACCCAGTCAAAAGGCATACACTTTAGTGGGTGCATAATCTGCAACCAAAAAGATACCCTATTTTATCATTCTAAAAACAAACCCAGGTCAAAAGGCATAGGCTTTAAACTTTAAAGTGTATGCATATACTGCAACCAAAAGAAATCTTTTTATCAATTTAAAAACAAACCCGGGTCAAAAAACATAAACTTTGGTGTGTATGCATATACTGCAACCAAAAACATACTTTCTTGGTCAATCTGAACACAAACCCATGTAAAATCATACACTTGTTGCAACTTTTAGAAGCAGGAGTACATGATGATACCTGGTGCAATATACCCGTAAGAACCAGCAATGGCGGACATACATTCCGAGGTGCCTGAATCCTGCAAGAACTTAGCAAGACCGAAATCGGCCACATGGGCTTCAAAATTAGAATCCAAAAGGATATTATTGGATTTCACATCGCGGTGGAGGATCAACGGTGAACAATCATGGTGGAGATAGCAAAGTCCCTTAGCGGATTCAACAGCAATTTTGTATCTTGTATCCCAATACAAATGGCCACCCTTTTTCCCATGAAGCGTTTCTCCCAAGCTTCCATTAGGCATATACTCATAAACCAGTAGATTCGTCTCGTGATTCGAACAGAATCCTAATAACCTCACAATATACCGGTGTCTAATCCTCCCTAGGGTTTGGATTTCAGCATTGAACCCGTGATCATGAGCTGAACCCCGGCTCATAACCGGTAACCTCTTGACAGCAACAAGCTCATTGTTTGGCATCACCCCTTTGTAAACGATCCCAGCTCCCCCTTTACCAATGATATTATCTTCTTTTAAACTATCAAGCACATTATCACAAGTAAAGTCTAATCTTTGAAAAGCCGTAAGCTTCCATGCTCGAGCCTCACTAGCTCGTTTTAAAGCCCGAGCCTTTATGATCGCTGCAACAGCAAACGCGATGGAGCACAGAAGCAGTCCAATAACAAGCAGAAGCTTCACTGAAGGAGAAAGTGACCCTTTCGAATGTCCTTGATGGGTGCCATTAGCAACACCATCTTTACATGGTCCTAAATATGGTCCACAGAGCTCAGGGTTCCCCAAAAATGATGTGTAGTTGAAGTAACTAAACTGACCAGTGCCCGGAACCAAGCCCGAAAGATCATTATACGAAAAATCAACCGACGTCAAGCTCTGCATTGATGCAATATCAGCAGGAATGCTACCTATCAACTGATTATGCGACACATTCAAGTAATTCAGAATGTGCATATCTGTGATCTCAGTAGGAACCTCACCGGAGAGCTGGTTCCGGCTGAGGTCCACATACGTCAGCAGCCGACACCGGCTGATATTCGGAGTGATTCTACCGGAGAAATTGTTCCGGCTGAAATCAATCTTTGACAGCTGCTGCAACTTCCCTATTTCAGCAGGAACTGAACCAGTAAACTGGTTACCATCAAGCAAAAGCTTCTGCAGACCGGAGAAGTTGCTAATGCTAGCCGGCAACCGCCGGTGAGTCGGTTGTTCGACAAACTCAACTGACCAAGACTAACCGAAACAGCATCCGTCACCGGAAACTCGCCGGTGAGGAGATTATCTTGAAGCTCAACCTGTGAAAGTTGAGGCAAACTCAACAACCCTTTAGGAATCGAACCATTGAGGTAATTCTCCCCCATTCGGATTCGATTCAACGATTGACACTCACCAAGAGACACCGGAATCGATCCGAACAAGAAATTCCCCAATGTGATTAGGGTTTGAAGCTGATTTCCGGTGCACAAACTTGAAGGAAGTGACCCCGTTAATTTGTTCGAAGACAAATCAAGAATCTGCAACTTACCATTCTTCCCAAGATTTTGCGGAATACTTCCGGTGAATTGTTCTCCCACAGCTGTAAAACTTCTAACTCCGGCAACTCTGCGATGAACTCCGGTATCGACCCATGAAGCTTGTTACGAAATAGGTTGAGTAACGTGAGGTTCTGCAGGTGTTTAAACGAATCGGGTATTTCTCCGGTGAACATATTGTTCGAAAGATCCATTGATTTCAAGCTTTTTAGGGCTCCGAGCTCTTTCGTTAAAGATCCCGTGAGCCCATTAACTTGTAGGAAAAGGGTATCGAGGTTTTGAAGTTTTCCGATTTCAGATGGAACTTCTCCGGTGAGCCCACAGTTAGCAGCATCAAAGCGAATAAGCTTTGATAGATTACCAATTTCCGGTGGAATCCCACCGGTGTAAATGTTATAGTACCCGAGGTACAGATGTTTAAGGTTCGTTATATTTCCGATCTCCGACGGGATAGCTCCGGTGAGCTCGTTGCCGGAGACAGCAAGATACTCTAAAGCAGCAAATTTACCGTACTCCACCGGAATCCCACCGGAGAAATAGTTTCCACCGAGGTGAAGATGAAGAAGATTGGGCATTTCCGACACCCCAACGGGCAAATCTCCGGTCAAATTGTTGTTGTAAAGATCAAGCACTTGAAGAAACTTCAAGTTCGTAAGCTCCGGTGGGAAGGTGTCACTGAACACGTTGTTTGAGAGGTTAAGAACACGAAGGCCGGAGATGAACGAAATCTCCGGCGGGATAGGTCCGGCGATGTTGTTAACAGCGACGGTGAAGTTAACAAGATTCCGGAGGCTTCCGACGTCGGGGGAAAGAGTTCCGGTGAGGTTGAAACCCGAAACATCTAAGGCGATCACATGGCGTTTGAAGTCGCAGGTAACACCGGCCCATTTGCAGTGACTTGTAGAGAGGTTCCATGAGGATAGAGATGATTGTGGGTCGTCGGAAATGGCGGATTTAAGGGAAATTAGGGCTTTGTATTCCGGCAGCGTGGCGGTGGCGGCGGCGGAGGAAAAGGGTAGTGGTGGTAGGTGGAGGAGAAGGAGGAGGAGGAGACAAAAACCCATCTTGGGGGCTCTGCAACTCTTGGAATTGAAAATGGTGGTTCTTGATGAGTGAAGTGGAGAAGATGAAGAAGAAGAAGAAGAAGAAGAAGAAGAAGAAGAGTGGGGATGAGTGGCGGAAGTGATGTACAAATGTTCTAGCATGATGTACATGTTGTTGAAGCGTACTCGTTCTGGATTACTTTTTTTAGTTACTAGGTTTCTTTTTTGCTCTTTGAAATTATTTTGTCTTTTTCTTTTCGGATTTGAAAATAACTATTGGTTTTTATTATTTATGAAAATGAATAACAAAAGAACGGGGAGATTGTAAAAGATTGGGTTTTTATTGTTAAGATAGGAATATAAATTAGTAGTTTTATGTTAGTTAGTAATAAAGAAGGGATGCATGTAGAATGAATAATTTTGTAATGATCTTGGTTATACAAACATTAATTTATATTATTATGATATCTTATTGTCTCTATCTCTTTTCATGTATCTATATGTATATATAAAGTGATATAAAAAGAATAAAATAAATTGGATGTATTAATAAGATACCCTTTTATAATATAACATTTTACTCCTCCTCACTAATTTTATATAATATAAAAAACACATATTAGTACGAAAAATCTATGAACTCTTTTATTGGTATGGTAAACTGGGTGATTTTAGTTGGTTAATGCCTAATAGTATGCTTAATGTTAAAAGAATAGATATAGATTTTACAAAATGTAAGTTTTTATGTATTTGTATAAAAAAAACTCAATTGTTATTAAAAGAAACTTAAATTTAAACTTTTTCAAAGAAAAGAGGGGATTATACCATTTTGAAACAATCGAAAATGTACATTTTTAAGGAAAGTAAAGTAATTATTTTGGGAAAAAGCAGAAAATGTTGAACTCGATAATTGGTGGCCCTTTTTATGGGTAAATCTTTTGGAAAGGTGCAAGTGGGGTTAATAAAAGGTTTTCTTGTATTCCTCTTTTTATGACACCTTTCTCATTCATTTTTCTTTTGCTAGAAAGAAATGGGCTAACATATTTCATATTTGTTCAATGCATCTCCTAAAAAGTTAAATCGAAGAATTTCTTTTTATTTCTTAGTGCCAAAATCTTTTGTACTAATTTGACAACTTCAAAGTTATATTCATATTTTAAATTTAATCTAAAACTTTGTGAAATTACAAGTATAGTCTCACAAGGACCATCATGTAATTAACTCTATATGTAAAAATAGAGCGGTAATTTAGCAATAACCTTTTGCTATTTTAGATTACCTGGTTTTCTTTGTTTTTATTAAAATATTTCTAGTGAATTTAAGATTCTTTTCACATTTTGTATTAGTTAAATGTCATATAGTTAATGCGTCCATTATTTTATTTTAATAAACTTGTAATGCCGATTGTGGCAATCATCTATATATAAGTGTTTATTTTATAATGTTGAAGAGAAATATAATATAAGATATTCTTGAAGTATATCTAAGCGTTTATTATATGTTTTAGTCTTTTTATTTTATTTTTGTTTTACGTGATAAGTTAAAATTAATACTTTCATCCAAACATATATAATATTAACTAGGTTTAATGACAAAGCCATGATGTTAAAGTGAAACTCTCCATAAACACAAGTCTCATTTATAACAGGTTAATATAAATCAACTCTGGTAAGTAAATTGAATAAGTTATGAATTTAAGTTTTACAAAATTATAAATTTAAGTTTTACAACTTTTCGTTCGCAATTAGAAAATAAGTTTCTTTAATGAATTTGCATAACATTACGTAGGCCCAATAAGCATGCAAGTAGTGTGGGGGTGTGACCAGTGAACAAGCTACATCAATGATTTCACCTAATACCACTCTTCTAAAATGTTCCATTTTTGTACCCCTGTGTTTGTTTTTAACTATATAACAGATAAAGAAAACATTATAGCTACGAAAAGAGAGTTCAATATTTAATCAATAGAAATAAGTGTTTTGTTGATAGCCGTAGAATCACAATCATTAAAGGTATTAACACACAAAAGAACAAAATAGAGTGTGGATAAACCTTTTAAGGAGACTCAGAGTCATCTTGATTTCCAAGTTTCTCTGTTCTCTTCAAAACTAAAGGTGATGTTTTTGGGTTAAATTTACTGAGCACCTTTTGATTTTTTTATTTTTTTATTTTTTTTTTGTGTTGCAGTCTCACTTAGTGAAATTTCACCGGGTTTTTTCCACGATCATCATCTTCTCCATCAATCACAACCCTCCATATGGTGTGAGACTGCAACACAAAAAAAGGTGGAAAAAACCCGGTGATTGTGATTCACGATGTGTGAAAACATGATTTTTTTATAATTCCTCATAAAAAACCCAACATACATATTAGAAACTTGAGAAATTAAGTTTACACTTAAGATTACGCCAAATATTTCACGTGATAAGAGATAGCTCTAATTAGAAAATAAATTATAACTCTTAAAAAAAACAAATCTTAACTCAAACAAGATAAAGATAAAGATTACATAAAAATATTTCACGTTTTACTCCATTTTCTTCTTGAATTGCAAAAAGACACTTGACTTTATTGTAATAAAATCTTGTAAGTTGTAAGTTGTGTGATATCTACTCTTTGAATCAACATTTTGATACCAAATGAGACAGGAACAAAAAAACAAAACTTTTTTTTAATATATATTCTAAAATAGCAATTGCAAATATCCTCTTATAAATCTTATTAATTACATATTTATCCAACTCAAAACCCAAATGGCATATGTTCCCTTCCTTAATCTACATTATTCTAACTTAAAACTAAAACTGTATAGAGTAAATTACAACGGATGGTACCTATGGTTTTGTTAAAATTTTGGATTTGATCCCTAAAATTTAAAATTATGAATATAGTCTTTAATATTATAGTTATCTTATATTATGGTTTATGCTCTGTTAGTTTAGTTAGTGATATTAAATTTGTCAAAATAATTATTTTACTTGTTGGGATTATCAATGTAATTAAATTTTATTTTATTATAAATATGTTTATTATATATATAATACAAAATAAAAAAGTGTTTTAATAAATGTCTTCTTTTAAATGTTTGGTTTATAAATTTTTTTTAAACCGATATGCGGCTTTTTTTAACCTTTATAAAAATGTATTATTTTTATGAAAACGTTTAAAACTGAATTGTTATAATAAATTAAGAATTTAGTTTAAGAAAATATATTATAAAAAAGAATGGTTTTAAGAAAAGGACCTTAGAAACCAATCAATTTAAAAAAAGTTTAAATAATCAAATAGTTTTAAAATGAGGTATAGAAAATGAACGGTTTAAATCAAACATTTGGAAAACATGATTTTAAAAATATTTTATTATTGTATTTAAAATGTATTTTATTAATTAATAATCTTATTAATAGTGAAATTATATAATAATATAAAAAATAAAAAAATAAAAAAGAAAATTATAAATTTTTATTTAATAAAAAAATATTATAGTTTAAAAGGTAAATTAAATAGATGGCTAATGCGAGTAAAATGCTAATTTTTATGATATTTAATATTACTAACCACTGACTAACAAACCCAGGGACTATATATAAAAGAAAAGGAAATGTTAGAAACTATATTCAAAGATTTTAAACTTTAAGCGTGAAATCTAAAATTTCAATATAATCACATAGACCATCCATGTAATTTACTCAATTGTATATAATCCATTCTTTAATAAAAGTTATCAAATTTACCCATTTTGACTTTTTATTAACAAAGATCATAGGATAACTATTTTACCTATGATTATTTGTGATTACCATTTTTCATGATTTTTTTAGTTCTCCAAAAAATTAAAAGTTTGGTAATTTTATTGCATTTTATCATCACTTTAAAAACTTGATCAAGAAGAATAGATTTAATATAGATGAATAAACTTATTAAAAACATAAAAGAAGGAAAAAAGTTTTTTTAAAAACTAAAAGCACTTATGAGCGAAACATGATTGAAAAACAAAATAAATTAAAAAAATGTAAAAAGAAAAATATAGCTATCTAAAATTGGATGTATTTGAAAATTTTAAAAAAGAATTATAGCTTTTTGTAAAGACAAGGTTAACATTGTCAATCTATAATTTAAATTTAATAAAATAAATTTTGTAAATTTGACATTTTTCAATTAAGGGAGGGGATAAATGCAATTTTTATTGTGAACTGGGTAAATATACAATTAAAAAGATTAAAGAAGTGAATATATGTAATTTTAATTTTAAATTGAGTAAATATGCAATTAAGTTGTTATATAGTTGGATATATACAATTGTTCCTATCTAAGAATGCGTAGAAGTGAAGTTTATCTATACTATTATATAATAGAGAAACTATGGCTAGATTTATAATTTTACATTAATTTTAAGATGACATATGAATAGTTGTAAGTTTTAATGTGTAATGTCATAAGTTTTATTCTTATTATACATCTTTTAAGCTTTAAATATTTGTATCATATTTATAATAATTTAAGGTATGACTATTATATTTAACGTTATTTTAATCTATCTATATCTATGCTACTATATAATAAAACTTTTAGAATAACATTGTAATTTTAATCTATTTTTAAGACACTTATGAACATTTTTATTACATTTGGTACAAGTGATAATGGATAAACAACTTGTTATTTATAAATTTGCTCCTCCCTATAGTAATATAGATATGTTTGATATTTCACATTGATCAAATAAAAAAACAAAATGAGAGTTAACACAATATGTCACACCCTAACTTTAACGTTGGAATCGTCAAGATGTGATGGTTAAAATTGTTCACAGCCACATAACGCTATCATTTAATGAAAATATTATTATCATAAGTTCTTAAATGCAAATTACAACCATAAGTCTCAAACAAGAAATAAACAAAACATAAGATAAATAATCCAAAACATTTTATTCGTATATCCAGGTCCAAATCCTAGATGTGAGCAACTTCAAGAGATAACATCAAACTTGGGTATTTCCTGAAACATGTTAAAAATAGAAGATTAATTATGAAAGTTGGTGAGTTTTTAAGGGTTTAATATACATAAAAATATCAAAATATATACAAGTAGCAATTCATTATAATGGTTATGAATTATGCAAGTTTATAGATCACATATAACTACAATCAAACCTTGACCAAGATTAAGATTACAAGTTTATAATGATTAGCTAAGTATACTTAGTTCCCATTATGAACAAGTCATACCTTATCAGGAGCTGACAATACATCGGCTTTAGCACCAAATAGGCTTGTCAGGCCCATAGATCTATGATGTCGTCAGGCTAGCAATAGTTAATGATTGTCAACATATAATGTATCTCATATAAATCTCATAATAACACAAATAACCATGACAAAAATAAATATGAATTGCATGTGCGTTACAAGTATAAAACGTTTACATGTGTAAGTTGATAAATCTAACATGTTTCACCCCGAAGGTGTGAAATAATATAAAAAGGGTATGAAAACTCACATGACGGATAAGTATATATATGATGATTAATAAGAATAATAATCGACATTCCAACGAAATCCTTCACAAGGTACCTAATATTATATATATATATATAATATATATATATATATATATATATATATATATATTACAAGGTTTAAGTCTAATAATAAGTTTAACACTTTAACAAGAACTAGGGTTTTAATTAGTATTTGAGGCTTTGTCAAATAATTAAATTTAACAAATGGAATCAGTTATATTTTCTTGTAATAAATGAAAAGACGTATACTATATTTTATATAAAGATATGAAAAAGAAAAAACATTTGTAATAATTTATAAAGTTTATATATAAAGTTTAAATAAAGTTTTATAATTAAGTGAAATAATCACGATTTAAACAATAACTTAAAGACAACGTTTGAACCAATAATAATTTTTTTGTGGCTTAAACTATTATTTAAAGTCTAACTTTTATAAAAATAAACTAATTATAACATTAGTTTAGAATATTTAATGAAAATATGAAAGTATTATTAAGAAATAATTTATAGAAAATAATAAGGTGTTTTTAAAATAAAACAAAGTTTACAAAATGATTTTTTATAATTTTTTAGAAATTTTTTGTATTTTTTTTAAGGCCAAAAAGCCTAAAAACAAAATATGAGGTTCTCCGGATTCAAACCGAGGACCTCCACCTTGTGAGGTGTGTATGTAACCAGTGAACTAAGGGTCATGGTCGTGCTAAGTCTCGGCCCTTAATTCTTAAAAACACTTGATACCAAATAGCCCCAAATCGTATGAACTCTAGTTTTATTCGAACCAAAATTGAAGATCAAAACGATGTTGTTAATGTTATAGATTACGAGGCTTTTGTTCCCCAACTCTATAATTGAGTTCATATCAATGTTTAATTACCCGGTTTGCTTTGAAATGATGCTAAGAACACACAAAGACCATATCGCGGTCGAAGGTGCTCGATTGATAAGTGATTGCCAATGATAATCAAATTAAACTTGTGGGTAGCTTCGAATGATGAACAGGACTAAAAGCCCCTTATCAATTCCAGGTCTTGATGTTCTGTTGATGGTGTTCGAGTATGTTGCAGTCGCGGTTTTAGAGAGAATCGACTGTGTAATTTTTGTGTGTTTCAGGTGTAATTGAGAGTTGTTTATGTTTAGGATTTGTTAGATGATTGTTTAGGTTCGTTTAATTAGATTATTATCAGGATTTAATGCTCAAATGACTGTGGAGTTTAAGGCATCTGTTATGCTCTCGATTGAGCTTTGTAACCAGTGTTTTAACTCGATTAAAAGATGTATTTAAGTTCGACACATGATCTAGAAGGGATTTGGAATGATTTGGGATTATGGATCGATCGACTTTGTGGATTTTGGATCCGTCGGAGTCCGGTCGGAGAGTGGCCGGAGAATCGGCCGGAAAAACGGGTTTGAAAGGGGGGTTGAGTTTGGTTTTATTATTTACACAAATGGTCCTTGTTGTTTTCAATAGTTAACATTTTATGTCAAAACTTTAATATTAAGTTTCTAAATTGGCAATTGCACCCCTTAAACTTTATTTTCTTTAAGTTTCAAAGATTTTTAAGTTTACTAATTGTATAAATTGTTATAATTATTATTATTATTACTAATATTATTATTAGTAATATTATTATTACTGTAACCATTACTATTATTGTTAACATTATTATTTATAATAATATGTTATTATTATTACTAATATTATTATTATTATTACTACGATTATCTTGGTTATTGTTATTATTACTATTATTATTATTATTATTATTAATTATATTAATATTATAATAACTATTATTAGTAATATTATTGTTATTCATTATTATGTTCAATCTAATAATTAAACTATCAACTTTCAAATTAAAAAATTAAAGACTAACTAATAAATAAGCATAAGTAACCCATAAGTTTCATAATTGACAATAATGGTCCTTACAAGAATAAACGATGTTAACTTTTAATTAATGGAAAATACGAGATGTTACACAATAAATGAGAGTTAGCTAAAAAACAGTTCTAAAAATATTTATACCCATGCCGCATCACGGGGCTTTCACCCGCATCACGATGTTACACAATTTATACCCACGCCGCATCATGAAACATTGAAACTTAAGAAAACAAAATTCCTTAGTTAACTAGTCGTGGATGAAGTTTATCACAAGGTTTGATAAGAATGAAGGTATTGTTTGGTATGCAGTAATGACAGACAACATGAAATGAACCATTATGAGATAATGAAAATAGAATAGCCTGAATTATCAATGGAATGGAATTGTTGATTATGCAATTGAATCTCATTCCTACTAAACATCTAAAAATCATTATTTTGCTCATCATTGTTTTTTTCACATTCCATGCCCTCTCTCACCATTTAGTCCCACCATCATCACCATCGTCGCCACAACCACCAACCACCAACCACCACGACTAGCACCCTCCCCATCACTTTTTTTGCGACCGGATCGAACCGGTCGGTCCGACCGGTGTGACACCCCGTATTTTCATGATAACACTGCTTTCTTTATCTATCCTTTCTCTGTTATTTTATAGTTGATTAATTTCTTTCATTAAATGATAATGGTTGTCATATTATTAGTACAAATACTTAACTATAGCTAATTAAGTTTAATTAACTCTAAAGTTTACTTGTGGCATGTAACCAAAATAGAGGGACCATTATGTTATTATGCCAAAGTACTTGTACATGTAATCAAACCACCCACACCCTCTCGGTTGTTTTATAAAACAACTCCACCTCACCCATTGAAACCCTAAGTCCCCTCTTGACTCCACCACACCGCAACACTAACCGGCATCCACCTCTCCCTCTCGCATGACTCTTGTAAACCACCAACCTTCACGGCTTCCACCACCGACGACCCCCTCCTCGTGGCAGCCTCCTTTCTGGCAACCACTTTCGGCAACTGCGCACCTTTCTACGTCGCATCCGATTGCAACCGCAAGTTGCTTGGCAACCGAAGTCGTCTCCGACAGCGGTGTTCGGCAATCGAAGAATTCATCGGTAGCTGGCTTTCTTCTTCATCAGTTTCTTGCTTTCTATTCTTTACGGTTTCGGGTTCGTTTCGGTTGATTGTTCTTAACGATGGATCCTTGCCTGGTCAAAGTGTTTATGGATGTTGTTGTGAATTATATGTGTGTCCTTAAGTGTGTTCTGCAAATTTGGGATGTGTATGTATGCATGTTGCAGGCGTGGGTGGTGGGTGATATGCATGTGTATGTGGTTGTTTGTATGTATGCAATCATGTATGAAGAATATAGCTAGGTATAAACATGTTGACTTATTTTCATTCTGCAATGCATGTATGTAGGTATACCCTTTGCGATGTATGTGTGTAAGTGGCATAGTGTATATATGTATGCATGGTTTGCTTGGATGTTGTGGTTCGTGACACTGGTTCAAGGCCGAAGGCTGCTTTGCGATAGTGGTTTGTGGGTGTTAAATATGTGTGTTCTGTTGCTACGTATATGAACTTAATCATTTGGGTCTATCAAATGTGATGGTTGTGTTGGGATTTGGGTTGCACACGTGAAGTTGAATTGGTTGTTCCAAGTGGCTTTTGCAAGGGTGTGGAATTAATTAGGTGGGAATGTTAGCAGAATACGTGGGGCATGAATAATTTATATATATATATATATATATATATATATGGTTGTCCTCATGCATGGTTAATTATAGCTAATGTGTTGCTCTGTGCGTGTGTGTCGATGGGTGCGAGCATGAGATAGTATGAAGATTTGAACGTGCATAATATATAGCATAAGGGTGGGTTACGTGCGTTATGAATATGTCCATAACCTACTACATGTGAGAGTATGAATGTATAGGGTCTATTTTACCAAATGGAATGTTATGTTTGGTCATCGTCCATTAATATAAATTAGTTACGTGTTATTAAATGTATGAATTGTGATATATACTATAGTTGTTTAATAGGTATTATATTGTCTGTTGTCTAGTATGCATTATTATTGCTTATGTACAATATATATATATAAAGATACATTCATGTATGAACCGGACAAGAGTGAGTAAATACATTTTATGTTTGTGTGAGTTTGTGTATGGTAGTACTTCTTTGTGAATGGGAATTCAATCGATAACCGACACCGTACCCGAATCGATAACACAAAACCAAACGGTCGAATTATTATCATTTAATATTAATTATTTATCAAATAAAATTCAGGTTAATTGGAGTGTAAGGCCCCGTTCCCGGAGACCTCACAGTTGGTCAATCACAGCAGTTAAAACATTAAACATTATAATTATTCGAACTTAAGCAGCGGAAATGATTTATCAGAAGCCATTCATTTCATTTAAAACATTGTTGTTAAGCAATACATCATCATTAACAGTTTACAAAAGAATTGTTTATATGCATTACAAAACAACAGCAACACAGAGTACGAATGGATGTCAAACTTTTCCTGCCGAGTAGCTTCACCCTCGTACCATCCTCAGCAATAGTTATCTGCTAACTGAAAATGTATAAAAGTAAGCGTTGCTGAGTGAGTTCTAGTTTTATAAGTAATAAAATACTTTCTATATGTTGTATAAGAAAATACTCTTTTCTGTAAAATACAACTCTGTACTGTATATGCAAGCACACATCAACTATATGAACAAATATTGTTCATTCTCTTTACTGTATGCCTTGTCTGTTCTGTAAACTTTTATCTTTATGTTTCACTTTCTGTATGGACCAATGAACAATACCCCAACTATATGCGCGAGGGAAAACGAGTGATGGGCCATCTATATTCCTCGAAAGGGTCAACTGTATCCCTCGAAAGGATCAACTATATCCCCCGAGAGGGTCAACGTATCACTCGAAAGGGTTCTGTGTACTATGTACAAGGCCAACCCAATCACCCAGGACACGCTACAAAGGTCCTGCCAATCTCAATTGATTGACCCTGTGTGCATAATAGGGTAGCTAACCCGCAACACAGTTCAGCTAACGACAACATGGTCGTGTACCTCCTGTAAGCTTGCAAGACTTGTTAACATTTTCATTAATGTTCCTCTTCTTTTCTTTATTGCTCTTTCGCTTTATTATTACGATATACTTTACGTTACGTTACGATAATAACATACCACGTAAAGTCACATACTATAAGTAGTAATAATAATAATAATAGCAATAACAATAAGGAACAATCATAAGTAATCATATCATGCATGAAACATAATCATTAATAAGCCCTTAGTCAACCTTGGTCAAAACCCTAAAGCACAGACTCCCAGAAAATTCTGTAAAAATTACTAAGTGCTTAGGCGCATGGGAACTATTTGGGCGCATGAGCCCTGTTCGGGCGTTTCATCACTATGTAGGCGCATCAGCCAACACTTAAGCAT
This sequence comes from Flaveria trinervia, assembly GCA_025506515.1. Taxonomy (NCBI): domain Eukaryota; kingdom Viridiplantae; phylum Streptophyta; class Magnoliopsida; order Asterales; family Asteraceae; genus Flaveria; species Flaveria trinervia. The sequence goes on from CM046450.1 coordinate 10,466,553, forward strand.
TTATCACTTTAGGTGCATGAACTATTCAAGCGCATGGGCACTATTTGTGCGCATGAACACTTAGATGCATGGGTAATTCGGACGCATGGACACTTAGGTGCATGAGCCACTTGGGTGCATGGACACTATTGGGGCGCATGGCCCTACACTTAGTCGTCCGGCTAACATTTCTAGGCGCATGGGCCACTGTTCAGGCGCATGGGCTGTACTTAAACATTTCTAAGGTAATCTTAGGCGCATGGGCTACACTTAAATCTTTCTATGGCATTTTCAGGCGCATGAGCCTTATCTAGGCGCATGGACCTTCTATTCAACATGTTTCCAGTATGTTTTCAACCCAGTCATCAAATCCATCTGTTCTAAGCTTAATGTGGCTATTCTAAACATGAATAACCTATAAGCATTTAGGAATTACATCCAATCATGCACAATACATACGGACATACATACTCAAACATTATAAGAATCATTTAAATACATTTTCAGCCCCAAAGATGTTTGAAAACAAGTAAAAACCGGGGTCTAGAACTCACCTAGTGCAACTTGGGTGTTCTTCCTTTTAACCCGCTTGCAAAGAGTTTAAACACCTAGAAACAACATCACACACACGCACCCGAGCACATTCACAACACATAAGCACATATGCATACAACCGGGATAAAACCCGTCATAAACACATAAACCATGAATTCTTACCTTGAATTCGTTCGCTTCTTCTTCTTCTTCTTCAAGCCGAGAGTTTTCCCTGCTCTCTCTCTTTAAAAACGATGAAGATGTTGATGTGAAGTGAGGTGGGTGGCCATGCCCACCTTTACACCAACTTTTGAAAGTTTTGTCCTTTTTGGACACTTTTAGTCTCTTCGCTTGGACTTTATTCTTTATATATTGTCTTTTAAAAAAATAACCGGGTGTTACAAGTCCACCCCCCTTATATAGGTTTCGTCCCCGAAAACCTATTATTCCTCAAACAGATGAGGATAATGCTGCCTCATCTCCTCTTTAGTTTCCCACGTAGATTATTTTTAAGGCTTTTTCAGCCTTAATTTTAAATATATAAAATTTTTAATAAATATAAAAATTATTTTTATAAACTTTTAATATTTTTAAAGACACCAAATAATTTTCTGTAATTTTTTTTCAAAATTAAATAGTTAAATGTGTTTTAATTAAATATTTTAAAGGTTATTATTGACTTATCTTTTTCAATTAAATAAATATTTTTTATATTTTTAACATTATCTTTTTCTCTTTTACCTATTCACAACCACTTTCAAAAATATTAAATTTTTTATAGGGATTGTACCGTATTTTCTCAAATATAGGAAAACACAATACAAATCCCATAAATTTCCACCCTTTTTCACTTACAACACACTCACTACCATCCCTTATAATATAAGACACTCACTCCCATAAAAATGAAAAACAACCTGTAAATACTCAGGTCTAAAGTGTCAGGGAGGAATAAAGATATCTAAAAAGAAAGTTCATTGAACAAATGGAAATGAGTTTTTAACACATAAAACCTCCTAAATCATTATTATAAATATTATATTATATGGTTTATAATTTTTTTCTTATTATGTGGGATGCAATACATTAATTATTTTAGAAAAAGTAAATTACACGGATGGTGCCTATGTTATGTCTAAATTGCGATTTTGTTCCTATAAATTTGAAAAACTACAAGGTTAGTCCTAAAGTATGCATAAATGTAACACGTTTGGTCCCTGAGTTAGATGGAAGTTAAATTTTCTATTAAATATTTTTTAAAATGACCAAAATACCCCGAACCTAAAAAAATAAAAACTTAAATTTATTAATAATTCTCTCTTGATCTCAAAAGTCAAAACCCACCATTAAACTACCACCACCACCACTTCGCACGACCCCTTCTCAACCCACAACCATCACTACCATCCAATACATCCACCGCCACCACACCAACACCTAAACATATAATCTCCATCCTATCTCTACCCCTTTGTCTCGATCTTATCCTCCTAAACACCATCACTATCACCTACGTTCTATCTCATCCTAGCCTCACCATCTCCCATTGTAAGAAAACGTAATCAAACTAAGAGTGATGTATGACTGCGATGAAAAAGATGAGGATGAGTGATGGTGGTGGCCGACGGTGACGACACCTTCAAGCGGTAGTGGCGACTAGGCATGGTGATGATGATGGTTTGGTATTGGGTGCAGTGGAGCAGTCAAATTGTTAGCGATAGAAAATCCGAAACCTGTTATTCGAACCCAGGCACCCTCAAACATTATTTTTAAGGCTTTTTCAGCCTTAATTTTAAATATATAACTTTTTTAATAAATATAAAAATTGTTTTTATAAACTTCTAATATTTTTAAAGACATCAAATAATTTTTTGTAATTTTTTTTCAAAATTAAATAGTTAAATATGTTTTAATTAAATATTTTAAAGGTTATTATTGACTTATCTCTATATAAAATAAGGGGATAATAAAAATGAACTTATAAGATTATTATTGTTCCAAATGTTACCTTTAAATTGTTATTGATTAAATCATGTTTGTTTCAAATATAACTAAAATCTATTAATATTTATGAAAGGTCTAATTTTATTTTCTCTATATTAAAACCCATAAAAGGTATATTTCTTTATTTCATTATTTAATGTACTTAAGAAAATCCCCCAAATTCCATTTGAAACGCTAGTTCTCATTAAAATGTTAAACGTATCATTAAACTTAAACCTTGCGAATATATATAAATGTTTATGTAACTCGTGAAGCATTATGTTGGAACGTTGATTATTTTTTCTTATTAATCATCCATTATATACTTATTGATCATGTGAGTTTCCTTGCCCCTTTTATTATTATTTCACACTTTTTTTTGGGGTGAAACATGTTAGTCTTATCAAACTTACACTTGTAAACGTTTCATACTTGTAACGTATTTGCAATTCATATTTATATTTTGTCATGGTTATTTGTGTTATTGTTAGCTTTATATGATATACATTATATGTTGACAATCATTAACTATTGGTAGTCCGGTGACGTCACAGATCTATGGGTCTGACAAGCCTATTTGGTGCTAAAGCCGATATATTGCTGGCTCCTGATGACGTATGACCTGTTCATCATGGGAACCAAGTACACTTAGTTAATAGTTATAAACTTATAATCTTAATCTTAGTCAAGGTTTGATTGTAGTTATATGTTTTTTATAAACTTACATAACTCATAACCTTTGACATAAATTGCTATTTGTAAACCTTTTGATATATTTATGTATATTAAACCTTAGAGACTCACCAACTTTCATAGTTGACCTTTATTTTTAACATGTTTCAAGAAATGCCCAAGTTTGAAGTCATCTTTTAAAGTTTGCACAAATCTAGGATTTGGACCTAGAATAAAAAATAAAATGTCTTGGATTATTTCATCTTATGTTATGTTTGTTTTCATGTTTGAGACTTGTGGTTGTAATTCACATTTGAAACTTATGATAATAATATTTTGATTAAATGATAGCGTTACGTGGCTGTGAACAATCTTAACCCTCACATCTCGACGATTCCGCCATTAAGATTGGGGTATGACATCTACAATGGGATTATGTTATTGACGGTTTATCATTGGTAATAAAAAACAAAGAGATGTAATGCCTACACTTTAATGGCCATCTAAGTAAAGTTATTAGGTCATCAATATCATTTTAGTTTAGTTGAACTTAATTAATAATAAAAAAAATAAAAACAAACATTCAACAAATTAGGAGTACTCTAAACAGTTGTAAAACTATTCTCATTTCTAGCACCTTTGAACTCACGGCTTAAGGGGGCAAAGACCCATATGCTAGGGTGTTCTAAAGTAATATCGCCTTTGGCGAGTATTAAAGGGCAATACCATGGATGTGGTCCAAGTTGCCCATTTAGCGTGAAACTTTTTTATTTATTTTGACATATAAGTTACGCACAAGAAATTTCTTCTTATCTATACGACTCATGAAAAGTTGCTTGAAAAATGATAATGATTGTGGCACTCGGTGACGAGTGGTAACTCAATCATTGATGATGAGTGGTAACTTAATCATCAGGAGTAATTCTCCTGACTAGCTACTGCTAGAGTTTGTGCTAATATATTTCAATGTTACAATTGCTTAACTACCAATAGTGATAACTGTTAATTGACACCTTCTCATGAAAAGTTATAGGGATTAAGCAAATCACTATGATGGTTCCTCTCTTAGAAAATACGATATTTGTTTTATATTTAATATGATATTGGATAACAAAATTTATATAAATATGAAGGATGGTTTGAAAAACTAACGAAACATCAAAAGAAATGATTGCATGAATAACTTAGGGTTTTTTAGCCGCTTGGTCCATGTGATCTTAACTTTTCTATTAAGACTAGCCAAACTGAAAATGCAAAATAGAAAAAAAATAGATAGTCTTTCAAGTTGCTAGATTTGAATATCAATTCATTACTAGTCTTTCAAATAATCCACCACATGGTAAATAAAATCACCTTTATTATTCTTTTTTCCTTATACACTGTCGTCAAGTAGAACCAAGTAATCAAATCAACTGGCCTTGATACATCAGGACTCGACTAATCCATCTAGGAGAAAATCAGTCTCCTAGTTGAACTCACCACACAACACTTCCCAAACATATGATCTATGATTCCATATCTCTAAAGCAAAATGGGAACAAAATATCGGGGGACATCAATACCATAAGTTACTTCTTGCAATCAACTGATTATGGAAGAGTCACCATATAAAAATATTTACTTTCTTAGAATTCAAATTTTTCCACCAAGTAACCCATGAGACTTCATGAAGAATTCCTCTTGCTATTGGACTTTATTACAGTTAAAAAATTTTCACTTTGGTCATCAAAAACCCATCACGAGGTGTCCCATTAATAAACCAATAGCGACGAAAATGATGCAAAAGTCCCTAAATGTCGCCGCTAATGTTGTAAGCGGTGATTCTTAACATAATTTTTAATTGCTACACAGAGTTAGTCTTCTTACCTCCGGCTCGTCTTTGAATAATCCAAGTGACAGTTAGACACATTATACTATTAATGTAGAAAACAAAGCACATAAGGTCTCTGAATATGCCAAAAGCAATGCCTATTATAAGTGGCATGTGGATTTTCTTTATGAAACAAGTACATAAATAGGAAGTAAATAGGATTATCAAGCTCCAATAAACTGTTAAAAAAAGCAAATAATAAGATAATGAAATAAAGTTGCCTAAAAACTATAATCAATATGCCAAAAAATTCTTTACAGAAAGGAACTTATTTGTAATATCATGAAACACTAGGTCGTACCTGCCTAAAGTGTCTCTTCCATGCATGTTCTATCACAAAGCAAAAACATATCATGTGAGGGGAACGAGACCAAACTACAAACAGTGAAAATGCATATATTGCACTCATAATTAAAATACACACTTACATTGTAGTTGAAGTTTTTTTGCCTTTCGTATTTAGCTCAAGCCATACATACTGATTCTAACATCTCAAGCATCAAACAATGAACAACAACTAAGATAGTTACGCAATATCTGATGCTTCACGTGAAAGTAATCTCTAATCTCTAATATCTAATCTCTAATATCTAATCTCTAATCTCTAATCTCTAAATCTCTAATCTCTAATCTCTAATCTCTAATCTCTAATCTTTAATCTCTAATCTTTAATCTCTAATCTCTAATCTATAATCTCTAATCTATAATCTCTAATCTCTAATTTCTAAATACTAATAAAAAAAGGTTTTTGTGTGCCAATTGTCACAATTCTAAAACTACTAAATTACATTTTCCCGTTTTTCTCTCGTAATAAATATCACATTAAATACAAATTATATTATTCAATTCTTTTTATATTACATATATACATTTTTTTAAAGTGATCTTTCTACAAATGCAATTTGTAAGTAAATAATTTTTTTTATATATAAGAATGTTTTTCAAAAAAATATAAACTTAAAAAAAACACAATATATTTTAAAACCTATGACATTAAAAAATAATTCTTATGAAACAAAAGTAATTAAATTTCAAAGTTATAATACATAAATTATTAAAAATGGCACTTTTTAAAAATGGTTTCTTTTGAAACAAATTGTTTAAAAACCAATTAAAAAAGCAAATAAATTAAAAAAGTATAAAATATGATATCGTTATTTTATCACTTAGTATGTAATGTTAATCATACTAATAACCTCTAATAAAGCAAAGAATGTTTTGCCACTGTCATTCTCTTAACTCATGTTTTTGTCACTTGTCAATTTTTTTAGATATTCACAAATCAATTTTCGCTTCCAAAGGGTATTATAATAATTTAAATATTTCTCTCTCTCTTATTAAATTTAATTTTATTAATTGTTATGTTTCTCTCTCTTATCTAATTTTTTTAAAAATCAAACTATTTTCTTTTAAAATAGCTTTTATGAAAGAAATTAGAAATCACTTCTTTTAATCAATATCTAAATAACAAGAAACTAAACTTTTATATAATATGAAATTTTCTAAAACATTACATATTTTTGAACAAAATATTTTAAATCATTTTGTTTTAAAAAAATATAAACAGGTGAAATATTTTTAAAAAATCCGAAACACTAAAGATATTTTTTTATAAAAAAATTAAAAATAAATTTTTAAAATGAAACTTTTTACATAAGAAAGTTAAAAATAGAATAATTGTTTATTTCTTAAATAAATGTATATATAATTTTAAATATATTTTATATTAAAATATTATAATTAAAATAGCTATTTATACATAATTAACATCATATTTTATCTTCAAACATGATTTTATAATACATAAGTTTTTATTAATAATTATTTAATATTTTATTTATTCAATCCGTGTATTACACGGGGACTAACCTAATACTAAATACATTCAACACTTGTCTAACGTGAAAAAGAGAGAGCTAAGAGGGAAAGAGAGACGTGGGATTGAAGGGAAGAATAATTTCTAACCTTTTATTAACTAGCAAGATCCATGTATATGACTTACATATATGTAATTTGAGTTATATATATGTAACAATATATATATATATTATATATATATAATATATATATATATATATATATATATATATATATATATATATATATATATATATTATATATATAACACTATAATTTACATATATGTAACCAGTTATAACATTAGTTTACTTATTTTTTATTTATGTTTTATTTCCTGTCATATTCTTTATCCTTATATAAATATTATATGGTATTTTCTTATTGGTTTTAGACCGTAAATGAAAAAGAAGAGATGGTAGAGTGAATTAAGGATTTTGTATATAGTTACTTTAAAAGTTACGATTTACAAATTGATTATTTTCTTTTTTCTTTCTAATTGACCCTTAATACTTTATCAAAAACTAATGATATTGATTTAATTATTAAAACATACACATTTAATCTCAATCATATATTAAACCATATTCAGGATCAAGATGACTTTTTTGGTTTTCTTGAAACTAAAGGTTTTCTCGAAACTAAAGGTTTTCTCATGACTATTATCATCATGTTTTCAATGATAAACCATAATTTTTTTATCTTATTTTACTTTTTTTTGCTTTGTATATTGAGATGATGTAAGTTTTAATACTAGTTTTAGGTCTTAATCATTTATCGGAACAGGTAATTAGTCTTAACTAATGTTTGATATTTATATTTTTTTTGAACAACAAATGTGCGACCTATTTTTGAAAAATAGATGGTATTTTAATTGAGTTCGTCTGTTTGTTTTCTAGTTGGGATCGCACCCCAACCTTTTCAGAAGGAAACCTCTTACTGAGAAAATCCTCTGACTCAAACCTGAATAATTTACTTAGAGTGACATTTGAACCCACGACCTTTTAATATTTATAGGTTATAGATATATCATCTTAACTAATTAAGCTAATAATTATTGACAAATGATATTCATACTTATAAAACCAAACTCTAAGAACTCCAATCGAAAAATAAAAAATAAACAGGAAAATCGATTAAATCATACTTCTCGGTATGTCCAGATAATAATTAGGGCCACGAATCAATAACTAAATACTAATAATTAGGTTGCATGTGTGTAATGATTTAATATGCGTTATGAATGATTATAGCATGGATTGCTAGTGTCCATCTCTCATCTAACATTCTCCTTATAATATATTCAAATTCTAGTAGAAACTATATTTTTTGAAGTATAGTCCCCCTTCATATAGATAGATGGTTATTGTATATACGTTTATTGGATGAATATTTTGAAAACCATGTTATAAATAAGTTAATAAAATTCAGATGTTATTTATATGTAAATACGTATTACGAAGTGTACAACTAAGAATTACGAAACGTAACCAATACGAGTTACGTAACATAACCAATACAGGTTACGTATATATAACTTTTTTCATCATTATTGTCGTTTCTTGGGGTTTAAATTAAAAAATTATATAATAATCTCAAAAAATAAGATTGAAATTTACTCAAATATATATTTTAAACAATTAAAAAAATAATATATAAATTATATGATTGGGTAGAGATGATCTTGGTTTTAAATTATAAACATGATTTTTATTTTATCAATCTCCTAATCTCCTAATACATATATGGATGTATATATGAATGACTAAATGAGTTATAATTAAAATAATAAACACAAAAATATTGATGTGTCGTTTTTATAGGAATGGTTCTCTTAAGGGTTATATATCAAACATAATCAACCATTTATTTATCTGGTGTTATTTATTAGCAGAGAACTAGCAAGGATTTATGAAATCTTAATAAATGGTAACACCCTTGTTTAAAAATTGGAAAAATGATTTGATTTTTTTCCTATATTTAATTTCACAAATTTTAGTGATGTTATGTCATGTAATCGATCACACGACAAATGTGATATTTTACCCTGCATATTCTCTCTTTTCTTTTCATCGTCTTTTTAGAAAGTAAAATAAAGGGTTTGAGCTCTTAATTATTTACTGTGAAAATAAAAAGGATAAGGTGGTCAAAAAAAGTTGACTGGCAATTGAAGGAACAAAATGAGCAGCTGGGCCCTTCGTCTGATTGGCTTGGCCCTTCATCTTTTACCTTTTTTCTTTATTAACCCTTCATATATTATATTAGTCCACTTTCTATCCTTGTATTTGTTTGCGAATATCTATGTTGCTGAAATAACATATTTATATTGATGAATTAATTTAGGTTTTCTCAAACCCGCTAGTTGCGTGAAGAGATCAACCATGATCAAAAAAATCAAACAATGCAACAACAATTATTTCATCGTAAAACTATAGCGCTTCAAGAAGCGCACGAAAAAACACGTCATAATTGTTTTCATGCCGTCATAAAATTGTAATAACACTTACTCCATGATAAAGTAAATGTCATTACACCATAAATCACCAAAGTGCACTTTGTCATAAAAATCGTATTTTATCGTTAATACTATTTAAATAATAATGAATAAACTTAGTTTTCAAACATTACGATTTGCTTTCCTTCGTTTCGAAAATATCAGGTGTTACTTGAATAGATTAACTTTTTTTTCTTTTATTTTGATGTGGCAAAGCAATACCATAAATTATAAAAATATTCAAGACAAAACAAACCAACTATGGTCACGTATGCATCTTTAAATTTTCACAGATCAATCTCACATGAAATGTTTTAGAACCGGATCGAATGTCGAACCGGACGTCTAGTTTGGTGATCGGACCGGTTGGACCGGATTTAACTATATTTTAATTATATTTATATATGTAGTTAAATATATGTAATTTATATATGATTTATATATATATATATTTTATAGTTATATATAAAACTTAACTATATTTGTATATCCAACATACTAATTTATGGTTTAACACCTCGTTTTTACCCATTAAATTAAAAAAAAAATTCAAAACCAGTCTGGTTTCCCCGTCCGACCACCGGTTCGGGAAGAACCGGCCGGTTTGACCTCTCAAAAACGATTCGTAGCGAACCGGACCGGCCACTGGACCGATCCCGGTCGAACCGGCCGGTCCGATCCGGTCGCGAAAACAGTGCTCATATGCTTTAATATTATATAATAACAAGTCTACTTTTAGTGATTGTTCAGATACATGAGTGTTAAAATCGATTACCATATTTTAAGATCAAAAGGGATATATATATATATATATATATATATATATAATATATATATATATATAATATATATATATATATATATATATAATATATATATATATATATATATATATATATATTAAAAAGCATGTTATTTGCGCCAGTAATGTTTGTCATAGCTGACTTTCACCACCAAGGTTTTCAAACTTCACACGTCGGCCCTTTTTTGGTTTATTTACTAATTTACACACAATCACATAAATATGAGTTAATACATCGAACATAACTTTTACGACTATACAATCTTTAGGGGTTTACGTAGAGTGATAATCGTCGCAACGTGTTTTTGTATCTATGTTTTGATATGTGGAATATAACGGTATCCTGCGGAAAGCAAGTAAGGCGCTACAACAAAGTTTTATACTTTTGCTCTTTGACCACAAAAGTTTATTTTTTGTGTTTTTGGCGTCAAACATTAGCATCAGTATTCGGTATTATCAGAACCGGTAACAACACACGCTTTTGTGCTTCCGATGAGCTGACCTGACAACGAAGAAAGTCACGGTCGCGTAAGACTGGGGATAACAACCAAATTCCCGCGCCCGTAACGCGGGAGAAAACCCTAGTTCAATATCTTTATCAACTTTGAACAACTTATATTTTAATCTTAACTATGAACTCAACTTATAAAAACAAGTATTTTTTAATAATTTTAAATATTTTTATTTTGATACATATTTATTATTTTATTTACATGTGACACGCCAACTTAATGTGTATAATTACAAATATCTTATAAAAATGTCAAAAGATAACTAATCCAAATTTGTCCTTGATTTTTCTTGAATGTTAACAGCAAAACACCAAACTACTGCCGTCTTGGTTGGAAAAAAAGGAGTCACCAACTAAAAAAAACTAAAAACATCAATTCATCGTTTAGTTTTTTACAATAATTTTGATTTATCAACTTTGTTGTAATATTATTTATTATTTAATCACTAAACTTCTTGTTTAATCACTTTGACTAATTAAAATTTAAACATCAATGATCATATCCATCAATTATCATATCCGTAAAAGAGTTGCACTTTACAAATGACTAGTTAACATACACAACTTGATACAAATTTGGAGGGGTTAGTGTTTGGAGTAAATAGGTACGAGTCATAAACGAATTGATGCATGGATTGGCACAATTAAATGTCTGAATATGCTCTTCTCACTTATCCTTTTTATGACACACATAACACATTACGTTTAATTTTTATGTTAAACAACGCTAATAGGTCTACTAAACATGTTTATGAACATTTATTAAAATGAGTTACTTTTATAGCTAAAAATATAATCAAATATGAAGATTAGCTTTTTTGTAATTTTTTTTAACGCGTAATTGTGTATTTTTGTTTTGTAACTGTACGTGTTTGATAAGTTGGGTCACTAATAATACTAAACACGTTATGCCATACGTGTGTTCTGATATATATACCTCATCTTGTGGTAGATGTGGGTGGCAAACCTTATGTATAAAATTGATATGATATGTATATTATGTTAGCGATCTAGATATGATGTCTATTTTCTTATGTTTCACTTCTTGGATTTCATTCTTGTATATTTGTTATTCTTATTGGCTATGTATATGTTACTATTCTTGTTTTACCTTTATTTAATCATATTTTATTTCCGTAACATACACAACTTGACACAAATTTTCGTAGCATGTAGTACACGTATCACAAGGTACGATAAAACGAGGTCTATGCTGATATTATATTATGAAGGAATGGTTAATCATCAAGATAAGATTTTAGTAAGGTACTTACAGTTTTTGGAAACTTAAAATATTAACGGTTGTATTGTTTGGAGAATTATTAATATGGATAAGTTTGAAATAACCTTTGTGATTATTATCAGGCTAGTGTCCCACCCTAATATATAAAGGCAAGACAATAAAGGTTCTTTTACTTTTGGCTGCACAATTCTTCTTTCTTTTTTAATGGACGTATATATCCATGCAATGGGCTTCTACCAACTGTCTCTTTCATTTTCTTATGGTCAAATTCAAATAATAATTCGCTCCCTCTTTGATAGCAATTGTTATGAATATCTTTCGGTCTCTACTCAACTTTTTCAGTAAAGTATATTTTGATAATTAAAAGAGGGAATATTTTTAATATAACATGCTAAGTTTTTGTCTAGCAATTAGCATTCAAAGCTGTGCTAATCGCACATGAGCTATTCATTGATATATTATAATTGACAAATCAATATAACACTTATTTGTGAACACTCCTGACCCAGCAAAATCTTTTATTAAATATTTTATACTATGAAGTTAACAAAAAAGTTATTTTTTGAATTCGTTTAATTGTATATACTAATTTAAAGAATGGTATCATATAACTTCCATATTGCAGCTATCTATAAAGTTTACAGACACTAGACGTAACTAACATGCTACAAGTATCAAATTTAATATTAACATGATGCCTACCAAAAGTTATAATGAGCCAATATTACATTAATGCTTTTCCTTTATATGATTACTAAACATGCAATTAGTTGTATGTATTTAAAACAATAAATATGATATACATAACATTAAACACATATAAACAATTAGTCACATTATATATCACACGAATATCAGCATGAGAAGATAACACAAAACCTACCTCGTATATGTTTAGTTTAGGAAATTCGTTAACCCTTATATAGTTGAATATGTACGTGTGATTTGTCATGAACCTACTAATCGTAAACACATATGATCTAGTCTTACTTAAAATGAGTGATTTAACTAAACATGAACTACAATAGCCTAAATAAACTAATAACGAACATTAATTAAACTAAAGACCTATTGTAATTTATATTATAGCTTCATAAGATATAAGGAAAGCCCACAAAATGCCATTCAAGGACTAATAGACTATACATATAAGATGGGCTGTCAAAATTGTGGGTCCAGCTTAATTGGGCCCCTTGATGGTGTTAAGTGTTAACAAAAAGTTATTTATCGTATATTTACCGTTTCATTCATCTTTCACACTTACATTATATATGGAGAAAACAACACTTCCATTTAAAGATACGAAAGTAACTTATCCGCTAAATGATAATCTTGGCTTTAATAAACTAAAAAACATGAAACTAAAATGAATTCCTAATGACTTGACTCATTTAAACAAAACCCAAAAACTTAGCTCCATGACTCTTTGTAACCCGTCAAGAATAATCCACCAGCAGATAAACTGTCATATGTGGTGCCTTGATTCCCCTATCTAGAATGTAGATGAAGATTTTTCTCCAACTTTAATGATATTGATTGTAAAAACAGGCATGGACGGACTCATTGGGGGCGTTACTCTATTTAAACAATCAAGCAAGATACTTTTAACACCGATCCTCAAGAATTCTACAAATACAAACTTATTATAACCTAAATAACACATATTTAAACAATAAGAAAGACCCTATAGACTCATTAAGTATATAAGTATTTAAACTAATTACTCGATTTATTCTTGTAAATCCGATTACCTAAATGTGCAATAACTATTTTAAAAAAACAAACTCATTACTTTATTATACCAACCAATAAACAATTAATCTAATAATTAAGTGGCAATTGAAGAGACGATTAGTTCGATCACGTATCCAATTCTAAACTGTTTAAGCGTCATCGTTTTAAGCCCTCAAATGTTTCATTTTTTGCTGGAACCTTGCCATTGAAACCGCACACCAACAGTCTTCTCTCTGTTATTTGTTTGAAATTATCCTTCAATTTAGCTATTTCTTTTTTAAACGATTGACACATTTATATTATTTGTTTGAAATTTAATTTGTTTTATTTTTTATAATGTAACTTGGTCTGAGCCAAAACAAAATGAAAAAATATTTAATATTTAACAATACATAACCGGCCTCAAACCACTAACAAAATTTTTTGAATCTGCAACTAAAAACATACGAGTCAATCTTATTAACTCACATATCTATTTATTCATTTAATTTCAAACTATCAATTTGCATGTCAACTCAATTAATAAAACAAGACATATATGGTGAAATTGCTTTCTTTCTTATGTAGATTGCCTTGGGGATTAATAAAGTAAGTAGTATGATCACTCATATTGACATCAATATATAGTTGGTGGTAAGCCTTTTTTATCTTAAAACTTTTAACTATATAACACATATCTAATAACATGTACTACTTCTAAATTACTATCATTTTTGCTACAACAGACTTAAATCCTATCACTTGTGAGGGATATTACCACCATGTAAACCATCTTGATACAATAGTCCCTTTAAAGACAACTTATAAAGATGACACACAAATCAATTAATGGTCTTAACTTTTTATCTGGATCTAACCTCAATTATTTGCATTGGATTTAAAGGCGTGGAAGTCAAGTTTTTCTTCATTTCACACGGGCAAAATATTATATTTTCCTTATGAATTCCCCTTATAACGAACGTGGAGTTAAAAAAGGAGCTCATTTTACACACACCGAATATTAATACTTTTGATTGAATTAAATACAAAAAGAATAAAAAGGGTAACATAAAAAGCGAAGATACATATATACAGACAAAGAAAGATTTATGTAAAAGCAAATAACTTTGTGGTTTTGCATAAAGGAATTAAGAAGAAGCCAAGAAGGTGCATGTGAATTTATGGGGGATTTTGTTCTTCAATCACAACATGCATGCACGTTAATATGCTCAGAATATCAGCCAAACTAACAGCTCATGAATTAGATAAAAGCTGCTAAGTTATTTGAAAGTGTTAGGATATATGAGATGTTGATAAATCGAAGAATAAGACAATAATGGTCGACACCTCCTTTTCACTTTAGATTTGATTCTGATCATAATTCATAACAACCATGTCATCTTTTTGGTTATAGAAAAAAGCTGTTTAGTCAATTTGACTAACAATGTTTGGTCATATCGTTCATTGCGAAACAAATGAGTATCACGGGCCGTCGGTGATACTCCGTTGGAAGACGGAAACATGACCGTGGGTAAATTTGATTTCTGAAGGATTAGCGATAGATTAGGGAGAGGGAATTTAGATAATTGAAATATGAAATATGGAAGTGAAAACACATCTAGCGATACTCAATTACAATATTTGGTTATAGACTCAGTAGGTGAAGCAGAGTTTATATGTTATGTGTGATGTTCCAACAAATGACTGTGTGTGCTTGGGTCATATGATAAAGTTATTTGAAGTTAGAGTGATAAAGTTTTATTTAGGGTATGTTTGGTATGTGGTAATGGAATGAACGAAGAATGGAATGAATAAGAGAATAGAATGGATAAAAGAATGAAATAAATCATTACATTTCATTGTTTCGTTTGGTTGCCCTTTAATAATAAATGAATCATATCTTTGTTTTATTTGTTAGGTATAAAAATCGAAACAATGAAGTGTAAAAGTAGTTATGATGGTGACCAGAGGCAGTGGTGGCCGGTGGTTTTCGGTGGTGGTGGTGGCCGGCGGTGGTTTCCGGCGGCGGCGGTGGCCGGCGGTGGTTTCCGGCGGCAGTGGTTTCTGGTGTTGGTGGTGGCCGGCGGTGGTTTCTAGTGGTGGTGGTGATTGGCGGTGGTTTTCATTGGCGGCAGTTTCCGGCAGCAATGGTGGTCGACGGTGGTGGTTTCTGGCGACGGTGATGGCTGGCGGTGGTTTTCGACGGCGGTGGTGGCCGGAGGTGGTTTCCGGAGGCAGCGGTGGCCTTAGGTGGTTTCTTGCGATGTCGATGGTGGCCTTCGGAGGTGGTTTCTTGCGATGGCGGTGGTGGCCTTCGGAGGTGGTTTCTTGTGGTGGTGGTTCCCGACGGCGGCAGTGGCATTCGAAGGTGGTTTCCGGTGGTGGTTTCCGGCGCCGGTCGTGGCCGGTGGTGGTGGCCTTCTGTGGTTTCCGGTGGCGGTGGCGGTGGCGGTGGTGGTGTCCGGCGATAGTGTTCCCGGGGTAGTGGTGGCCGGTGATGGTTGCTGGTGACGAGCGATCTTGGTGGTCGGTGGTGGTTGTTGTGGCGGGTGGTGTTGGTGACTAATGATGGAAGAAGGTATGGAATGAAAAAAAGAAGGGGGAGTGGATGGAATGAATTTGAGGGAATGGAATCAACTACGTAATTGTTCATTCCATTACCTCCACCAACCAAGCATGTTTTTATTCATTCACCCTCAATAAATCATTCCATTCCGCCCCTCATTCCTGCATACCAAACGCTACCTTAAGGTCAATTAATCAAGTGTTCAAGCTCCACTAATGGCAAGTTGCTAGAGTTTGGGTTAAGTTAGGAGCTGAGTAGTATATGTTAAGTATAATATTTAGAGGGTTAGCTTGAGCATGGCTAGCTGGGGTGCTGGTGCTTTTTCTGTGTAGAATGTAGATCTTAAGGATCAGTCTTTTGAGTGATTAAAACAGAAAGAATAAGTCTTTGAGTTTTCATGTCTGATAACTTATTTTTGGGTAGTACCTCTCAACAAAATTGATCCCTTTGGATCTTGGTCCAGGATGGTTTCCCTGCGTACTATACTTATCTAATTCTAGTTTCAAACCGGACACGAATGAGAATCTCGATTTCTTACTACGTTAAGCACTTCTTTTTAAGATTAGGTTTAGATGGAGATGGAATTGACCTGCCCTCATAGATCGGATGTGGTTTTTCAATATTAATAAAAGTGTCGACTAATAATTAGTCATAAACCATGTTATTTTATGTTGTTTAATCCAATTTTCCAACACAAATTTGGTGAACTAGGATACGTAGGGTAACATCTAGCCGTTAAAAAAAACAAATATATGCTAGTGCTAGAAGACTTTATATTAGGGGTGTGCATAGTCGGTTTGGTTCGGTTTTGGTCTAAAACCGAAACCAAAAACCGATATTTCGGTTTCTAGGTTTTTAAAACCGTTCGGTTTCGGTTTTTTCAGTTTTTGATTTTCGGTTTTAACTTTGGTTTTGGTTTGGTTTTTGGTTTTTTCGGTTTTACCATTTGTGCTTCAAGTTTTAGAAAAAAATTGTTTTAAAGTAATGAATTTAAGCCAAAAACTTTGGCCTTACATTATTTTGTTGATCTTTAAATATAGTCTATATATTTTTATAATTTAGTTGACATTAAACTTAAATGCAATACATAAAATATAAGAACAATATATTCAATAAAACATTTTAATCTATCAATTCAAATTAAAAAAATTAAATATTATTCCTGAAGCCTAAATATTTAACCTCTTTTAGATAAGACAAATTAAATAAGTAACTAATAGACTAATAATTTTTATAAGTATATGATTACACCTCTAAATTAGAAGTTTGATTATATGGTTTTGGTTTGGTTTTTTCGGTTTTTGTTACAAGCAAAACCAAAACCGAACCGAAAAATTCGGTTTTTAAAAAATCATCAAACCAACCGTCGGTTTTCTAGAGGTTTCGGTTTTATCGGTTCGGTTGCATCAGTTATTTTGGTTTTTTGTTCACCCCTATGCTTATCTAATTCTAGTTTCAAGCCGGACATGAATGAGAATCTCGATTTCTTACTACGTTAAGAACTTCTATTTAAGATTAGGTTTAGATGGAGATGGAATTGACCTGCCCTCATAGATCGGATGTGGTTTTTTCAATATTAATAAAAGTGTCTGTCACACCCCCGCTAAGAGCAGAAATACGGGGATGTAACGAGACGGGGATCGTCATAACACATGGTAAGCGATGAAGATGCAATAATAATAATGATGACAAGCGTGTCATGACGACACCCGACAACAAGGGGACTTGTGTCGTGTTTAGTCAGTATTCACGACAACATAGCCATAAGCATAAACATGATATAAGATAAACATAGATAATAACATTGTATGTAATTCCCACAACCCGGGAACAAGTTACAAAGTGTAATGTTGTTTGAAACAGATACAACAATTGTTTTCAAAATGACAAGTTTAGCCCGGAAATGCATCCTAGGGTCTCCACTAAGGCAGCACACCTAGAACCTCAGCTAGCATGATCACCTGAAAAGATATGCTCAAAATGGTCAACAAAATTGTTGGTGAGCTCGCAGGTTTAAAAGTAAATAAGTAATTGATGTTGTATAAAGTTGTTGCAGAATACCGTGCATACAGTTATAAGTAAGCAAAATCACATGACAAGAGCTTTACAACCAAACCTAACGACATACACAAAGAATCTTGTCGGAATATATTCACCCAAGGCCTGTTCCTGGCTTTTGTTGGTACTAACTAGTATACCAACATGAGGGTGGGGGTGTCAACTCAGTAGTACTACCAATACCTATCCGTCGGTTCCCACATTGGAATTAAATGGTTGTAAGAAAGAACCACAAAGCAGACTCAAGCATGTATCAGATAAGTACCCACAAAACAATAGCACGTTGATTCCAAGTATGTAAATTGTATGTATGTTGTACAACATAGAAAACGGGCGAGCATACTTTTCCCCCATGTTTGTAAATGTTTGTAAAGTAGTATAAGCATAAAAAGGAGCCACGAGACTCACATGTTAAGTGGTAAGTATGAATGATTAAGATTCCCAACAGTTGAATGCAATGAACAGTCAAACACCTATTGACGGTTATTGTTAAGCATTAATGATGTGTATAAAGCATATAGTAATGTTTGGTCGGTTCGGGTTGTATCGGTTTGGTCGTGGGTAGCACACACACAAGCGGACACACGTATCAGATCTTATGTAGATCCAAGTACTAAGAGTAGTCGTCATTGCTTATGACATCCGTATAAAGATCTCATTGTTATGAAAGGTAGCACTTGTTAAGTATTTGTAGTTCCAAATGGGTTGTCGATACTTGTAAAATGTTAGCTTGATTTCAATTGAAATAGTATGTGCATGTTGATAGCGTTGACTTTAATCTTTGTGGTCAAGAAACGACACTTTTACTGATGTTACCTTATCATCATCAAACGTTCAAGAGGAAATTCACACTCCACATCATCAGTCACACAACAGGACCAGACGCTCGACTCAACACTCCATTCGTACGAATCAACCTTCAATCGTACAATTCAGCTTCATTGGCACGATTGAACCCTCATTCGTACGACTGAAATTCAGTCGTACCACACAACACCCAATCACACGACTTAACCTCCATACGCACGAATCAACCTTCATTCGTACGAATGAGCTTCATTTGTACGACTGAACCTTCATTCGTACGACTGAACCTTCATTCGTACGATTGGCCTTTAGTCGTGCGATACACGCACAGTCGCATGCATTCATCCATCCGCATTGACTCAATCGCACACACACTCATCCGCATTGACTCAATCGCACACACACTCATCCGCATTGACTCAATCGCATGACATCCCTAGTCGTACGATTTAGTCGCCCGAAAGACACAGTCGCATGACTCACCCAGTCGCACGGCTCAGTCGCATGGCTCAGTCGCATGACAGACCTAGTCGCTTGAACTGCAGGTTCGCGACTGCTGAAGTGCAGAGCAGCCTTCGGCTGCCCCAAGCACGGTTTTTACACATCAAGAACTTCCAGAATCACACAACAAACACACACAAACGAGAAGCACACACAGAAAGTCATCACACGCACCCACACGACCTCTTGTGTTCGAGTTGACTCGAACACCCGAAACCCTAGAAATGGACAGCAGTAAAACGAGCAAAAAATGGACAACCAAGGTCGTCTACCTGCAAGGATGGAGTAGACTAAGTTGTAGACGAAGCCTAGACGAAGAAAACGAGACCAAACGGAGCGATTTTGGTGCAAAAGTGAAAAAGATAGGTGAAGAAGAAGAAGTAAAGAAGAGATGGAAAGGATGAAGAAAATGGCTGGGAATGGGGTTTTTATACCCATCCCAGGTTTGCAAAATGTCAATTTTAGTCCCTGCACTTAGCCCCCGAGTTTCAAAGTTGTTTCTTCGGTGAAAACGACTTTAGAATGTTCGCCATATTAATGTTAAAAGCGTGTTTATGGTAATTGATAGCTTAAAATGGTTTTATTAATGACAATGGTTATAATTAAAAATGATATATTTGGTGATAATGGTGATGAAATTTATAAAAGGTTATGCTTAGCACACGTTCACGGAGGAAGTACAGGCACAAGGGTAATAAAGCAAACATGATTCCTTAAAATAGGAGTTCATGAAGAAGAGGAAGAATAATTAAAATAATTCTATGGTTAATTATGTCGTTCGACGGACCTTAAGGTGACGGATGTCACAGTAGCCCCTAGTTGAGAGAATTTCGTCCCAAAATTCAGCTGGAGTTAGGTCCAAGAGTGTCATCCACGAATAGGTGTGGGTATTTGAGTTTTATTTGATCTTCCCGTTCCCATATATAATTTGGCCCTGGCTTTGAATTCCACCTTACGTGAACAATTGGTATTCTACTGCGCTTCAACTGTTTGACCTTACGATCCATGATCTCAATGGGTTCCTCAATAAAATGAAGCTTTTCATCGATTTTGATATCCTCAATTGGTACGTGAAGTGATTCATCAGCTAAACACTTCTTGAGGTTCGACACATGGAAGGTATCATGCACACCGTTGAGTTCTTGTGGTAACCTTAATCGGTAAGCCACTGGACCAATTCTTTCTGTAATCTCGAATGGTCCAACGTATCTTGGGGCTAACTTCCCTTTCTTTCCAAACCGAACAACTCCTTTCCAAAGAGAGACTTTGAGTAACACTTGGTCCCCAACGTTGAATTCTAGAGGCTTCCGACGATTGTCGGCATAGCTCTTTTGGCGATCTCTAGCGGCTTTCAGTCTACCTTTGATTTGGAAGATCTTGTCGGTTGTTTCCTGAATGATCTCTAGGCCTGTTAACTGACTTTCACCAATCTCGGCCCAACAAACGGGTGATCTACACTTCCTTCCGTACAACGCTTCGAACGGAGCACACCCAATGCTGGTATGGTAGCTGTTATTGTAAGAGAACTCAATCAATGGCAAATGAGTGTCCCAACTACCACCAAAGTCGATTACACACGCTCTCAACATGTCTTCTAGCGTTTGTATGGTTCGTTCACTTTGGCCATCTGTCTGAGGGTGATAGGCGGTACTCATGTCTAATCGAGTGCCCATCGCTTTCTGTAGTGTCTGCAAAATCGTGAAGTGAAGCGGCCGTCACGGTCGGATATGATTGACACCGGCACTCCGTGTCTTGTCATGACCTCTTTTATGTCAAATCTCGCCAACTTGTCCATTTTGTAGTCTTCTCGGATTGGCAAGAAATGTGTTGATTTCGTCATTCGATCCACTACGACCCATATCGAGTCATGCCCGTTGCTCGCTCGAGGGAGTTTGGTAATGAAATCCATGGTTATGTTCTCCCATTTCCATTCGGGAATCTCAGGTTGCTGCAACAGTCCTGATGGTTTCTGATGTTCAGCTTTAACTTTCGAGCATGTCAAGCATCTGCTGACGTACGTGGCAATGTCTTTCTTCATGCCTGGCCACCAGTACAGATCTTTGAGATCGTGGTACATCTTGTTTGTGCCAAGATGAATAGAATATACGTCTTGTGTGCTTCATCCATGACCAAGGTACGTACACCTCCCCACTTGGGTACCCATATACGGTCCACGAAGTACTGTACACCATCGTCCTTGCACATCAGTTTTATCCAACCCTCGGAATTCTTCTCCCGCAAGGTTTTCTTCTTTCAACGCCTCACTTTGTGCAATTGGATCTGAGCTTTCAAATTTGTTTGAATGGTCAATCCCAAAGCTCGAGCACGTAGTGGTTTCACGCGTTCTTTGCGGCTTAGAGCATCAGCCACCACATTAGCTTTCCCCGGATGATACCGGATTTCACAATCGTAGTCAC
Organism: Flaveria trinervia; assembly: GCA_025506515.1. Taxonomy (NCBI): domain Eukaryota; kingdom Viridiplantae; phylum Streptophyta; class Magnoliopsida; order Asterales; family Asteraceae; genus Flaveria; species Flaveria trinervia. Next base: position 10,488,560 of record CM046450.1, read on the forward strand.
TAAGAAGCTCTACCCAGCGTCGCTGTCGCATATTGAGTTCCTTCTGATCCAGAATATGTTGAAGGCTTTTATGATTTGTGTAGATGATGCATTTGGTTCCATACAGGTAATGCCTCCATATTTTGAGTGCGAATACTACAGCGCCTAACTCAAGATCATGAGTTGTGTAGTTCTTTTTGTGCACCTTAAGTTGTCGCGAAGCGTAGGCAATCACCTTATCTTTCTGCATTAGTACACATCCTAACCCTTGATGCGAAGCATCACAGTATACCACAAAATCGTCAGTTCCGTCTGGGAGGGACAATATTGGTGCATTACACAGCTTATCTTTCAGTGTTGGAACGCTTTGTTCCTGTCGCCAATCAAACTTCTTGTCTTTCTGAGTCAACAATGTCAACGGTTGAGCGATCTTTGAAAAGTTCACAATGAAACGACGATAGTATCCGGCCAATCCTAAGAATTGCCGAATCTCTGAAGGTGTCTGGGGTGTATCCCATTTCTTCACCGCTTCGATCTTGCCGGAATCTACATGAATCCCGTCCTTGTTAACCACATGACCCAAAAATTCACCTCTCGCAGCCAGAATTCACACTTCGAGAACTTGGCAAAAAGTTTCTCTTCCCTTAACAGTTCTAGTATTGCCCGAAGGTGTTCTTCATGATCCTCTTTCGATCGAGAGTAGATAAGTATGTCGTCTATGAATACGATCACAAACTTATCCAAGTAAGGTTTGCACACCCGATTCATCAGGTCCATGAACACAGCTGGTGCATTAGTCAGTTCGAACGGCATGACCAAGAACTCGTAGTGCCCATAACGAGTTCTAAACGCTGTCTTCGGTATGTCCTCCTCGAAAACCCTTAGTTGATGATATCCAGAACGAAGGTTGATCTTGGAAAAATACGAAGTTCCTTGTAACTGATTAAACAGGTCGTCGATCCTGGGGAGAGGATACCGATTCTTCACGGTTAATTTGTTCAACTCACGGTAGTCGATGCACATACGGAACGACCCATCCTTCTTCTTGACAAACAACACCGGTGCTCCCCAAGGCGAGTGACTCGGCCGAATAAAACCCTTCTCCAGTAGTTCCTGTAACTGGCTAGATAACTCTTGCATTTCAGATGGTGCCAACCGATACGGTGTCTTTGCTACCGGTGTAGCTCCAGGAACCAACTCAATACGAAATTCCACCTGCCGTGGAGGAGGCAAACCAGACAAGTCATCAGGAAATACATCTGGGTAATCCCGCACTACAGGGATATCTGCCAATTTCTGCTCCTCTTCTTTCTTTTCCACCACATGAGCCAGAAAAGCGTAGCACTATTTTCGTAAACTCCGGCGTGCTTTCATGCAGGAAATAAGCTTTAAGTTTCTCCCCGGTCTTTCTCCTTGAATTCTGAGTACCCCTCCGTCTAACATAGGGATTCGCACTACCTTGTCCCGACAGACAATCTTGGCTCCGTGTTTCGACAACCAATCCATTCCCACAATCACGTCGAAACTTCCTAACTCAAAGGGTATCAAGTCTATATCGATGGCGTGGTTCTCCAATATTATCAAGCACTTTCTAATAATCTCGTCGGCCTGAACAACCCTACCATTGGCCATTTCTACAGAGTAGCTAGTTTCTAGCCTACTAGGACTCAAATCAAGCAATTGCACAAACTCAGAAGATATAAAGCTATTGTCTGCTCTAGTGTCAAATAGTATAGATGCAAAGTGATTATTGAGTAAGTGCGTACCCGTGACACATTTGAGTCCTGACGGGCATCATTGGCTCCAATGACAAACGCGTCCCTGAGCCGCATTCCTTGGTTGTCGGGCCTTGATTTCTAGCTATAGCCATCGTTTGATGCTGGTTGTTCCCTTGTTGGCCCTGCCCGATTCAATTTGGGCACATGTTCCTGTAGTGATCAGGGCTTCCACACTCGTATAGCCCCTGGCATTCCCAGCGGGGTTAACCGCGTTGACTGGTGCGACCATATTCGGCCCTGTTCTGCAGTCTCTTGCTAAATGCCCCGGGCGTCTACAGTTCGCGCACACCCGGCACGCATAGTTGGGGGATGATGAAAGTTGCCTACCTATCGCATCTGGGGTGCGGACCCACATACTCTCGCCTGCCTTGGGTCACGACCACAAAATTTCTGGTTGTCTTGGCCCTTTTCTCGATTTCCTAGCACTCGACCGGCTTGTTTCCCCAACATCTTTCCTTTTCTCTGCTCCCCTGCCCAATAACCCTGTTCTCACCATCTCATCAGTTCAGCGCCAGCCTTCAGAATTGCGCTCTGAATAGTAGGAGGAGCAGCTGCGGTTACCATTGCCCGATTTGAGGTGCAAGTCCCCAAATATACCTCCTATCCTTTTTGATTCCGGGGTGACCAGATGCGGAACCAATCTTGCTAACTCGTGAAAATGATCGGTGTAAGCTGCGTGCCCAGCCCCCACCATAGCATGATTCCAGAACTCATGCTCAAGTTTTTGCATCTCGTTGAGAGGACAGTACTCCTCGTGATTAGGGCTTTAACTCATCCCACGACATTGGCATCGCCGATTCTCTTCCCCTAGCCTGAATCTGAGTGTTCCACCACATTAGTGCCTTGCCCTATAGTGAGCACGTGGCATACTTAATCCTTTGACTGTCGAGGCATTCGCTGATGTCGATCACGGCCTCCATCTTTTCAAGCCATTTGGTCAGGGCTATGGCTCCACCTTGCCATCAAACTCTCTTGGTTTGCAAGCCACAAATTCCTTGTATGAACATCCCTGTCTAGCATTCACAACCCCGGTCTCATTAACAATTCCAGTTTCGTTACCGGCTGTACCACCATTCCCGGTCTCCTGATTGCTTTCGTTCCTAGTCGGGTTCCCGTTATCCTCATTATCATTGCCACCGTCCCCGTGGGGGTGAGAATTCTGAAGAGCATCGCTCACTTGGCCACGATAGTCGGAATCAGTGCGGCCAGCTGTTGAGCGATTAAGGCTGCATATCCGTTTCCTGTTCCCGGAGTGACATTGGTAGACCATCACTTGTTCTCGGTGCTCTACCTCTGCCTCTGCCTCTGCCTTTGCCTCTCGGGGCTTCACTTCCGCCATTGTTGCTGCGGGTAACTCTTCGAGGCGGCATGTTCTAATCATAAGAATAGTAAACGCATAAGTTTTAACCATTGCAGGGCACATTATCAATGTCACATTAAGGCCTAACTTTCCAAGTTAATACCATACTTATGGTTGTCACACATTGCATACAAATCATGTAATTCTCACACCATATATAAGTATGTCCAAACAGTAGTCCATCAGAATAATGGCATATCCATGCATGAAATCAAGTTTAGTCTAGCGGAGGTTGCCTATTTCCTCCTCTCTCGAGGTCTCAGACATAACCTCCTCGGGGTAAATCCCAGTGTCTAAGGTCAAACGCAATAGCATGATCTATGAAGATCTCTTCGGGTTCAATACCCGGATTGATAAAACAACTCGGTGCACAGAAGGAAACAAAAGATCCAATATAAGCATCCCGTAAAGAGTGAGCACAAGGGCTCCCTCACAGGGTGAAAAGATCACGAAATAGATAGATAAACGAATCAAGCAAAGAGGAACACATACACGAGATATAAAATGCACACAACCCTAGCATGCAAATCTACATGAAAGTTCCTAGTTATAGTCTAGGTCAAGTGTATTGCCTAATTCTCTATAACCAATGGCTCTGATACCAGTCTGTCACACCCCCGCTAAGAGCGGAAACACGGGGATGTAACGAGACGGGGATCGTCATAACACATGGTAAGCGATAGAGATGCAATAATAATAATGATGACAAGCCTGTCATGACGACACCCCACACAAGGGGACTTGGTCGTGTTTAGTCAGTATTCACGACAACATAGCCATAAGCATAAACATGATATAAGATAAACATAGATAATAACATTGTATGCAATCCCCACAACCCGGGAACAAGTTACAAAGTGTAATGTTGTTTGAAACAGATACAACAATTGTTTTCAAAATGACAAGTTTAGCCAGAAATGCATCCTAGGGTCTCCACTAAGGCAGCACACCTAGAACCTCAGCTAGCATGATCACCTGAAAAGATATGCTCAAAATGGTCAACAAAATGTTGGTGAGCTCGCAGGTTTAAAAGTAAATAAGTAATTGATGTTGTAAAGTTGTTGCAGAATACCGTGCATACAGTTATAAGTAAGCAAAATCACATGACAAGAGCTTTACAACCAAACCTAACGACGTACACAAAGAATCTTGTCGGAATATATTCACCAAGGCCCGTTCCTGGCTTTTGTTGGTACTAACTAGTATACCAACATGAGGGTGGGGGTGTCAACCCAGTAGTACTACCAATACCTATCCGTCGGTTCCACATTGGAATTAAATGGTTGTAAGAAAGAACCACAAAGCAGACTCAAGCATGTATCAGATAAGTACCCACAAAACAGTAGCACGTTGATTCCAAGTATGTAAATTGTATGTATGTTGTACAACATAGAAAACGGGCGAGCATACTTTTCCCCCATGTTTGTAAATGTTTGTAAAGTAGTATAAGCATAAAAAGGAGCCACGAGACTCACATGTTAAGTGGTAAATATGAATGATTAAGATTCCCAACAGTTGAATGCAATGAACAGTCAAACACCTATTGACGGTTATTGTTAAGCATTAATGATGTGTATAAAGCATATAGTAATGTTGGTCGGTTCGGGTTGTATCGTTTGGTCGTGGGTAGCACACACACAAGCGGACACACGTATCAGATCTTATGTAGATCCAAGTACTAAGAGTAGTCGTCATTGCTTATGACATCCGTATAAAGATCTCATTGTTATGAAAGGTAGCACTTGTTAAGTATTTGTAGTTCCAAATGGGTTGTCGATACTTGTAAAATGTTAGGTTGATTTCAATTGAAATAGTATGTGCATGTTGATAGCGTTGACTTTAATCTTTGTGGTCAAGCAATGACACTTTTACTGATGTTACCTATCATCATCAGACGTTCAAGAGGAAATTCACACTCCATATCATCAGTCACACAACAGGACCAGACGCTCGACTCAACACTTCATTCGTACGAATCAACCTTCAATCGTACAAATCAGCTTCATTGGCACGATTGAACCCTCATTCGTACGACTGACATTCAGTCGTATCACACAACACCCAATCACACGACTTAACCTCCATACGCACGAATCAACCTTCATTCGTACGAATCAGCTTCATTCGTACGACTGAACCTTCATCCGTACGATTGGCCTTCAGTCGTGCGATACACGCACAGTCGCATGCATTCATCCATCCGCATTGACTCAATCGCACACACATTCATCCGCATTAACTCAATCACACACACACTCATCCGCATTGACTCAATCGCATGACATCCCTAGTCGCACGATTCAGTCGCCCGAAAGACACAGTCGCACGACTCACCCAGTCGCCCGGCTCAATCGCATGACAGACCCAGTCGCTTGAACTGCAGGTTCGCGACTGCTGAAGTGCAGAGCAGCCTTCGGCTGCCCCAAGCACGGTTTTTACACATCAAGAACTTCCAGAATCAGACAACAAACACACACAAACGAGAAGCACACGCAGAAAGTCATCACACGCACCCACACGACCTCTGTGTTCGAGTTGACCCGAACACCCGAACCCTAGAAATGGATAGCAGTAAAACGAGCAAGAAATGGACAACCAAGGTCTTCTACCTATAAGGATGGAGTAGACTAGTTGTAGACGAAGCCTAGACGAAGAAAACGAGACCAAACAGAGCGATTTTGGTGCAAAAGTGAAGAAGATAGGTGAAGAAGAAGAAGTGAAGAGAGATGGAGAGGATGAAGAAAATGGCTGGAAATGAGGTTTTTATACCCATCCCAGGTTTGCAAAATGTCAATTTTAGTCCATGCACTTAGCCCCCGAGTTTCCAAAGTTTGCTTCGGTTGAAAACGACTTTAGAATGTTCGCCATATTAATGTTAAAAGCGTGTTTTATGGTAATTGATGCTTAAAATGGTTTTATTAATGACAATGGTTATAATTAAAAATGATATATTTGGTGATAATTGTGATGGAATTTATAAAAGGTTTATGCTTAGCCACGTTCACGGAGAAAGTACATGCACAAGGGTAATAAAGCAAACATGATTCCTTAAAACAGGAGTTCATGAAGAAGATGAAGAATAATTAAAATAATTCTATGGTTAATTATGTCGTTCGACAGACCTTAAGGTGACGGATGTCACAGTGTCGACTAATAATCAGTCATAAACCGTGTTATTTTATGTTGTTTAATCCAATTTTCCAACACAAATTTGATGAACTAGGATACGTAGGGTAACATCTAGCCGTTAGAAAAAACAAATATATGCTAGTGCTAGAAGACTTTATATACACTACCAAGCAACTACTACGGACATGCAATCTCATAAACCACTGAGGTTGGTGGTCCAGTGATGAAACCAAATCCTTTTAAAGCATCTAGGTTTGCAGGTCTTAAGTTTAAATCTTAGTTATAAAGAAATTTGTTATTCTCATAATTCACTTTCCTTATTTTCATAGTATTACGACTTACTACCCATTTTTAAATATGGTTTACACTGTTGTTATTTCATAAGCTTATGAGTGTTAAGTTTTTATTAATTTTTAACAATTAAACTAAAAATATTTTAATGAAATTAATACAACAAAAAAGTTACTTTTATGTGGTTTCAACATGCATAAGAATTAGGGTGTTCTAACTCCCGGTTTCAAACCAATTAAACTGAAAACAATAACCGAACAAAACCGAGCCAATTAATTATTCGGTTTTCTATTCGGTTAGTAATCTAAACCGAATTACATTTTTCGTTTCAAAAATCTCAATTCAGTTCAAACAGAATAAAACAATTTATAGATACCATTATTTTTAGCCCATATTTTAATATAGCCCAGTGCCAAATTCTATTGTAAGTAATCTTAATTAGCCTAACAGATCAAATATCCATGTTTAGCCCAGTACTCTAACACTATGAAACTCATTATATTAAGTTATTTTTAGAGTTAATTACATAAATGATCCTAATGATTTATATAAAATAACAGGTTTGGGTATTAAGTAAAAAAAATAACAAGTGTGAGTATTCATTTTTAATTTTGTAACAAGTTTGAGTATTAACACTAACAGACATTAGATTTTCTGTTAAGTTTAGGGTATTTTAGTCTTTTCACGTTATAGGGTTATATATGTAAATTAGAGGGACTAGTTGTGTAATAAATTAAAGTAATATATCTATATATACACTCGCATATATACACACACACACACACACACACACATATACATATATACATTGAATTATATCACCTGGACAACAATAATCGCCACCACCATCCTTGACCATCTCCATCGCCATCACCGTCCCTAACCATCACCATCGCCACCACCGTCCCTGACCATCACCACCCCCATCACACCAGGCTATGAACATTGGCCCTCACAACACCAGTACCCTCACACCACCGTCGCCGGCCATCATACCACCGTCGCCGACCATCACACCACTGGTACCCTCAGTTGTCGTCGTCAGCCGTCACCACCGGCCATCACACCACCACCATTCATTTTCGGTATCCTTATCATCATCGCCATCAACCATCTTCAGCAACTTATATATATGTATATGTATATATGTGTGTGTGTGTGTGTTTGTGTGTAAAGACAAACACATAAACAGTCCCTTAGATATGTTAAATTACATAAATAGTCTCTTTATGATAAAAAAGACTAAAATGCCCTTAGATTTAACAGAAAAATTAACATCCGTTAGTGTTAATACTTTAACTCGTTACAAATAGAAAGTACGAACCCCAAACTTGTTACAAAAAACTCTTAGTACCAAAACTTGTTACTTTGAATAAACCACAGGGACCATTTATATAATTAACTCTTCTTTTTTACATTGTTTTGGGTTTGTATGTTTATGATTTAGTTTTAGACTTTTTGTTTTTTTTACATATGTCACTATAGCTTCTTTAAAATCAGAAACAAGACCGAATTAAAATTCAGTTTTATATTTGGTTTTAAACTACCTAAATTTGGTTCGGTTTGATTTTTGGTTATTTAATAAAAAATGTAACCGCTAAACACCTATAATAAGAATTGTACTTGTTTATTGTAATAATGCAAAAATGGCCATTTCTAGGATTAGCATCCTTCTTAAACACTCCGCAGGAAGTTTATCTTGACTTGAAGGCCTAGGGTGTTCAATTTGCAACCTGTTTGAACGAAGCTCGCCTTCTCAATAGGAAGCTTTAAAAAGGACCAAGTTACCTTTTGATGCCATTTAAAAAGGACATAACTAGTAAGGGGATTGTCTTAGTTAAATTGCACCAATGGTCTTTGTGATATGATCATATCACATGTCAGGTTTTTAAGTATTGAAAATTACCTTTTTAGTATCCATTGTAAATGTGATCAAGCAATATTTATCATTTGTGTAGTTTTCTCTAAAATTGAAAATTATAAAAATCAATTAAAAGTTAAAACTAGGTAAAATCAAATTTTAGAAATCAAGTTAACAAAACTTTTGTTGTTTTTGTGTTGCATCGTGCGAAGAGAAATCCATAGTTTACTAAACAAAGATACACATTGACTTTTTGCCCCCTCTATATCAACATATCCGTAACGAGCCAACCATATTTTGCCACATACACCTTGGCAGTTAAGACGGTAAATGTGTAGCCTCCAAATCAATCAATTAAAGTAGATCGAATAGGTTCACAAGGATACCCACTTTCACGTGTCACTTAACAACTACATGCTAGCATTTAGTCTTTAAAGAATGGTCACTTAAGCTTTGGTTCTCTAACTCACGTATGCAAGAATCATATATATGGTTCATAGTACGGCTAACATTAATCAAATCAGTCAAGTGTCTAAGGATGTGCGTAAGAAAAACATTCCAGGAGGTGTTTTCTACATCATCAAGCCGGGGAGCATTCAATCCTCTTGAACTCATTCACACTGATGTATGTGGACCCATGAGAACATCATTTATAGGAGGACGCCGTTACTTCTTAATCTTCATTGACGACTTTATTAGAAAGGTTTTGATATATCTTTCGTTATAGAAAAATCTCAAGTACTTGAATGTTTTAAAAGCTTCAAATTATTTGTTGAAAGCTAAATTAAATATATATCGAAAGTTGAGATCACACAACGGGAGAGAGTATAACTCATTACTCTGAAAACTTCTTAAAATTAAGAAAATAATATTAGAAATCAAACAACTTGATACACATGATTCTTAATAGAAAATTGTTAAGCTTGCTAGAAGTATTTAAAAGATAAACAAGTATCAACAAGTTTAGGGTGCAACATGTGTGATTAATATTTTAAATCGAGTCACAATACAGAGTAAAAGATAAAACACCCCAATAAGCATGGAATGGTAATATAACCTTGCGTCTCATATAGAGTAAAAGATACAACACCCCAGTTTCATGACCTTTAACTGAGGTACATGTGGTTGAAGTGCAAATATACGAAATATCTTGAATAATTGTGTTTGCTAGAAATCATAAAACAACTTATTGGTATATATACGAATAATGTATATATGTATAACGGTAATGGTTATATTCATTACGGCAACTTAACCAAAGATTTTTAGTATTACGGTGCGGCACATGTAAAACTATTAGTGGTGTATATATATGCTCAAACGTAAACTATGAACTCTTTGTTTTATGAACTCACTTGCATAAATTTGATGTGTGTTTTAGGTATAATCTCAAGAAAGATTATGGCCTCTAGTACCAAAGGAAAAGAGATAATATGGTGAGATTAATGGTTCGTATAGCAGTAAACATCATACTAAACCTTAAGTAGTTTTCAGTAAAAATAAGTATTTTGCATTCTTGATATCATTGTATAAGACTTTTGTCGTGTCCAAAATAGAAGATGTCTTTTGGGTAAATCCAACATGCGTACGTGCATGGCGCGTTAAAATTTTAAGTTGTGAAAATATAACTTTTAATTTATAGTATGTATTATTTATACACACGTACATGTGTCATTCTTTAGCATAGACATTTAGTTGGTATTCCATAATCAACTTTATATCCTAAATAATTTGCCATTTTGAGAGTCAATGCACCAAAAATCTTGCTACATTTCACCAACTGCTAAATTAATACAGAAAACCCATTACTAATTGAGACAATATTATATTTAACAAATGATACAAAGAAAAATGGAGGTTATATCATTACACCTTCACCTCCCCGAGATCTTTCTAACATGAGTAAATATCAATGCATATCTCTAAGGGCTGATTGCAGGCAATTCACTAGATATTTCGCTGTTATGACCTTTTCATCAATCATCTGCACATAATACAAGAAAGTTATATATTATTGTAATTATTATTAACTTATTTTTGTCTACCTTAATCTTGTCATTGGTCTTAATAATTTACAAATTATATGCTCGATTCATAGTCTTGTTGGTTCTCGAGTTAAGTCATAATATTACACATACAGAAGTATACTCTATGTAATTCATCCACCTCCCCGCTGGTTTTCTTTTAATAAGCCGTCGGCCGTCCAAAAAAAAAGTTTAAGTCATAGTTTTTACGAGTATGATGAATTAATATTTTTACAAGTCTTAATTTGTTTATATTTGAGACTGTGTTCTTCGCATTTTGTATCAGTCAAAAGATTTCTTGACTCTATAATGTGTAGCTATAGCCACACCATCTGAAATCTAATCCCACACCACATGTCCACATTCAAAGGTCGTTTGAAAACACTCAAAACTTGCAGGCTATACGACTGTTTGACTTTTAAGTTATGTTAAATCTGATGACCCCCTTGTAATCAAATGATCTTTTGAGTTTGGGAGTGGTGTATATTTAAGTTTGGGGATGATATAGCTATAGCAGACCCCTCTATAAAGGCTTTTATTTCAAAAATATTGAATTCTCTACTTGAGTCTTATTTTTTTTAAAGAAAACTTTCAACCATAAGCTAAGAAATTTAATTAGCAAAACTATATAAAACATGTTCATCTAAATCTATCATGTCTACTATAGAGATTTTCTTGTAAAGAACTACTGACTCACATACCTGAGCAGTGATGGCAACTAGATGAGAGGTGCTGAACGGAAGAACGCTACAACAAATGACGGTAATACGAAGTCTCGCCATCTCAGTTAGAGTTTTCAAAACCAATGAAGAACTTTTCATGGAGTAGATTCTCACTAGTATTTTGCCACCTGAAATTCTTGCTTTGATCTCAGGACTACCAGTGCTGCTACCAGGTAAAAAAGTTGCGTCATCAGAAGATGATGCAACATCTTCATGACGACCACAAAACTTTGATCTTCCTAGGGAAACAGCTGATTCTTGAATTATATCTTTTCCCTTGACACAAGTATCTTCTAGTTCCTTCACCCTTGTTTGAAGTTGTATAATGTAATTACATGCATCTTCTAACACAGTTGCCTTATCCATCTACAAAAATAAATGATTCATAAAATGTTCAAACTAAGATTTGTCACTCTGAAGTAGAAAAATACAGATAGTTAACCAAATACACCCTGCCAAATTAGTGATCATCTAAGCGGTTTGATTTTTAACTGCATATAGGTGTAATATATTAGCATAATAAATTATATTGGGCTTGTTTTGTGTTAAAGTTTTTATAATTTAACCAACCCTAGATTGTTTTCCTATTTGTAGTCTTGGTTTTCTTTTCTTTCTAATTTAGTTTTCTCTTGAGTTACAAAGGCACCTGGTTTAATACAAACTCTAAACGACCCTTTCCCTTAGCATAAAGGTTGTTTAATTGGACAAACATGACGTCAACCCTAGTCTTTTTAAGTGGCCATTTAGCATAATTATGCTCAAATGGCTGGCTGACGTCTCTCACAGATGACATCAACCTTTATCTACGAACAAACACTTGTAAATGTTAGCAAACGGGTGTTTACAGGTGGCGTGATATTAAATTTTAGGTGGTGTGGTCGGGTATAGCTAGGCGCGTACATAATAAAACCTTAGTTGTTTTCTTTTATAAGTTTGTGCATGCGTTGTTATTGTAAATCCTAGCTAGGTTTTTTCTAACGATAGTTTCGATATTTTGGACTCTTGATATCAGTTCTCTAGTCAATCTACAAAGTTTTTACTTGTTAAAACTATAGAGTGCAATATATAGTATGGTTGTACCTTTTTAAGTCCCGGAAGAAGAGCAGACAGAGAAATAAAACGTTCAGCCAACTTTTCCCTTCTCTTCCTTTCAGCTATAACATGCTCTTGAGCTTGCCTAAAATTTCTTCTCGTACTCCGAAACCTTGTGGTAGCATCAATTGATCCAAGAAATTCATTAAGGATTGTCTCTTCTTTAGGAATCATCGCATCTAGGTGCTTATGATCTGATCTTCCATAAAGTTGAATTTGGTCATGTGTCGATGTAGTGTTTCCAAAAGATATAGTAAAAGTATTATTGGATGATGAACCATGGCTCGGCGCAAAAGGGCTAATCTTTGTTGCCTTATGATCTTGTTGCTTGTTTATGTCACCGTTAGTTGTTGCTAATTGAATAGGCTGGTTTACTCTGACCATATTTGGGTAACCTTTAAAGCTTTCAGAAGAAAATGAATCCATTGAGTTGCTATAATTAGGATGTGTTGGTTGAAGTTTCATGATGTGACAAGGCTCTTCCATTTCCTATCATATTAAATTGATATTAGTATATAATGTATATGTTAATGAAAAAACATATAAATAGTTCATATGTTATAATAGTTATGAGCAGTTTTATCAACTCCATCAGTTAGTTGGATGAACTTGTTAATAATGATAATTTAGTTGGTTTATGATGCATGCACAAATCTAGTTGTAATGGTCATCAAGCAATCATATCTACTTTATGCTGTTGTACCAACTAATCTTGGCTCTCATGCGTTCGATTGTAAATACAAATTATGGAAATTGATCTTCCGGAAATTACGACTACTATGTGAAGTTTTATTTTTCCAGCGGAATTTCATACAATTTCAATAATCTTTCTTAAGTTTTCTACTAAGGTAATTCAAAGATATTCTGTTCATCTTAGGTCGATTAACTTTCATTAGATTCCAATCTTTTAATTATTTCTTTTTATAATTAAGTGATCCTAATTACCATTTACTTATTATTTTTTAAATTAACTTGAAGTAACATATAATAATGGAGAAAAAATTCACTAAAATTTCATGATTTTCAATTTAAGTCTTTAAAACAAAACTAATCAGTAAATGATAATTAACTACAACGCATGATTTTCCTCTTTTTTAATGGAAGAAATTCTATATTATTTTCATCATTAATATATTAAAATAGCTAGATAAAACAATCTTATGCAGAACTCATATTTTACACAAATGCTCTACCATTTACTTGCAAAAAAACTAATCAAATTAAAGACAAATGTATGTTGCTGACAAGGATATATATAAATTAAATGCAAAGTAATTTTGCTTTATGTAAGATGTAGGCATAGTAGTTTTTGTCAATAGCATAAAATCAGTTCTTATTGAGGATAACTCAACAGCTTTTACTTTTCCTTTCCTACTTTTTTGGGTAATTAATTGTTTATTTCCTCCTTTTTAAATGCCCAACATGATCTTTGTTTTGATCAAATGTTGTTTAGCAACTAAGATCTTTTTAGTTAGAGTTCTTATTTTTGTTTTGAGGATCTTTTGTGTATTTCAATGCAATATGCATATAGATTTATCTTTTTATATTATAGATTGATGGCCATTTCTTTTTTACGTCATGTACTTCCAAAACAGTGGAACACCAGGAAGCATGGGACTCATCAGACTTGATGTTAGCAAAGATGGTACATAATAATGAAATACTAAATTTATGAAATTAATGGTGGATATTCTTTTTGCATGGGTATTCTCAGATTACAGTCATGTACTCGTGTGTATCCTAACTATTATTTTCATATCAATTAATAATGATATTGCATCTCTCTATTGCACACAAGTTTGTTCACTATAGGTTTCTATTTCAGTTGATCAAAAAAAATCTTATATGAGTCAAGAATCATCACAGCAACGTCTCGCTGGCCAGCTTGATGACACTAAAATTAGCAAGCAGTGATTAATGGATGATCCTCACCTTTTGGAATGATAGAATATCCACCTCTTTGCACTTGTAGTTAACTTATTTAACCCAGAAGTACTATGCTTTACTCATTAGCATAAAAAAAGGTACTGGGATTTGGTATATGATGCATATACATAATCATGTAGGGAAATCATACTAAACTACAAGTGCTTTGTGAAGGATAATATTATTACTAGTGATTTCAAAATCGAGAAGTAGCAATTCTTACCAGCTCTGGCAGCCATGCCATAGATGGGTTATCCATTATATAGCTGAGTTTGGCTTATCTTGCTCAACTTATATTATGTGTATATGGCAATGCTTAAGGGCCTGCAACATAGTAAAATTAACTTTAAGAAAGGCATAGAGTAGAAATTTAACACATAGAGTTGAAATAGCATTTTATCATAGAATGATTACTCAAGAAGTGAGATTAGTCTAGAGTTATGCAATGCATATGAAAATGTTATGCATTTACTAAGGCATTGCCAGAAAGAAGAGTTTTTGTTCTGTAGACAAACTACGAGTTAAATAGCTCGGATTAATAGGGAGAAATGAAGGTGTTGAAAATAATTCAAACACAGATTTGTTGAATGTAGGAGTTAGTCATTAGGGTATTACTCATAAGGATAGGGGATTACCAAATAAATCTGATATAGTTTATTGTTGAGTCATATATATAATTGATTATAACCATATATACTAAGTGTATCCTATCTATATCTAGCAAAGCTATTGACGTGGTCCATTGAGGGTGGGATCGACGTAGACAAATATTACTACTATAGCACGAGACAAAGAAGTCGCTTCTTGCAATACCCAAGGCTCCAATGCTCACAATAGGATAATCATCCAATAAGGAGAAAGCACCATGCTCAACAGGGAAATCAACACACAACAGACACAAGAAGCACAAACTGGTGGTACTCGATCATGCAACATATACTAGGAGTCGTATAATTGATCAGTTAGTATAAATTTTCTTCTTAAATTACAGTGTCGGTTTTGTATTTGTGCCTGTATAAAAAGACATATAGGCTTTTACGAAATAAACATATTGTGAGTTGATCCACATTGATGTGAGCATTCTAATAGCAACATATGAGAGGGGGCTCAAGAATGTCATACTTGAAGCAAGCTAGGGTTGGGTTCCAAAAAGTCACTACTATGGTAGACTCATCAAATGTCCAATCAGTATGTATGATGTATGACAAGCTTAATAATTCTGGGTTGGACTAAACAAATTACAATGCGTAGAATAAAGTAAGTTACCTTCCATCAAATTTTATAGTAACTTAAACTTCTCCAAAGCATTGAGCAACTAGACATATTAAAGAATCCCAAACCAATACATTTTCGTTTGAAAAGAACAAATATAAATGGCGCCTTTGCTTTCTATTGAATTGGATGCGCGAATTTTATTTCGATTTCCAGCATAAAATCATAGAGTTAAAATGCATCAAAAAAGGTTTATGACTTGATCATTTTTCCAAAATCAACAGTTCACTTCAATTCCAAATGCAATGGTAAATGAAGTTCAAATAATGTAAAAGAAAAAAATTAACAGATCATGCAGATAAAAAACACATATTTACTCAAACCAATTTAAAACCTTATATTTGGTTTATGTAAAGCTCAGGCATGGATCATCTGAGTTTATTAGGATATTGAACTAATAATACTATTCCAAAAGCAAACATATGCAGACAGTTTTGAATCCAATATGTATATATTTTGTTATGAAATTAAACTTTCATTTTCACTTTTCTTTGTTTAAACAAAAAGGAATAAGCTAGAAGGTCAAGCCTAGTACCTTTATGATACCAGCCTAATCACAGCAAATATTTCATAAATAATGTTCAAAACAAGGCAAGTTTCATCAAACATCTTTCCTTTTCCATAAATGTTCCTACTTTTAGATCTAATAAATCAAAATCAATTAATCTGAGGGCAAAATGAAGAGTCAACATACAATTTTTACAAATCTGATAACATAGCTTTTGTTGCCCTATCACAACGCTTCCCAAGTAATCATGAAATTCAGCGAAGGTAAAACCAAATTTATAAAATATATTTAAAACAAGTAAAGGATGCTATACTTTTTGCCAAACAAAAGTTTTGAAAAGATAAAACCAGTTGGAAGTTACAAAACTAATTGTTCAATTTGATTTGAACGAGTTGAGGGTGAATTCAATCGGGTCTAATTACAGTATGATTAATATTCTTATAAAGAAATTAGGGTTTCTGTTTAAGGAAGAAATTTAAGTACTAAAAAGGAGATTAGATTACGTACCTGCTAATTAACTTTCTAGATCTCTTCCTAATCTGCCCACAGATTGCTTCTGACGTATAATTAAGGCTATTGTGATTCTAGGGTTCATGCATTTATATAAGTAACACAAAAGTCTTCAAGCAGCCAGAAGAACCGCGAGGCCCATCAGGTTTTGTATCTATCTTATTCATATTTTATTTGAAACTAATGTGATGTTTATCTATTTGAGAAATATTTTGTGCCTGATTCAGAAGATTCTCATGTGTGTTTACACCTTTTTCCCTGTACGTATATTCTCTTTTTAGTTTACCATTTATCACATAAAAAGTAGAAGAATATAACTTTTATATCTTTAGTTATACCTGATAGATAATCTGTCTATGAATTACATTTACTAATGACAAGTTAACAACCATGTGACTCAATTTGATAAATTAAGTGCGCTCCAATTTCTTTTGATAAAGATTAGCATAACAATTACCACCCTAATTTTGATTTGGATCCAGTATTACTTTGACTCTCAATAGCTCTCTCTATCTTTATGAACTTGACTCTTCGAACTGCTTTGGCGAGAACATCTTCTTGTAACTCATCAATCACGTGTTCCATTTTTATTTGTGTCCATTCAACATATTTTTACAAAATGAGACTACATGTCGACATGTTTACTTGTTTTGTGAGATACTAAGTTTTACATGAGTGTAACGTATAGTTGATAAGTTATTTAACTCTGAACGTCACAGCTTTTCGATCCTTCTAGTTGGTCATTTCTTCAAGTAGATCTTTTACCTTCGTGCTTGACGCACGACTATTATGAGTATTATAAATTTAGCTGCAAAGATTATATGCGATTGTTTCTTGCTTTCGAGAGTTCCATGTGATCTATGCATTTTATTTATGCATCGATAAAGGGGGATGAGGATCTTGTTAGATTTAGGGTTTTAAAAATTTTAATTTTAATTTTGTTTATTTAATTTAGTAATTGCATCAATATTCCTTACTGTTAAACCTCTTAGTAATTTACATATATAGCTCTTTAGATGCGAATCAATTAAAATGTATCTTAACTTAAGATACAAATCTAAGACTTAGTGATAAAGATAAAAACTATGATAAAATGCAAACAACACGACATAAAATGTTAGAATATTCCTTTTTGTAATAAATATTAAGCATACCAAAATATTACGACCAAAAACACAATTTACTCTTAGATTTTACTTTTACACATAAAACTTTAGGTATTACAATTTTGCAACCTATTGTATTTTTTTTCCTTCAAAAACTCATTACTTAATAGAACTTTACATAAAGTTTCTTGATTCTATATAATAAATATAAAAGAAATAAGTTATGTTATGTTAGAATTTATTAATGTCATAAAACCAAATACAATATACCAAAATGCAATCTCAATTCCTAATACCAAATGCAATGCATGAAATACAATTCCAATACATAAAACCAAGATATAAAACCAAGATAGAGTTTGATATACAATGTAATATGAAATGGAATTGATCATCTACTGTAATGATAAAAAAATTTGTTAGTACCATAGGAAGAAAAAAAACAATTTATTTAAGGAATGAATGATTTTTTGAACTATTTCCCTTTGAATGATTTTCATTTGTTGACGAGGGGTGTTTTCCTTTTTATTTCTTTGAAGAATTGAGTGATTTTTTTGAGTTATGACCCGAACTATGACCTGAACCATGTATACACCCATAACCCGACCCACCACCACCAACTAACTACCACCACCAATAGTACCAACCAATCACTAATACCCTCACCATCCACCACCGTTACCCTGGCCGCCTCCACCATCACTATATATCATTTATTTATCTTTTCTCGTCTACAAACCTTAACAAAGATTATTAGTTCAATTCTATAGGTTAACAAAATAATACAATGAATGATAATAATGTATTTATCTCCTTGATCCATTTAATTCGCTTGTTCAATTCTTTCTTTTATTATTTCTATTACCCTATGTTAAACCGACACAAAATGAAATCTTAAGTCATTAAACCAAATTTAATTACAAAATGCAAATTTGTATTTATAAAACCAAATGCAACCTCAATACTTTGTATGATAAAAGAACATACAAAATCCTCAAAACACAAGTACAAAATCCATTCAACATATAGAAAATACAAATATACAAAATGTAACATCCACCATTCCTCGAGTTAAAACCCAAAATCCGAACTCAATTTGAGTTCTATTATTAGATTATTTTAATAGTTTTAATGGATTAAATGCAACTTGTATTGTGAATTATTTATATAAAAAGATTGTTTAAAACAACTTGTAATAATTTATGGGTTTATAAATAATTCTTTTCATAAAATTTTAAAATGAATAAAGTTTTATTAGTAAAAAATTTGAATATTAAATTATTGAAAATAAATAATCAAATTATAAAGTTAAAAGTTTATAAATGTTATAAAGATTAACAAATAAATTTATTTGATTTATTATTCAAATGAGTTTTATAAAGTCCAGGGTTGAATTTGTAATATTTAATACTTACAATAAAAACTTTATTACATAAAATAATAAAGACCTAAAACTACAGGGACTAAGCTTGTAACTTGAAAATTTTTGAAACAAAACCCAACCCCCCACCCTGTTTTCCCGGCCACACCTCCGGCTACCGGTCCGGTGGTGTTTCGGCGAGCCTGAAACCCCCCAAACCATTAGGTTCACCAAATTAAACCATCCTAAACCCCTCGTGAAACCGTTCCGAACTTAACCCTCGGTTTAATTACGATTCACTCAATCTTTAACTCATGAAAACAAAACCGAAGAAACACATTCAAAAACCATAACCGATTTCGACTCAATTCGGGTCGAATGATCATAATTATCAAGCCATAACATTTCTATGATTACTGCGACCATAACACCTCAATCAATTGAACATATAACTGTTTAATTTTCATAAGTTCGAATTGAAACATCTAAATTAAACTATGAAGCCGTTTGAGCTGAAACCGAACACATTACACCTGTTTAAATGAGGGAAAACTTCAAAATCGGTTCATTAAAGCTTTCTGTATTATCAATCGTATAAAACAAAACACACAAGTAACCACTCGAGCAACACCATTTGATAAACCTGCAAGTCATTCGAGGCCTATGATCAAAGCAACTATAATCATAATTGATTAAGGAGTTTCAAATATCACAATCCTTAGAAGCTTCACCCTAGATTAATTGGATTATTATCATCATTTTCATCTTGATTTGGATTCAACTGAGTCGCGACTGCCCCTATCTTCTTCATCATCAATATATATCAAAATCGGGTAATTAAACACATCTCTATACTTGATTTTATCTAGGGATAAAAAGCCCTAATGTTAATTTGATTAACATGCATAAATTGTTGTTCAATTGGGTTGAAATCAAATCTAGGATTCATGTGAATTAGGGGTTTTCTTTGATTAGTGGTTTTAAAAAATATTCGTTGGATTTATAACTGATTCAGGGCTTTGGCCCAATGGTAAGAAACATTGCACATATTTGGGTGACCCGGGCACCAACATATATTTTTAAAACATTTATTTTACTTTATTTTATTTATCAACTTTAAGAAACTTTATTAATATATCATAATAATAGCATTAAATTTTTTTTGTTAATTATAATTATTTTAGTAAATATTTATTTATCTTTCAAAACTTTTAAAAGTTAAAATCTCATTTTCTTAAGGGTTTAAATGTTATAACAAAACTTATTATAAGTTTTATACTTTATAAAAATCAACTTAAGACAAACCTAAGTTGTTTCAAATCAATTTAAAACAACATTATTAAATCATCTAAATAATTAATTATTTAAATTCTAAATAATTAATTATTTAAATAATTAGTTATCTAATTATTTATTAAATTAAATTTAAAGGCTTTAAAAACTTATGATTTTAAATTTACTTACATTAAAGAATAACAAGGGTTATAAAAATATTATCAATTATTTTATGTAATTTAAATTGAATAAATCTATTATGGTTCAAATCTAGGTTATATCAAAACCTTATAAAATTACATGTTAAATAACTACATATTCAAATGGTTATTTAAATAATTATTTGAATATTAACTATTCATATATTCATTTAACCATATTATATCATAAATAGTTAATAACTTTATTCCTTAAACTTTTATTTAAATTCTTGAAACTTATAAAACGATATAATATTCTATTATTTATTTTATTTTATTTTAGGGTTTTGATATTATAAGACCTTTATAAAAAGTTATTTAAATGTTTAGAACTTTATAAAATGATTTGAAGTAATAAGTGTTCAATTAATTATTTTTATCAAATTTTAAATAATCAATAAATTAATTGTTTCTTTCACGCATTATACTTAATCTTTATTAAATATCAATAAATTAAATTATTGAATCATTTATTATCATTCTCAATCTTAATTTATTTATTCCATGAATCAAACCGATTGCCTTATTTTTATTTTATTTGGCTTAATTATTAAAACCTCCAAATTTCAAATGAAACCCTAGTTCATATTTACTCTTGAATCGTATCTTTATTCTAATCTTAAGACACCAAATCTTAGGTTGAATCGTGAAGGAATCGTTGGAACCATCTTATTTTCTTATTATTTTCTTAAGTGCACCATTCACCATGTGAGTTCTTTATGCCCTTTTTACTTTATTTAACACCTTTTGGGGTGAAACATGTTAACCTTATAAACTTACACTTGTAAACATCTTGATACTTGTAAATGCACATGCAATTCATATTTACCTTTTTGTCATTGTTATTGGTATTATTATGAGTGTTATATAAGATACATTATATGTTGACAATCATTAACTATTGCTAGCCTGGCGACGTCATAGGTCTATGGGCCTGACAAGCCTATTTGGTGCTAAAGCCGATGTATTGCCGGCTCCTGATGACGTATGACTTGTTCATCATGGGAACCAAGTACATTTAGCCAATCGTATAAACTTGTAAACTTGTAATCTGTCGAGGTTTGATTGTAGCTATATGTATTCTATAAACTTGCATAATTCATAACCACTCATATGAATTGGTACTTGTAACCTTATATATATATATACATATATATATATATATATATATATATATATATATATATATGTGTGTGTGTGTGTGTGTGTGTGTGTGTGTGTTTAATCCATGGAAACTCACCAACTTTTAAAGTTGATCATTTGTTTTTAATATGTTTCACGTTTGATACTTGAGGATCCTTTCGTGCTCATATAGGACTTGGACTTAAATTAATTGAAAATCTTATGTTGTTGTTTATATCTTGTTTGTATTATAATGGTTTAACTGTCTTGTAAAGTTCAATAAAAATAATATTTAATAATATTCTAACTTATTTAGTTCCATGTGCTAAGAACAATTGTATCACATCCGTCCGTTTTAATGATTCCGCCGTCGGTTGGGGTGTGACACAAAATCCAAACACAAAATAAACCTACTTTCATGCCAACAACACAACAATTATTAGATTCACCAATTATGAATTCTAATTTTAATAAAACGAAAACTAAATTTGTGATTGTAACATCCGTCATTTTTCCAAGTTAAAATCCAGTTCTTAAATTCTATTACAAAACTAATAATAATTGTAATGAACTAAATGCACTAAATTTACATCTTGTATTGTGAATTTTACATTTGTTAATAATCTAAATAACTTATAAGAATTTACGATTTATAAACAATTCTTTTTCATAAAGTTATAAAATGAATAATCATTTCACAATAAATACTTAAAAGAAAAAGTTTATTTATAAAATGAATTCTAATAAACTTATACAGTTTTATCAGTAGTTATGAACTTCTATTGTTGAAAATAAATAATTAAATTATAAAATTTACAAGTTTTAATTAAAGCTAAAAAAAAGATAATAAAGAGTTAATCTAATAAATTATTTAAATTTTAGTTTTTAAGTCAAGAGTTTAAATTGTAATCTATAAAACTTACTATAGAAGCTTTTAGCATAAAATGATAAACATGGATACTTCAGGGACCTAGGTTGCCAACTTAAGAATCTTGAAACCAAAACCCAACCCCCTTCCCGATTTCACGGCCACATCTTCGGCCGCGAGTCCGGCGAGCTCTGGCGAGGCCAAAAACCTCGATTCTTCGAGTTTCAAACACACAAAATGATTACCAACCGTTCACGTGAGGGTTTCAAACTATTGAATGCTTCTTAATTAAGTTTAACATCGGTTACAGGAGCGTTCGAGCTCGTGTAACCGTCGATCACCGAGTTGCAACGTTCGGGCATTAAACACTAATAATAATCAAATTAAATCAACCCAAATGAACGTCTATCTACCTTTATTCGATTGTTACTTCTAATTTCTCCTGAAACACACACAAACATTGAAATCGATTACCACCTTCACCGTGAACCTGCAACCCACACGAAGACCTCATCCCGTGTAACATCTCGTATTTTCTTGTTAACTATTAGTTAATGTCGTTAATTCTTGTAAGGATCATTGTTGCCTAAAATGAAACTCATGGGTTACCTATGCTTATTACTTTAATTGGTCTTTTAATCCTTTAATTTGTACGATTATAATGATAACTATTATATAATAATAATAATAATAATAATAAACATAATAATACTAATAATAATACTAATAATAATGTTAATTTATAAAGCTACTAATCTTTGAAAGGTTTGCCATTATTAAAACTTTGAATGCAAGTTTCGGGTATAAAATAATAAAAACAAAACTACAGGGACTTGATGTGTAAATTATTAAAACCCAAACCCCCTCCCTTTCCTAAACCACGCAAATCCGGCCAACCTCCAGTGAGCTCCGGCCAACTCAAAACCACGAAATCCGATTGTTTTTAAACGTCCAAACCGCCTTAAATCGGTTCCTTTACCCACTTCGAACTTGAATGCATCAATTAATCGTCTTTAATCGTCGGTTATGAGTTTAATCGAAGGAGAAACCGTAATCTTTAACTCATTGAACCGTTGGACCATTAAACTTTGATAATGATTCGATTAAACGGATCCAAACGATCAATTAACCATCCCCAATCGTATACTAGTTCCAATTGCATCAATAATACACTGAAATTACACGAACAATTCCCTCTTGTAACATTTCATATTTTTCCGTTAATAGAATGTTAACTTCGTTTATTCTTATAGGGTTCATTGTTGTCATTATTAAAACTTATGAATTATGCATGCTTATTTCTTTATTGTCTTTAATTTTTATTATACAAAAGTGATAATAAAGCTAAAAATTATAATAATAATAATAATAATAATAATAACAATAATAATAATGCTTATAAATATAACTAAAAGAATAGTAATTATACTAATAATAATAATAATTTATAAAAATACTAATCTTTGAAATGTTTAAAACTTTAAGTAGTTAAAGTTTAGGGGGTCTTAATG
Organism: Flaveria trinervia; assembly: GCA_025506515.1. NCBI lineage: Eukaryota > Viridiplantae > Streptophyta > Magnoliopsida > Asterales > Asteraceae > Flaveria > Flaveria trinervia. Next base: position 10,512,454 of record CM046450.1, read on the forward strand.
TCAATTTATAAACTTTAAATTTAAGTTTTAGCATAAAATAATAGAACTTCAAAGTTGAAGGACCAAATGTGTAAAAACCCAAACCACCCGCCCCTTACCCCGTTTTCCCGGCGGCTTTTCCGGCGGCCGGCTCCGGCCAACCTTTAAAACGCCAAAATGCGACAATTTTGTTCTCAAAACCGGTTCAAATCGTTTCGTATGCATGATTCGAACTTAAATACATGGTTTAATTGTGTTTAAATCATCAATGGTTACTTGAATCATCGTTTAACCGATACCATTAATCGAATGAGTCGTTCAACCATTAAAGCGTAATAATAACTCAATTAAATGGTACCTAATCGATGGTTTAATCAAACCTAAGCTGCTATCAAACAAAATTCTATCTGAAACTAACACAAACATCAAAATCAATTACCACCTTCATCACGAGACTGCAACATAGTCGAAACCCACCATCTGTGTGATTTAAACCGAAATTGACATAGGGCTTTGCGTCAAGAACATCTCTCAAAGCTGTCCACGAGTATAATTTGGTTTCCATCATCATTTGCATATCCATCGAATTCGATTCTTGGCCGCGACCTGCTTTACATCAAAGGGCATCGATTCGATCTCAATCAAGTGAGTATATCACATCAACATCCTCGGTTTTTCGTAATGAATCAAAGCCCTATGATTAATTTGGTTGAATAACTCGAATCAAGATTCAATTTGGATCAAGAACAAACTAGGGTTCTTAAGGATTTAGGGGAAGTTCTGAAGTTATGCTTTTAACAATTAAAAACCAATCCTTATCGCGGCTGAGGCCATTGGTTCACCGTAACACTTGAGACTTCTAAACAAGAGGTCCCCGTTCGAACCCGGGGAACCTCATGTTTTCTTTTTGAGGCTTTTTGGCCTTCAACAATAATTTTTAATATTATTAAAAATGATAAAAAGTCATTTATAAAAGCTGATAATTTTAAAATATTTCTAATTATTTTCTGTAAATTAGTTTTCTTAAAAAGAAAAATAATTCTATACTTTTAACAAATATTCAAATAATAAATAATTTATTCATATAAAAATGAGCTAATAATTGTGCCACAAAAATGATTATTTTACACGTTGTTTTTTTTATTATTGTTAAATTGTGTATTTAGATCTTATTAATCTTTATATATAAAATTATTATAAAGGTTATATTTATATAACATAACAATTTTTCTTTGATTTTTAAATAAATATAATTGGACCCATGTTGTTAAAACATAATTATTTGGCAATCCCTAAGTCCCACTTAGGACCCTAGTACTCGATAATTCATTAAAATTTATTATTAAACTTAACTCTTGTAAAAAAATATATATTTAGGTGTCTTGTGACGATTCACGTTGGAACGACGTCCATTAATATTCTTATTAATCGTCATCCTTAAACTTATTTTGCCACGTGAGTTTTTCTTGCCCCCTTTTTATCTTTTCACACTAATTTGGGGTGAAACATGATTACTTATACATAACACACTTGTAAACGTTTAGACTTGTAAAGCACTTGCATTCATCTTTTTGTCATGGTTATTTGTGTATTGTAAGTGTTTATATGAGATACATATTTTTGTTTACAATCATTAACTATTGCTAGCCTGGTGACGTCTTAGATCTTTGGGCCTAACAAGCCTATTTGGTGCTAAAGTCGAGGTATTGCCGGCTCCTGATGACGTATGCTTGTTCATCATGGGAACCAAATACATTTAGCCAATCTTATATACTTGTAATCAAGTCGAGGTTTGGTTGTAACGATATGTGTTCTATAACCTTACTAACTTATGACCTATGACATGAATTGCTACTTGTAACTTTATCATATTATGTATGAAAACCTTGGAAACTCACTAACTATTTTTAGTTGACCTTTTATTTTTATCATTTTTTAGAAAATTCCCAAGTTTAAAGTGGACTTTTGAAGCTTGCAATAAAACTAGGACTTGGACCTAGTTTAATAAATAAAATGTTTATGTAATGTTTTGTTTTGTTTGGAACTTATTTCATGTTTGATACTTATGTTTGTTATGCCTTTTGAAACTTATAATTTTAATATTTACATTTAAATATAGCGTTATGTGGTTGTGAACAATCTTAACCCTCACATCTCGACGTTTCCGCCGTCAAGGTTGGGGTGTGACAGATTGGTATCAGAGCCCATAACTATAGGGATTTAGGTTATTAGAAATGGTGACCTAGACTATAGTTTATGCATGAACCTCATAGAATAATATTTATATTCTTGGAAATATATATATTGTTTGCATGCTACATAATGCTATGCCATACTTATGTGCAACTTGAATCTTAAACTCATTATCCCAAATCTTTTACAATGATGCACTTATTATAAATTGAATTCTTAATCATAACAAACCCGATTCTCGTATCAAATTTAAGCTAATAAAAATTTGAAACCTCAAGGACATAATTAAACAACAATCGATCATCCTTAAACCCCGTAAAAGTTGTTTCATTGAGAAGCTTTTATGAATTCCATATTCCATCCAAAAACATCCTGAACTTATCTCCGAGTCTCGTGTCACACCAATACTTAGTGCTTCCCTCGAGACAAAACCTTCCCAATTATCTTGAACCATTTAAACTACAAACGTTTATCAACTAAAAATTCTAAATTAATAATCTTATATCCTTTGTCAAGGACACATAAAATCAGGAACTATGGCACTTAACAAACTTAAGTATATCAACACATCATAATTAAACTCATTGAATTTAAACGTTCCTAGTGTCACTTGCAAACATGACATAAAATCCAAGTCTCCCTAAATCCTTGAAATTAGTCCCCTCGTGATTAAATTTCGGGACGAAATTTCTTAAAAGTAGAGAAGACTGTGACATCCGTCATTTTTCCAAGTTAAAATCCAATTCTTAAGTTCTATTACAAAACTATAATAATAATTGTAATGAACTAAATGCATTAAATTTGCATCTTATATTGTGAATTTTACATTTGTTAATAATCTAAATAACTTATAAGAATTTACGATTTATAAACAATTCTTTTCATAAAGTTATAAAATGAATAATCTTTTCACAATAAATACTTAAAATGAAAAGTTTATTTATAAAATGACTTTTAATAAACTTATACAGTTTTATCGGGAGTTATGAACTTCTATTGTTGAAAATAAATAATTAAATTATAAAATTTACAAGTTTTAATAAAAGCTAAAAAAAGATTAATAAAGAGTTAATCTAATCAATTATTTAAATTTTAGTTTTTAAGTCAAGAGTTTAAATTGTAATCTATAAAACTTACTATAGAAGCTTTTAGCATAAAATGATAAAAATGGATACTTCAAGGACCTAGGTTGCCAACTTAAGAATCTTGAAACCAAAACCCAACCCCCTTCCCGATTTCATAGCCACATCTCCAGCCGCGAGTCCAGCGAGCTCCGGCGAGGCCAAAAGCCTCGATTCTTCGAGTTTCAAACACAAAAACGATTCCCAACCATTCACGTGAGGTTTCAAACTATTGGATGCTTCTCAATTAAGTTTAACATCGGTTACAGGAGCGTTCGAGCTCGTGTAACCGCCGATCACCGAGTTACAACGTTCGGGCATTAAACACTAATAATAATCAAATTAAATCAACCCAAACGAACGTCTATCTACCTTTATTCGATTGTTACTTCAATTTCTCCTTAAACACACACAAACATTGAAATCGATTACCACCTTCACCGTGAACCTGCAACCCACACCAAGACCTCATCCCGAGCTTTCTACCCCACAATAGACAGAGGGATTTTCATTCTTAGAGCCCTTAGAAGCTTTCTGTAGAACGAATTCGGATTTCATCAACAATTGCAACCTGAACGACCCTGCGACATAGCCGCGACCCGTTTCTATTTGTTTGTAACACCCGGTTATTTTTAAAAGACAAGATATGAGAAATAAAAAGAAAGAAAGGCAAATAAGTCCAAGTAAAGGGACTAAAAGTGTCCTAAAGGACAAAATTTTGAAAAGTTGGTGTAAAGGTGGGCATGGCCGGCCACCCTCACCTCACATCATCATCTTTCTTCGGTTCTAGAGAGAGAGAGCAGAGGAGTTTTCGGCTGAAGAAAAGAAAAAGAAGTGAACGAATTCAAGGTAAAAATTCATGGTTTTTATGTGTTTATGAGGGTTTTATCCCGGTTGCATGCTTATGTGCTTATGTGTTTGTGTATGTGCTCGGGTGTGTGTGTTGGGTGTTGTTTTTAGGTGTTTGAACTCATTGCAAGCGGGTTAGAAAGGAGGAGATACCCAAGTTGCATCAGGTGAGTTCTAGACCCGGTTTTTACTTGTTTTAAACAATCTTTAGGGCTGAAAATGTATTAAAATGATTTTACAAGTTCATGTATGTTTACCCTGTGCATTGTGCATGTTGTATGTTGATTCTTGAATGCTTTTAGGTTATTCATGTTTAGAATAGCCATATTAAGCTTAGAATAGATGAGTTTGAGGATTGGGGTTGAAAACATCCTAGAATCATGTTTTACAGAAAGCTCATGCGTCTGGGTGAGGCTCATACGCCTGAGAATGCCTGAGAAGGATTTAAGTGTAATCCATGCGCCTAAACAGTAGCCCATGCGCCTAAGATTTCCTTAGAAATGTTTAAGTATAGCCCATGCGCCTGAACAGTGGCCCATGCGCCTAGAAATATTAGTCGGATGACTAAGTGTAGGGCCATGCGCCCCAATAGTGCCCATGCGCCCAAGTGGCTCTGCGCCTAAGTGTTCATACGCCTGAATAGTACCCATGCGCCTAGAATTGGGCTGGAATTGACTAAGTGTCCAGACGTCCAGGATTTCCCCATGCGCCTAAGCACTCATGCGCCTGCATAGTGCCCATGCGCCTGAAAGTTGCTCATGCACCTAAGTTTCCCCATGCGCCTGCATAGTGCCCATGCGCCCGCATAGTGTCCATGCGCCTAAGGACTTGGAATATTTTTCTGATTTTTGGGGAAAAAGTGTAAAGTAAGTTTTGACTTAGGAGATTCCCGGGGAGCTATGTACATTGACTTTTGGGGTCATAGATGGTATGATGAGCATGTTATGTTATATGATTGATGATGGTGATGATGTTGCATGGTTAAACATGATGTATGTTATGAATGTATGATGCCCTGAATGATGATGTATGACTGATATGTTTATGTTCCTTATGATGATGTATGTTTATCTTTCCCATGACTTTACGTGTGATGTTAATGATAAATGAAGTATTATGTAACGTAAAGTGAAAGATAAAGGAAAGAGGAACATGAAGTAAGAATGCATGCATTAATGAGTAATGAAAGTAGAGATAGTCTTGTAAGCATGACATGTACATCAGGGTCTTTCTTTGTGATTGACCATTTGCATAGAACTATTGCTTCATACCTTAGGTACTGTGACCACGAGGTGCGATGCACCGTTATAGAAGGTCTATGATAGGCCTATGTCACCCCTCAGAATCCACTTGCGGAGTTTTACCGCGAGGCGTGTGAACAAACCAGGATCACAGTCAATAGTTACTCAGAACGACTCTATATTCCATAATTTAAACAAAATCAACAAAAATACAAACTTTAAACAATGCAGAAGCGTTTTGAAAACAACCCAAGGAAATGAAAGTATAACTATGGCAAAACAGGTGCCAACCCAAAAGAGTAAACCATAATTATTAAAATACTAAAATTGTCTTGAAGTTCGTGTCTTAGAATGCAGTGAACCATGCAGTGCTCCTATGGAAATCAAGCTAATGACCTGAGAATATCATACTAAAAATGTCAACACAACGGTTGGTGAGTTCAAGAGATATTCAAACATAAACAGTTTAATAATAGCGATATAAAAGTAGTGCATTGCAACAGATAGCTAGTCCGTTAACAGTAAATATTATTTCATAGTAATTTCGCAATTGAAGCTGACTGTGTTGCGTTGTTGCCTCCTGCCACGACTTAACAGGTCGTGACAATGTTCATTAGGACAACTTGCACCAGGTTGACCTCGGGTCACACAGGTGGGGCTCGTCAAACCCAGTAGTACTACCCAAATTTCCCCACTAATCAATATTAACAATTCGAAAGTGTGAGGACTTTCCATGATATCAACACTATATAATATTGTACACAACTTAAATACATAAAACGTTTGTGATTTACCAGTATGTTATCTCCCCAAAGAGAGTAAATAAAAGTGGGGCATGAACTCACCTGATATGCGTATAGATAACTAGGGTTTGACTTGGCAAACAGAATAGACAGAAAACCTTCAGAGGTTACCTAGATCATATAAGTACATGAGTACGTGTAATCAAAGAACATGGGAAATCCTAAGTACACTACAACCAAGGACTCAAGATTTTAACCAAAACAGACATGTTTGACCTAGTTGACCGTTTGACCCGTTGGTGACTTTATGTGTTGTAAACCATTCAAGCAATCAACACATATATCATACATGGTTATCATTCAAATAGATCATGTGTATGCTATATCAACCAGGTGTATCACTTAGATCATCATACAACCAAGTACCATACAAGTCATGCGAATCTAGAACATTAATATATCTACTAGTTATAACACAACTAACATGTCCCACAAAGATCAACCATTCACCACATGCCATGTGAAGCCACTCACGACTTCACATCCTAAACCCTGCCAATCCTATTAAGTGGGGGCCTCAGATTCGCACGCGTGTATGATGATCATAACCATATTCATTATCAATATGATTTGCATTCAACAACATTCCAACAATCAATTACCAGTCCCAAACATGATGTCCTACTACTAACCAACATCCAAACCATACATGATCACAAATGTCCAAATATCATTCATGATTATCCCAACATCACAAACAACCAAATTATCATATTTTACCACATTAGAATTCATCCATGATCATACTAACATGCTCCTAACATCCCAAATATATTCAAACTACCATCTTTCACATGTTGCATAAATAAAGTTTCCCTTTTGGGAAAGCACATCCCAAAACCTATCAAATACCCAATATACTCATTGATTCATCAATAACATACCAGTTCAAACTCATATCATCATCTAAGCATGATCAACAACATTCAAACATCATAACCCATCAATTCATATCCTAAAAGTTACTATCTTTAGTAATGTATGAACTATAACATGTGTTCTTGAATTCCCAATGATCACAACATCAATCTAACATCTAATCATCACCATGAACACATCCATAACATCAATTCATCAATAATTCAACGTTACATGCAAGATAAAGTTACTATTCTTAGTAAGCTATGAACATCAACACCAAATCATCAATTTCTTGAAAGATCCATAATTCCTAACATTCATACAACTTATTAATCATCACACATTCATCAAACAATCATCATTCATCCATAATCATGCCCAAAATCAAATTAGGGTTTGACTAGAATCAAAACCCATGATTAAACCACTAAAAACATGTAATTCATCCATGATCGACGTTAACTAACATGTATTCAACATAACTAACATATAAACATCATCATACAACATCAATTTCGACCTCATGAAGACCCAATTTCGAAATTAGGTTTGGCCATATGCAAGAAACTCACAAAAACATGAAAAATCTAACCTTTAAACGTGTAATGTAACAAAATTGAGACTTGTAATGCGTTGTATGCCTTGAGATCGATCAAATCCAATGTGTTCTTGCTTAATCTTGATCAAAATCGCAGGTTTGAGAGGTGAGGAGGTGAAGTTGCGGCTGATTTAGGGTTTGGGGGGGGGGTTGGAATTGTTTTACTTAATTTAATTTACATATTTACCCTTTAAACCCTTGTGTTTTGGTATTTTATAAAAACTAGGCTTTAAACTCTTTTTAAAATGTCTTTAACTTAAAAATATAAAGATATAAACTTATGAAAATCATTATATATCTTATCTTTATAAAAACACAAGACATACGAATAAATAGGCACGTTTCCGCGTTCCGCGATTAATTTTCCAGTTAACCTTTTAAAATTGTTTAAACACATAAACATAACCCAATAATCACATAATCAATTAGATTCACATTAAATTAACATTATTCATTATTATTAGGTCACCAACGTTAAACGACAACTAGTGTGTGCTCACGACACGTGTATACAAGACTTAACGGAACTAACGGAGTTTGGTAACGGAAATTTACCGGATGTCACAGCCTAGGTCCAGAACCACGAACAGAAAGGTATTGCATATGGCAATGGTAAACTTAAATCATACCTTAGGTACTGTGACCACGAGGTGCGTGTAACATCCTGAATTTTTGTTAACTGAGAATGAACTTTGATTAATCTTGTAAGGGCCATTGTTGTCATTTATGGAACTTGTGGTTTATGTATGTGTGATTCTTTCTTTTCATTAATTAAATCTTTAATTTAAAAGATAATAACTTAAACTATAAAATTGAACATAATAACATTGATGATAATAATAATAATAATAATAATGTTAATAATAAAAATAATAGTAATAATATCAATAATAATATTAATTTATAAGATTACTAACCTATGAAATGCTTAAAAACTTAAAGTAATTAAGTTAAAGGGGGTTAGTTGTCATTTTTAAAACTTCAAATACAAGTTTTGCGCATAAGATAATAACAAAAGGAAACTGCAAGGGGCAAATTGTAACATTTTTTAAAAACCCAAACCAACCCTCTCTCACCCATGATTTTCCGGTCACCGGCGGCCATACTCTGGCCAAACTCTGGTGACCACCAAACACCCGAAATAATACGATTGAAACCATGTAAAAGGCACCAATCGAACCGTTTTAGTGCCGCGAATTCGAACCCACAACCTATTTGGACCGTTTCATGCGATATTTAAGAGGATTAAGTGGAGTTCATAAATCAAATCGGTTCATAAGCGTTGAGTGTACACAATGAGTCGATTAACCAAATTAAACGATTGGAAACGTTCGAACAATCAATTACAAACTGAATACATTGTTTAAATTGAATTAAATCATCGATCAAATCAGTTTTAGTAGCCGAAATAACCGAGCAAAACTTGGAGCTCATTTGACCCTTTAACGAGCAAATCAAACCTATATAACAGGGGTCAAATACTCATTTCGATCCCTTTAAACTCTCTGTAAACGCAATTTGTAAATCATTCACTTAAACAATCAATTGCTAATCATCTGTTCTTCATGAATAACCGAGAAGAATTCAAGCTTAAGCACTACAATTCGAGCATAATTGGGTAAGTTTAATACATCAAACTACTCGATTTCATGTAGGGATCATAAGCCCTACGTTTGATTTCATAATCAACAATCAATTTAGGTTTGATTTGAATCCACCTGATTTTAGGGTTCTTGGATTTGAGGGTGTTCATTTGATTTAAGTTAAAACAATTTAGAACCATTACAAACCGTGGCTGAGAGCCTTGGTTCACTGGTCACACACACACCCTGTAAAGCCAGAGGTCCCCGGTTCGAACCCGGGGAACCTCATGTAATTTTTTGGCCTTTTTAGGCCTTTAAACTAAATACTACAAAATTTCTAAAAATTTCTAAAAATTAAAAAAAAGTCATTCTATAAACTTTGAGTATTTTAAATTATTTGAACATTTTCTGTAAATTGTTTATTTAAAAAAGAAATGCTTTTAAAAATCATTAAATATTCTAAAAAGAGATATAAATAGTCCAATATTATAAAAAGTAGTCTTTAGATAATATTTTATTCACATAAATATTATTTCATCCAATATCTTCAAATTATTGTTTTAAATTGAGATTACTAAATTTTATTTAATCATTATATATGTATACAAATTGTTATAAATATTATATTTTATACATATGATCTTACATAACATGTAGCAAATTTCTTTGAGTTCAATAAATATAATTGATTTCATTTGGTTAAACATAATTATTTGACAAGCCCCAAATTCCCATCGAAACCCTAGTTCACGTTATAATGTTAATCTTACAATTAAACTTTAACCTTGTAAATATATATTTATTTTAGGTGCATTGTGAAGGACCAAGTTGAAATGTTGCCTATTATATTTCTTATTAATCGTCAATTATATATTTATTTTCCAAGTGAGTATTTCTATACCCCTTTTTATATTTTTACACTTTTGGGGTGAAACATGTTACATTATAAACTTTGCACTTGTAAACACGTTTGATTCTTGTAAACTTATGGCATTTCACATGTATGTTGTAGTTATTTGAACTTTGTAGCTACCATGTAATGTCGAATATATGTACAATCATTAACTATTGCTAGCCTAGCGAAGTCATAGATCTATGGGCCAGACAAGCCTGCTTGGTTGATCCAAGTACACTTAGCTAATCGTATATACTTTTAAACGTTTGAGACTTGTAAAACTTTGTCGAGGTTTGATTGTGCATTTCTGTCTTACATCCCTAGTTTACTTTGTTCTCTAACTTACAACATGAGTTGCCATCTTTTATATACTTATGTATTGAAAACTATGGAAATCTCACCAACATTATTGTTGACATTTTATTTTTAACATGTTTTAGAAAATACTCAAGCTTGATTTCTACTCTTTGAAGATTACACATCTAGGAATGGACCTAGTTAAATAAAGGAAATAAAATGGCTTGTTACATCTTATGTTATGCTTTTAATTTCTTTGATACTTATGATTGTAATGGTACAATTGGAACTTATGTTTAATATATATTTGGGTTATTAATAGCGTTATATGGCTGTGAACGATCTTAACCCTAACACCTCTACGTATCTGCCGTCAAGGTTGGGGTGTGACAGATTGGTATCAGAGCCCATAACTATAGGGATCTAGGTTATTAGAAATGGTGACCTAGACTATAGTATGCATGAACCTTATAGAATTATATTTCTATCTTGTAAATTATATAATTTGCATGCTACATAATGCTATGCCTTCTTATGTGCAATTTGATGCCTTAGCATAGGATTGCCTAAACATTGTTACTTGTCTCCCTAAACTTAGCTTTGACTCTTTGACTCTCCCCGAACATAAAACTTCTTAATCTTATTCTCGACGACACGTGGAATCTTATGCCTAAGCTTATGACTTGGATCTTTAGACGTTATGTCTAATCTATATAAATCTCATCAAGGTTTTGATTCCATGAACCTAAGAAATATTGTGTGACACATAAACACCTGTATCCTGGATTTCCTGGCAAAAGGCCTTCGGGCTAAGGCAAGCATTTCGCATAAATCCTACGGACTAGTCATGCTTACCTGGGGATTTCTGGGATGAGTGATAAACTATGGTCAATATACACAAGTTTCTAAGGCAATTGGGTCAAGTCACCTTGACGTGTCCACGTTTCCAAATGGTAATGCGTTACCAAATGGAATCATTCCGTGTGCCCTACAACCCTTAGCTTGTCCTTGTCTAAACTATTACCCTTTGTTATCCTCATTCCCATAACTAACTCATTTTGTATATCTAGCATGTCTCGTCACCATGGAAAGCGTGGAAGTTCCGACCGTAAACTAGCTGCAATGATCGCCCGGCAAATGGCTGCCGTCATCCCGACCATGGTTGCTGAACTTAATAGAACCCTAATGGCTAATAGCAACAACACCAATGGGAACAATAGCGGTGCTCATGGAGAGAATAGCAACAACCAAAACGGGAACGCTCGTACTTGCATTTTCAAACACTTCAACTCGTGCAAACCCATTAACTTTAGTGGAAAAGAAGGAGCCACTGGACTTCTCGAGTGGTTTGAAAGCATGGAGAACACATTCATTGTTAGCGAGTGCCCCGACGAGTTCAAGGTTCGCTATGCCACAAGTGTTCTTCAACAACGGGCACTAACATGGTGGAATAGTGAAAAGAGAAACCGTGGAACTGAGGTTACAATGGCATTGCGCTGGGAAGAATTTAAGGATATCATGATCCAAAATTTCTGCCTGAGGAGCGAGTTGCAAAAGCTAGATGAGGAGTTCTGGACCTCAAACAAGATGGTGGGAATCACTTGGCTTATTCCACCCGGCATCATGAGTTGAGTATGCTTCTACCACACATGGTGGACACCGTACCCCATAACATTGAGAAATTTATCAAGGGGGTGCCACCTCAAATTCAAGATGCCGTGGTGGGTAGTAGGCCCAAAACTTTGGAGGAGGCGATTACTATCACTACACAGCTCACCGAGAATCATATAAGAGCTGGCACGGTGTGGCAAAGGGTTCCAAGTCTACTACGAAGGTGACACCCGAGGCAACAAAGGAGGTAAAGGCAGAGTCATCTTCTCAAAACAAAAAGCGTAAGTTCACCCCGACGCACAACTATGCTATGACCGCCCCAAATGCTCCTAAAAAACAAATGGTGGTTGCGAATCAAGCTCCCATGGCTAAAGCTTATGCTGGTCCATATCCTATGTGTAACACGTGCAAGTACCATCATTCAAGCAACATTCCATGCCGAGTCTGCTCGTTGTGTGGGAAGTATGAACACTTGGTGACTACTTGTCTTCGTGCGCCAAACAACACTACCATGCTTACCAACCGAACCTGCTATAACTGTGGTGAGCCTGGTCATATTCGTCCGCAATGTCCTCACAATGCGGGAACTGTGCCACCGGCTCATGGAAGGGCTTTCAACATCAACGCCAACCAAGCACAAGCCAACAACGACGTGGTGAATGGTACGTCGTTGAATTTCTTTTGGTCCTTTCTTGTCTTGTAAAAATTCCTATCTATGTTCATCATACCAATAATAGGTTGTTACCAAACATGTATGTATCTTGTAAATAGTTATTATGCATCTGTATTGTTTGATTCGGGTGCGGATAGGAGTTTCGTGTCCTTGGAATTCGAGCCTATACTTTCTAAATCGCGTGCTAACCTGGAAAGATCCTTCACGGTCGAAGTCGCCGATGGAAAATCTATCATCGTTGATGTCGTAATACGTGATTGCACCTTAAGCCTTAACGAACACGAGTTCTCCGTCGACCTTATTCCTATGCAATTGGGAAGCTTTGATGTTATCATTGGTATGGATTGGTTTGCCAAGCATCGTGCGGAAATTCTATGTTTCAAGAAGTGTATCCGAATTCCTTTACCGACTGATGATACTTTGAAGGTCTTTGGGGATAAATCATCCCAAAGAATCAAGCTCATGTCTTACATCAAGGCCCGCAAGTGCTTAAGTAAAAACTACATGGCTTTCATGGCATATGTAGTTAATATGAAAGCCAAGGGTAAGGAGTTGAAAGACATTCCTGTTGTGCTGGAATTTCCCAAGGTTTTTCCCGAGGATCTTAAAGAGTTACCTCCCATGCGGGAAGTTGAGTTCAAGATTGACTTAATCCCTGGTGCGAACCCTGTGGCTAAATCACCTTATCATCTTGCACCGTCTAAAATGCAAGAACTAGCTAGTCAACTGCAAGAGTTGACCGATAAGGGTTTCATTCGCCCTAGATCATCACCGTGGGGTCCACCTGTACTGTTTGTGAAGAAGAAGGATGGTTCATTTTGTATGTGCATCGATTACCGAGAACTCAACAAGCTTACTATCAAAAACCGATACCCTCTTCCTTGAATCGATGATCTCATTGATCAACTTCAAGGAGCAACTCAATTCTCAAAGATCGATCTACGTTCTGGTATCATCAACTATGTGTTCATGATGATGACATTCCAAAGACCACCTTTCGTACTCGATATAGACACTACGAGTTCATGGTCATGCCTTTTGGCTTGACCAATGCACCTGCCGTGTTCATGGATCTCATGAATCGAGTATGTAAACCGTATTTGGATAAGTTCGTGATCGTGTTCATTGATGACATTCTTATTTATTCCAAGACAAAAATCGATCACGAGACGCACTTGCGACAAGTTCTTGGACTTTTGAAGGAGCAATTGTACGCCAAGTTTTCCAAGTGTGAATTTTGGTTGGAGGAGGTTCAATTCTTAGAGCATGTGGTGAATAGCCAAGGAATTCACAGTGATCCTGCTAAACTTGAAGCCGTGAAGAGTTGGTGTGTTCCCACAACCCCAACCGAGGTTCGTTCTTTTCTGGGCTTAGCGGGATATTATCGTAGGTTCATAGCGAATTTCTAGAAAATTACTAAACCGTTAACGGCTCTAACCCAAAAGAATTGACTTTTTGAATGGGGACCCGAGCAAGAAGAGGCTTTCGAGACATTAAAACGCAAGTTGTGTAACGCTCCCATTCTCACACTTCCCGATGGAAACGATCACTTTACCGTGTATTGCGATGCTTCTAATCAAGGTCTTGTTGTGTTCTCATGCAACGAGGCAAAGTTATAGCATACGCGTCGAGGCAATTGAAGGTTCATGAAGTGAACTACACGACTCACGATCTTGACTTGGTGCGTGGTTTTTTGTTTTGCATTGAAGATTTGGCGACATTATCTTTATGGGATGCAATGCATAGTCTACACCAATCATAAGAGTCTCCAACACGTGTTCAACCAAAAGGATCTCAACATGAGACAAAGACGTTGGATCGAGTTGATTAGTGATTACGATTGCGACATTCGCTACCACCCTGGAAGGCGAATGTTGTAGCCGACGCGCTAAGTCACAAGGTCCACAACAAGACTGTCTCACTACAAGAATCCGAGATCGAAGGCAATGGTTTGATACGTAGGTGAATTTGATACTGAGATTCATGTGGATGTCAACGAGGCTACTATCATGCTTCAAAACATAAGGATCGACAGTGACCTCGAGTTATGCATTGCGAGGCTCAACAAGCGGCACTAAGCGACAATGGAAAGATGAAGATTTGATGTCTAACATTCGGTCACAACTGGAGACAAAACCGAATGGCATGTGGTACTTCTTAAATCGACTTTGGATTCCGAATCGTGATAACCTTCAGCACTTCATTATGAACGAAGCTCATCAAACCTGATATTCCATTCATCCTGGCTCCGATAAGATGTACATGGACCTGCGTGGTCAATATTGGTGGCCTGGAATGAAGAAGGATACCATGTCTTATGTTTCCAAGTGTCTCACGTGTGCAAGAGTCAAGGCTGAGCATCAACGACCAAGTGGTTTACTTGAGCAACCTGAAATCCCTATGTGGAAATAGAACATATATCCATGGATTTCATAACCAAGTTACCTCGTACGCCTCGTGGTCATGGTAGTATATGGGTCATTGTTGACAATTTGACCAACAGCACAGCATTTCATACCCATACGAGATACATACAAGGTTTCAAGGCTGGCTCGAATCTAAATTGACGAAATTGTGAGTCGTCATGGCGTGCCTTTACACATTATTTCCGATCGAGATGCTCGTTTCACTTCACACTTTTGGTCTTTGATGCAAGAACTCTTGGGTACTTAATTGGATTTAAGTACAGCTTACCATCCTCAAACTGATGGTCAAACCGAACGAACAATCCAAACCCTCGAGGATCTGTTGCGTCTTTGTATCCTTGACTTTGGTGGTGATTGGGATACGCATTTACTGCTCACGGAATTTTCGTATAACAATAGTTATCAATCAAGTATCAAGATGGCACCATTCGAGGCTTTGTATGGTCGTAAATGC
The DNA here is from genome assembly GCA_025506515.1 of Flaveria trinervia. Taxonomy (NCBI): domain Eukaryota; kingdom Viridiplantae; phylum Streptophyta; class Magnoliopsida; order Asterales; family Asteraceae; genus Flaveria; species Flaveria trinervia. The sequence continues at coordinate 10,528,038 of CM046450.1, forward strand.
CGATCACCGATCTGCTGTACCGACTTGGTGAAAATTTCATCACTGGTCCTGAACTTATACAAGAAACGACCGATAAAGCCTCCACAATCCGCAAGAACCTTGAAGTGGCAAGAAGTCGACAAAAGAGTTACGCCGATAAGCGTCGTAAGCCATTGGAGTTCCAAATTGGCGACATGGTTCTTCTTAAGGTGTCACCATGGAAAGGTGTTGTTCGTTTTGAAAAGAAGGTAAACTAGCCCCAAGATTTGTAGGACCTTTCAAATTCTGAAAAGGGTTGGGAAGTGGCTTATAAACTGGAACTACCTTGCGACCTTAGTGGAGTTCATCCTATATTCCATGTCTTAAATTTGAAAAAGTGTTTGGCTGACGAGAGTCTGCATATTCCATTGGAAGACATCCAGACGACGAGTCATTGCACTTTGTTGAGAAACCTGTTGAGATTATGGACCACATTATGAAGAAAACGAGAACCACAACTACTCCAATCGTTAAGGTTCGTTGGGAGAATAAGTGTGGAGCTGAGTTCACTTGACAGCATGAGGATCATATGAAGGAGAGATACCCGCATTTGTTCGCCTAGTTCATTTTTAATTTCGGGACGAAATTCTTTTAAGTTGGGGAGACTGTAACATTCTGAATTTTTGTTAACTGAGAATTAACTTTGATTAATCTTGTAAGGGCCATTGTTGTCATTTATGGAACTTGTGGTTTATGTATGTGTGATTCTTTATTTTTATTGATTAAATCTTTTATTTAAAGATAATAACTTAACACTATTAAATTGAACATAATAACATTGATAATAATAATAATAATAATTTAATAATAAAATAATAGTATAATATTAATAATAATATTAATTATAAGATTACTAACCTATGAAATGCTTAAAAACTTAAAGTAATTAAGTTAAAGGGGTTAGTTGTCATTTTTAAAACTTCAAATACAAGGTTTGTCCATAAGATAATAACAAAAGGAAACTGCAAGGGGCAAAGTGTAACATTTTTTTAAAAACCCAAACCAACCCTCCCTCACCCACGATTTTCCGGTCACTGGCGGCCATACTCCGGCCAAACTCCGGTGACCACCAAACACCTGAAATAATACGATTGAAACCATGTAAAAGCACCATCGAACATTTTAGTGCCGCGAATTCGAACCCACAACCTATTTGGACCGTTTCATGCGATATTTAAGAGGATTAAGTGGAGTTCATAAATCAAATCGTTCATAACCATTGAGCGTACACAATGAGTCGATTAACCAAATGAACGATTAGAAACGTTCGAACAATCAATTACAAACTGAATACATCGTTTAAATTGAATTAAATCATCGATTAATTCGATTTTAGTAACCGAAATAACCGAGCAGAACTTGGAGCTCGGTTGACCCTTTAACGAGCAAATCAAACCTTTAAACAAGGGGCAAATACTCATTTCGATCCCTTTAAACTCTCTGTAAACACAATTCGTAAATCATTCACTCAAACAATCAATTGCTAATCATCTGTTCTTCGTGAATAACCGAGAAGAATTCAAGCTTAAGCACCACAATTTGAGCATAATCGGGTAAGTTTAATACATCAAACTACTCGATTTCATGTAGGGATCATAAGCCCTATGTTTGATTTCATAATCAACAATCAATTTAGGTTTGATTTGAATCCACCTGATTCTAGGGTTCTTGGATTTGGGGGTGTTCATTTGATTTAAGTTAAAACAATTTAGAACCATTACAAACCGCGACTGAGAGCCTTGGTTCACTGGTCACGCACACACCCTGTAAAGCAGGAGGTCCCCGGTTCGAACCCGGGGAACCTCATGTAATTTTTTGGCCTTTAAACTAAATACTACAAAATTTCTAAAATTTATAAAATTAAAAAAAGACATTCTATAAACTTTGAGTATTTAAATTATTTTAACATTTTCTTCTATAAATTGTTTTATTTAAAAAGGAAATGCTTTTAAAAATCATTAATATTCTAAAAGAGATATAAATAGTCCAATTTTATAAAAAGTAGACTTTAAATAATATTTTGTTCACATAATATTATTTCATCCATATCTTCAAATTATTGTTTTAAATTGAGATTACTAAATTTTATTTAATCATTATATATGTATACAAATTTTTATAAATATTATATTTTATACATATGATCTTACATAACATGTAGCAAATTTCTTGAGTTCAATAAATATAATTGATTTCATTTGGTTAAAACAAATTATTTGACAAGCCCCAAATTCCCATCGAAACCCTAGGTCGCGTTATAATGTTAATCTTACAATTAAACTTTAACCTTGTAAATATATTTATTTTAGGTGTATTGTGAAGGACCAAGTTAAAACGTGGCTATTATATTTCTTATTAATCGTCAATTATATATTTATTTTTCAAGTGAGTATTCTATACCCCTTTTTATATTTTTTTACACTTTTGGGGTGAAACATGTTACATTATAAACTTTGCACTTGTAAACACTTTTGATTCTTGTAAACTTATTATGGCATTTCACCTGTATGTTGTAGTTAGTTGAACTTTGTAGCTACCATGTAATGTCGAATATATGTACAATCATTAACTATTGCTAGCCTAGCAAAGTCATAGATCTATGGGCCAGACAAGCCTGCTTGGTTGATCCAAGTACACTTAGCTAATCTTATATACTTTTAAACGTTGAGACTTGTAAAACTTTGTCGAGGGATTTGATATGCATTTCTGTCTTACATCCCTAGTTACTTTTTCTCTAACTTACAACATTAATTGCCATTTTTATATACTTATGTATCGAAAACTATAGAATCTCACCAACATTATTGTTGACATTTTATTTTTAACATGTTTCAGGAAATACGCAAGCTTGATTTCAACTCTTTGAAGCTTACGCATCTAGGAATGGACCTAGTTAAATAAAGGAAATAAATTGGCTTGTTACATCTTATATTATGCTTTAATTTCTTTGAGACTTATGATTGTAATGGTACAATTGGAACTTATGTTTAATATATAATTAGGTTATTAATAGTGTTATGTGGCTGTGTGTAAGGCTCCGCTTCCAGGACGCTTACAGTTGGCCATTCGTCGCGCATAAAACATATAAATACATTTGTCTTAAGAAAATATTACAGCGGAAACATTCAAAAAGACATCTCATTTCATTATAAACACTTTTTCCAAATAATACATCATTATCCGGTTACAAAATACATGTTTGCATTACATCACAAAAGCATTATAATTGGATGCCATCCCGAAAGAGCTGAGTAGCCTCGCAGTTGCATCCTCAGCAATCGCTACCTACCAACTGGAAAACATATAAAATGTCAGCGTTGCTAAGTGAGTTGTAGTTTTTTTATAATAAACATACTTTAGTTTCATTAAAACCTTTCATTACAAGTGTAAGTGATCATACATCATACGTACATACAGATAACATCATTATTATCTTTGTCATTCTTTCGTTCATACTTTCATTCGTTTGATATAACTTTACTTGCACACCGGATATCTCTCGTACCAATACCATATGCTACACCCGAACAATTTAGCTACTGGGCCGAAGTCAATAAAATGAACAGCTGAGCGTATGCCACAGTACTAGAGGTAAGCGGTAGAGGCACTACACGTTTGGTCGATTACAAAGAAGGACCCTGATATCCAATGCTTGCAAGACTTCTTTCATTCATTCATTAATGCATGCATTCATCATCCTATTCCTATTTCGTTCATTCATTAATGCATCCATTCATCTTCATGTTCCTCTTTCGTTATCTTTCACTTACGTTACATAATACTTCATCATTCATTCATTATCAAACACGTAAAGCCACAAGAAGGATAAACATACATCATAATAAGGAACATAACATGCACAGACATCACGTCATACAGAGCAACATCATACATACATAATATGCATATACATGCAACCTCATCATCATGCCCTACATGCTCTCTAAGGCCACAAGAATCGTCTTACATTACATGCTCTTACGGAACCTTTAGGTCAACACTTACATCTGCATTTCCCCTGAAAGTTAGAAGTCAACTATACTTTCCTCGTGTGCAACAGCCCTATTCAGTGTATGACACCCTTCAGTCGCGTGGCCTCCATGCGACTGAACACTATGCGAATGAACTAATGCGGATGAATACCCATGCGAATGAACGCCCAGTCGTGCAAATGGACAATGCGGATGAACCTCATCAAATGGGATTAATGCGGATGAGCACTTATGCGACTGGACCTTCAGTCGCATGTCCTCCATGCAACTGGCCTTTCAATCGTGCGAATGGATCTTCAATCGTGCGAATGGTCCCCAATGCGAATGGACCCCAATCGCACCCTATTCGGCCGTATGGCCTCCATTCGGCCTCCAGTCGGTCGCCTAGCCCTAGCTGATGCAGAATGCAGTTCATCCCGACTGCAGCCGAGGTTTTTGGCCTCCAAATCTAAACCATTTTAAGCCCAAATCGGCCATCCTACCCTTAGGGATGCATACCATAACACCATTCAAGCACACACAAGCTCACAATCAAGACTCAAACGCATCATACACACACTTACACATACACAAACAGGTCAACATACATCCACACGAAAAACCCGATTTCAAATGTTTTCCAACCCCAAAATCGTTTGAAAACAAGTAAAAGCGGGTCCTAGAACTCACACAAACGAGCACACGACAAGGCTTCGGTTTGGCTTGCTACACATGATTTTGACTACCCGAACCACCCGACCAACAGTTTTCCTCTTTTCTTCCTTTCTCTCTTCTCATTCTTTCTTTGGCTGATTTGTGAGTGTGTGGGGAGAGATTAAGGGCTGCCCTCTCCCTTACATACTCCCACTCACCCGACTTTTTTTCGTTGGAGAGTTTGGTCCCTCGACTTTGGACTTTATTTCTTTTTCTTCCTTCGTCGGCTTTAAAATAATAAATAACCGGGTGTTACACTGTGAATGATCTTAACCCTCACACCTCGACGTTTCCACTGTCAAGGTTGGGATGTGACAGTGCGATGCATCGTTATAGAAGGTCTATGATAGGCCTATGTCCAGAACCACAAACAGAAAGGTATTGCACATAGCAATGGTAAACTTAAATCATACCTTAGGTACTGTGACCACGAGGTGCGATGCACCGTTATAGAAAGTCCATGATAGGCCTAGGTCTAGAACCACGAACAGAAAGGTATTGCATATGGCAATGGTAAACTTAAATCATACCTTAGGTACTATGACCACGAGGTGCGATGCACCGTTATAGAAGGTCTATGAGAGACCTTGGTCCAGAACCACGAATAGAAAGTATTGCATAGTAAACCTAAATCTACCCTAGGTTCTGTGACCGCGAGGTGTGATGCACCGTTATAGAAGGTCTATGATAGGCCTAGGTCCAGTACCATGAACAGAGGGAAGGGTTTATGGCTGTCAGAAAGGAAAGTAAAACATGAAGATTAAAGAGGATAATGATGATATTATCTTTATGTACGTATGGCGTATGATCACGGATGAATGAAAGTATAGTATGATTTTGAAAGAAAGTAAAGAACGGTTTTCGTAGAAAGTATGTTTTATTTATAAAACTAGAACTCACTCAGCAACGCTGACTTTTATATATTTTTAGTTGGCAGGTAAACGTTGTTGGGGATGGCACGAGGCGGCTACTCAGCTCTTTTGGATGGCATCTTTTGTTAATGTTTTTTCATTGTAATGAGAACGGATAATGTTTTGAAATGAACGCTTGTATTAACTTGCAAAAACATTTGTAATGATACAAAAGTTATATTTTATTTGTGTTTCCGCTGTAATGTTTCCGTAAGGCAAATGTAATTATAATGTTTTATATGCATGAATGACCAACTGTGAGGTCTCCGGGAACGGGGCCTTACAAGTTGGTATCAGAGCCAAAGTTTAAGTGAAATGGGTAAATTTTCAAAATAAACCTTACTAAACTGAGAATGGGACGAAATGGGAATGGATGCCAATCTGAGTAGCTGCGTGCCATCAGGTATTTTCGTAGTGTTAACCGTTTATGTGTGTATGGTATGTGGTTATGTGTTGTATGTAGATTTAGATACTGATTAAGTCAAGATAGGAGATGCTTGGGGTAGAAGAGTAAGTAAGGGCTAATCACAACTGCCCTGTATTTAGGGACTTACTATACTTGACATAACTGAGTGTTACCTTGAATGACCGCGTTAGTGTTTGAATATTACAGTGTGTTAGAAGATGGCTGGCGGAAGATCTTCGAAAGCCTCTCGTGTGGAGGTCACGGTGCTGCTCCACGATCCAAGAGAGGGAGACCTAGAGTCGAGAAAGTGGTTTAATGAAGAACCAGAGACCCCTCATCCGGAGGGAGGCGACGAGAGCGCCAATCTGAGAGCCTCATAAAGGAGTTGTGGTGGAAGAGGTTCACCAGTCATGCAGACGATTCTACCATCTGTGGTGACCGAAGTGATCAAGGCAGTAAGGAATGGGGAAAGGAAGGAGAGGAACAGGTCCCGCGGGGGACGAGAACAACCAGAGCCGGAAATGGTTTCTCTGATGATGAGGAGGAAGAAGATGATCCTGCGCCGGATTAAGGCTGTAACTATGGGGCGTTTATGAGATGCAAGCCCCCTACTTTCAATGGAAACGACACTGCTGCTGCATCTATCACCGGTGGGTGATGGAAATGGAGGCTGTCCTCGATATCAGCGAGTGCCGGGAAGACCATAAGGTGAAGTTCGATATCCCACATCTTTGGTGTGATTCGGCTTTGTGCTGGTGGGATACATTGTCCAAGCCGATTGTAGGAGGCCATAGAGAGGATGAGATGGTCTGAACTGAAAAAGTTGGTGATTGAAGAGTTTTGTCCTCATCGGGAAATGGACAAGGTAGAAAGGGAGTTTCTGCAACTGGAGGCGGGAACTATGACACACCAGCAGTACACCACGGAATTCAACGAGATGGCACGTCTGGTGCCGGATCAAGTGACACCTCTGTCTCGAAAAATCAAGAGGTACATCCAGGGTTTGCCAGCGGATATTCGCAGGCACATGATTGCTGCCCGACCGAGCACGTTTAGGTCGGTAGTTGATTTGGCAGGGAGACTGTATGATGAGAGTACGGTGGTTGTGAGTGAAGGTGGAAAGAAGAGTGGTAGTGATCGTAACTGGCAGGGGAAAAGGTTTGGTCGGGATAATGCTTCGACGGGTAACAAGAAGGCACGGGTGGACAACCGTCGTGTGGTCGCATCGGGTGCGGGTGCAAGGAGGTGTGATTGGTGTGGGAGAGAACACAATGGGGAATGCAGGCTGGGGTTGAATGTATGCTTTAAATGTGGGAAGCCGGGGCATATAGCCAAGGACTGTCGTATGGTCCGGTGTTTTAACTGTGACATGGAGGGCCACGTGAACAAGGATTGTAAGAAGCCCAGGGCTAAGAGTTCAGGAGCGAAGAAGGCTGGAGGAGAAGGACAGAAGGCAAGCGCCCGAGCTTTCACGATGACTCGGGAGGAGGCTAGGACAGACCCCCACATGGTGTCAGGTATGTTTCTAGTAAACCAAACTCTTGCATCTGTGTTGTTTGATTCTGGTGCTAGTAGGAGTTTCATTTCTGTTGCCTTTTGTGCTAAGTTTCCCAGTAAAAGTAGATGTATTGATGAGCCCTTCGAGGTAGAAACTGCCATAGGTAAGTCTACAGGATTTCTGAGATGATAGAAGGTTGTGACATAGAACTAGACGGTCATAAGTTTCCTGTCAGACCATTCGTGATGACCTTAGGCGGTTTCGATGTAGTCCTAGGAATGGATTGGTTAGTGGACTACGAAGCGAATATTGTGTGTCGCAAGAAGATGATCCGATTGATAGCACCTGACGGGGATAAGGTGACGGTTTATGGCGATCGAGTCGCGACGATCCCGATAGTGATTTCGATGGCAGTGGTGGGGAAGTGCATGAGGCGTGGATGTAGTGCCTACTTGGCCTACGTAAAGGACGTGGACACGCAAACACCACAACTATCTGATGTACCAGTTGTGTGTGACTTTCCGGATGTATTCCCAGAAGACTTACCCGGTGTGCCACCGGATCGCGAGATTGAGTTCCAAATTGATCTGATACCCGGTGCTCAACCCGTTGCCAAGGCATCGTATCGGTTAGCTCCAACGAAAATGAAATAACTGACGGAACAGTTGCAAGAGCTGCTTGATAAGGGGTTCATTAGGCCGAGTATCTCTCCCTGGGGTGCTCCGGTCCTGTTTGTGAATAAGAAAGACGGTAGTATGAGGATGTACATTGACTACCGAGAGCTGAACAAGTTGACGGTGAAGAACCGATACCCCCTACCAAGAATAGATGATCTGTTTGATCAGCTCCAAGGTGCCAGTTGGTTTTCGAGGATAGATCTTCGATATGGTTACCATCAGCTGAAGGTGAAGGAGCAGGATATCCCTAAGACAGCTTTTCGCACGCGCTACGGTCACTATGAATTTCTTGTTATGTCATTTGGCCTGACCAATGCGCCAGCTGTAACATCTGTCAAATTTCAAATTATAAACCCGAAGTCATTTTGAAATGTTTATTAAATAGTAAAATTCATTTTAAAGTATGTTATTTATTTCGATGATCAAACGCCACAATGTTCTATATAATCAGTACTATGAATTGGGCTAATAAGTTTTCATGTAGTTTATCGTTAATCAATTTATAATAATGATTATTTTTATAAAGTTCAAATGTTATAATAATTAGAGCATCTAATTAATTTACAAGATGTTGTTTAAGGGATTCATTTTTATAACTTGTATAAATGGTATAAAGTATATAAAATAATCATAAGATTTGTTGTTAAATTGGTAAATGAGAGTTTTAATAAGTCAAGGGGGTGTTATGTCATTTTTAAAACTTGAATTAAAAAGTTTCTAACATAAATTAACAATCTCTAAACCACAGGGACCAAGGTGTAACTTTCTCAACCCACCTTCCCTTCCACCGTCGACCCTTCTTGCCGCCGGCCACCACCTCCGGCGACCATCAAATTACTCAAAACGTTGGATTAAAATGCAATCAAACCGTTTCTTAACCTTCACAAACAATAATTTACAAACTAATGTGTCATTTTAATGCGTATTAAGGGATTGTTAATTCGATTGAAACAAACCGAAATACTCGATTCAAATCTTTGATCCGTTTGAACATAATCGACATAATCAAAACCATATAATTGACGGGAAACCTTCCTTTTGATCTCTACAACCTACGTGAACCACCATTGCTTCACCCACACAAAATCATTGAAGTCGATTAACCCCGTCACCGTGAACCTGCAACTCAACCGTGATCCATGCTCGAAGCTTTATTAACCAAATTGGAAGAGGGCTTTTGCTTACTTCGACCTTAGAATATATCTGCCAAGTTAATTTGAATAGAAACAACGTTTACACCTCGAATCTGCATCCATGTTGTCGCGATGGTTCTTGCCATCGTCTTCATCAAACCCGAACTCAATCACGTAAGTATACATCTCAACATACTCGAAATTACATGGGGATCATCAAAGCCATGTTTATTTTAGTAAATGATATCAATCAAACCTCAATTTGATCAATGTTGATTCTAGGGTTTATGTGAAATTGGGGAAAAATCAAAACTGATATTTTTAAACATTTAAGGAGCACACCTTAGATCTGGGCTTCTAGCCCAACCGGTTGTTATTTCCCCCTTGAATGCAGGAGGTCCCGGGTTCGAGCCGGGCCTCTGCCATTTTTGTTTTTAATAGATTTTTTTTTGTATTATTATAATTCAGAAAATTAATATTATATCAATAAATTACAATAAAATTATTTTGTTAATTAAATTATTACAGAAATATCAAGTTTTTTAAAAAGTTTTAACACTTATAATTCTTAGATTTAATTAATATTTTTTTAAGAATAAAAAGTTATAAAATTATATTACTCATTTATATTATAAATATATTATGTTTAATGATTATTTAAATAATTATTTACGCAAATGATAATTTAGATTATTATTAAATAATTAATTATTTAATGATTTATTTAACCATGTTAAATAAAAAAAAATAGTTAATAATTTACTCGTCAACTTTTATTTACTTATTCTTATGTTTTAGGGTTTTGTATTATAAAACCTTGGTGTTAAATCATTTTAAAAGCCCAAAACTTTATAAAATCATTTTAAATACTTTTAACTTTTTACATAAGACTTAATTAATTCTTATTAACAAGCTTTAAATAATTAATTATTAAGTTAATTATCTCTTTTCACTATTATACTTAATTTCTATAAATCACTAACCTCAATATTTAATAATTTTTAATTATACTTGGTCTTAAATGATTTATATCATCTTTATTAAAACAAAACATACCGAGTCATTATTTCATTTAATTATTTAAACCCCCAAATTTCCATTGAAACCCTTGTTCACGTTTATTCATTAATATTATTATTGAGCTTAATATTGGAATCAATACATTTAGGTAACTGTAAAAGAAATCGTTGGAACCTCGTTTATTTTTTATCATCATCTTATTTATATCAAGTGAGTTTTCTTGCCCCTTTTTCATATTTTTTTACACTAACTTGGGGTGAAACATGATAGCGTATACATGATACACTTATACACATTTGAGACTTGTAAATCACGTGCAATTCAACTTATTATTTTTTCATGGTTATTTGTTTATTGTAAGTGTTTTATATGAGATACTAGTTTGTTTACAATCATTAACTATTGCTAGCCTGGCGACGTCTTAGATCTTTGGGCCTGACAAGCCTATTGGTGCTAAAGTCGATGTATTGCCGACTCCTAGGAGCCGTATGCTTGTGCACTAGGGAACCAAATACACTTAGCCAATCTTTTATACTTGTAATCAAGTCGAGGTTTGGTTGTAACGATATGTGTTCTATAACCTTACTAGCTTATAACTATGACATGAATTGCTACTTTTATCTTATTATGTATGAAAACCTTGGAACTCACCAACTTTTAGTTGACCACTTATTTTTATCATGTTTCAGGTACTTCTTGTGGATTTTCTCTACGTGCTCATATAGGACTTGGACCTAGTTTAACTTAAGATGTTATTCATTGTTTGATATTTTTGTCTTGTAATTATCTTATTTTTCTTGTAATGTTATAGAATATTGACACTTATAATATTTCAACTTAATTAGTTCCATGTGCTATGAGCAATCGTCTCCCATTCGTCAGCCCCGATGATTCCGCCGTCGGTCGGGGTGTGACACCACTACTTTTATGGACTTGATGAATCGAGTGTATCGGCCATGTTAGATAAATCAGTGATTGTGTTATTGATGATTCTGATTTATTCGAAGAGCGAGGAGAAGCATGCCGATCATATTCGGGAGGTGTTGGAGACCTTAAGAAGGGAGAAGTTGTATGCCAAATTCTCCAAGTGTGCGTTCTGGTTACGTGAAGTTCAATTCTTAGGTCACATGATAAATCCTGAGGGGATTATGGTAGACCCTGCTAAGGTGGAGGCTGTAATGCAGTGGAAATCTCCAAGGACGCCATCTGAGATTCGTAGTTTCTTGGGGTTGGCGGGGTATTATCGAAGGTTCATTCAGGACTTTTCCAAGATCGCTTCTCCACTGACCAAGTTGACCCGAAAGTATGTAAAGTTTATATGGGGTCAAGCCCAAGAACAGGCGTTCAAGGAGTTAAAGGTGAGGTTGACTCAAGCTCCTGTCTTGACATTACCCGAAGGAAGCAAGGACTTGGTGGTATATTCAGATGCTTCTTACTCGGGGTTGGGGTGTGTATTAATGCAGAGAGGGAAGGTTATAGCTTATGCATCCCGACAGTTGAAAGTTCATGAGGTCAACTACCCTACTCATGACTTGGAGCTAGCAGCCGTGGTCTTTGCACTAAAGATTTGGAGGCACTATCTGTACGGGACGAAGTGCACCATTTTCACTGACCACAAGAGCTTGAAGTACCTCTTCAAGCAAAAAGATCTGAACATGAGGTAGAGAAGATGGTTGGAGCTCATAAAAGATTATGATTGTGAGATCCATTACCATCCGGGTAAAGCCAACATGGTGGCTGATGCTCTTCGCCGGAAGGAGAGGCCCGAGCCGATTCGGGTGGAAGCATACCAACTGATCATGACCTCTGATGTAATGAAGCAAGTCAAGGAGTTTCAAGATAAGGCATTAAAAGAAGATCATCTAAACTCTGAAAGAATGAGAGGTCTGGTTTGGGAATTGGGTGAAAACACACTCAGTGTTAAAACTCGATTTGGACGGGTGTGGATTCCTCGTTTCGGGGATCTACATGTGAGGATTTTGGATGAAGCTCACAAGACTCGATACTCCATTCATCCTAGCACCACAGAGATGTATCATGATATGAAGAAAGATTATTGGTGGTCGGGTATGAAGCGTGACGTGGTGGAGTATGTGAGTAAGTGCCTTACTTGTTTGCAAGTGAAGGCCGAACATCAGAAACCGTATGGGAAGATCCAACCTTGGATATACCAGAATGGAAGTGAGAGCACATCACCATGGATTTCATTACAAAGCTGCCACGTACTCCGAAGGGGTACGATGCCATATGGGTGATTGTTGACCGTTTGACGAAAAGTGCTCACTTCCTACCGATCCGTGAGACATATTCATCCGAGAGGTTGGCTGACCTATTCATCAAGGAGATTGTAACTCGTCATGGTGTGTCGGTGTCCATTGTGTCTGATCGTGACACCCGGTTTACGTCTAAATTCTGGAAGAAATTCCACGATGCCATGGGAACGAGGTTACGTATTAGCATGGCTTATCATCCCCAAACTGATGGTCAGTCAGAAAGGACCATTCAGACACTGGAAGACATGCTTCAGGCATGCGTGATTGATTTTGGGGGAAGTTGGGATGACTACTTACCATTAGCTGAATTCTCGTACAACAACTATCATGCCAGCATTGTATGCCATCATACGAGATGCTATACGGTAGGAGATGCAGAACACCCATTTGTTAGGGTGATATTGGTCAAAAGGAATTAGGGAGCGTCAAGGTAATCAAGGCTATGACTGAGAAGCTTGAGAAGATTAAAGCCTTCATGAAGGCAGCTAAAGATAGGCAGAAGTCGTATGCCGATAAACGACGCAGACCAATCAAGTTCCAGGTGGGTGACCGGGTTATGTTGAAGGTCTCACCTTGGAAGGGTATTATCCGATTCAGAAAATGAGGTAAGCTAAGCCCGAGGTACATAGGGCCTTTTCGAATTATTGCTCGAGTAGGAGAGGTGGCCTATAGATTGGAGTTACTAGATGAGTTAAGTGAAATTCACCCGACATTCCATGTATCTCATTTGAGAAAATGCTTAGCTCATGAAGACATGATTGTTCCACTGGAGGATATCGAAGTTAACGAACGACTCAATTATGTGGAGCAACCAGTGGCAATCATCGATCGTAAAGAGAAAAGGCTGAGAAATAAAGTGGTTCCTCTTATGCGTGTATAGTGGAAGCACAAGAAGGGATCCAAGTCTACATGGGAGACTAAGGAGGAGATGAGGCAGCATTATCCTTATTTGTTCGAGGAATAACAGGTTTCGGGGATGAAACCTATATAAGGGGGGTGGACTTGTAACACCCGGTTATTTTTAAAAGACAAGATATGAGGAATAAAAAGAAAGAAAGGCAAATAACTCCAAGTGGAGGGACTAAAAGTGTCCAAAAGGACAAAACTTTGAAAAGTTGGTGTAAAGGTGGGCATGGCCGCCCACCCTCACCTCACATCATCATCTTTCTTCGTATCTAGAGAGAGAGAACAGAAGAGTTCTCGGCTGAAGAAAAAGAAGAAGAAGTGAACGAATTGAATGTAAGAATTCGTGGTTTTTATGTGTTTATGACGGGTTTTATCCCGGTTGCATGCTTATGTGATTATGTGTTTGTGTATGTGCTCCGATGTGTGTGTTGGGTGTTGTTTTTAGGTGTTTGAACTCATTGCAAGCGGGTTAGAAAGGAAGAGATACCTAAGTTGCATCAGGTGAGTTCTAGACCTCGGTTTTTACTTGTTTTAAACGATCTTTGGGGCTGAAAATGTATTAAAATGATTTTACAAGTTCATGTATGTTTACCCGTGTGCATTGTGCATGTTGTATGTTGATTCTTGAATGCTTTTAGGTTATTCATGTTTAGAATAGCCATATTAAGCTTAGAACAGATGAGTTTGAGGATTGGGGTTGAAAACATCCTAGAATCATGTTTTACAGAAAGCTCATGCGTCTAGGTGAGGCTCATACGCCTGAGAATGCCTTATAAGGATTTAAGTGTAATCCATGCGCCTAAACCGTAGCCCATGCGCCTAAGATTGCCTTAGAATTGTTTAAGTATAGCCCATGCGCCTGAATAGTGGCCCATACGCCTAGAAATATTAGTCGGATGACTAAGTGTAGGGCCATACGCCCCAATAGTGCCCATGCGCCCAAGTGGCTCATGCGCCTAAGTGTTCATACGCCTTAATAGTACCCATGCGCCTAGAATTGGGCTGGAATTGACTAAGTGTCCAGACGTCCAGGATTTCCCCATGCGCCTAAGCACTCATGCGCCGCATAGTGCCCATGCGCCTGAAATTTGCCCATGCACCTAAGTGTTCCCCATGCGTCTACATAGTGCCCATGCGCCTAAGGACTTGAAATATTTTCTGATTTTTGGGGAAAAAGTGTAAAGTAAGTTTTGACTTGGGAGATTCCTGGGGGCTATGTAAGTTGACTTTTGGGGTCATAGATGGCATGATGAGCATGTTATGTTATATGATTGATGATGGTGATGATGTTGCATGGTTAAACATGATGTATGTTATGAATGTATGATGCCCTGCATGATGATGTATGACTGATATGTTTATGTTCCTTATGATGATGTATGTTTATGTTTCCCATGACTTTACGTGTGATGTTAATGATAAATGAAGTATTATGTAATGTAAAGTGAAAGATAAAGGAAGAGGAACATGAAGTAAGAATGCATGCATTAATGAGTAATGAAAGTAGAAATAGTCTTGTAAGCATGGCATGTACATCAGGGTCTTTCTTTGTGATTGACCATTTGCATAGAACTATTGCTGCATACCTTAGGTACTATGACCACGAGGTGTGATGCACCGTTATAGAAGGTCTATGATAGGCCTAGGTCCAGAACCACGAACAGAAAGGTATTGCATATGGAAATGGTAAACTTAAATCATACCTTAGGTACTGTGACCACGAGGTACGATGCACCGTTATAGAAGGTCTATGATAGGCCTAGGTCCAGAACCACGAACAGAAAGGTATTGCATATGGCAATAGTAAACTTAAATCATACCTTAGGTACTGTGATCACGAGGTGTGATGTACCATTATATAAGGTCTATGATAGGCCTAGGTCTAGAACCACGAACAGAAAGGTATTGCATATGGAAATGGTAAACTTAAATCATACCTTAGGTACTGTTACCACGAGGTGCGATGCACCGTTATAGAAGGTCTATGACTAGGTCCAGAACCACGAACAGAAAGGTATTGCATAGTAAACCTAAATCTTACCCTAGGTACTATGACCGCGAGGTGCGATGCACCGATATAGAAGGTCGATGATAGGCCTAGGTCCAGTACCATGAAAAAAAGGGAAGGGTTTATGGTTGTCAGAAAGGAAAGTAAAGCATGAAAGATTAAAGAGGATAATGATGATATTATCTGTATGTATGTATGACGTATGATCACGGATGAATGAAAAGTATAGTATGATTTTGAAAGAAAGTAAAGAACGGTTTTCGTAAGAAAAGTATGTTTTATTTATAAAACTAGAACTCACTCAGCAACGCTGACTTTTATACATTTTTAGTTGGCAGGTAAACGTTGCTGGGGATGGCACGAGGCGGCTACTCAGCTCTTTTGGATGGCATTCTTTTGTTAATGTTTTTGCATTGTAATGCGAACGGATGATGTTTTGAAATGAACGCTCGTATTAACTTGCAAAAACATTTGTAATGATACAAAAGTTATATTTTATTTGTGTTTCCGCTGCAATGTTTCCGTAACGCAAATGTAATTATAATGTTTTATGTGCAATGAATGACCAACTGTGAGGTCTCCGGGAACGGGGCCTTACCTGTTTCTATTTGTTCTTCATAAATTCATTTACAAATCGGGTAATTAAACACATACACACACTCGGTTTCACTTAGGGAACAAAAGCCCTAAGTTTGATTCCATTAACATTCACGAATCGATGTTCAATTTTGGATTCAATCGTTCTAGGGTTCTTGGTAATTTGGGAGATTTGATAATTGATGCTTTTAAATATTTAAGTTGAATGTTTAACCAGATCGGGTTGTAGCCCAACTGGTAAATGGCTTGCTTTTCGGCTCAGAGGTCCCGGGTTCGAACCGGGCCTCCGCCGTACTTTTGTTTTAATAAGTTTTCTTAATATTTTTTATTTAGAAAATTAATATTATATTGTTAAATAACAATAAAAGTCATTTTGTTAACTAAATTATTTTAGAAAATATTAACTTAATTTTTAAAAGGTTTTATAAACTTATAACTCATAAATTTAATAAACTTTTAAAGAATGAAAAGGTTATAAAACATTATTAAGTCTTTTATATATTACAAATATAATATAGTCCAAACTTGGATTGTTTTCAAAATGCTTCGAACCTACATATTACAAATACTTGAAATGTTTAACCATATAAATGATTATTTAAATAAATATTTAAATAATTAATTATGCATTTAATCATGTCATGTCATATTTAGTTTATATTTCTAAATTTTTTATTTGAACTCTTGAAACCTATAACACAATATATTATACTTTATTTTTATTACTAAAATTTTGTATTATAAGATTTTTATAATAAATAATATTAAAAGTTCAAAACTTTATAAAATGATTTTAAATAATCTTAAAGTCATTTAAATAAATATTTAATAAATTCTCTTTATCAAATAATTAATTATTAAACTAATTATTTCTTTTCAAACTTAATTTCTATTAACTCAATAACTTAAATTGTTGAGACCTTTTTAATCATTCTTGGACTTAATTGATTTATAATATCTTTATTAATCCAAAACGTAAACGATTCATCATTTTATTTAATTATTTAAACCCTCAAATTCCAATTGAAACCCTAGTCCACGTTTATTCGTTAATCTTACCTTTAAACTTAACCTTGGAATATATATATACGTTAGGTAACTTGTAAAAGAAATCATTGGAGCCTCGTTTAAATTCTTATCATCACCTTATATATAACAAGTGAGTTTCCTTGTCCCTTTTTTACATTTTTCACACTATTTTGGGGTGAAACATGATACTTATACATCATACACTTATAAACGTTTGAGACTTGTAATGCATTTGTAATTCATCTTTATATTTTATCATGGTTATTTGTGTGTTGTAAGTGATTATATGAGATACATAGTTTGTTTACAATCATTAACTATTGTTAGCCTGACGACGCCTTAGATCTTTGGGCCTGACAAACCAATTTGGTGCTAAAGCCAATGTATTTTCGGCTCCTGATGCGTATGCTTGTTCATCATGGGAACCAAATACACTTAGCCAATCTTACATACTTGTAATCAAGTCGAGGTTTGGTTGTAACGATATGTGTTCTATAACTTTACTAACTTATAACCTATGACATGAATTGCTACTTGTAACCTTGTTATATTATGTATGAAAACCTTGGAAACTCACCAACTATTTTTAGTTGACTTTTTATTTTTATCATGTTTCAGGTTTACTTCTTGTGGATTTCTCTTCGTGCTCATATAGGACTTGGACCTAGTTTAAATTGAAAGTCATATGTTATTGGTTGTATTTTGATTGTTTTATAATTACTTATTTGTCTTGTAATGTTTAATGAATAATGACATTTAATATTATTAAACTTAATTAGTTCCATGTGCTATGAGCAATCGTCTCCCATTCGTCTGCCCCGATGATTCTGCCGTCGGTCGGGATGTGACAGTGGTGTTTCCAAATTGTAATTTCTAGTAGATTGATCTCGATTTCTAAAAATGCGAAATGAATGGCAATGGGATGGTTAACACAATTACACAAATGAAATACAAAAGTAGAACAATGTAAATAAGTTTTCTATTTAATTTCACACTATTGCATAAGAGTTACACAATTGAAAATGATCAAGTGTTATAATCAACAATGTAAAAACACCTATTTATACTAAACGTAAACTTCTCGCCTGAGATCTATGTTCTCGTGTCTAAAGTTCTCACGTGGCTTCAGAAGTTCTCGCTTATTTCTGTAAGTTTTTGCATATGTATGATTTTTTATTTCCCAAACATATTGGTTGGTGTTGTAAAACCAATCAAAGAAAGAACAATATTGAAGAAAAAATTCACTACCAAATGATTCAACTGTTACCGAAAGATATTACACAAAAAAACTATGAGATTATGAAAATTACTATCACTATTCTAAATGACAATTGATCTTTATGTACATGAATCAGGCCTAATAACCTTTAACAAACTATTTACAATTTACCCCCTTTATGTTTAGCAAACATCTCTTCCAAAGTTAAATTTCACTTCCGAAGAGTAAATACCATATCTTCCGAATCCAACACTCTTCTTCTGAAGCGTAACCTAATTTCTTCCGAAGAATTATTATACTTCTATGATCAACTCTAACTTTCCACAATCTCCACCTTTAGAGTATGCATCATAGAACATCAATAATAATGTCAACCAATGCCAAGTTTTGTAACACAAAACTCAAACTTAGAATCTGACACTACCTTCGTAAGAATATCTATAAGGTTCTCATCTGTCCTAACTTGCTTTATTAGAACTTCTTTATTGCTAATCATTTCTCGAATAAAATGCAGTCTAACATTAATATGCTTAGTCCTTTCATGAAAGACACTGTTCTTAGCAAGTTGTACAACACCTTGATTGTCACAAAACACCCGTATATCAGACAATCTCATCCCTAACTCAGCAACCAGTCTTTGTAACCACAATGACTCCTTTATAGCTTCAGTTAGTGCCATATACTCTGCTTCGGTCATAGACAATGCAACCACATGCTGCAGCTTAGCTTTCCAGCTTACCACATTACTAATCACTCTAAACACATATCTAGTGATAGATCTTCCCTTATCAAGATCTTTTGCAAAGTCAGAATCAACATATCCTTTAAATTTATCTTGACCATCACCTTCCTTCAAACCAAAGATCAATCCCCAATGTTTAGTATATTGAAGATATCTAAGAATCCATTTAACAACATCCCAATGAACCTTCCCAGGTGATGAAATAAACCTGCTAACCAAGCTCACAGCATAAGCCAAATCAAGTCTGGTACATACCATCAGATACACAAGACTTCCCACTACATTTTCATATGGAACCTTCTCCATATATGACAACTCATATTTAGTACAAGGAATATCTTCCATGGACAACTTGAAATGAGCCCGAATAAGAGTTTTAACAACCTTAAACTCATGCATACCATAAAGTTTCAAGACTTTATTTGCGTAAGAAGTTTATGACAACTTCAACTGTTTAGAACTCCTATCCCTGGTAATCTCCATTCCCAAAATCTTATGAGCATTACCTAGCTCTTTCATTTCAAATTCAATCATGAGTAACTCCTTTGTAGCTTCTATCTCATCTTGCATCTTGCATGCTATCAGCATATCATCTACATACAACAACAAATACAGATGATCCCTACTAGAACACCTCCTATGATAAACACAACCATCATAGTCACTCCTAGTGAAACCATGAGTCACTACAAACTCATCAAACTGCTTGTACCACTGCCTTGGCGACTGCTTCAGGCCATACAAAGACCTCTTCAACAAACACACTTTATCTTCTTTGCCTTTAACCTCAAAACCCATAGGTTGCTTCATATATATCCTTTCATCTAAGAACCCATGTAAGAAAGCCGTCTTAACATTTAGTTGTTCTAACTCTAGATCAAGAGCAACTGTGATTGACAAAATTATACAGATAGAAGTATGATTCACCATTGGTGAAAAGATCTCATTATAGTCAATACCTTCCCTCTGAGTAAATCCCATAGCTACCAACCGAGGTTTGAACCTGGGACCCTCAATATCGGTAACACTATCCTTGACTTTATATAGCCCTTACAAGCTACCAACTTATGATCTAGTGGCTTATCAACCAATTCCCATGTTTCATTCTTTTTCAGGGAATTCATCTTCTCAACCATAGCATCATACCATCTATCACTTTCATCTGATGACATAGCCTCATAAAAATTCAATGGCTCATAGATACTTTCCTCTTCAGTAGCTGTGAAGGAAACAACTGACATATCATGATCCTGTCTGTATTCTATAGGAGCCACAACCTTTCTTCTAGGTCTATCATTCGCAATGAAATGTGTAATATGAGGCTCATGATTCACTTCACCTTCAGTCCCATTGCTTAATCCAGCAGCTCTATCTGAATCATCCTCATACTCCACATCAATCTCAACTTTCTCTAGAGACCAGGACCTGATGTTAATACCTACCACATCCTTATACAGTAAGCCTTCTTGGAAGTCTACATCTCTGCTTACAATTACTCGAGGTCTTTCTCCTTCTAACCTCCATATTCTATATCCCTTGACAACCTTAGGGTACCCTAAAAGAACACCCTTTTAAGCCCTTGCATCAAGTTTATCTTGATTAACATGAAAGTAGACTACTGACTCGATCACCCTCAAATGACTATACTCAGGCTTAACTCTTGTCCACATCTCCATAGGAGTCTTCATACCCATAGCTCTAGATGGAGATTTGTTAATCAGATAAGCTACAAATATAACTAATTCACGCCAAAAACCTTTTGGAAATCCAACATTAATCCTCATACATCTAAGCCTTTCCAACAAAGTCCTGTTTATCCTCTCAGCCAACCCATTTTGCTGGGGACTATCCCATGAGTTCTATAAAACTCATTGAACTCGCTATTACAGAATTCCAGCCCATTATTAGTTCTGAACTTCTTTACCTTCCTCTCACTCTGAGTTTCTGCTTGAGTCTTCCACTCTACAAACTTCTTAAAAGATTCATTCTTATGCTTAAGAACATAAACCCAAACCCTCTGTAAGTAATCATCTATAATAGATAAGAAATAACTAGTTCCACCTAGAGTACTAGTTCTAGCAGACCCCCATAGGTCAGAATGTACATAGTCTAACACATTTGTAGATATGTGCTTACCAGTTTTGAACCGAACTTTCTTACTTTTATCTAAAACACATGTCTCGCAGAAACCTACATCATTCATATTAAACTCACTAATGATGCCTTGTTTTTGTAACTCAATAAGACTCTATTCACTAAGATGACCAAATCTCTTATGCCACACTAAAGAGCTATCATTCTTAGTAAGTTCTGTACATGCACTTCCAGGCACTTCTGATCCCTCTAATCTATATGTATTATTAATCCTTCTGCTACCGGTTAACAATACCAAGGAACCTTTAACAATTCTAGCCTTACAATCTTTTAACCCAACATAATAGCATGACTTCTCAAAAGTCCATAGAGATAACAAACTCCTTTTCAAACTAGGAATATACCTGATAACACTAATATCAATCTTAGTACCATTATGCAACTTAAATGTGATAGTACTTGACCCTAGAATTTTACAAGGCCGATCACCCCAAGCTTTATTTGACCAAGATCTTCAATCTTCAACTCTTTAAAGAACTCTTTGATAGGATTCATATGAAAAGAACATCCTAAATCAAGTATCCACTCACCCATGTCTTCATCACAAGACATATTCTGAACATCAGAGCTATCATAGCCATCGGTAGATCCTTCGGATACATGGCTAGTTTACCCTTATACCAAACTGGATTCATTTCCCTTCTTCCTCCTTTCAGGATAGTCTTTCTTGAGATGTTTTCCGAATTGCATATATAGCATCTTCGTTTATTTCTTGATCTTGATCAAGCTGGACCTTTGCCTTTTGAGAACCTCTATTCTGGTCTTCCGCGCACTAACAACCCATCACTTGAATCTTTTTGTACATAACTTCTTTTCTTTAATTCCTTTGAATTCATGGTTGCAAGAATCTCTTCCATTGACAATGTCTCTCGACCATACATCAATGTGTCAACAAAGTGTTCATATGACTTTGGCAACAAAGTCAAGAAGATGATGGCCTGATCTTCATTGTCTAATTTCATGTCAATATTTTCAAGATCCAAAATAAGTTTGTTAAACTCATTTGTGTGATCTTCTAAAGTCTTGTTAGATGCCATGTGAAACGTGTACAATCGTTTCTTCAGATCAGTCGATTTGCCAACGAACTTTTCATGCACATACTTTCAAGCTTTGCCCAAATTTCGGCAGCCGAGTCCTCCTTCGACACTTCTCGAAGCACCCGGTCTTCCAAGGACAAAATTATCGCACTGTGCGCCTTTTCCATGATCTCCCGTTTTTCTTTTTCTGTCAAATCCGCCGGCAAATTTGTCTGCCTTGTGAGTGCTCCCACCAAACCCTAGTGTACAAGAAACACTCGCATCTTGACACACCATAACCCGAAATCATTCTTCCCATGAAACTTTTCAAGATTGAATTTCGTGGACACCATCTTTGATTCTTTATTTCTCTTCTGATCACCGCCGAGACCACCTTCTTTCTCCAATTAAGCCGAACTTGGCTCTAATACCACTTGTTGTGAAACCAATCAAAGAAAGAACAATATTGAAGAAAAGATTCACAACCAAATGATTCAATTGTTATTTAAAGATATTACACAAAGAAAACTATGAGATTACGAAAATTACTATCATTATTCTAAATGGCAAATGATCCTTATATACATGAATCAGACCTAACAACCTTTAACAAACTATTTACAATTTACCCCATTTATGTTTAGCAAACATCTCTTCCGAAGGTAAATTTCACTTCCGAAAAGTAAACACCACATCTTCCGAAGCTAACACTATTCTTTCGAATCTTAACCTGGTTTCTTCCGAAGCATTATTATACTTCTATGATCAACTCTAACTTTCCACAGTTGGACCTCTACATGAATAACTGTGGCTGTTGTAATAGTTGCGAGCTAGGTTACAGTGGTGGTGGGGGCACTATTACGAGAATGAGAGCGTGGAGGATTTCTGCGCAAGGTGTGAGCAGAGTCGTGGAGAGTGGCATGCACCAAGGAAAATCCATTCACTTAAGTTTCTGTTATTTGTTTGTTTCACGAATATAAATAGGTCTTGTTTATGTAGTGTGATCTTGTTGCTTTAGTTGTATTATATTTGTTTAGTATTTCATTGATTTTGTTATCATTTAGATAATTTTCTTTTGTTTTTACTTCTAGTTTGTGTTGTATATTTTTATATTACCTTCCAAGCTTGTAGCGCTCTAGATTAATTTATGTTATATGTTTAAGTACCGGTTCACACAAACCTAATATGCAATTATGACTTCAATGATACTAAAAACTTAATTGTCCGTATGTTTCTCCCAACCATTTCAAACTTATTTTGATTATCAATTTTGAACAGAAGTTTCATAGCAACCATGTTGGTAAAATAGATTCTTTTGCATTCAACAACTATTCTACATTCTTTTTGTGACTCATTTACCGAAATGGAGTGGTTACTCTCACTTTATTTTCAAGTTACGAAGACAAATCATAAGACACAAATATCAAAAATGGTACGCAAAAAGCAAAATAAAGGATAAAGATCATGAAAAGCACTCAACATTGTTGTATTTGTCCTGGGAGAAAAAAGAAGCCAAGAACATGTGGTGAAATTCAGACGGTTTATTCTCCATTGCTAAGATTTTTATATGCTGCATATATCGATCTAACTTTACAGTATTTGAAAATTTGCCTGAAAAAGTGATTGTTGAAAACTTTTAGGATAATTAAGGCTGCCCGTTTCTTTGAAAGAATTAAATAATAAAAACACGCAGGTGGGATATGATGGAGGTCAATAAACTAGAATAGATGGTATTGGTTATCACACTTCCTTTTCACCTTAAGTAGATTAGATTTCTAAAACTAGTTTTAAAATGCCCTTTTTGTTCTTCCTACCTTTTATTCACATCCTCCTTTTCCGACATCGAATTTGAAAAAGTTTAGTATCAATACATATTATAAATTTGAATTTAGGATTAGGTACGAATTTTACAAATATGAAAATTCATGAAACCATATGTTTTTCTTTAAATAACAATATTTTTTAATTCTAATACCATCTAACCTTACATTTGAGGATTTGAATATATAAGTACCAATATCACTATGCTACGAGATCCAATGGCGGAGCATCATAAGGGCCGGGAGGGCTTTTTCATCAGAATTTTTAAATTTTAGTGTGATAATGTAGATTTTGACCCGATAATGTAATTTTTATTTAAATATCGAGTTCGTATTCCTAAAAAAAATAATTTCGTTCCCACCCCTTTATGAAAGAGTTCAAGCTCTGTCACTGACAAGATCACACATATATAAAATCATATATCACATCAAAGTAATAATTTATAAATATCCCTATTTGTTGGATATATTTATATATGACCTAATCACTTAGTTCCATCATAAATTTTAAAGCTACAGTTTAAAATATAAAAAAAATTCACAACTTTTGTTTATGAGATCATGAAAACTTCTTTTGCAATTTTTAGAAAATAAAAGCACTAAATTTGTAACCTTTTACCTGAGGTGGATGTGTAATAATATTATGACAGTGTTAAAAACTTTAAAGACAAATGCATAGCACCATATGTTAAAGGGCAATAGCAAATAGGTGTGACAGTAACTCCTGTCTCAAATACACTTATACTTATTATTAAGTCACTCCAAAAACACAAGCCAAGAGTGATGTTTAAACATAAATCCGAACTGATACCTCAAAATTTGATTAGCATGTTACATATTCTTCTTAATTCACATGTCTTGACATGAGAAGAAATATCACATTAGAATCTCGGTGTAAATAGAGGATATTAGCAACGTATATTTCTCTTTTTAATTAGTATATGATTATGACATATTCAGAAAATTTCCCACTCGAGTTTGGGGTCAAATTAATGTCATGTCTCTTTTTCTCATTTCAGCTACTTTTGATTTTTTCTAGGTGGAAACGATCACATGATTCACGTTTTTTAAATAGAGATAATCAACCAAATTTAACAAGAAAAAATATTGATTACTAAGTTGCTTAATTGTTTATTGGTTCACGTGATCTTATTAATAACACTTGGGGAATTTGATGTTTGAACCACAATCCCTAATAAGATATAAATTATACATATATGTGTTTATATATGTATGTATATATGCCTAAGCATAGGTTTTTCGTAATAACTACTATTTACTTAAGTATATGAGAATGATTTTAACCATCTTAATATCGGCATGAACGCACTTCAATTAGATCTATTGTTGATGATAAATCAATCCCTCTAACTAAAAAAATCAAAATTTTCTAATAAAGGCAAACAATAAAAATTAAAAAAACAATTTAAATTTCAATTAGAGAACACAAATTTCAATCAGACATCACTACTTTTTAAAACAAACAGTACAAAATTCAAATAGACAACAAAATTTATTTGTATGAACAATGAGCTCCCCTTTTATTTTATATCAACGTTTATTCTAATTTTTCATATGTTTTTAAGTAAATACAATTATATTTAACTAATATTGACAGCACTAAAATGATCAATATTATAATCATAGTTGTAGGTGCTACATTTCCTGTAGCCACGAAGCGTAACAACATCATAAATATAGAAAAAGCTCGACAAAAAATAACGAAAGACAAGATATTTGAAGACATTGAGAGAGAGAAATGAAGAACTTCATAATAACTACAAACAATGTTTGTTTTGCACTTTTGTGTTTAGCAAATTCAATTTCCATTAAATTGTAAAAAGAATATCTATAACTATAGACTGTGACTATTATTATAACAAAAAGAATCGTAACTTCAACCCCATTTTACGCGCATTTCATTTTTATTCACGGTAAAGATTATGTAAAGTAAAACTGAAGAAACTAACGAAAAAACTCATGAAGATTAACGTGAAAATATAGAATTAATGTATAAAACAAAAGAAACCAATTTTAAATTAAATACAACGAAGTGATGAGTTTTATAAATCATGTTTGATTAAATGCTTCTATTTTACAAATAAGCTAAAAGTTGAATAAAATAGAATGAGGTTTACTCGCGAGAAAAAGACTAGTCAAAGAAAACCTATGGAACATTGCATTCTTTGGCATCATGATCATAATTAACAAATACATAAAACTTGTAACATCGAAAGATTACATACACACCAAACTATGTAACTTGTATATATAACATAGTGAATAAGCGTATTAACTAGTCACTTTGGTGTATGAAGTACTTTTTCTAATATGGTTAAATGAAAGATAAAAATAAAAGTAACTTAAAATTAGGACTGATAATTACCGACCTGTTTATAACACAACTAAACCTGTTTAACAAAAAAACTATTTTTTATTTTTTTACATTTTTGAAAATAATTAAAATTAAGATGCTATACTTCATTGTTTCGTATTATTGGTTCATAAAAACATAAAAAATTATAAACATAATATATAGATAGTTAAACAAGTCTTTTACATGTTTGATAAGTGAGCTGTGCATGTCATTTTTAACCTGATAACCACAATAATACATGTTTTACCAACCCTACTTAATTAAACGATAAAGAATGGTATTATCGGAAACAAATAATGTTATTGTATATTGAGATCATCTTGGATATACATAGAATTACAAGGACAAAATTATTGCGCGTCATCTTGGATAAAGAATGGTATTTATTGGTTAGGGGATTTAAGCCCATAGAGGGGTTCGTTTTAGCTATTTGACTGGTTTAGTGTGATGTTTTTGAGAATTTTGAGTCACAAACTATTTGAACATAGTACTAGAATATATACTTTTATTGACACGTAATTACGTGTCATTAAAAGTTATAGATGACATACAAAAGTATGTTAAGACAGCCCATGTTATAAAAGAAAATCACACGCATTTGTTGTCATCTGTTTATGACAAACATTCTTAACAAACATTTATGACAAGTAACGCGTATCAAAAAATTTATATCATAAATAAATATGACACGCATTTGTATGTCATAAATTACATGCCATTGTTTCAAAAACTTTACTGGTGGTGATTTTAAAAATGCGATTACCATTTGCATGCCCGTCATAACTGTTTTATAACATAACACAAAATAAACTACATATATTTAATAGTATGTTGTTCCATATAATATTTTATAACACATAAGTAACATTTCAAAGTTAAAACATTCAATCCTAAGTTCAATACAAATGTCAACGAAAAATAAAGTTAGCAGCAAAAATTGATTGATTTCAAAAGATGATTGATTTCATTAGTATCAACAACATCTCTGTATCTCTCTTTTCTTCCCTTAACTTGAAAATTAGAAAAAAAATAAAACCACACAAAATTAAAGATTCAAATGCCATTAAACATATGCATCAAATTGAAATCAAAACAAATTGAGATGATTAAAAACCAAGAAAGTTAGAAACCCAACACTTAAACAACAACCATGTTTTTGTCACATCACATTTGGGTTCATGAAACAATAGGATCATAAAACATACACATTGCACAAACAAAATACAAAGAATTGAATGGTAAGATTAATTACCTCCAAATCACATCATTCAATGTACAATATAATCTTTTAAATAATATCCTCAATATATCAAGAACACTATATCCCAAACTTATTGCATCACCACAAAAATCTAAACTAAACTGAATCAAAACACTTAACTAACCGATCAACAAATAATCAAATCAAAACAATATACAACAACATTCATACACAAATCAAAATTGAAGCAAGAAATCATTCTAACCTTTCACAACATTGTTTAGGTGTTAGGTGTTAGTTGGTCATCCTTATAGTGTTTGGGGTTTAATTGTGGTTTTGGGGTTTGGGTCTTTGATTATGGTTCAGGGGTTTGGGGTTTCTCTTTATCCCCCAGCCTAGAAGGAAAGATCTGTTTTTACTATGATGAAAATTTTATATTTTATCGCTTTCTAGTAGAAATTGATTGTTGTACTACCCAATAATATAATATGAATGATTCACTATTCACTTTATTTTCGGATTTTGGGTCATAAGCATTATGTTGGAGAGATGGCCGAGTGGTGAAAGCGTAGCATTGGAATCACTTGTAGGCTTTTGCTTACGAGGGTTGAATCGCTCTCTTTCCTTATCTTCACCTAATTTACGATCTTACTAACCACAATAGATCAAATATGTAACACTCGATTATTTTTAAAAGACAAGAAATAAAGAATAAAAGAAACGAAAGGCAATTCAGTCCAAGTGGAGGGGCTAAAAGTGTAAAAAGGACAAGAATCTTTGAAAAGTTGGTGTAAAGGTGAGCATGGCCGCCACCCTCACTTCACATCATCCTCTTCACCGGTTTGAGAGAGAGAGCAGAGAAAACTCTCGGCTAAAGAAAGAAGAAGAAGAGAAGTGAATTCAAGGTAAGAATTCAAGGTTTCATATGTTTATGACGGTTTTATCCCGGTTATATGCTTATGTGTTTGGGTGTGGGTTCGTGTGTGTGTATTTGGTGTTGTTCTAGGTGTTTTGAACTCATAGAAAGCGGGTTAAAAAGGAAGAGCACCCAAGTTGCACCAGGTGAGTTCTAGACCCTGATTCTTACTTGTTTTAACTATGTTTGGGGCTGGAAATGTATTAAAATGTTTTTACAAAGTTTATGTATGTTACACGTATGTATTGTGTTGTTACGTGTTAAATTCTTGAATGTTTATAGGTTTTCATGCTTAGAATAGTCATGTTAAGCTTAGAACAGATGGGTTGATGAATGTGTATGAAAGCATGCTAAGAACAAGTTACACAGAAGGTTCATACGTCTGAAACTGCTTTAGAAAGACTTAAGTGTAGTCCATGCACCTAAACATTAGCCATGCGCCTAAGCTTACCCTAGAAATGTTTAAGTACAGCCCATGCGCCTGAATAGTGGCTCATGCGCCTAAGCGTCCATGCGTCTGAAATGCTCATGCGCCTAAGCGTCCATGCGTCTGAAATGCTCATGCGTCTAAGTGTTCATACGCACAAATAGTACCTATGCACCTGAGTAGTTCATGCGCCTAAGTGATAAAATGATGTGGCGGATGCGCCTGCATAGTGGTAAAACGCCCAACAGGGCTCATGCGCCTAACACTTAGAAAATTTACAGAGTTTTCTAGGAGTCTGTGCTTTAGGGTTTTGACAGAGTTGACTAGGGCTTACTATTAATGATGTTCCATGCATGTTATGATTACATATGACGTTCCTTATTATTTATTATCGTTAGTATTATTATTATTATTATTACTTATAATATGTGACTTACGTGGTATGTATTATCGTAACGTAAATTATCTAGTAATAATAAGTGAAAGAGCAATAAAGGAAAGAAGATGAACATTAATGAAAAGTTAACAAGTCTTGCAAGCTCATAGGGGAGGGACACGACCGTGTTGTCGTAGCTCAACTGTGCTGCGGGTTAGCTATCCTATTGTGCCCACAGGGCCAATCAATTGAGATTGGCAGGACCCTTGTAGCATACCCTGGGTGATTGGGTCGGCCTTATATACAGTACACAGAACCCTTCGGAGGATACAGTTGACCCTTTCGAGGGATACAGATGGCCATCACCCGTTTCCACCGCGCACATAGTTAGGGTATTGCTCATTGGTCCCCATAGACAGTGAAAAATAAATATAAAGGATTACAGAGTAATCAAGGCATATAGTAAAGAGATAAAGTATTACATGATTGTATAGTTGATGCGTGCTCAGTATAAAAAGATAAAGTTTTCATGAATAGAGTATTTTCATATGTATACCTACAGAAAGTATTTTATTACTTATAAAACTGGAGCTCACTCAGCAACGCTGACTTTTATACATTTTCAGTGACAAGTAATTATTGCTGAGGATGGCACGAGGGTGAAGCTATTCGGCAAGGAAAGACTGACATCCATTCGTACTTTATGTTGCTGTTGTTTTGTAATACAGTAAAACAATTATTTTGTAACCAGTTAAATAGTGCTGTATTGCTCAACCACAGTGGTTGAATGAAATGAATGGTTTTGATAAACTAATTCCGCTGCTAAGATTGCATAGTTATAATGTTAATGTTTTTAATTGTTGTGAATGACCGCCTGTGAGGTTCCCGGGAACAGGGCCTTACAAGTTGGTA
The DNA here is from genome assembly GCA_025506515.1 of Flaveria trinervia. NCBI lineage: Eukaryota > Viridiplantae > Streptophyta > Magnoliopsida > Asterales > Asteraceae > Flaveria > Flaveria trinervia. The sequence goes on from CM046450.1 coordinate 10,558,359, forward strand.
TCAGAGCCAAAGTTTAAGAGAAATGGGTTAAAACAAACTTTAAAAACCTAAACTTAAACTGAAAATAGGACAAATGGAGGGATGTCAGCCCGAGTAGCTACGTGCCATCAGGTATGTCTTTTCCTAATGTAACCGGTATTATATGCGCATGCTATTTGATTTATGTGCTCTTAGTAGATTTAGATATTGATTAAGTCGGGATAGGGGATGCTTAGGGTATGAAGAGTAAAGTTAGTGGCTAATAACAACTAGCGACTGTAATTAGGGACTTACTATACTTGACATAAACTGAGTCTTACCTTGAATGACCATGTTAGTGTTTGAATCTTATAGTGTGCTTATAGAGGATGGCTGGCGGTAGATCTTCAAAAGCCTCTCGTGGTGGAGGTCACAGGCTGCTCCGCGACCCAAGAGAGGGAGACCCAGAGTAGAGAAGGTGGTTCATGAAGAACTAGAGACCCCTCATCCGGAGGGTGGTGACGAGCGCGCCAATCTGAGAGCCTCAGTAAAGGAGGCTGTGGTGGAAGAGGTTCACCTGGTCATGCAGACAATTCTACCGTCTGTGGTGACCGAAGTGATCAAGGCCGTAAGGTATGGGGAAAGAGAGGAGAGGAACAGGTCCTCGGGAGGACGAGAACAACCAGAGCCGAAAACGGTTCTCTCTGATGTTGAGAACGAGGAAGAAGAAGAGCTTGCGCCGGAGGTGACCCGAGGCTGCAACTATGGGGCGTTTATAAGACGCAAGCCCCCTACTTTCGACGGGAATGGCATGGCTGCAGCTGCTCACCGGTGGGTGAGGAAATGGAGGCTGTCCTCGATATCAATGAGTTCGTGAAGATCAGAAGGTGAAATTTGCTACCCACTTCTTGTGGACTCGGCTTTGTGCTGGTGGGACAACATTGTCCAGCCGAGGGTAGCAGGGCCATTGGGAGGATGAGATGGCTGAACTGAAGAAATTAGTGATTGAGGAATTCTGTCCTTAGAGATGAGATGGAAAGGTAGAAAGGAATTCCTGCAACTGGAGGCAGGAACAATGACACACCAGCAGTACACCACTAAATTCAATGAAATGGCGCGACTGGTGCCTGATTAAGTGACACAACCGTCATGGAAGATTAAGAGATACATCCAAGGGCTGCCAGCGGATATCTGTAGGCATATGATCGTTGCCCGGCCGAGCTTTTAGGTCGGCGGTTGATCTGGTTGGTAGATTATATGATGAGCGCGAGGTGGTGGTGGTGGCTGAGGTGAAGAAAACGAGTGGGGATGGAAGGAACTGAAATGGGAAACGGTTTGGACGTGGTGGAGCCGCCCCAAACAATAAGGTGGTGAAGGTAGGTGACCGACGTGTGGTCACAGCTGGTGTAGGGAGGAAGAAATGTGGTAAATGTGGAAGGGAGCATGCTGGAGAGTACAGGATGGGGATGAATGTATGCTTCAGGTGTGGTCAGCCTGGCCACATTGCCAGAGACTGTAAGAAGCCAAGGGCGGAGAGCTCGGAAGTGGAAAATAAGAAGCCGGAAGAAGGAGGGTAGAGGGCAAGTGCTAGAGCATACACTATGACCCGGGAGGAAGCCAGAGCTGATCCCGATGTTGTGTCAGGTATGTTTCCAGTAAACCAAACTTGTGCCTCTATATTGTTTGATTCTGGTGCTAGTAGGGGTTTTATTTCTACTACCTTCTGCGCTAAGTTTCCCGTTATCAATAGAAAGGTCAGTACACCATTTGATGTAGAAACTGATATTGGTAAGTCCACTAGAATTACTGATGTGATAGAGGACTGTGTCATAGAACTAGAAGGTCATAGGTTTGCTGCTAGGTTACATGTGATACCCCTAGGTGGATTTGATGTAGTACTAGGGATGGACTGGTTAGCAACCCATGAAGCGAACATCGTATGTCGCAAGAAGATGATTTGATTGGTTGCATCCGATGGGAGTTTGGTTACGATTTATGGAGATCGCGTCACAACAATTCCAAAAGTGATTTTGATGGCGGTGGCGGGAAAGTGCATGAGGCGTGGATGTGGTGTCTACTTTGCCTACGTAAAGGATGTGGACGCGCCAACACCGCAACTATCAGATGTACCAGTTATGTGTTACTTTCCGGACGTATTCCCGGAAGACTTACTCGGCGTGCCACCGGATCGAGAGATTGAGTTCCAAATTGACTTGATACCGGTGCTCAACCCGTTGCAAAGGCACCGTATCGATTAGCTACCACAGAAATGAAAGAACTCATGGAACAGTTGCTAGAGCTGCTCGATAAGGGGTTCATTAGACCAAGTATCTATCTCCCTGGGGTGCTCCGGTCCTGTTTGTGAAGAAGAAAGACGGTAGTATGAGAATGTGCATCGATTACATGAGCTTAACAAGTTGACAGTGAAGAACCGATACCCTCTACCAAGGATAGATGATTGTTTGATCAGCCCAAGGTGCCAGTGGTTTTCAGGATAGATCTTCGATCTGGTTACCATCAGCTGAAGGTGAAAGAGCAGGATATCCCTAAAACAGCTTTTCACACGCGCTACGGTCACTACGAATTCCTTGTTATGTCATTTGGCCTGACCAATGCGCCAGCTGCTTTTATGGATTTGATGAATCGAGTGTGTCGGTCAATGTTGAATAAATCAGTGATTGTGTTTATTGATGATATCCTGATTTACTCAAAGAGCAAGGAGGAGCACGCCAATCACATTCGGGAGGTGTTAGAGACCTTAAGAAAGAAGAAGTTGTATGCCAAATTCTCCAAATGCGTGTTCTGGTTACGCGAAGTTCAATTCTTAGGTCACGTGAAAATCCAGAGGGGATTATGGTAGACCCTGCTAAGGTTGAGGCTATGATGCAATGGAAGTCTCCAAAAACGCCATCCAAGATTCGTAGTTTCTTGGGGCTGGCGGGTATTAACGAAGGTTTATTCAGGACTTTTCCAAGATCGCTTCTCCCCTGACCAAGTTAACCCGGAAGGATGTAAAGTTTATATGGGGACAAGCCCAAGAACAGGCGTTCGGGGATTTAAAGGTGAGGTTGACTCAAGCTCCTGTCTTGTCATTACCCGAAGGAAGCGAGGACTTGGTGGTATATTCCGATGCTTCTTACTCGGGGTTGGGGTGTGTATTAATGCAAAGAGGGAAGGTTATAGCCTATGCATCCGACAGTGAAGGTTCATGAGGTTAACTACCCTACTCATGACTGGAGCTAGCAGCCGTGGTCTTTGCACTAAAGATTTGGAGGCACTATCTGTACGGGACGAAGTGCACCATTTTCACGGACCACAAGATCTTGAAGTACTTCTTCGAGCAAAAAGATCTGAACATGAGGCAGAGGTGATGGTTGGAGCTTATAAAGGATTATGATTGCGAGATCCATTACCATCCAGCAAAGCCAACGTGGTGGCCAATGCTCTTAGCCAGAAGGAGAGGCCCGAGCCGATTCGGGTGGAAGCATACCAACTAATCATGACCTCTGACGTAATGAAGCAAGTGAAGGAGTTTCAGGATGAGGCATTAAGAGAAGATCATCTAAACTCTGAAAGAATAAGAGGTCTGGTTGAGGAATTGAGTGAAAAACACTTGGTGTTAAAACTCGATTTGGATGGGTGTGGATTCCTCATTTCAGGGATCTACGTGTGAGGATTATGGATGAAGCTCACAAGACTCGATACTCCATTCATTCTGGTGCTACAAAGATGTATCAAGATATGAAGAAAAGTTATTGGTGGCCAGGTATGAAGCGTGACGTGGTGGAGTATGTGGGTAAGTGCCTTACTTGCCTACAGGTGAAGGCGGAACACCAGAAGCCATATGGAAAGATCCAACCTTTGGATATACCGGAATGGAAGTGGGAGCACATCACCATGGATTTCCTTACAAAGCTACCACGTACTCCGAAGGGGTACGATGCCATATGGGTGATTGTTGACCGTTTGACGAAGAGTGCTCACTCCTACCGATCCGCGAGACTATTCATCTGAGAGGTTGGCTGACTTGTTCATTAAGGAGATGTAACTCGTCATGGTGTGCCGGTGTCCATTGTGTCTGATCGTGACACCCGGTTTACGTCTAGATTCTGGAAGAAATTTCACGACGCCATGGGGACGAGGTTAGATATTAGCATGACTTATCATCCCCAAACTGATGGTCAGTCAGAAAGGACCATTCAGATGTTGGAAGACATGCTTCGGGCATGTGTAATCGATTTGGTGGAAGTTGGGACGACCACTTACCGTTAGCTGAATTCTCGTACAACAATAGCTATCATGCCAGCATTGGCATGCCACCATACGAGATGCTATACGGTAGGAGATGTGGAACACCCGTTGTTGGGTGACATTGGTCAGAAAGAGTTGGGAAGCGTCGAGGTAATCGAGGCTACGACAGAGAAGCTTGAAAAGATTAAAGCCTTCATGAAGGCAGCCAAAGATAGACAGAAGTCGTATGCCGATAAACGACGCAGACCAATTGAATTCCATGTGGGTGATCGGGTTATGTTGAAGGTCTCACCTTGGAAGGGTATTATCAGATTCAGGAAGCGGGGCAAGTTGAGCCCAAGATATATAGGCCCTTTCCGAATCATTGCTCGAGTAAGAGAGGTGGCCTATAAATTGGAGTTGCCAGATGAGTTAAGTGGAATTCACCTGACATTCCATGTATCTCATTTGAGGAAGTGCTTAGCTGATGAAGACATGATTGTTCCATTGGAGGACATTGAAGTCGATGAAAAGCTCAATTATCTGGAGCAACCAGTGGCAATCATCGATCGTAAAGAGAAGAGGCCGAGAAATAAAGTGGTTCCTCTTATGCATGTATAGTGAAAGCACAGGAAGGGATCAGAGTCTACATGGGAGACTGAGGAGGAGATGAGACGGCATTATCCTTGTCTGTTTGAGGAATAACAAGTTTCGGGGATGAAACCTATATAAGGGGGGTGGACTTGTACCACCCGGTTATTTTTAAAAGACAAGAAATAAAGAATAAAAGAAAGAAAGGCAATTCAGTCCAAGTGGAGGGGCTAAAAGTGTAAAAAGGCCAAAAATATTTGAAAAGTTGGTGTAAAGGTGGGCATGGCCGCCCACCCTCACTTCACATCATCCTCTTCACCCGGTTTTAGAGAGAGAGAGCAGAGAAACTCTCGGCTAAAGAAAGAAGAAAGAAAAGAAGTGAATTCAAGGTTTTCATATGTTTATGACGGGTTTATCCCGGTTATATGCTTATGTGCTTATATGTTTGGGTATGGGTTCGTGTGTGTATTTGGTGTTGTTTCTAGGTGTTTTGAACTCATAACAAGCGGGTAAAAAGGAAGAACACCCAAGTTGCACCAGGTGAGTTCTAGACCCCGATTCTTACTTGTTTTAACTATGTTTGGGGCTGGAAATGTATTAAAATATTTTTACAAAGTTTATGTATGTTACTCGTATGTATTGTGCTTGTTAAGTGTTAAATTCTTGAATGTTTATAGGTTGTTCATGCTTATAATAGTCATGTTAAGCTTAGAACAGATGGGTTTGATGAATGTGTATGAAAACATGCTAAGAACAAGTTACACAGAAGGTTCATACATCTGAAACTGCTTTAGAAAGACTTAAGTGTAGTCCATGCGCCTAAACAGTAGCCCATGCGCCTAAGCTTACCTTAGAAATGTTTAAGTACAGCCCATGCGCGTGAACAGTGGCTCATGCACCTAAGCGTCCATGCGTCTGAAATGCTCATGCGTCTAAGTGTTCATACGCACAAATAGTACCCATGCGCCTAAGTAGTTCATGCGCCGAAGTGATAAAATGATTGTTGGCGGATGCGCCTGCATAGTGGTAAAACGCCCAAACAGGGCTCATGCGCCTAACACTTAGAAACTTTTACAGAGTTTTCTAGAAGTCTGTGGTTTAGGGTTTTGACCAGAGTTGACTAGCGCTTACTATTGATGATGTTCCATGCATGTTATGATTACATATGACGTTCCTTATTAGTTATTATCATTATTATTATTATTACTTTTAATATGTGACTTTACGTGGTATGTTATTATCGTAACGTAAAATATCTAGTAATAATAAAGTGAAAGAGCAATAAAGGAAAGAAGAGGAACATTAATGAAAATGTTAACAAGTCTTGCAAGCTCATAGGAGGGACACGGTCGTGTTGTCGTTAGCTCAACTGTGTTGCGGGTTAGCTACTCTATTGTGCACACAGGGCCAATCATTTGAGATTGGCAGGACCCTTGTAGCGTACCCTGGGTGATTGGGTCGTCCTTGTACACAGTACACAGAAACCCTTTCGGGGGATACAGTTGACCCTTTCGAGGGATATAGATGGCCCATCACCCGTTTTCCATCGCGCACATAGTTGGGGTATTGCTCATTGGTCCCTATAGACAGTGAAAGATAAATATAAAGGATTATAGAGTAATCAAGGCATACAGTAAAGAGATAAAGTATTACCTGATTGTATAGTTGATGTGTGCTCACGTATAAAGAGATGAAGTTTTCATGAACAAAGTATTTTCATATGTATACCTACAGAAAGTATTTTATTACTTATAAAACTGGAGCTCACTCAGCAACACTGACTTTTATACATTTTTAGTAGGCAGGTAATTATTGCTGAGGATGGCACGAGGGTGAAGCTACTCGACAGGAAAAGACTGACACCCATTCGTACTTTATGTTGCTGTTGTTTTGTAATACAGTAAAACAATTATTTTGTAACCAGTTAAATAGTGTTGTATTGCTAAACCATAGTGGTTTAAATGAAATGAATGGTTTTTGATAAACTAATTCTGCTGCTTAAGATTGCATAGTTATAATGTTTAATGTTTTTAATTGTTGTGAATGACCGACTGTGAGGTTCCCGGGAACGGGGCCTTACAAAATAGAAATGGATACAACTATTCCAATGGTTAGACCTTTCTTTGATATGGATTCTCTATTCCTAATGGCTATTTCGAATGTGGTGCTGCTCGAAAGGTGGTGGTGCAGGTGGCATGTAGTTATCGAATGGTGGATGTGGTGGTTGATCAAAGGTGGTGGTCGCGCACATGGCTTTTAATTCTGATGAATAGTGGTGGTCAAATGGTGGTTATCACAGACCTTTACCTTTTGACTTGGTTCGCATGGTGATGGTAGAATGGTGGTGCCCGTAGGGTGGTGGCTGTAGAGTGGTGGCTCCAGATCTATTTGGTCCAAATGGTGGAGGTAACTACGGCAAAGATCGATCGAATGGTAGTGCTAGTGGCATAGTAATAGATTCCTTGGTTATAAGTGTCGATTCGGAAAAACAAAAGATGACAAGTAAAAATAACATGGGTTGTACAAAAACCATAGCATGTGTTTATTGTTATTATTTATTTATGACAATAAAAAATGACACGCAAAAAATACGTGTCAATATTTATTTAGTTTTTATAATAATGATAATATTTTTATGACACACAGTTTTAGACGTCATTAAATAATCACGTGTTATAATTTGTGTGTCATTAAAACTATATTTTCTGGTAGTTGACAACTTGAAATATATATTCCAATATATTTGAAAAGCTAACAATATCCTTTTGCCCAATGTTGAAAAAGATATCCACCTCATTATGCGAACATGTTTAGAGTTAAACATATTTTTCATCATTGAAATTTCATAAAAATTATCATTTAAGACCAAAAATGTAAACCTTGTAATGACAAAGTTAAAAATTTTAATTAACACCATTAATTTTTCCTGTTAAATTTCCTACATTAGAAATATTTTTATCAAAACAACTACAAAATAAAAAATCAAATCTACATGAGGGGTTTTATGTGTTTAGTCTCGTTTAGTAATCACCATTGTGATTTGAATCAACCTATTACATAAAGTTAAATATAATGATAATAATCTAAAATAGCTCATTTCAAACTTTATAAAACATACACCATAAAAAATAATAAACAAACAAGTCATATGACAAATCATTTAAATCATCACTATAAAAGATATATCATTATAAAAGTATAAGGGTAGATGAGACACTTTTACCACAGACGCCACACCACACCATAAACTAATTAATAAAATTTATCATGTAACACGACACGACACGGGACACCGCACCGCACCACGCATTAGTTAGAAGTAATTAAATAGATTTAAGTTACAATTTTGTAGAACATTTGGATGCAAATCTCAAAATTTAAACTTTAAGACTCAAATGACGATTTTTATAGAATCTCAAGAATAAAAAACACATTTAACTCACATATTTATTTGCATCATGTTATATTTTACAAATAGTACAAATCAAAATGGAGATTAAGTGCATACATACCCTATTCCACCACCAAAATCTTTGGATTAAGTACATATCATAAAAGATTCGAAAGAGATGATTGTAAGCATTTTACAACATCCATGGCAGTCACGACGAGTTCTTCACTCATCTACACAAAACAATGATTAATATATGTCAAACTTTAGCCAAAATTTATGAAACAAGAAAGCAATTGAATGAAAACATGTTCATCAAAAACTATCATTCCTAGTAAATATTCGTTCTTGTAGTTAACTATATATATGTGTGTATGTGTATGAGTGTGTGTATGTGTATGAGTGTGTGTATGTGTATATAATATACCTTAGCAGTTATGGTATTAGAGCAGTAGTAGTAGAAATCGGAAGAGTGCTGTTACACATGATTGTAAAATGAAGCCTTTCCATTTCTGTGAGGACTTTTAATGCAAGCAACGAATTTCTCTGAAAGTAAATTCTTACAAGTATGTTGCTTCCTGAAATATTTACTTTAATCTCAGGATTATAAGCGGTCTTATATGGTAATGAGTTTTTCTCATCAAAAGAAGATGCATCATATGCATGACTACCAGGAAACTTGGATGTCCTCCTTGGAACAAATGATTTTTGGCTAGTATTTTTTTCATTATTTGATACCTCTTCAAGTTCCTTCACTCGGTTTTGAAGGTGTTTGATGTACTTACTTGCATCTTCTAGTACTGTAGCCTTGTCCATCTATAATATAAAATCATTAGAAATGTTCAAATTAAGATAATAACATTAGATTAATATTAAACAACAACTTTCCTCTATGAAATAAAGTTATTGTAGCTATGCATACAAGTCATGGTGCCTATGGCACTACTTTTTTTCACAACTGTTTTGTTCTTGCTTCTAATTAGAGAAAAAAGAGAGGGTGTATTTGTGTGTGTATTGAGTTGTTGGTTCTTGCCAGCTTCCTCTTTCTATAGGATGTCTCCGACTCTATTATCAGGGGTGTTGATGGCTTTTGCTGGCCTCTTGTTCTCGCTAGATATCTCTGCCCCTATTATTCTTTTCTTCTTCTTCCTGATATTGGCTACTTTGGTGGTTGTTTTGGTCCTGCCCATGGCATTGCCATGGAAATATAATGGTGCTAAGGATTGTGAATCTCCATATCCACCAGATCTATGCTTGCATGGCCTGCCTTGGTGGCGGTAGCGGAGATATGGGGTAAGCTCCTTTTAGGGTTGTTGGTCTTGCCGTTAGGGAGAAAAATATAATGAAGGATATCGTAGTTACGGTGGCCCTCAATCACTTTAGGTTACAATGTTGATGTTGGTGGTGGTCGTCGCTGGCCACCAGTTTTGCCTTGATGCCTCTATTGTGGCCGTCTGCTTATACTAGGGTTCTTGACCATCATGTTACAGTGGGAATGCAGGTTTTGGAATGTCGCCAATGGCAGTCGGTTACCACTTCGGAGGTATCTATTTTGGTGTTTGGATTACAATGGGGATGTTGACAGTGGATCTCATCTACAACCTTGGTGACATTTTGTCATTTCTTTAGTTCTTGGGTCGATTATGGTGGATCTAGGTTTATTTGAGAAATGTTGTTACACTAATTTTGGTTTGAGTAAATTATACTTTTCTTCCTTTAATATTATAGTAAATTTTAGGTTTCGTCTTTTTACTAAAGTTATTACAATAAAAATCATTTACGTTTAAAAAAAACTTGCACATTTCATCATTTTCACTAACGGACATTAATTTTGTCCATTAAATCTATTCATGTGCTTTGCATGTGAGGGTAAATTGATTTTTTTACCCCTATTAAAAAATAAAATATTAATTTAATTATTAAACCATCCTACCTCACCCCACCCCACCCCCACCTCACCCTCAACTCTTTCTCTCTACTCCTTATCTCTCTCGGCAAAACAACAACCACCATTCTCATAATCCCATCTCTACTAATCCTCTATCTTTTTTTATCCGGTACCCACCACCGCCCATCATCTCAGGCGACTATTCAACCACCACCACCGATCCATCTACCACAAAAGTGGAACTGTGGCGGTACAAAACCAAAAAGTTAGTGTTTTTCAAGGTTTAAGAAGCGTGAAGCTATTTAGATCAAGAATATGGGGGTTTTAAGTTTCTCAACAAAATTTAGGTTCAAAAAGCTTTAAAATTATTGGTTTCAATGGTTAACATTGTTGATTTTATGTTTTCTTCATAAATCCCCCTCCCCTAATAACTCCTTAACTTCATCCCCAACTTTAGTTCTAATTTTTTTCACAAAACAACCTATGCGAATATGATGGATCTAGTGGGTTTAGTGATGGATCAAGTAGGTTTAGTAATGGATTCGGTGGGTGAATTGATGGTGATGTGGTGTGTGTATTTGGCAATGAATCAATGATGATAGATTTGCAAAGAAGGGGCAGGGACAATATGGAGGTGGTGATGTAGCGATGGTGGTATGGCTGAAGAAGGAAGGTGATGGATTTAGCGATAGATAATGGTGGATGACAATGGTGGTTGGGAATGATGAGGATGGATGATAAGGATCATTATTGATGATGATGATGATGGAATATGATGATAATGATATGAGAGGGTGGTTTTCTATTTAGCTTTATTTTAAATGTTTTAATATTTAAGAAGGTATAATGACTAATTACCCTCACATGCAAAGCACATGATCAAATTTAACGGTCGAAATTAACGTCCATTGAAGGAAAGGACGAAACGTGCAAACTTTTTTAATTAAAGAATGTTTATTGTAATTCCTTTAGATTAAGGATGAAACCTTAAATTTGTTAGAAAATAAATGACGAAAAATGTAATTTAGGGTTGTTTGGCAACTTCTGAATGATTAAGTGCTGAATCAATAAGAGGTATGAACTATTAAATGGTAAACCATTAAGAGCTCTGAACTATTACGAGAAAGTATGCCGTTTAAATATTCAAATACAAATATTTGACGAATTCTGATAAGAGGTCTTAACCATTCAACAGTAGACCTCTTAACCATTTATCATAAGTATAATGTTTAGCCATTCATAGGTAAATGTCTGAACCATTCAAACATTTGCTTGTGAAACAAACAGTCTGAACTATTAAGTGCTGAACCATTCAGATATCTAAACCTAAAAAGTTATCAAACAACCCCTTTCTCTTTTGGTTTTCTTACTACTAGTTTTGTGAATGTGCTTACTATGGCTATGTTTGCAACTTTTACGCTCTGTGGCACCACCCTCTTTTGGCGCCAGTCGATGATGTTAAGCATCGGTTCATATGAGACCACTCGTTGATGATCCTGTGTTGTTTGCTAACGATGATATGGTTCAGTCGATGATGGTTTACATATGTGGGTCGATGATGTTGGACCTTGGTTCATACGAGGCCACTCGATGATGCTTCTGTGTTGTTTGTTAATAATGATTTGGTTAGTTCGATGATGATGTACGTACTTGCTCCTGAGACCACTTTTTTATCACAAATCCCGCGGTAAAGGGCAGGCTAGATATCTAGATACAATTTGAACATAAAGTCTAGTTTATTTAATAAAAAATGTTGAAATTTGAAAATTCAATATTTTGCAATACTCATGGGAATGATGCCCGCATCTTATAATTGGTTCATATAATATAATCATCTTTCTTTTTTTAATAATGAATCATATTTTCTAAAATTAAATACATGGTTTATTTAATTTTGATAGTTATAAAATACACAAAGGTTATGCACATGAAAGATCATCAAGCTAATTTTTCAATATATACTTTTTGATTAATATTTTACTATTTATATACAAACTAGTATTAAGCCCTACATTGCGGAAAAAATGTGCCAAGTAGCACAATGGCATACTACCGTCCACCAATACCAAAAACAATTTTATTGAAAAAGAAATAAAAGATGAAAAATAAATTGAACGAAAAGTAGATATAAAACGTTGAACCACGCAGGCAAAACGTTTTAACATATAAAACAATAAGTGACCTAGGACCAACACGGTGTGACGATGCCTTAAATGGAAAAAAAATAAGCATACAAATGTCGAATCTCACACATACATTACAGCGTGTGAACTCACAACATTTAGACCGAAATGTAAAGCACAAAATTCGTAAATATGAAACGTATAGGCGACTAAATTTGAAAGTAAAAATTGTTGGGACTAATTATCAAAGATGTAAAAGGTTAAAACGGAAAAGTTAAAGATTAAAAAAATAAGTACAACCCACTTAAGCATATTATACCACCAATGATTTATACAAAAAATGATAATTAGTATATTAGTATATATATATATATATATATATATATAATATGTTAGTAATATAAACAAAACATTACATAAACATATATTACACATGACCTAATATGTGTAGGGTATAAACCTAAATGAAATTTGTTAAGAGATGAACAAGCAACAATGAACATAAAATATAGACTATTTTTTATATTTGAGTCTTTTAAGATTCTAATGTTTTAATGATTTATTTATTCTATTTGTTCATGTGTTTTCTAGTATTTTGAATAGATTTCTCCTTTATGCGTGTGTCTTCAAATGAAATTTATACTACATCAAGTGAAGATTAATTAAACATGATATGTGTTAAATAGTACCTTTTTGATTTCAGGAAGAAGAGCAGACAAAGCAATGAAGCGTTGAGTCAACTTCTCTCTTCTCTTTCTTTCTGCCAAGATATGCTCTTGGGCTTGTCTATGGTTTCTTTTTGGGGTGGAAACTCTTTTAGGGAGTTCTATGGATCGAATAAGATCATTCAGATTCATATCCTCGGTAGATTTCATCGCATCATGGTACTCCAATTTGTATCCTTCATAGTGCTCATTTTCAGTTGTAACTCTTGATGAGATGGAGTCTCCAAAAGATATTGTGAAAGTGTTGGGTGTGGATCCAAGAATAGGAGCAAAAGAGCCGGTTGTATTTGCCTTGGTACTTTCTTGTATTTCTAAATTTTCACTAACGCAAGGTGCAGTAATATGTTGGTTTCTTTTTACCAGATTATGATAACCTTCGTAGTTTTGTAAAGAAAATGATTCCGCTAACTCACTATAAGAACATATTTGTTGCTGTTGATTCATGAGCTCACCGCGATCTTCCATATCCTGCCACGTAGTTAAGCATCAAACAATGTAAAGCAGGAAACAATCACTAGCAACTGTTGTAGATAAAAATGTAGTGATTATTACCGGTTCAGGAAACCATGCCTCATATGGGATATCCATATGTGTAGCTTTGCTTGATCGATTAAGAACGAATAAGGCACTTATTAGTAGCCTGCAATATAATTAAACTCATCTTTAGACAGAAATTCAGGGTTGTGATATGATTGATATAGGCTTTTAACTTGTTCATTTCTCATATGAAATGAATTGTATTTTTTTTTAAATCCTTCCGGGAAAATGACTTGATCTAACGTTGCCAAACACTTAACCAATAGCACTCAAAACTGTGTTCATTGAATAACAAGTATCTACTGCCTCCATGGCCTTCAAGATCATATGGTCAAACCAAATATATTCATCAAACAATTTTTGTGCTCTCTAATGAACCAAAATAAAAATTTTATTCAGGTTCATACATACAAATAGTAGATTCAGAATATCTTTAAACCTGTCAAATCTAGTTGCAATACAACTACTTTCGATTATAAATTCTACTAGGAACTTCAAGCATCCTCATGATGAAAACAAACTTAAAATAATATTCATATAACTATGATTACCAATGTAGAAAATCATATATTTACCTTATATAACTCTTTGGAAAATGTTATCCAAACTTTTGTGTGGGCAAAGAATTAAGGTCACGGGTTCCAAGGCTTTCAAATTTAGTAATATATGAGTGGAATTTACCATATACGTTTCTATATTAGTTTGTTATGTTTTAGTGAATGGACTTTAATTATGTAAAAATGAGGGAGCATTTGTATGTTTAAGCAAATAAAGTTTGTGAAAGCAAGCTGAAAAGGTGAAAATGTCGAGAAATATGAAAATTTAAAAGGACCAATCAACAGTAAACACAAAGTATAAGCTCTACCATCAACGTAATCATATATAGCAACTCTATAATAATCAAAATGATGGAAAGTTCTTGGAGTTATCTGTTTCGAATCCACATGTCTATGTACTCATTTATCTACCAAATCTAAACATGAGAGCAAAACAATAAATAGTTAAAGACATTTATCAGATAATAGTTTTTCCATTAAACTGAATCAAAAGCTGGTACAATTTACAAATGGAGTAATTAATTTGTCATGTGCATGGTTTAGATGGGGGTGTTTATGAATCATGATTCGTTAATATAGGAAGAGCCAAATCAAAACAAATGAAGTGCATTAACAAAAAACTAATTAGGTTCATTATCTTATTCGAGCCGTCTGAAAGATACAAATTACTGAAGTGAGAAATTTGGAACTTGATCAAAAACAAATGAACTGTATTTGGCCTAAGCTAAATCTAGAATTTGGATGCAACCATCTTAAGGAGGTTTAAATAGATGACTCCTGAATTTTCTAGCTAGATGTGTTATATTCATTACTCTAATTTCAAAACACAGGTCCAGAATGAATGACCTATTAGCAATATATGGTGGAATTCTTTGGATCTGCTAAGAAAAAAAAGAAGAAAACAGATTAGATAATTACCTTGATAAAATTCTTTGTACTGTACGTTTCTAGGATTCCCCTACGTTTCTAGGATTCCCCAGTTTCTTCTTTCTTGTGAGAAATTGACAATGGAATCTCATCTACTTATAGATGTCGAAGAATACATCAAGAAAAAGTAGTGTGTCCTATCTAATTAACTTTTTGATATATGTAGCTTCTGTTTAATATCTTATTTAATTAACATAACTATAACATTTTTCTTATACACTATTGTTTTAATTGAGGGAGTCGTTCTATTTTCCTCTGTTTTACTTATCAATATCATATTAGTTTTTTTCCCTAAAGTTTCCTCAATTTTTCTCTTTTACCTTGTATCGTCCTAGTTTTTCCTTTTACCATTTTTACTGAATTAATTTATTTATAAAATTTATATTTCATATTTTATAATTAAAGTATATAAGAAAATAAAAATAATAAAGAAAAAATTACTTAAAAAGTAAAATACAAGACAACATTAATAATAAAGTAAAACTAGTGATTCATTTACGGTTTTGATTAATACGTACACTCAAAATACTCAATAAGATCCGATCGAAAGTTATCGTGGATTGTACATGATCATAAAGTGAAAATATATCTTGCTCCACCAGTTTAGTCTTTGAGGATCCTCTATATAATTAGGAGATATTGTTCCACCATTATTTTTTAAAATTATATTTTATAGGATATACACGCATTCATAAATATTCTACTTTTTCAAGAATGTAGTTGTTTTACGCGATGTTAAATTATATGTCACTTACCGTTTAAGGACCCAAAAGCTCGTTCAATATTCTTTCGACTTAGGCCAGGTATCCTTCGCTACTCCCCAGTCCTTGTCATCTTAATTGTAACACCCCAAATTTTAATATAATAATTATAAATATGTAAAATATGAAATATGAAGTTTTTTTTTATATATTGTAGAACAAGTAATTAACAAGTAAAATGACTAGTTAAAATGTTAAGATTTTAGACCAGTTTTGATGTCATAAGAGACCATTTAAATATATATAAATATAATAATATATTATATATAAATGTGCTCTGTTTTTAATGAAACTTATATCAACTTGTAGAGAAAAATAAACCCGTCCTAATGACATATTCGAAACTTTATAGAACGTTATATTTTAAAAGTTATATGAGAAAAACGAGTTAAGCAGCTAAATTAATTATAATAATAAAATAATAAAATAATATTATATGAAACTTTAGAATCAATATCATGCATGGTACGTGTAATGCATGTATTGATATGCATCCATTCAACTGATACGTGTTATATGTCCATCGTAAATAATTTTGTCGTAAAACCGATTGAGAATATGAACGCGGAATAACGATTAATCCAAGATGATACTAGAAAGAATAAATGTGAACAAGAACTTCTCAAATGATTATTATGAATTGAAATGATTTTCGGATACTTCACCGATTACAACTTTTCGGTATTTATAGTGTAACTAACTCTAACTAACTCTCAACACATATTAAGAATTTACACAAAAAACCCTACACTATATCTTCCGAACGGAAATAACCCTTCGGAAGATTCCCTACTAACCATATGTATACTTAGGAAGAAATCCAAAGTACACAACAACATCCTTCCGAAGCAAACATAAACTTCGGAAGATATCAACTTAGCTTCGAAAGACTATATCAAGCTTCGGAAGACTATATCAAGCTTCGGAAGAAAAACTCAATCTTCGGAAGTACACTTGTTTTGGCTTTTAATACTTCACAATCTCCACCTTAAAATCCAAAACAAGATTTTAACCAACTCTCAATGCATCCAAGCAAAACTTGAATTTGTCACCGGGTAGAGACTTTGTAAACACATCTGCTGGATTCTCCAAAGTAGACACACTTTCCACTTTCACCTTACCAGCATTCACCACATCCCTTATGAAGTGTAACTTCACATTAATGTGGTTTGTTCTCTCATGAAACATCCTGTTCTTTGACAATTGAACTGCCCCTGGTTATCACAGAATCCTACTGAGCCTGACACTTTGATTCCCAACTCAGAAACAAAATCATGCAGCCACATAGCTTCCTTGACTCCCTTAGTTAAAACTATATACTCTGCCTTTGTTGTAGATAATACCACCACATGCTGCAACTGAGCTTTCCAACTTACTAAGTTACCCAACACTTGAAATGCATATCCTGTGATAGATCTACCTCTATCTAGGTCGTTGGAAAAATCTGAATCCACATAACCAATAATTCTTGTCAACCTTCCCATGTTCATGATGCCCAAACACTAAACCATAGTGCTTAGTACCCCTGAGATATCTCAAGATCCATTTCACAGCAACCCAGTGAGCTTTCCCCAGATTTGACAAATACATGCTGACTAAACTCACAGCATACCCAATATCCGGCGTTGTACAAACCATCAAGTACATCAAGCTCCCAACAACATTGGCATAAGGTACTTTCTCCATATATCCAACTTCAGCATCTGACTTAGGACAATCAGAACTTGACAGTTTAATATGAGCACCTATAGGAACTGTTATTGGCTTCACACCATCCATCCTATAGTTACTTAGTACCTTCTCCAAGTAAGACTTTTGAGACAGCTTCAATACCATGTGCTCCCTGTCTCTTGTAATCTCCATGCCCAATATCTTCTTTGCTTCACCTAGATCTTTCATCTCAAACTCAGACATCAACATTTTCTTAGTAGCTTCAACTTCCTCCAAGTCTGAACAAGCCACCAACATGTCATCAACATACACCAACAAATACACAAATTTGTTCTCACTGTATTCTTTAAAATACACAAAACTATCATAGCTGCTCCGGTTAAACCCATTAGTCACCATATGTTCATCAAATCTTTTATACCACTGTCTAGGAGATTGCTTCAGCCCATATAAGGACTTCTTCAAGAGACATACCTTCTCTTCCTGCCCCTTCACCTCAAACCCCTCTGGCTACTTCATATAGATAGTCTCATCCAGCTTCCCATGTAAAAATGCAGTCTTTACATCCAACTGATGTAACTCCATATCCATAGAAGCAGTCAATGACAACATAACCCTGATAGATGAATGTTTCATCACAGGTGAGAATATTTCATTATAGTCCACACTTGGCTTCTGTGTAAACCCCTTAGCTACTAGCCTGGCCTTGTACCTAGGAGGTTCACCTTCAGAAATCCCATCTTTCAGTTTGAACAACCATTTACATGAAACAAGCTTGTGATCATCAGGTTTATCAACCAGCTCCCATGTGCCATTTTTATACAGAGATTCCATCTCTTCCTCCATGGCCTTACACCATTTATCACTTTCTTTCACAGAAATTGCCTCAGAGTATGACAATGGTTCATAAATGCTTTCTTCTTCAGCAGCAACAAAGACCATTGCAAACAAATCCATCCCCTCTCTGAATCTGAGAGGAGGTATCACTTGTCTCCTCTGTCTGTCCCTAGCCAACTGGTAATCATCTATACCACCTCCCTGACTAGTAGAGGTACCTTGATCACTCACCCCTTGTTGCTCCACCTCAATCTGAACTCCACTCTGATCCAACCTTTGACTTCCCTTTTTCTTGAATGTCTTTGTACATAACATTCTCTTGAAAAATAACATCTCTGCTCACTATTACCTTAGGTCTATCACCTTCTAGTCTCCACAACCGATACCCTTTAACACCTTCAGGATATCCTAGAAAAACACATTTACAGGCCCTAGGTTCCAACTTCCCTTAGCTAATGTGATCATAAGCCAAAGATCCAAACACCTTAAGTTCCCTATTGTCACCTTTTTCCCCTGACCATGCCTCCATAGGCGTCTTCATGTCTAATGCTGCTGATGGAGATCTATTGACCAAATATGCTGCAGTGGACACAGCTTCAGCCCAGAACATCTTAGGTAAACTAGAACTAGCCAACATACACCTTACCTTTTCAAGTAAAGTTCTATTCATTCTCTCAGCTAGCCCATTCTGCTGAGGAGTCCCTAGCACAGTTCTATGTCTAGCAATACCATGAGTTTTACAAAATTGATTAAACTCATAACTGTATAGAACTCTAACCCATTATCAGTTCTTAACTTCTTGACTTTCCTCTCAGTTTGAGTTTCCACAAGGACTTTCCATTCCTTGAATTTACTGAAAACATCACTCTTATACTTTAGTACTACAACCCAAACTCTCCTAGAAAAATCATCAATCATGGTCATAAAGTATCTAGCACCACCCAAAGAATCAACCTTAGCAGGACCCCATAAATCATAATGAATATAGTCTAATATCCTACTTGTGATATGTCTAGGCTTTGAAAACTTTACTCTCTTGTGTTTACCAAGAATACAAGTTTCATAAAAACCAAAATCACAACTACTCAACTTAGTCATTAGTTGTTGCTTATGCAACTCCACCAGTCCTGATGACTAATATGACCAAGTCTCCTATGCCGTAACATAGCCTTAGAACTACTCTCACTTGAGACAGATGCCACCTGAGGTTTTACTACACCAGCACTATCTAACAAGTAGATATTATTCTCCCTTCTACTCCCAGACAATACTACCATTGATCCTTTTATCACCTTAGCCTTACCATCTCTAAGACTAACATGGTAACCAGAACTCTCCAATAGCCCTAAAGACAATAAACTTCTCTTATGACTAGTAATATACCTTACATCATGTAGATCCACTTCCATACCACTCTTCATTTTCAGAGTCGCTGTTCCATAACCCACAATCTTGCAAGGTCTGTCATCCCCTAGCTTAACTGATCCAAGATCTTCAATCTTCAGTTCTTTAAAGAACTCCTTCACAGGTGTCATATGATATGAGTACCCTGAATCCATAATCCACTCATCTTTCTTGCCACTGCTTGAGACAACCAACACATATGCATTTTCATATCCATCAGAAGAATCATCATGTGCATTGTGTCCAGAATGAGTCTTTGATCCACTTGATTCACCCTTCTTTCTCTTCAAGTCAGGACAATCTTTCTTGAAATGCTTTTCTGATCCACACACATAACACCTCCTTTTGTACTTGGACCTTGACTTTGAGACACTTCTCTGCTTGAAGTTTCTTTGATCAGATCTCCCTCTGACTACCAGCCCTCTCCACCATCTCCTTTATAATCAGTTCTCTTCTTCAATTCCTCTGAGTTAAGAGCTGCCAATAATTCTTCCATGGTAAGAGTGTCCCTACCATACATCAAAGTATCCACAAAATGCTTATAAGATGATGGCAAAGATGTCAAGAATATGATTGCTTGGTCTTCATCATCTAATTCAACTTCCATGTTTTCAAGATCCAACACTAACTTGTTGAATTCATCCGTATGATCTTCAATTGACTTCCCAGGAGCCATTTGGAATGTGTACAATCGTTTCTTGAGATACAATCTGTTGGTAAGAGACTTCGTCATGTATAGACTTTCCAATTTCGCCCAGACCCCTGAAGTAGACGTCTCCTTAGACACTTCTCTGAGTACTCGATCCCCCAAGTTCAAGATAATTGAACTGTGTGCCTGTTCTAGCATCTCCTTCTTTTTCTTGTCTGACGTTGTGTTCGGCAACTTGGATTCTCCGGCCAAGGCATCCACCACTCGTTGGTGAACGAGTAATGCCTTCATCTTCAACCGCCATAATCCGAAGTCGTTCTTTCCGTCGAATTTCTCAACTTCAAACTTCGTAGACACCATTGTTGCCACCGGTCAATCTTTGGTTGAATCTGGATTATCAATTGAGCCACAAACTAGACTCTGATATCAATTGTTGTAAAATCGATTGAGATATGAACGCGGAATAACGATTAATCCAAAGATGATACTAGAAAGAATAAACGTGAACAAGAAATTCTCAAATGATTATTATGAATTGAAATGATTTTTGGATACTTCACCGATTACAACTCTCAGTATTTATAGTGTAACTAACTCTCAACACATATTAAGAATCTACACAAAAAACCCTACACTATATCTTCCTAACGGAAATAACCCTGTGGAAGATTCCCTACTAACATATGTATACTTCGGAAGAAATCCAAAGTACACAACAACATCCTTCCGAAGCAAACATAACCTTCGGAAGATATCAACTTAGCTTCGGAAGACTATATCAAGCTTCGGAAGAAAAAACTCAATCTTTGGAAGTACACTTGTTTTGGCTTTTAATACTTCACAAATTTCTTTTATATTCAAATTGAATCTCAAACAAACTCTGTGTATGTTATACGATATTGGTTGGCGATCATATATTTTCAAAATCTCTTGTATTCTTATTCAGGTATGTAATTTAACTTCTAGTTTTTACGTTTAAATTATAAGGTTTAATATATTATTAAGAGTAGGATATAGAGTCCGTTGGGTGTTGAGTAGCCTAACTTTGATTAGGCATGGACTGATCAATCATATGCTTAAACAAGGTAATTGTTATTCAAAACCAATCATGATTATTACTAGGTAGTATTTTCTTGCCTAATTAGTTGTTAAGACTTGTTTCAATCCTAATTAGAAACACAACTCTGAAACTGTCTATTTGTCTAAGTAATACTTAAAGATCAAGGTGAGTTATCATGACTATTTTCAAAACTGTGATAATATACTCGTTCTGTCTGTACTGGTAATAATTATAATGCTTACGTATATGCACGGGTTAGTAGGAGTATACAGGAACCCGATATATTTAATGGGGTGTGTCGAACCGGCTGAAAAGAGGATAGGGTTCCTCGTATGCATCAGGCAAATGCTCATACCTATTTGACGGCCGGGAGGGTCTAACAAACCCGCTGCCGGTGGTTGTGGTAAAACCAGGGAAGGCACTATGCCTATGGATCCAAATATCACAACCCGTATTGTTTGCATGTCAAAGTTAATTTTATAAACTTTATAGCATGAGCTCACCAGCATTAGCTGATGTCTTTTTGAGTATATGTATCACAGGTAACCCCTAAGGAAATATTTAGAAGCTACATAAAGAATAAAGGATCTAGAAGACCAAGAAGTTTTATTTTAATTTGTATTTAGATACTATTGTAAAACAGTGATATAACAAGTTAATGATATTATAGTTTGTAATGAAACTCTATTAGCTTCCGTTGTAAATTGTATCAATTGTAGACGTCCGCCCGGGTCACGGGTGGAGTGTCACATTAATAAAAAAGACAAACATACAAATTAAATATCACTCATATCCATCGCCTACTAATTAAACCAAGTACAAGACCCAATCGACCTAACCCCCAGCTCAACCAAATGTAACCCCAAGAATGTCTCGCACGTCTTTGCTCGTCAAACTAGAAAATGGGCACATCATAGGACCACTACCCACTCTTCTACATTAAAACGATTGACAACCTATTTCCCGAGAGACATTATAAATAAATAAAGTTAATTTTGATTAGAACAAGCACATTCTATGAAGAACTTGAGGCACAACGTATAAATTAAAAACCATGTTAAATTTAACAACATATATCCTCTAAAAATCATGTTATAAATAAAATCATAAAACTAGGGGTTATTTATATGTAAATGCATGTTATAAAGTTTACAAGTAAGATTTACATATATGTAGAGGTTATGTATATGTAAAGTATGTATTACCAATTGCACAACTAAAAGATACGTACATGTAACTCATACAAGTTACGTATATATAAGGCGTATCGTCATTATTGAGGTTACTTGAAGTTAATATTCAAAATATATAATGACATAAAAAATTAAGGTTAAAATTTACTCAAATATACTATAAACAATTAAAAATTGAATCAATTATAAATTATATAAGTGGATAGTGGTGGTTTTCAAGGTTTTCAATTACAAACATAGTTATATATATATATATATATATATATATATATATATATAGTTAGAGCTGAAGCAAGGGGCTAGTAACCAAAATTTTTTCTAAGAGATTATGTTTTATATTTTACATTTGCTTATTATCGGAAAATGAAATTTTATATACTAAGATTAAAGGCAACATGGTTAAGGTTGAGAAAAGGGCTACGTACTTTGTTTTAATTGTCCTTACATTTTAATAGCTTTATTGAAATTTCATTGTCGATTTCCATATATAATATTTATTCGGCACGTGCAAAAAACTATATATATTGTTTTGATGATTATTATTATTATTATTATTATTATTATTATTATATTATTATTATTATTATTATTATATATTATTATTATTATATTATTATTATTATATATTATTATTATTATTACTACTACTTTAATACTATTATTATTATTTTATTATTATTATTATATATTATTATTATTATTATTATTATTATTATTTTATTATTATTATTATTATTATTATTATTTACACAGGATATTATTTTCAACCTGCTAGAAGCTAGTACAAGAAGACAGGGAAAGAGGCCTAAAAACACCAAATTGTATCTAACTCAGATACTTCTATTAATTTGACACCTAAAGAAATAAAATAAGCTTCATCCCACACTCCACATTTTAGTACTGTTGTTAGTCACTGATAGTTACATTATGGAGTAGATGTATCCAAGAACGGGTGATACACTCATGTTCTTTACGAGAAGATGTATTGGTTTACAATTTTGTTATAAAAGTCGATCTCTTTATTTTTTCTTAACATAAATACTACCAAGGATACCTATCAAAATACACTATTAACTATAACTTTTGAATCATCGGTTGCCAAAATCATTGGCCACCATTACCACAGTAATACTTTGGATATATATATAATTTGATTTGGTTATTTACACCAAATGTATGTTTCGCGCAACGATTAGATGCTTGGGCTTTGTCTCAGAATACTGTGTTTGAAATCCACAACAAATATCTTTTAAAATTACATTTTTTTACCTTTTAAAAAATATGTCATTTTCACTCCTTCAAGTTTCTAAAGTTTTAATTTATTCATATACAAGTTTATCTAAAAATATAATTACTTATGTTCTTATTTGTGTGTGTCATTATAATTTCGAGTCCGTCTATTTTTAAATGTAATCGAAAATAACACCTTTATGTATTTATTTTTATATACGTCTTACTTACAATCATTAATTTTCATGTTTTTAGTTGTTTATATTTTTAAATTCAAAGCCGCATTAACTCTCGATTCAATATAAAAAATGTCTATGTGCCTATTTTTAAATAAACATTTTAACTTTCACCCGCTAAAACCTTATAACTATGTAAAATGGCACTTTAGAAAGTTTCTTACATTCATATTTTTGTAGTTGGTATAAAATCATGTTTATCTACATTCGTACATAATTGAAAATGACTCATTAGTTCATAAACAAACTGGGTCGATTGTAGTCTATATTTTAACAAGCTGCATACGACGCCGCTGCAACGCGTGGTGGGTACGAATAGTAACTATCACTCAATTAGCAAGGTGAGGGTGGGGTCCACCGCCTTTGCCACGTGTCAGCTTCTTTTCAGACGGGGTCCACCAACCTTGCCACGTGTCGACTTCTTATTGGGCCACTAACTCCTACCTTTTTTGTCTGCGCCTAAGTAATGTTAAATAATGTTTCTCTAAATACTAACAGAAATACAAGAACTACGCTAGGATCTCTGTGCTTGCAGGAGATGTGAGTTTACTTCTTTTATAATTTCTAATATAAACTATTAATTTTCTTTTATTTTTGTAATTATTTTTATCAAAACAAATTTGTTTCCTTAAATGTTCTAATAATTATCATATATACTTTACTTTTATACGCACGTAACGAAGTTCGTATATGCCTTACAACGTTCTATTAACCACGTTAATGTTATTATACGATTTCGCGACAACGCACAAGTCTTTATGCCGCAACATAGGATGCATAATATTATTATCTTAGTATATTTTCTCTATATACTTAGGTTTATTAGCCGTACCTTAACATATGTAGCAAAGTTTATAAATGCGATGCTACATGCAGTCACGTTTGTGCTTACTTTCATACATGTTTTACTTTCAATTTGTAAACTTTCAAATGCTAACATTTTTTAATAAATTTATAAAATATCTTTTTAAAGTTCCAGATTTAATCCTGTACAATTCACTTAAAAGAATATTTTCTTACGTTAATATTTTTGTATACGTGTCTGTATAAATTCGAGTAAGTCTACGTTTAGATGTAAAAAAATGAGTCTGGTATTGACATAACACTAGTTCGAAAAATCACGTTGCATACGAACCCGCTGCAACACATGACGGGTAAAAAAACTCGTTATTATAATTTAATGAATATTTCTTTCAAATCATAAAATGATTCTAAAATCATACGGATTTTTTTCAAATCAAATTTGGCGTCAAGCAACCAAATAGAACATGTTTAGTGAAAGAATAGGGCTCTATTACATTAACTAATAATGGAGCTAATTGATGTCGGTCGGTCATTAGTGAACCTAGTATTGTGGAC
Organism: Flaveria trinervia; assembly: GCA_025506515.1. Lineage (NCBI taxonomy): Eukaryota > Viridiplantae > Streptophyta > Magnoliopsida > Asterales > Asteraceae > Flaveria > Flaveria trinervia. The sequence continues at coordinate 10,583,686 of CM046450.1, forward strand.
TGAGATTGTACGACTTATAAAGAAGGGAACTTAAATTGTGAGGCATGCGATATTGTGACGCAGATGGTGAAAAGAGTTTGAAGATGGTGCCGATGGCAACACTATTGAAGAAGGTGGTGGTCGAAGGTGTTCTCGGAAGGGGTTGTAAAAATCATGATAATCATCATATCTATAAGTAGTTTTGTTTTATAATACAAGTAGATAAATGTTGTTATCGTTGCTATACAAACCTCATGTAATCATTATATTTCCTTGAAATCTTTTAGCGTTATAATTGGCCACATGTTCAATAGTTCATCATTGAACATTTTACATCAAAGTCTCCTGCTTGTATACATCAAAGCCACTTGCTTGTATAGGGGTTTCAAGCTTCATGTGGGTGGTAGGTTTACAGATGCTTTTAAAGTTAGAAAGAATCAGTAATCCATACAAAATAGAGAAAAAAGTATCACAGTGGTTGCAAGAGAGAATGAATCATTTCATATAAGAAGGTCGAGAAATTTTCTACTAGGATGCGTTTTGTGTGGGTAAGCAAATCGTTAGGTAAAAACAAAACTTCGAGTTCTGGTATACTAACCCATTATAGGTTAAACAGATAATATCCTGACACAGTTCTACTAGGGATGTTATAGCGACTCACACCAATTATGAACAAATTGACCTCTAAGTCCATCACGAACCGGCCTTGGACACTTGTTCATCTCATGGTGAGTTCATTCCACCGAAAGCTCCTCTTTCACTGCAATGTAGTAGCTGGTGACCGCACCATTGTAGTCTTTTTCAGTCACCTGAGTTTCGGCCAACCTCCCCCCAACATCCACTGGTAGAGCATCATAGGGGCCGGGGGGCACCGCCCCCTTATTTTTCGTCCGTAGTGTTAAATTTTATCCCGATAGTGTAGATTTTTTGCCCAGTAGTGTAAACTTTTATATAAATATCGAGTTCGTCTCCCATACGACATAGTTCAAGCTCCGCTACTGCCAACATCACCATCTTTTTCAATCATCAGTGCGCACCAGTTACGTCAAAAAGCGGGTGAAAGAAGTCTATTTGAACTGCTCTATCCTCAAAAACACAAGCAGTACTTGGAATAACTAGATCTGGTGAATAAATTGAACAACTGTATTTCAAATCATTTTTAGAGTAATCAGATTTGCATATTGTTAAAGCGAAATCTAACTTCTTGCTATTAATCAGATTGCATTTAGTTTCCTCATTTCCATTGCCCAATAATCAGGGATTCTAATTTAATAATTTATACACCACACTCAATAATCTAGTTCCTATGATGATATGAACTCCCTGCAAAATACTCAGTGAGTGTTGCTCATGATACCAAGAAAAAAATACAAAAGTAAAAAGTAACATCACATGTTTGTGGGTGTTTTTTACCTTTTGCATCGACACTTGATGGTGATGAAGGAGAGTTCGTATGGAACACAATTTTTGATATTTGATTTTTTTTTCCATAGGTGTATATTAGATGTTTAGAAAAAAATTAACATCAAACTAAACGTCCATCTAACATAGGGATACTTCTATTGAATTGTTTTTTTTTTAATTTATGACCAAACATGTACTAAATGACATTTGAGGATCAAACTTGTAAAGTAACCTAATCATATGAATAACTTTTGTAATCAACTCTAATAATGATATCATAAAATAATAGAATCCAATGTGAAACTTACTTTTTGAAGAACTAAAATAATTCAGACTAAAAAATGTTTATAGCATGGTAAAACAACCCTTCATATGTTTCTATGCTCTTTTGTATAATAACATACATTTAGTTGTTATAAGCCGCATTTCCATTGATGACACCTCCATCGATTTAAAATAAAATTCACAATTATATTTTATCATTAAAACAAGAATAACTAAGAATATATTAACTTGAACTCTTATCTCAATAGGGGGGTTATCATTTGAAGAAACAAAGCGGGACTACAAATGAAATAATGTATTATTAAAAACCACAAAGGAACTGAGATTCATGGACCTTAATGAACCCCTGTTGATTGACCCTAACAGTATGCCACAATAGTCGCGGACCGGCATGGTAGGTCATAACGGTCTGCCAAAGAATGAGGACCGAGATTAGGGACTTAGGTTCCTTAGTAGACTGCCAAGGGTTCGAGGTGACGGTCCACAATGGTGGTCATGGACCACCATGGTCAGGATTAACGGTCTATGATGAAAATTACTTTTCAAGATACGAATATTTCATTTGAAAAAAATGAATATGTCATTTTAAGTCGTGGAGGACCGCGAAGTAGGGCTTAGCGGTTCGTGATAACTCTAAACCCGACACACACACACTCTTTTTCTCTAATTTTGGCTCATTGGAAGGTTTGTTTGGACGATACAAACTCATGGTTGTGTTTTTGAACATTGGTGTGCCTTGGAAATAACGTTTGGAGGATTGTTTTCAATGGTAAGCCTCATTCTCTTCTAAATACGACTTTTGGATGAAAATACACTTGTGTATGATGTGTGAAACCCCGTTGTAGTGTTGGATTACTCTGTAGTGGATTTGTGGACTTCAAGAAGATATCATGAGCCTAGATCTGTGTGGTAAGGTTCTAAAACCTTCATATTATGCACCATCACAAGTTATTTGGTAAATCAAGGTTCTTGGAAGAAACCAAACCGGTAGATAATGACTAGGATGCATATGATTGTTATGCTCTAGGAATGATCATGTTTGAACGAACAGATTTGTCATGGGATGAAGTCCGGGTATACAAAGAAATGGACAATTAGTGGCGGTGTCTTAACCTCGTGGTTAACACGAAGAATAAAACATGCAAAAGATTTTGGGTAATGATGTCACACCCCGACCGACGGCGGAATCATCGGGGCGGACGAACGTGAAACGATTGTTCATAGCACATGGAACTAAATAAGCTGCAATAATATTAAATATCAATTTTTTTAACATTACAAGACAATAAAGTAAATACAACACAAACAAGATATACACAACAACATAAGACTTTCAATTAACTAAGTCCAAGTCCTATATGAGCACAAAGAGATCTTCAAGTATCAAACTTGAAACATGTTAAAAATAATGGGTCAACTTTGAAAGTTGGTGAGTTCCCATGGGTTAAACACACGCATATATATATATATAGGGGAGGGTTCCAATGAAAACTACAATGAACACAATCACTGATCTATCCAACACCGGCCGGCACACTCGATTCATCAAATCCATAAAGGCAGCTGGCGCGTTAGTTAGACCAAAAGACATAACGAGGAACTCGTAGTGTCCATAACGCGTAGGAAAACTGTCTTAGGAATGTCTTGTTCTTTCACCTTCAATTGATGTAGCCAGATTGTAGATCTATTCTCGAGAACCAACTGGCACCTTGGAGTTGGTTGAACAAGTCATCAATCCTCGGTAATGGGTACCGATTCTTTACCGTCAACTTGTTCAGCTCTCGAAGTCGATGCACATTCGCATACTTCCGTTCTTTTTCTTTACAAACAATACCGGAGCACCCCACGAAGAGATACTCGGTCGAATGAATTCCTTATCCATCAACTCTTGCAATTGGCTCATGAGTTCCTTCATCTCAGTCGGATCTAATCAATATGGTGCTTTGGCAACGGGTTGAGCACCGGGTATTAAATCAATTTGGAACTCAATCTCGCGATCCGGTGGCACGCCGGGTAAGTCTTCCGGGAATACGTCCTAAAAGTCGCACACCACTGGCACCTCAAATAATTGTGGTACCGACGCATCCACATCTTTTACGTATGCCAAGTAGGCACTACATCCACGTTTCATGGACTTCCTCGCCACCACCATCGAAATCACCTTCGGGATCGTAGTGACGTGATCTCCATAAATTGTAACCAAACTCCCATCGGGCGCAACTAATCGAATCATCTTCTTGCGACATACGATGTTTGCTTCATAGGTTGCTAACCAGTCTATCCCTAGTACAACATCCAATCCACCTGGGGGCATCACATGCAACCTAGTAGCAAACCTATGACATTCTAGTTCTATAGCACAATCCTCTATCACATCAGTAATTCTCGTGGACTTGCCAATAGCGGTTTCTATATCGAATGGTTCATTGACATTTTTACTACTAATAGGAAACTTAGCACAGAAAGTAGTGGAAATAAAACTCCTACTAGCACCAGAATCAAACAATACAGAGGCACAAGTTTGGTTTACTAGAAACATACCTGACACAACATCGGGATCAGCTCTGGCTTCCTCTCGGGTCATGGTGTAAGCTCTAGCGCTTGCCCTCTGCCCTCCTTCCTCTGGCTCTTCCTCGCTCCAGAGCTCTCCGCCCTCGGCTTCTTGCAATCTCTGCTCATGTGTCCTGTCTCGCCACAGTCGTAGCATTTTGCCCTTGGACAATCTCTTGCCCTGTGGCCCTCCCTTCCATAATGGAAGCGAAGGTTTGATCCCCGCCTACACTTACCAGTATGCCCTTTAGCGCACTTACCACACTTCCTCGTCTCCGCACCGGACGAAGCTACACGCCAGTCATCCGTCCTGGCAACCTTTTTGTATGGAGTGTAACCCCCATGTTCGACCCGCTTTCCGTTGCAGTTCTTGTCATTGCTACCCTTCTTGTTCACTTCAATCACGGTCGTCTCCTTCACCGTCCTCATTACCTCAGTCACCATAAACGGGAGAATCGTCTGCATGGCCTATTGAACTCCCTCGATAACAGCCTCTTTCAATGTGGTCCTCAGACTAGCACTATCATCACCGGCTTCCAGGTGATGGATCTCGGGCTCCTTGAGTGCCACCTCAGCAGCCCTAGCCATGCTTCTTGTGACACGCGGTCCAGCACCACGTCCACCACAACCTTCACCTGACGAAACCTTCGAAGGTCTACCACCGACCATCCTCTAACACGCTATAAGATTCAAACACTAACGCGGTCATTCAAGGTAATAACTTAGTTTATGTCAAGTATAGTAAGTCCCTAATTACAGTGGCCAGTTGTGATTAGCCACTTACTTTACTCTTCATACCCCAAGCATTTCCTATCCTGACTTAATCAGTATCTAAATCTACTAAGAGCACATAAATCAAATAGCATGCGCACATAATACCGGTTAACATTAAGAAAAGATATACCTGATGGCACGTTGCTACTCGGGCTGACATCCCTCTAATTGTCCTATTTTCAGTTTAAGTTTAGGTTTTAAAATTTATTTAACCCAATTCTCTTAAACTTTGGCTCTGATATCAACTTGTAAGGCCTCGTTCCCAGAGACCTCACAGATGGTCATTCACAGCATTAAATACATTAAACGTTATAAACTTACAAACTTAAGCAGCGGAATTATTTTATCAAAAATCATTCATTTCACTAAAACACTGTTGTAGAACAACACACTATTGTTTAATCGAATACAAAAGAACTGTTTAATTGCATTACAAAACAACAGCAATAATAGGTATGAATGGATGCCAGTCTTTCCCTGCCGAGAAGCTTCACCCTCGTGCCATCCTCAGTAATATTTACCTGCCAACTGAATATGTATAGTCGCGGACTGGCATGGCGGGACTACAAATGAAATAATGTATTATTAAAAACCACAAAGGAATTGAGATTCATGGACCTTAATGAACCCTTGTTGATTGACCCTAACAGTATGCCACAATAGTCGCGGACGGGCATGGTAGGTCATAACAGTCTACCAAAGAATAAGGACCGAGATTAGGGACTTAGGTTCCTTAGTAGACTGCCAAGGGTTCGAGGTGACGGTCCACAATGGTGGTCATGGACCACCATGGTCAGGATTAACGGTCTATGATGAAAATTACTTTTCAAGATACGAATATTTCATTTGAAAAAAATGAATATGTCATTTTAAGTCGTGGAGGACCGCGAAGCAGGGCTTAGCGGTTCGTGATGACGCCAATCGGGGGGATTGGGGATAAAGACCCCAAAAACCCTATTTTCCTCATTTTTACCCTCTCCACCACCATTCTACTCTCTCTAAACCCGACACACACGCACTCTTTTTCTCTAATTTTGGCTCATTGGAAGGTTTGTTTGGACGATACAAACTCGTGGTTGTGTTTTTGAACATTGGTGTGGCTTGGAAATAACGTTTGAAGGATTGTTTTCAGTGGTAAGCCTCATTCTCTTCTAAATACGACTTTTGGATGAAAATAAACCTGTGTATAATGTGTGAAACCCCGTTGTAGTATTGGATTGCTCTGTAGTGGATTTGTTGACTTCAAGAAGATATCATGGGCCTAGATCTGTGTGGTAAGGTTCTAAAACCTTCATATTATGCACCATCACAAGTTATTGTGTAAATCAAGGTTCTTAGAAGAAACCAAACCGGTAGATAATAACTAGGATGCATATGATTGTTATGCTCTAGGAATGATCATGTTTGAACGAACAGATTTGTCATGGGATGAAGTCTGGGTATACAAAGAATGGACAATTAGTGGCGGTGTCTTAACCTCATGGTTAACATGAAGAATAAAACATGCAAAAGATTTTGGGTAATGATGTCACACCCCGACCGACGGCGGAATCATTGGGCCGGACGAATGTGAAACGATTGTTCATAGCACATGGAACTAAGTAAGTTGCAATAATATTAAATATCATTTTTTTAACATTACAAGACAATAAAGTAAATATAACACAAACAAGATATACACAACAACATAAGACTTTCAATTAACTAAGTCCAAGTCCTATATGAGCACAAAGAGATTTTCAAGTATCAAACTTGAAACATGTTAAATATAAAGGGTCAACTTTGAAAGTTGGTGAGTTCCCATGGGTTAAACACACACACACACACACACACACACACACACACACACACACACACACACACACACACACATATATATATATATATATATATATATATATATATATATATTATATATATATATATATATATATATATAAAAGGGAGGGTTCCAATAAAAACTACATTGTAATTGAAAACTATAAAAACTATTTTTTCACCATTGATTAGTTTCATCATGGTTAGATTAAATAATGGCAATTTGGTAAATATATTTAAGTTACCGGTTACACTTAAAGAGATTATGGGTATTATAGATAGATATCTTTTTAGTTTTCTAACTCTTATAATTATTAATTGGTTTCCTAAAATATTTCATTCTCTCTCCTACTTTTTACTATTTTTTCAACAAAATAAAACATAAAATCATATTAAATTATTAATGAAACATGGTAATCAACCAACTTTTAATCAAACCACGTTAATTGTATTAATAAAATAAAATCAGCTTAGTTACATACCATGTATTCACGTTAAACGTCAATGTTTTGTATAAATTAGCTATATGTAACAATTAAAATACATTATAGTTTAACTTTTTACAAAGAAGAACCAAGTTACATACATGTAACATATAACATTACATGTGCTTGACTCATTAATCAACATAAAATATATATGAAATATCAAAGAAATACATAACATGAAATAGTAGTTTCTTATAAGCATGACATAAGGTCATGCTCCAATTGATGCAAACATAAGTAAAATTCACTAAACATAAGCAGAAACTAAATATACAAATATTATTATGTAAGTGTAACAATAGTGTTACGTATATGTACTGATAGTGTTATGTATACGTATCGATAGTGTTACGTATATGTAATGAAAGCGTTACGTATATGTATCGACAATGTTACGTATATGTACCGACAGTGTTACATATACGTATTGACAATGTTATGTATACATAAAAACTATGTCTACCTTGTCCACTGTGTTCTTTGTAGTCAAAACCAAACATTTCGGTAATCGCTCAACCCGTCATCATCTTTGATACATTATCTTTGATTCATCATTGTTATCACGTTCGAATTCATCATATTTCATTTTCAACTCACTACAAAAAAGATGAATAAATAGTCAATATTTTATATTTTTAGAACATAGCCAAGGTTGATTTAAACATCCTAGCAAATTATTTCAAAAAGATAACAATTGCAGGTTTAAGTTTGTTTATTTAAAACAATAATTAGATCATTTGTACATAATACCAATCAACAAATTTGTAAGTCTATTCTTAAACATAATTTATTTACCAAATTTAACATATACTAATAGTCTACTTAACATAACGAAGTTTTTATGCAATAACAAGAAGAAACAATAGTTGAAAACTAACTCTACGCATGGAACAAAAAAAATATTTCTAAACACAAGAGAAATAAAAACATAATGAAGTTATTATAATAAAAAATGGTAATAGTAAATCAACTATGTTTGTAGAGGCATCGATCCATATGTATAAATATTACACATGAACTTTGTTAATAAACCCATTCAGATATTGTAAAAATAATCGATTTTATTGTTTTTGATTTGGGATACACACAAGCAAAAATCTTGTTCTTGATTTAAACATCATTTTCAAAATTAATGCATGAGCCATCTTACCACCTGGATCTGTAAACTTGATTTGAACAATAAATATACATTTGAGCTATAATGTTTTTTCTTGTTAGATAGATGGTAAAAGATGATAGAATTAATAATAAGTTAAGTTAAAAAAAAGAGAAATTAGGAGTTTAAAAGTTACTAAAATTAAAAGAGTATCAAAATGACCTTTTTAACCTTTTAAACAAAATTTATTAAATTTAAAACAAAAACATTTGATTGGTTAGGATGAGTTTTCATGATTTTCAATTATAAAGGTGGTTTTCATTTGATTCCTCCCCTATATATATATATATATATATAAGTTTACAATTAGCAATTCATGTCAATGGTTATGAGTTAGCCAGTTTATAGAACACATATTGTAAGGCCCCGTTCCTGGAGACCTCACAGTTGGTCATTCACAACATTAAATACATTAAACGTTATAAACTTACAAACTTAAGCAGCGGAATTATTTTACCAAAAACCATTCATTTTATTAAAACACTATTGTTGAGCAATACACTATTGTTTAATCGAATACAAAAGAACTGTTTAATTACATTACAAAACAACATCAATAATAGGTATGAATGGATGTCAGTCTTTCCCTGCCGAGTAGCTTCACCCTCGTGCCATCCTCAGCAATATTTACCTGCCAACTGAAAATGTATAATAGTCAGCATTGCTGAGTGAGTTCTAGTTTTAAAAGCAATAAAATACTTTCTTTAGGTATATATATGAAAATACTCTTTTTATGAAAACTTCATCTCTTTATACATGAGCATGCATTAACTATACAATCAGGTAATATTTTATCTTTTTATTGTATGTCTTGTTTACTCTGTATACTTTTTATTTATCTTTCACTGTCTATGGTGACCAACGAGCAATACCCTAAACTATGTGCGCGAGAGAAATGGTGCTGGGCCCTCTGTTCCCACAAGGGGCTCTTCATACTGTATACAAGACCGGCCCAGATGTCACACCCTCAAAATCCACTTGCGGAGTTTTACCGCGAGGCGTGTGAACAAACCAGGATCACAGTCAATAGTTACTCAGAACGACTCTAAATGCCATAATTTAAACAAAATCAACCAAAATACAAACTTTAAACAATGCGGAAGCGTTTTGAAAACACCCAAGTCAATAAAGTATAACTATGGCAAAACAAGTGCCAACCCAAAAGAGTAAACTATAATTGTTAAAATGTTAAATTGTCTTGAAGCATCGTGTCTTAAAATGCAATGAACCGTGCAGTGTTCCTATGGCAAGCAAGCTAAGGACCTGAGAAAAGCATACTAAAATGTCAACACATAGGTTGGTGAGTTCAAGAGTTTGAGTTCAATAAACATGTAAACAGTTGTGATATATATAAGCAGTGTATGGTAATAGATAGCTAGTCTATTATCAGTAAATATTAATACATAGTGATTTTGCAATTGAAGCTGACTGTGATAGTTGTTGCCTCCCGTCACGACTTACTATGTCGTGACATTGTTCAATAGGACAAATTGCACCCGGTTGACCTCGAGTCACACAGGTGGGGCTTGTCAGACCCAGTAGTACTACCCAAGTTTCCCCGCTATTAAATATTAACAATTCAAAAGTGTGAGGACTTTTCCCATGGTAAGCAACACTATATTAATATTATACACAACTTAAATAATAAAAGCGTTCGTATAAATACCAGTATGCTATCTCCCCCAAAAGAGATTAGATAAAGAGTGGGGCATGAACTCACCTGATGTATGCAAAGAGTACTTAGGGTTTATTTGAGAAACGAGAGGATAGCCAACCTTCACAGGTTACCTAGATCATGTGAGTACATAAGTACGTGTAATAAAAGACATGTGAAACCCTAATCACACCAAAACCAAAGACTCAAGCTTCCAGAAAAATAGACACGTTTGACCTAGTTGACCCGTTTGACCCGTTGGTGACATTATGAGTTATAATTCAAATAAAGCCAATGAGCACATACAACATACATGATTAACATTCAAATAGTATCATACGTATGCTATATCAACCAGGTGTATCACTTAGATCATCATACAATCAAGTACTATACAAGTCATGCGAATCTAGAACATTAACATATCCATTAGTTATAATACAACTAACATGTCACACAAAGTTCAACCATTCATCACATGCCATGTGAAGTCACTCACGACTTCACATCCTAACCCTGCCAATCCTACTAAGTAGGGGCCTCAGATCCGCACGCGTGTGTAATGATCATAACCATATTCTTTAGCATATGCATTGCATTCACAACATCACAACAATCAATTACCAGACCCAAGCATGATGTCCTACTACTACACAACATCCAACCATACATGATCACCAAAGTCCAAATATCACCCATGATTATCCAAGCATGCCATACAACTAATTTAACACGTTCTATCATACTAGAATTTATCCTTGAACATACTAGCAGGCTCCTATCATCCCAAACATGATCATAACATCATACTTCAACGTTTACACAAATAAAGTTTCCCTTTTGGGAAAGAACATCCTAAAATCTATCAAACATCCAAGCATACATGAATTCATCAATAATATACCAATTCAAGGTCATTCTAACATCTAAGCATGATCAACCACATCCAAACATCATAATTCACCAATTCATATCCAAAGGTTACTATCTTTAGTAATGTATGAACTATAACATGTTTTCTTGAATTTCCAATGATCACAACAACAATCTAACATCTGATTATCACCATGAACACATCCATAACATCATAACATCCATAGTTCAACATTTCATGCAAATAAAGTTACTATTATTAGTAACCTATGAACATCAACCCTAAATCATCAATTTCTTGCAAGATTCATGATTCCTAACATTCATACAACTTATTAATCACCACACATTCATCAAACAACCATCATTCACCCATAATCATGCCCAATATCGAATTAGGGTTTGACTAGAATCAAAACCCATGATTAACCCACTAACAACATGTAATTCATCCATGATCGACGTTAACTAACATGCATTCAACCTAACTAACATATAAACATCATCAAACAACATCCAATTCGACCTAATGAGGATCAATTTCGAATCCAAGGTTCGGCCCTAATGAACCATTCCCAAAAACTCGAAAAACCTAACCTTTAAACATGTAATTGCTTGAAATTGATGTTTCCAACGTGTTCTAAACCTTGAAATCGAACCAATGTCGTGTTTCTTTGCTTGATCTTGGTCGAATTCGAAGATGGAGAGGGAGAGGAGTTTGATCGCTGCCGCTTTTGGGTGGGGATTAGGGTTTGGGTTGTTTTGTTAAATTTTAATTTACATATTTACCCTTTTAACCCTTGTAATTTGTATTTTATAAAAACTAAGCTTTAAACTCTTTGTAAAGTGTTTTTAACTTCATAATATAAAGATATAAACTTATAAAATTCATTATATATCTTATCTTTATAAAAACACAAGACATACGAATAAATAGGCACATTTCCGCGTTACGCGATAAAGTTTTTAATTAACCTTTTATAAATGTGTAAACACATAAACATAACCCAATACTCACATAATCACTTAGATTCACATCAAATTAACATTATTCATTATTATTAGGTCACCAACATTAAACGACAACTAGTGTATGCTCACGACACGTGTATACAAGACTTAACGGAACTAACGGAGCTTCATAACCAATCATCCATCATGCATAATCACAACAATTTCGAATTAGGGTTTACTTCATAACCAAAGTTCATGATCAATCCACTAAAAACATAGAATTCTTGCATAATCGACGTTAACTAACATGTATACAATCTAACTAACATGTTAACATCATCAAACAACATCCAATTCGACCCAATAAGGATCAATTTCGAATCTAGGGTTCGGCCATAATGAAGAACATCACAAAACATGAAAAATCTAACCTTTAAACTTGTAATTGCTTGAAATCGATGCTTCCTAAGTGTTATGTATCTTGTAATCGAATCAAAACCACACGAAATTGCTTGTTCAAGGCTGATTTTCGAAGATGGGAGGGATTAGAAGCTTGATCGCGGCCGAAGGTTGCATTAGGGTTTGGAATTTTTGTTTTATTAATATTTAATTTACATATTTACCCTTTAAACCTTGTGTTTTGGTATTTTGTAAAAACTAGACTTTAAACTCTTTGTAAAGTGTTTTTAACTTCATAACATAAAGATATAAACTTATAAAATTCATTATATATCTTATCTTTATAAAAACACAAGACATACGAATAAATAGGCACGTTTCCGCGTTACGCGATAAATTCTTTAATTAACCTTTTATAAATGTGTGAACACATAAACATAACCCAAAATTCACCTAATCATTTAGATTCACAACAATTAACATTATTCATTATTAATAGGTCACCAACGTTCAACGACAACTAGTGTGTGCTCACGACACGTGTTTATAAGACTTAACGGAACTAACGGAGCTTGGTAACGGAAATTTACCGGATGTCACATTATCCCCATGTTGAAAGAATTTTCTTCCCGAAAATTGCGTTACATGGTGAGAGTGTTCCATCCCTGGTTTCCATCACTGGTCTACTGCATTGGCACACAGAAATCGAAATCGTGTGAGTTTTGGATGAGTTATCACATCATCCCCATGTTGAAAGAAATTTCGTCCCGAAATTTAAATCAATACCTTCGTCTGCTGGCATCGTTCCTTCGAATAGTTGAGGGTACTTAAGCTTCATTTGATCTTCCCGTTCCCATGTGAATTCCGGTCCACGTCGCGAATTCCAACGGATTTTAACAATAGGTATCCTGCTTTGCTTAAGTGTTTTCACCTCACGATCCATCACCTCAACTGGTTCCTCAATAAAACGCAATTGTTCATCCACCTGAATTTCTTCTAGTGGTACGACCGTCGTTTCATCAGTTATGCACTTCTTCAAGTTTGACACGTGAAATACATCATGAATTCCACTTAGCGAATCAGGTAGGGCTAATCGATAGGCTACTGGACCTACTCTTTCCACAATCTCAAATGGTCCAACGTACCTCGGATTTAGTTTCCCTCGTTTACCAAACCGAACTACGCCTTTCCATGGTGAGACTTTCAACAAAACCTTGTCACCAACCTGAAACTCTAAGGGTTTCCGTCTCTTGTCAGCATAACTCTTTTGCCTGTCTCGCGCTGCCCATACGGTTCCGTATCTGTATAATTTTCTCAGTCGTCTCATGAATTAACTCAGGACCTGTTATCTGACTATCACCATTTCTGCCCAGCAAACCGGTGATCGACATTTTCCCCATACACGCCTCGAAAGGTGCTGCTTGTATACTAGTGTGATAACTGTTGTTATAAGAAAACTCCACCAATGGCAGGTGAATTTCCCAGTTATTCCAAAGTCAATCACACAAGCACGTAGCATATCTTCCAACGTCTGTATAGTACGCTCACTCTGACCATCCGTCTGTGGATGATATGCAGTACTCATATCCAACGTGTACCCAAGGATTTCTGCAATGATTGCCAAAATGTGACGTGAAACGAGCGTCATGGCGGAGATAATTGAGATCGGTACCCCATGTCTCGAAACGATCTCCTTGAGGTACAGGCGAGTTAACTTCTCCATCTTGTCGGTTTCCCTTATTGCAAGGAAATGAGCAGACTTTGTCAATCGATCCACAATAACCCATATCGTGTCACAACCAGTACTAGTCCGGGGTAGCTTAGTAATAAAATCCATGGAGATTTGTTCCCATTTCCACATTGGAATCTCGGGTTGTTGTAATAGTCCGGATGGTTTTTGATATTCCACTTTCACCTTCGAGCAGGTCAAACACTTGCTCACGTACGTAGCTACATCCGCTTTCATGTTAGGCCACCAATAGTGAGCCTTTAGGTCATGATACATCTTGTCGGATCCAGGATGTATAGAATACTTAGATTTGTGTGCCTCGCTCATAACTAAATCTCTCAGATTTCCATGAACAGGCACCCAAAGTCTATCCATGAAATACCGAATCCATCCTCTTTCATCACCAGCTGCTTATCCATTCCCCTTAACAATTCAGAACCAATATTTTCCACCTTTAAGGCTTCCATTTGTGCCTCCTTAACTTGTTCGGGCAGTTGGGTACTGATAGTAAGCTGTTAAGCTCGCACCCTCGGGGTTTAGCTATTTCCTTCCTACTTAAAGCATCGGCAAGTGCGTTCGCCTTTCCCGGATGATACTTAATTGCGCAATCATAATCATTTAGTAGTTCCACCCAACGTCGCTGCCTCATATTCAACTCTTTTTGCTCAAAGATATGTTGAAGACTCTTGTGATCGGTGTAGATAGTGCACTTGGTACCGTACAAATAATGTCTCCAGATCTTTAAGGCAAAAACTACTGCGCCCAATTCTAAGTCATGGGTAGTATAGTTTTCTTTCGTGAACCTTTAGTTGTCTCGAAGCGTAGGCTATCACCTTGTCTCGTTGCATCAAGACGCAACCCAATCCTTGAATGGATGCATCACAATACACCACAAAGTCATCTGTTCCCTCGGGTAATGCTAATATCGGGGCAGTACAGAGTTTTTGTTTTAATAATTGGAAGCTGATTCTTGGCTCTCAGCCCTTTGTATGTCGTTCCTTGTGCGTTAAGGCTGTGAGAGGTTGTGCGATCTTAGAAAATCCTTCTATGAATCGGCGGTAATATCCTGCTAACCCAAGAAATTGCCTTATCTCGCTTGGTGTTTTGGGTGTAGTCCAATTCTTTATCGCCTCAATTTTGGCAGGATCAACGTGTATTCCTTTCTCATTAACAATTGACCTAGGAATTGTACCTCTCTTATCCAAAAGTCACACTTTGAGAATTTAGCATACAGTTTCTCATTTTTCAACAGTTCCAAAATCATTCGTAAGTCTCTTCATGCTCCTCCTTGGTCCTAGAGTATATCAGTATATCATCGATGACACAATGACAAACTGATCAAGATAAGGTTTGCACACGCGGTTCATGAGGTCCATGACACAGCAGGTGCATTAGTCACCCAAAAGGCATGACCAAGAACTCATAATGACCATAACGAGTACGAAATGCGGTCTTGGGAATGTCTTCTTCTCGAACTCTGAGTTGATGTAACCAGATCTCAAGTCAATCTTCGAGTAATAGTTGATCCTTGAAGCTGATCGAACAAGTCGTCGTACGGAGGTAAAGGGTATCGGTTCTTGACTGTTACTTTGTTTAACTCTCGATAATCGATGCACATCCGGAATGTGCCATCCTTCTTCTAACAAAGAGTACAGGAGCTCCCCAAGGTGATGTACTAGGTCGAATAAAGCCCTTATCCAAAAGCTCCTGAAGTTGTGACGACAACTCCTGTAGTTCGTTGGTGCAATCGATAAGGTGCCCTAGCAATCAGAGCTGCGCCGGGAGTCAACTCATCTGGAATTCCATGGGGGTGCGGTGGTAATCCAGGAAGATCTTCTGGGAACACCTCCAGGAAGTCGCGTACTACGGGAATATCCTCCATTCTTTTCTTCCTTTTGCTATCGGTTACAGTTTGATGTATTAGGGTTCAAGCAGCGGAATAAGAACAGGAATTAGACGAATTGTAGCAAGAAGTCGATGCTTGTATGCATTAAGAGCACATACGGTTATAGCGAGAGAATAATTTCTGATTCAAGGAATGTTTATAGATATGGAATGTTTCTAATCAAATCATCATACATTCATACCATTCATTCACACTATTACAATAGGTTGTCAATCCTTATATAGAGTGCAACAATCACTGCTGTTATCGCGGAAAGTGACAACTGGCAGATCTAATACAAAAATAACTAACTCTTAACAAACTACTGAAATGTTCACAACTACTGAGAACATATCAGAGTGTTAAGTACAAAATATAAAACTACTGAAACTACAACGACTGAAGAACAAGCTCTTCAGTCGTTTTACAAAACTACTGAAACATAAAACTACTGAAACTAGAAATAAAAACTACTGATATCACAACTACTGAAGAAGTACTCTTCAGCAGTTGTGCTAAATACTGAGGCTTCAGTACTTGATCTTCAGACTTTGACCTTCAGGTGTTTCATCTGCTGATGACTTCAGTAGATATCATCAGCTGATGTCTTTAGTCTTGGTCTTCAGACTTTGTACATCAGTTGTGATCTTCAGCACTTGTAAACTCTTCAGGTTGTACTTCAGTACTTTGGTCTTTCAGCTTCAGCACTTGTGTTCTTCAGCTGTTGTACTTAGTACTTTAGTTCTTGCTGTTGAAGTCTTCAGCACTTGATCTTAGCTGTTGAGGCTTCAGCACTTGTCAAACTGCTGATGAGGCTTTCAGCAGTTGTTGTGATACCATGTGGGACTTAGAGGTTTTCTGATCTTGGCTCATTGGTTCTTTTGGTCCAACAAACTCCCCCTGAACCAATGCAGCCAAAACCTCTAAATTATTCACTGTCCCACTTATTGTTGGCAAAGTGTTGGTCTTTTTCCTTCTTGATCAGTAGAGAAGATGACCCATGTAAGCTCCGGCCTGGGAAGAAATCTCAGATATTTGTTTGGCAGAGTATGAATGGGAACTCTGTTTTGGGGAACTGGACACAGAGTTGTTATCCCATTCATGAGATTTACTTCCCCATAATGAGTCTGTACGACTCTTTTGTGTAGGCCTCAAGGAAGGTGATTTGTTCCTCCATGGTTAGCTCTTCAGCACCTCCTTCAAACAATGATTCAGGCCCATAATACTCAGACAGGTATTTGGCGTTTCCCATTTTTTAGCTCCACAGTTGTTATTATTCTGTAAGCAAACTCATCCGGGTGATTACCCTCTAGGAACAACTGGAGCTCATTTTTCCTGACTTCCTCAAGCCTCTTGTAAACTAACCCCTTTTTCACTATTTGTTTTCTCTAGCATCTTCTGAGGTTAGATTAGCTTTGTAGGCTTTCTTGAAGTCTTCTAGGATTTCCCAGGGTGAAACTACAAAGACCAGAGAGATCACTTCATCTACGATCTTTTCACCTGGCCAATGTATCTCTGAGGTATGTTTTTCTTATGAATTCTGTGAGAGACCCTGGGATCAGGCCAAATCCTCACTCTTTCCTTTTGATATTGAAAGGTATGCTTGAGAGTGTAAAGTCTGAGGGCTTGCTTCTTCATATTGATGATAGAAGATGTTGCTGCATAAGCTTTGTCAACTCTCTTCAGCAATTCCTCATCATGCTGTTTATGAAGCTCTTCTTCTTCTAGCTTCACTTTAACCATTTGTCTCTGGACTTCAGGAGTAATTGCTGAGGAGTGACTTGTGGCCTTAGGCAACTGAATCACAGCTGAGAGTGGCAGCCTATCTTCATCATCTTCTAGCCTCAATATCCTTCTCTCTTCTTTCAAGGTATATCATCGGCTATGGGTTTTGAGGGTAAGGGAGTTGGTTTGGTGGGTTGTGTTTTGGGTGATTTTGGTGCGGGAATGTTGACAGGCTGTTCTAGCATCCTTGAGGTGAGTGTGGCTTTTGATTGCTTGGCTAGCTCAGTCCTGCTCCCAGCCCCGCTTCATTCAAAGCTTCAATAACAAGCCCCTTAGTATATGCTTCAGACGAACAGATCTTGGTGTGATTGCCAAGATACTGTCCCTGGACCAAGCTTTGATTTCGATCATTGATCTTCCAAGATATTTTGCAATAAATCTAATCATGATCTCAAGCCTTTCTCTTTCTAACACTTCATAACTTGCCCATCTATTCTGGATTTCTTCAATCTCTAGTCGTCGAATCTCAGAGTCAAGTTTTTGGTGTCATGGCCTTGCCTAAACAGCTGATCAATGATGTTGTCCATTGATCTGCTGTGTTCGGCATCAGCCTCTTTTATCAGTAGCTCCAAGGCTTTATCTTCAGCAATATAATCATCAGCACCTTTCTTTCGCTTGTAGGTGAGTAGTGGTTGCTGTTCTTTCTCCTCCTCTTGGGCTTGCTTCGCTTCCTTCTTTTCCTCGGATCTTTTCCTCTTCTTTTCTTTCACTGCAGTACTCTCCCCCTTTTTGGATGCATTGGAGGAAGGGGTTTGTACCGCAGAAAGTGTCTTTTGCACAGCAGCATCAATCAAGGGTTGTAAAGTGAGGAAAGCCTCTCATCAATGGCTTTAGTCATATATCAGTGATTATTGGTGTGATGAGAGGGAGGGAATTTTGAAGTACAGCACCTATTTGCTCAGGAGGGTTCTGTTCCTGAGAAGTAGGGCCTGAAGCAGAGGCAGGTGGTTGAGTTTGAAGTGGCTCAGTGTTTAGGGAACCTTCAAGTGAAGGTGCCATCTGTGGGTGGGTAGAGGCAGATGGTCTTTCTCCTTGGGAGAGTTGATCAAGTAGGTTTTGCAGCCTACTGACTTTCTCTTCAAGGATTGTGTTCTAGGCAAGAACATCGTAGAAAAAGCCCAGGTCATCATCAGCCGAAGCTGAATCATCTGACCTCCTGCTTAGAGCAGGATTTACATGCACTGGGTGTAGACCAGTTGATGCATGTGCCCCTTGTGCTTGGTACTGGGGACTTCCAGCCTCAGGATAGTGTCCATCATCAGCTGTTGCCTCTAGTGAGGTCTTAGTAATATTACTAGCCTCATTCTGATCATGTGCTAAGTCAGAGGAGGTGGCAGCCTCACTAGATATTCTGAGCTCCTTGTCTACACCAGGAGATAGAAGTGGTAAACCCCTGTGTTGTGGGTTCGCAAGTGCACTGTGTTCCTCCCCCTCAATTGTAGAGGTATTCCCAGTAGTAAGTGGTTTCTGGGGAGGGGGTGAGGAGTGTAGTTGAGTCAGCACTTGTGCAACTATTAAAGTTGGGCTGTGAGGGGCGGTTGTTTGGGTGAAGGGATAGAAGCAGTGTGCACCTGGGGAGGTTGTGCTCTTCAATGGCAATCCCCTCAAGTGAGGAAGATCCCAGATATGTAGGTACCCCTTGTGGGTTGCTGCAGGCTCCTATTGAGAGGAAGCCTGAGCGGCTATGGCTGGAAGAGTCATTGTATCCACTAGGGGGTTTGGACTAGTGGATATATCTGCGTTTGTGTTGCAGGGGCATCCTCAGGGACTCAATTCCCTGAGTAGCCGTTTTGGGTTTTCTTTTTGGTGGGTTTGGTGGGGACTTTTGATTTGGAGGTGGTGGCTGTGGGTTCCAGCTGCGTGGGTTTTCGCAGTTTGGCAGCCAATTTGAGTGTCCGGTCAGAGTTGTGCCGGAGTATACTTCCGGCAGAACAGCCGTAGCAGGGACTCCCAAGCCAACAAGTCCCTCAGCATTAAGCTGGTTTGTAATGATGGCCATTATGAACCGTGGATATAGTATCCAACGGTTGGCATTTAGTTTTTGAGCCATATCCTTGAGCTCCGAAAATATTATTTCTGAAAAGTTAGTGGTTGTTGCTCAAGAATAGAATACATTACCTGCTGCCTTTTGTCGACATTTGATCCCAAGACGACGTCTTAGGGGCCAAACATACATTCACCCTGTGAAAAATTAGGCCTCAGCGTCATTAAAGTGTTTCTTCATGATAGTGGAGGCACTGAGATCGCCTTGATATCCATGTTGGGCAAAGGATAGATCTGTGGTGCCCTTCGGATATCCAGCAGGAGACTAGCATCATTCAGATGAGAATTTGGCGGATATTGCAGGAGTGATGACTACTTCTTTGTTGTTTACGACCGACTGGAGAGATGGTGTGTTGTTCTCCCCAGTGGTAATAGTAACGTTCATCCAAAATTGTGAAGGGATTCGGCATGTAGTATGGATTCAGAAGAAATGCCGTATTGTATTGAGACTGAACCATAAGATCGATAGCAGTTTGAACTTAGTCCAGATAGGCGATTTAGTGAGGTAGGCAACACAGTTGTGTCGCGGTTTAATTTGCATGGACGCCATTGAAAGAGGGAAGTTTTGGAGAGGAACGTTAGGTTTGAAGAAGATGAAGCATTGAAGGATTAGGTCAGGGAATTTATAGGGTACGGGTAAGAAAATGACTGAAGGATGTGGTGTTAGTCATCAGTAGTTTTAAACGACCGTTGACATGGTATTATCCTTTCAGACGTTGAAACAGCTGAAGTCGTGGTGTTAGGCATCAGAAGTTAGAAAACTACTGAAGACCGTGGTTTTGACTTCAGATGATTGAAACAACTGAGGACTTGGTGTTTGTCATCAGTAGTTATGAAACTACTGAAGACAGTGGTTTTGTCATCAGCTGTTGTAAACAACTGAAGACTTGGTATTAGTCATCAGTAGTTATAAAACTACTGAAGACATGTTTTGCTTCAGTTTTTAGAATGAAACAGCAGTTGTACAAATGACTGAAGAGAAATTCTCATCAGCTGTTTTTCGTCCATTCTTAGCTTTTCAGCTGTTTCATAGTCCTCAACACATTCATCAACCTTTTTGGCTGATTTCAGTTGTTTCATAGGACATCAGTACTTATCTGTTTTTACTGATTGCAGTAGTTGTAGCTGCATCAGTAGTTGTAACTACATCAGTAGTTTAGAACAGATGAAGTACTTCAGTACTTGTGAGACATTTGCCTTCAGTAGTTATAAAAACTGCTGAGGGTAAAAGAGCTCATCAGTACTTATATGTGACATAGTTACTAATGATCATCAGTACTATTACTAAGATCATCAGTAGTTGTCACTTATTCTAGCTGCAGCATACCAAGCCTAACACCAGGTTTTGGAAAGTTGAACTATCCAAAGGCTTAGTAAAAATGTCTGCAAGCTCATCAGCACTAGGCACAAACTTAGGATCAATCAGACCTTTTTCAAAACAATCCCTTATAAAATGATGTCTGATCTCTATATGTTGGTCCTAGAGTGCTGGACTGGATTTTTGACAATGCACAGAGCTGAAGCACTATCCATTAACAATGGAGTCTTAGTCTCTGTAATGCCATATCCAAAAGTTGGTTTTGAAGCCAGAGTACCTGAGATGTACAACTTGCAGCTGCAATGTACTCTGCTTCAGCAGTTGATGTAGCAACTGAGGTCTGTTTCTTGCTCTGCCAAGAAATCAAACAGTTGCCTAGGAATTGACATCCACCAGAAGTTGATTTCCTGGTCAACTTACACCCTGCATAGTCACTGTCAGAAAAAGCAACTAATTTACCAGAATGTCCAGTAGAATACCATAAACCTAGAGATGGAGTGCCTTGCAGATATCTAAAGATCCTCTTGACTGCAATCAGATGAGACTCTTTAGGTGCAGCCTGAAATCTAGCACAGACACATGTAGCAAACATAATATCTGGTCTAGAAGCTGTTAAATACATCAAGGACCCAATCATACATCTGTAAAGTGTTTCATCAACCACTTTACCTTTCTGATCTGTATCCAGTTGTGTGGTGCTGCACATGGGGGTAGAACAGGCTTACAGTTTTGTAAATCAAATTTTTGCAAAAGATCTTTTGTATATTTGGACTGATGATGAAAATTCCATCAGCCTTTTGTTTGATTTGCAACCCCAGAAAGAACTGTAATTCTCCCATGGCACTCATTTCAAACTTCTGTTGCATCAACTTTGTAAAGGCATCACACAACTTTGGATCAGAGGATGCAAAAATGATATCATCTACATAAATTTGAACAAGTAGATTATGCTGCCCAGCTTTCTTAATGAATAAAGTCTTATCTATGGAGCCTCTAGTGAAATTATTTTCCAGAAGAAAGTTTGATAATGTCTCATACCAGGCTCTAGGAGCTTGTTTTAACCCATAAAGAGCCTTATCAAGCTTATACACCCAATTAGGATGTTTATTGTCCTCAAAGCCTGGAGGTTGACATACATAGACCTCTTCTTTAATTTTTCCATACAAAATGCACTTTTGACATCCATTTGAAAAACTTTAAGGTTTTGATAAGCAGCATAAGCTAAAAACACAAATTGCTTCCAGTCTGGCTACAGGGGCAAATGTTTCATCATAATCAATACCTTCTTCTTGTGCAAACCCCTGAACAACCAGTCTGGCCTTGTTCTTAACAATAAGCCCATTTTTCATCAGTTTTGTTCCTAACACCCATTTAGTGCCTATTGCACACTTACCTGGAGGTAGAGGAACCAGTTCCCACACTTGTTGTTTCTTGAACTGAAGAAGCTCAAGCTGCATGGCATCAACCCATCCATTGTCCTTTAAAGCAATGTGATAATTCTTTGGCTCTTGCTGACTGATGAAGAGCATAGAAGCATAAATTTGACAATTGACTTCTTATTGATACACCAGCAGTGATATCACCAATGATTTGAGACATAGGGTGATTCTTCAGATCTTGATACACAATGAGATCTGTGCAAGTGTTTGTAGCAGGCTCAGCAGTAACAGATGGTGATGGTGAATCATTTCCTTGAAACCAATCAGTGGATGGTAATTCAAAGGAAGTTGAATTCAAGAGATCTCATCAGCATTTGTTGTGGATGGTGCTACTGGAGCTACAGGAACATCAGGTCTAGCTGAATCAGGCAGCTGATCACTAAACCTGAAGAGGTGAGTACTGCAATCATCATCATCATCAGCATACCACCAGGTGGTGAACTGTTGACAGGAGCAACAACAGGAGTTTGATAAGGAACATATTGCAGTATGTCCAAATCAAATAACTCCACAGGGCTTTGTGGAATCTTGTCCTTTGGAGATTCATTGAACTTAACATGTAGAGTTTCTTCAACCATCTTTGTTCTACAGTTGAAGACTCTGTATGCCTTGCAAGCAGATGAATAACCAACAAAATACCCTGTCCCACCTTAGGATCAAATTTTTGGAGTTGATCCTTTGTGTTGAGAATAAAACAGGGACACCCAAATGCTTTGAAAAATGAAATCAGAGGAGCCAAATGATGGAGAACTTCATATGGAGTCTTCATCAACCTCTGATTTACTAAAACTCTATTTTGCACATAGCAAGCTGTGTTGACAGCTTCAGCCCAAAAGGTCAGTGGCAAACCAGAGTCAGCCAGCATGGACCTTGCAGCTTCAATGAGGGTCCTGTTCTTTCTCTCCACTACTCCATTTTGCTCTGGAGTCCTTGGAATGCTAAACTCTGCCTTTTGATTCCCTTTGAAAGATAGAAGTCATCAAGTGTATGATTTCTGAATTCAGTTCCATTGTCACTCCTAATACACTTGACTGGAAGGGAATACTGCTTCTCAATATACAACACAAAGTGAATAATCTTCTGAGCAGCCTCATCTTTTGAATGTAGAAAGAAAGTCCATACAAATCTGGAGTATCATCCAAATTACCAGACAGTATTTCTTCTTTGCCATGCTCATTACTCTCACAGGACCAAATAGATCCATATGCAGTAATTGCAAGCAGGCAGTGGACTTAGGCTCTTCAATAGGAGGGAATGAGACTTTGTCTGTTTTTCCTTTTAAACAAGCAGTGCAGTTTCATCACAGTGAAACTCCTTTATTGGTAAGCCTCTGACTAAACTATGTGGGTAAGCTGATTCATGTTTTTGAGATTAACATGACCAAGCCTCTGTGCCACAGTTTAGATTCTTGAGAAGAGGCTTTGGAAAATAGGCAAGGATTGCCTTTGAGATCTATTTTCTTAGAAAGATCTAAGGCATACACTCTTCTTGTCCTATTGGCTTTCAGGAGAGTGTGATCATCCAACACCTTGTCAATCAAGTGCAAAACTTTGGATGACAGAATCCTACAGTTTTGACTGGTGAAAAGAGCAACATGGCCTTTATCACACATTTGACTGACACTCAAGAGATTGTACTTGAGATTTTCCACATGATTAACATCATCAAATTTGATTTCTCCATTGGAGACAAAGCCCTTACCAATGATGTAACCCCTAGCATCATTGCCAAAAGAAACAAATCCCTTCTTTCCTTGAGAGTAGTCATGAAGAAGAGAGCTGTTCCCAGTCATATGCATAGATCCCCCACTGTCTACATACCAGATGCTACTTTGGCATGTTGAAGAACCCTGCAATAATAAACAATCAGTTAGTTTTAGAGACCCAAACCTTTTTGGGTTTGGGCCTGGTCTCATCAATAGATGGTAAACTAACAGGTTTATTTGAAACAACAGCCTGAGAGGAAGAAGATGGTGTAGAAGAGGAGTCCTTTGGCTTGGACCTCCTTTTCTGTGGTTTCAACATAGGAGCATCTAGTTGGTTAACTCTACCCAACAGATGTTGAACCATCATCACCAGCTGTGTCTGATTTTGTGATAAAGCTTTCAGCTCATCAGACACATTGCCAGTGGAGTTTGATAAGTTCCTATGTTGCACCTTCTTCTTCTGAGCACTCTCAGCTGTCACCTGTTTAACCCCTTCCTTTTGGATTTCTTTGAGGACTTAAGGGTTACAGGATTTGATGTTGCTGATACAAATGTGGTCTCAAACTCAGTTTTCATTTTTACCATTTTCTCTTTAATTTCTTCTTTTTGTTTGAGTTTGGAACCTCTTTTGTACCAACAATCATCTGTAAGATGATTGAACAAACCACATACTTCACATGGTTTCTTCTTCATCTTAGGTTGATCATCAACTAAAGAGGGTGAAGCAACAGAAGACTTGTTCTTCAATGCTTTGGGCAATTGTTTGCTTTCTTGACTACCTCTTTAGTAGTCTTCAAACTCTTTCTACTGCCAGTTTTCTTCTCTTCAGTACTGACAGCAGTTGAAGTTTGAACTTCAGGTGTTAATCCTACTCTCTAGTCCTTTCAGGACCTTCAGATTAACTCCTGAGTTGATCAACTCATTAATCATGTGAGTGTCAGCATTTGAACCATCAACATCAGCTGATAGGTTCAAAGAGGGCTTGATGCTGACTGCTACTTCTGATTGTGCTGTATCAGAAGGTAGATCACATGATGTGATGGATTGGTTATAACTCTCACCATCAGATTCTTCCTGCTCTTGGGGTAAAATCTGTAGGTGGAGCAGTGTGATTGTAACCAATTCCAAACTTCACATTTGAAGCAGATTGCTTACTAAGAAGCATTTCAAAACCTTTGCATGATTGTACCCATCTATCACACTCTACCTGGGTAACTGCAAGGGTTTCTTTGAGATCTTTGTACTTCTCTAGAAGTACCTCTTCTCTAGCCTTATCATCAATTATTTGGCAATTCAGTTTATAAATCTCATCATTTTTATCTTTAAGCACAGACTCAAACTCAGCTTTGTTTTTGGAAATTATTTGTTCTAACTCAATGTTCTTATTAATTAGAGCTACATTTGCTTCTCTAATGGAAGCAAATGCTGCTATGCATGGTTCAGAACATAATTTGGCTTTTGCCTCAGAGGATACCTGTGATACCTGAGGTGTAGAGGCATTAGAAATGAAGTATCAGCAGACTCCAAAGCCATAAGAGCTAGATTCCCAAAAGGACTGTCACCACCATGTTGACCAGCACCTGAGAACAGTTGGTCATGACCAGACATATCATCTGGTAAACTGCTCCAGTCAACAACTCCTGGGGTGAAGAAGCTGTGTTGTTGAGGTTGAGTTTGTGATGAGATTGGGATGGCTGAGGTTCTGGTAGTGCATGAGGTTGTGGTGCCATAGGAACTTGAACTTGATTTGACTGTGGCATGTAATAACAAGGGTACGGATATGGAATTTGACCCTGAGGAACAAAATATGCCGGAGATTGTTGTTGAGGATGATGACTAGAAGTGACAGGATGTTGCCCTCTGTGTTGTTGACTATTGCCAGGAAAGGTCACAAAGGGTGCAGAGGAGTTAGATCCAGTTGATCTACACTCTCTTGCAAAGTGTCCAAGCCTTTGGCATTTGTGACACCTCAACTTGCTCTTGTCAAAACCACTTTGGTTTTGCCAGAGAGTCCTGGGAATTTTCTTCCAGTTCTTTTATAGAACTTCTGAGATCTGATATTTATCAGGGCCATTTGGCTCAAAATATCCATCTCCTCTAAGTCATCATCAGCAATCCCCTTGAGATCATCCATAATGAAGCATAGATTGTCATTATTACACCAGTAAACTGACCATCAACACTCACAAATGCAGAATCAGAAGTGCTTGAAGAGAAATTAATATGCTCATCATACTGGCATTCAGATGAAGCATATTCTGACTCATGACCCACCAAGGCAGTGTTGCTTGGTACAAAGTCTTCAGCGAGCTTTCCAGATGAAGACAACTTTCTCTTCTGTTCTATCTCTCTCTCAAACGTGAGCAGTTTCCCATGGAGTTGGGTGAGAGATAGTTTGTCCAAACTTGCACTGGAGCGTAGGACAATAGTATATGTGTCCCATCTCTCAGGCAGTGATCTGAGAAATCTGTTATTCATCTGAATATTTGTGTACTCAAGTTTGACCATTTTTAGTTCAGAGATCAAACAAGAGAACCGCTCATATTGTTGAGTCAGTGTCTCACCCTTTCTATGAGAGAATGTCTCATATTGTTGGGCAAGAATTTCTCTATTATTTGCCAAGACCTCATCTGTTCCTCCAAATTGTTCTTTCAAGGCATTCCAGAGGTCATGGGCAGCTTCATGATGCATTAGCCCAGAATAGATTTCATTTGGCAGTGCCATGGCAGAATCCATGGGCTTTTGCATCAATTTCAAGCAACTTCTTATCCTCATCTGAGTATTGCTCCCTCCTCTTCGGAACCATTTGATTGGTTTCCGGGTTATTCACCATAGGCTTGTGTGGACCATGTACCACTGATGTCCAACAACCTGCGCTGTTAACAGACAGGTGATGGAGCATTCGTCTTTGCCATATGTTATACTCATTCCTAACCAGCATTGGTGGCTTGGTTGAGGAACCAGTATTGTGAGGATCATGGAGGGAGTGGTCATTTTCAGTTCAAAAACAATTTAATTCAAGCTTTTAAAAGTTTTACACAGACCACAACAAACTCAATGAAACCAAGAAAAGATCTCGGGATGAATGACCAGAAATACAGAAAATTCAATCTCTATAACCGTTTCTTGCAAAAACAAAAGCTAATTCAATCAAACTTAGATCTTGAATAGCAGTTTCAATGATCAATTATTAGATCGATCAATGATTAACCTGCTCTGATACCATTTGACAGGATCAGCGATCACAAGTTTGATGTATTAGGGTTCAAAGCAGCGGATACGAACAGGAATTAGACGAATTGTAGCAAGGTCGATGCTTGTATGCATTAAGAGCACATACAGTTATAGCGAGAGAATATATTTCTGATTCAAGGAATGTTTATAGATATGGAATGTTTCTAATAAAATCATTCAATACATTCATACCATTCATTCACACCTATTACAATAGGTTGTCACTCCTTATATAGAGTGCAACAATCACTGCTGTTATCACGGAAAGTGACAACTGGCAGATCTAATACAAAAATAACTAACTCTTAACAAACTACTGAAATGTTCACAACTACTGAGAACATATCAGAGTGTTAAGTACAAAATATAAAATAAAAACTACAAACTACAACGACTGAAGAACAAGCTCTTTAGTCGTTTTACAAAACTACTGAAACATAAAACTACTGAAACTAGAAATATAAAACTACTGATATCACAACTACTGAAGAAGTACTCTTCAGCAGTTGTGACAAACTACTGAGGCTTCAGTACTTGATCTTCAGACTTTGACCTTCAGGTGTTTCATCAGCTGATGACTTCCGTAGATATCATCAGCTGATGTCTTCAGTCTTTGTCTTCAGTCTTTATCTTCAGACTTTGTATATCAGTTGTTGATCTTCAGCACTTGTAAACTCTTCAGCTGTTGTACTTCAGTACTTTGGTCTTTTAGCTTCAGCACTTGTGTTCTTCAGCTGTTGTACTTCAGTACTTTAGTTCTTCAGCTGTTGAAGTCTTCAGCACTTGATCTTCAGCTGTTAAGGCTTCAGCACTTGTCAAACTGCTGATGAGTCTTTCAGCAGTTGTGTGATACCATGTGGGACTTAGAGGTTTTCTGATCTTGGCTCATTGGTTCTTTTGGTCCAACACTTATCAGTTACAAGTGCTAGGATAGCCACGCGGCCCTTTCGTAACAACTTTTGAGCTTTCATATACGAGATGATGCCTATCACAGCACCACTCCTATCACCTTTGACGGTAAGAACTTGATCACCAACCGGGATCCGTATAATCTTCTCGTGACATATGACTTCCGCTTGCTTGCTAGAGAGCCAATCCATGCCTATCACAACATCAAAACTCCCCAGCGTAACAGGCATGAGATCTATAGCGAAAGTATGACCAACAAGTTCTATCCTACAGTCTTTAAGGATATGCGTTACATGGATTTGTTTACCGTCGGCTAATTCCACAGTGTATTTAGATTCTAAAGCAGAGGGTATATCACTTAAAAGACTACAGAATTTTAAGGACACAAAACTCCTATCGGCTCCAGTATCAAATAGTACCGTAGCAAAACAACCATTAACAGGGAATCTACCGGTAACAGTTGTGGGATCATTTAGAGCCTCACCTGAGCCAATGACGAAGGCTCTCCCTTTGGCTCCATCTTTATTGCCGCCATTTCCAGTGCCGTTTCCACCATTGTTGTTATTATTACCATTGTTGTTGTTGTTACCATGGTTGTTGGTGTTGTTGTTGTTGTTGTTGCCATTTCCGTTCCTCCTTAGTTGTGGGCAGTTTCGCTTGTAATGCCCTTCTTTCCCACATTCAAAACAACCCTTGGGAGTTTCTTGAGATTGTTGTGGCCTCCTCATTAGTTCACCACGGCAATCCTTCGCAGCGTGTCCAATCTTTCCACAACGTTGACACTTGAAGCTATCACACCGTCCCACATGGTGGTAGTTACACCGTGGGCATTTGGGATGTCTGCCGCCGTAACCGCTGGGTCCTTGGTTATTTGGGGCAGTTTGGTTGAAATTGCGGTTATTATCGAATCGCCGCTGCTGCTGCTGAACTGGCTGTTGCTGCTGTTGGGATTGTTGTTGACCGCCAGACGATGATGATGATGATTTGTTATTGCTGTTGCTGGGAGCATCCCACTTCCTTTTGTTTTCGGGCACGCTCACCACAGCGCCCCGTTTGGGTAACCGCCCTTGCTCTACCGCCTGATCAGTAAGTTTATGGGCAATTTGGATGGCTTGCTGAATCGTAGTCGGGTTAGAAGCTGTTACCATACTTTGGATTTCAGGCACCAATCCTCGTATGTAGTGCTCGATTCTCTT
This sequence comes from Flaveria trinervia, assembly GCA_025506515.1. Taxonomy (NCBI): domain Eukaryota; kingdom Viridiplantae; phylum Streptophyta; class Magnoliopsida; order Asterales; family Asteraceae; genus Flaveria; species Flaveria trinervia. Next base: position 10,613,263 of record CM046450.1, read on the forward strand.
ATGTGTCTCATTAACCATTCCTAGACATAATGTGGCCAACTCATGAGTACGGGTCGTGTAAGCCTCAATTTCTGAACCCTTCATCTTGAGCTGCCAGAATTCCATCTCCAACTTTTGCACCTCGTTTCGAGGACAGTACTCCTCGATCATCATATCCTGAACTCATTCCAGGGAAGTCCATTTGCCATCGCTTGTCCAAGCATCTGGACTTGCGCGTTCCACCAAGACAGAGCCGCACCCTCCAAAGTCCCGGTGGTATACTTTACTTGATCCGCCGGTGGACAGTTACATTTGGAGAAAACGGACTCAGTCTTCTCAAACCAGCGTACAAGCCCTACAGCACCCTCTGTACCGCTGTAGGTGTGTGGTTTACAGTCCATGAAGGACTTGTATGTACACACTGGTGGTCCTGTTTTAACACAACACATATGAATCAAACATCCCTTACAGTTATAAAGGATATCAAATTTGTTTTTCTGTCATTGTTTACCTGCTGGCTAACCCGCCTGAACATGCTCATTAATTAGAGCAGCCAATTCTGCGGGAGTCATGTTAATAGCACCACCACCTTGTTCTCCGGTGCCACGTCCACGTCCGCATCCACGACCACGTCCACGAGCGTCCATTCTTTTCACTTTATATTCACAATACAATAATGAGTAACATCATACACATTTAACTCATCGAAGCGTAGTAAACAGTAAATGAAAGAAATAACGTATCATCACAACCTCAACATTCATAACAAAAATAATAACCAAAGTAAATAAATTGCAATAAGTCACAATGTATTTAGCAATGTCAAAATTGAAGTTTTGTCGTTCGTGTGGGGAAACAACCCTTCCCACATAGGTTTCAAAAAGAAAACACTACGTAGTCTAAGTCATATAAGAAGTCAATCGACAATGTCTGACCCATCACTATCATCCTCCATCTCCTCTGGTTCCTCTTCCTCGGGTCCCTCCTCGGGATCCTCCTCATCCTCAGAGTCTGCGGCATGAGCAGGAGCTATAGCAATCTGGAGTGCTGCTAGTTGAGCTTCTAAAATGGCAATCCTATTATCGGCTATGGCGTCCCGCTGTTCACGAGCAGTCACGCGTCCTTGGAGTGCCATAACACCATCTTGCATATGGTGACAACCGTTCAGCGTCTTCTCGTGTTCTTCCTTGAGTTCGTCCAATTGATGTCTCAGGTTGTACACCTCTTGCTGTAGTGTACAGACATCACCCGTGAGTCATCTTACACGATGCTGTTCAGTATCCAGTGCAGCCATTAGTGCAGCAATCAGTTGCTCGTTGGACTGCGCCGTTCGTGGGAGTGAAAGCATGGGCTGATTGGCATTGTTCCTAGTCCTTGGCTTTAGGACAGGTACGCGCTCCCTAAACATGATGTGGTCAACAAACCTAGGATAAGAACGCCAGTCTCGCGGAGGGTCACACTTCATCAATGCGAATGGTTGATCCCAGTCAATCTCCTCTCGGGGATAAGCCAGTCGGGGCCAATCGAATCCATCATCAGGTACAGGTGCGGGAGGTGGGGATTCAGATCGTGTAGGTGATTCGGTCATTTACCCGGAGCTCTTGAAGACGATGCCATGCTGCAGAGAGTGTGACGTGTATGCCAATGAGTGTACAGTAAATGGGAGTAAGGCACAAGTAACTAATAACTGTGTGCGGTTATAGTCTAGTGTGTATGCAACCTAGTTCCCTATAACCAATGGCTCTGATACCAATCTGTCACACCCTCAAAATCCACTTGCGGAGTTTTACCGCGAGGCGTGTGAACAAACCAGGATCACAGACAATAGTTACTCAGAACGACTCTAAATGCCATAATTTAAACAAAATCAACCAAAATACAAACTTTAAACAATGCGGAAGCGTTTTGAAAACAACCCAAGTCAATAAAGTATAACTATGGCAAAACAAGTGCCAACCCAAAAGAGTAAACTATAATTGTTAAAATGTTAAATTGTCTTGAAGCATCGTGTCTTAAAATGCAATGAACCGTGCAGTGTTCCTATGGCAAGCAAGCTAAGGACCTGAGAAAAGCATACTAAAATGTCAACACATAGGTTGGTGAGTTCAAGAGTTTGAGTTCAATAAACATGTAAACAGTTGTGATATATATAAGCAGTGTATGGTAATAGATAGCTAGTCTATTATCAGTAAATATTAATACATAGTGATTTTGCAATTGAAGCTGACTGTGATAGTTGTTGCCTCCCGTCACGACTTACTATGTCGTGACATGTTCAATAGGACAAATTGCACCCGGTTGACCTCGAGTCACACAGGTGGGGCTCGTCAGACCCAGTAGTACTACCCAAGTTTCCCCGCTATTAAATATTAACAATTCAAAAGTGTGAGGACTTTTCCCATGGTAAACAACACTATATTAATATTATACACAACTTAAATAATAAAAGCGTTCGTATAAATACCAGTATGCTATCTCCCCCAAAAGAGATTAGATAAAGAGTGGGGCATGAACTCACCTGATGTATGAAAAGAGTACTTAGGGTTTATTTGAGAAACGAGAGGATAGCCAACCTTCACAGGTTACCTAGATCATGTGAGTACATAAGTACATGTAAATAAAAGACATGTGAAACCCTAATCACACCAAAACCAAAGACTCAAGCTTCCAGAAAAATAGACACGTTTGACCTAGTTGACCCGTTTGACCTGTTGGTGACATTATGAGTTATAATTAAATAAAGCCAATGAGCACATACAACATACATGATTAACATTCAAATAGTATCATACGTATGCTATATCAACAGGTGTATCACTTAGATCATCATACAATCAAGTACTATACAAGTTATGCGAATCTAGAACATTAACATATCCATTAGTTATAATACAACTAACATGTCACACAAAGTTCAACCATTCATCACATGCCATGTGAAGTCACTCACGACTTCACATCCTAAACCCTGCCAATCCTACTAAGTAGGGGCCTCAGATCCGCACGCGTGTGTAATGATCATAACCATATTCTTTAAGCATATGCATTGCATTCACAACATCACAACAATCAATTACCAGACCCAAGCATGATGTCCTACTACTACACAATATCCAAACCATACATGATCACCAAAGTCCAAATATCACCCATGATTATCCAAGCATGCCATACAACTAATTTAACACGTTCTATCACACTTGAATTTATCCTTGAACATACTAGCAGGCTCCTATCATCCCAAACATGATCATAACATCATACTTCAACGTTTACACAAATAAAGTTTCCCTTTTGGGAAAGAACATCCCAAAATCTATCAAACATCCAAAGCATACATGAATTCATCAATAATATACCAATTCAAGCTCATACTAACATCTAAGCATGATCAACCACATCCAAACATCATAATTCACCAATTCATATCCAAAAGTTACTATCTTTAGTAATGTATGAACTATAACATGTTTTCTTGAATTCCAATGATGACAACAACAATCTAACATCTAATTATCACCATGAACACATCCATAACATCATAACATCCATAGTTCAATATTTCATGCAAATAAAGTTACTATTATTAGTAACCTATGAACATCAACCCTAAATCATCAATTTCTTGCAAGATTCATGATTCCTAACATTCATACAACTTATAATCACCACACATTCATCAAACAACCATCATTCACCATAATCATGCCCAATATCGAATTAGGGTTTGACTAGAATCAAAACACATGATTAACCCACTAACAACATGTATTCATCCATGATCGACGTTAACTAACATGCATTCAACCTAACTAACATATAAACATCATCAAACAACATCCAATTCGACCTAATGAGGATCAATTTCGAATCCAAGGTTTGGCCCTAATGAACCATTCCCAAAAACTCGAAAAACCTAACCTTTAAACGTGTAATTGCTTGAAATTGATGTTTCCAACGTGTTCTAAACCTTGAAATCGAACCAATGTCGTGTTTCTTTGCTTGATCTTGGTCGAATTCGAAGATGGAGAGGGAGAGGAGTTTGATTGCGGCCGCTTTTGGGTGGGGATTAGGGTTTGGGTTGTTTTGTTAAATTTTAATTTACATATTTACCCTTTTAACCCTTGTAATTTGTATTTTATAAAAACTAAGCTTTAAACTCTTTGTAAAGTGTTTTTAACTTCATAATATAAAGATATAAACTTATAAAATTCATTATATATCTTATCTCTATAAAAACACAAGACATACGAATAAATAGGCACATTTCCGCGTTACGCGATAAATTTCTTTAATTAACCTTTTATAAATGTGTAAACACATAAACATAACCCAATACTCACATAATCACTTAGATTCACATCAAATTAACATTATTCATTATTATTAGGTCACCAACGTTAAACGACAACTAGTGTGTGCTCACGACACGTGTATACAAGACTTAACGAAACTAACGGAGTTTGGTAACGGAAATTTACCGGATGTCACACCAGACACCTAGGGTATGCTGCAAAGGTATGCCAGTCTCAATTGACTGGCCTCGTGAGCATCTAAAGGTAGCTAACCCGCATCACGGTTGAGCTGACGACCTCATGGCCGTGTCCCTCCTGTAAGATTGCAAGACTTGTTAACATTTTAATTAAGTTCCACTTCTCTTCCTCATTGCTCTTTCACTTGATTATTACTAATACTTTACGTTACGATTATAAGCACACCACGTAAAGTCACATACTAATAAAATAATAATAATAATAATAATAATAATAATAATATAATAATAATAATAATAAGGAACAATCATAAAATAATCATAATCATGCATAAAATCCATCGTTAATAAACCCTAGTCAAACCTCGGTCAAAACCCTAAAAGCACAGACTCCTAAAAGTTTGGAAATAAATTCTAAGTGTTAGGCGCTTTGACACTATTTGGGCACATGGGCCTTGTTTGGGCGCTTCATCACTATACAGGCGCATGAGGCCAACACTCCCTTTAACACTTAGGCGCATGAACCATTCAAGCGCATGGACACTATTCGGGCGTATGGTTCATTCGGACGCATGCACACTTAGACGCATGGGCTATCCGGGCGTATGGAAACTTAGGCGCATGGGGTTATTCAGACGCATGGGTACTATTGGGGCGCATGGCCCTACACTTAGGCGTCTGACTAATTTTCTAGGCGCATGAGGGCACTGTTCAGGCGCATAAGATACACTTAATCATTTCTAAGGCAATTCCAGGCGCATGGGCCTTATTTAGGCACATGAACCTTCTGTTCAACATGTTTCTAGGATAATTTCGAATCCAAATATCAAGCCTTTCTGTTCTAAGCTTACCAAGTATTTTCTAAGCATGAACAACTTATAAGCATCTAAGAATCATCATCAAACATGCATAATACATACGGGTATACATAAATATTAAAAAATGTTTTAATACATTTTCAGCCCCAGGAAGAGTTTAAAACAAGTAAAACCGGGGTCTAGAAACTCACCTAGTGCAACTTTGGGTGTATCTTCCTTCTAACCCATTTGCAAATGAGTTCGAACACCTAAAAACACACCAAAACACACACACACGGACACACACACAAGCACATAAGCACATAAGCATGTAACCGAGACAAAACCCAACATGAACACTTAAAAAACTTTGAATTCTTACATTGAATTCAATCTTCTTCTTTTGTTCAACCGATAGTTTCTGCTCTCTTCCTTTCTCTCTCTCTCTAAAACCGATGAAAAAGGTGATGTGAAAAGAGGGTGGGCGGCCATGCCCACCTTTACACCAACTTATTTGTACTTTTGTCCTTTTTACACATTTAACCCCTCAACTTGGGTTTATTGACATTTTCTTTCTTTATTCTTCAACTCTTATTCTTTATTTTCTTTTTAAGGAATAACCGGGTGTTACACATATAGTTACAACCAAACCTCGACTTGATTACAAGTTTATAAGATTGGCTAAGTGTACTTGGTTCCCATGATGAACAAGCATACGTCATCAGGAGCCGACAATACATCGGCTTTAGCACCAAATAGGCTTATCAGGCCCAAAGATCTAAGACGTCGCCAAGCTAGCAAGAGTTAATGATTGTAAACAAAATATATATCTCATATAAGACTTACAATAACACAAATAATCATGACAAAAGGTAAAGATGAATTACATGTGCATTTAGAAGTATCAAGATGTTTACAAGTGTAAGTTTGTAAAGTTAACATGTTTCACCCCAAAATATGTGAAATAAAATAAATAGAGAACTCACATGAAAAATCACATGATATAAGTTGCACTAAAGATAATAAGAAAAAGATAAGATGATTCTAACGATTCCTTCATGGTTCAACCTAAGATTTGGTGTCTTAGGATTAGAATAATGATATGACTCAAGAGTAAAATGAATTAGGGTTTCATTTGGAATTTAGGGGTTTTAATATTTAATCAAATAAAATATGATAATGCAATCGATTATGTTTTGGTTAAATAAAGTTGGAATTAATCAATTAAAAATAAGAATGCACTAATTTAATTTATTGAGTTATTAAAGATTAGATATGATGTGCGAAAAGAAATAATTAATTTAAAATTTGATAAAGGTAGTTAATTAAATATTTATTTTCAAAGACCTTAAAATTATCTAAAATCATTTTATAAAGTTTTGAGCTTTTATATGATTAGATATAATGGTCTTATAATATTAAGCCATAAAATAAAGTATAACAGAAAGTTATATTGTTTTATAGGTTTCAAGAACTTAAATAAATCTTAAGGAATAACTTATTAAATAATTATATATTACATAGTTAAATGAATAGATGAATAACCAATATTTGAATAATTGTTAAATAACTATTTGAATAATTAGTTATTTAACATGTAAATTTATAATGTTTGAAATAATCTAAATTTGAAGCATAAAAGATTTTTAGCATTTAGGTTACATAAAAGAATTATATTGTTTTATAACCTTTGTTATTCTAAAAAAAATAATTAAATTTATTATCATAAGTTTAAATACTTTTAAAATTATTTAATAATTTCTAAAATGTTTTAGTTGACCAACATAATTTTTTGATTTATTAATATAATAATAATTTTCTAAATTATAAAATGTTAAAAAATACTAATTAAAAACAAAAGATGGTAGAGGCCCGGTTCAAACCAGGGACCTCTTGGTCATAAACATTGCTAGTTACTAGTTGGGCTACAACTCGATCTTGTTAAAAACTCAACTTACGTTAATGAGTTTAAGTTTCAGGGGTATAAAATCAATGATGAAACGATTCAAAATAACAAGATGTTCCGAGTGTAACGCTCGGTTTACAAACCAAAACATTACGTTAACTTATCAAAGTATTAGGTCAACTACAATCTTAATGAATACATGCGTGCCTATAAGCGGACACTCATCCCAAGGGTTCCCAGGTAAGGTAAATGGATCTATCATTTGATTTGGATTTATACATTGCCCTGACAGAACACCTCGAGATACAGGCATCCCACTCTTCCAGCATTACATGTTTCAAGTTATAGGACATAGACTTTGACGAGACTTGAAAACCACGAATAACGATTCAAAGCTTATTTTGAGAACCATTTGGCCACAATGGATACTTTGGATATTGTAACACCTGGATATTTTCTTTGAAGCCGACGAAAGAAGAAAAGAAATAAAGTCCAAGTCGAGGGATCAAACTCGCCAACGAGAGAAAGTTGGGTGAATTGAAGTATTTGAAGGGAGAGGGCAGCCCTAACCCTCTCCCCATACTCAAAATCTCAGCAAAGAAAAGATAGGAGAAGAAGAAAGGGAGAAAAGAGAGAAAAAGGTTGGTTCGGGTGGATTCAAGAGTGCAAAGTCGTCGTGTAGCGGGTCCAAACGAAGCTCTACTTCTCGGTGTGGTTTGTGTGAGTTCTAGAACCCCTCTTTTAAACGTTTTTGGTTGATTTTGGTGCTGGAACACATCTAAAACCCGTTTTTGTTTGTGTGTGTGTTTGACCCATTTGTATGTGTTTGCGTGTGATGCGTTTGGAGTTTGTTTTCGGGCTCGTGTGTGCTTATATGGTGTTGTGGTATGCATTCCTAAGATTTAGGATGGTTGATTTGGGCTTAGAAGAGGTTGGAAGAGCTTGGAGGTCGAAAATGGCAGATTGGATTTGGGAGTGAGCTGTATTATGCGCAGTTAGGGCAATGAGACCGAATGGCATGCCATTCGTGCGACTGAAGTCCACACGCATGCCAGTCGTGCTATTGAGGTTCAATCGCATGTGAGTCGTGCGACTGGAGCCCATACGCATGCCAGTCGTGCGACTGAAGGTCAATCGCATGGGGAGTCATGCGACTGAGAGTTCATTCGCATAAGTGCTCATCCGCATTAGTTCCATTCTCATGGGACTCATCCGCATTGAGTCCATCCGCATTAGGTCCATTCGCATGGGTGTTCATCCACATAGGTGTTCATCCGCACTATTCCATTCACATGATGTTCAGTCGCCTGGGGGCCATGCGACTGAAGGGTGCCCGTACGTCCAAATAGGGCTGGTGTACCTGAGGAAAGCGTAGTTTAGTTATTGACTTTCGGGGGAAAGTGCAGACGTAAGTTTTGAAGTGGGAGGTTCCCATAACTTCATGTAAGATGACTATTGTGGTCATAGAGGTTATGTTGGGCATGATGATGATATTGCATGTTTATGCATGATGCATGTTATGTATGTATGATGATGCCCTGTATGTTGATGACGGTGTATGTTATGTTCCTTATTATGATGTATGTTTATCTTTCCCGTGACTTTGCGTTGAATGTTAATGAATGAAATGAAAGTATTATGTAACGTAAAGTGAAAGATAATGAAAGAGAAACATGATTTAAGAATGCATGCATTAATGAAAGATGAAAGTAGAGAAAGTCTTGCAACCCTTGTATGTCGGCACACACCACTAAAAGGTGTTAGCCCAACGATGTGTGGCTTCGCTACCCCGGGAGGATGCACATCGGGGTCTTTTTTCGTGATTTACCATTTGTATAGAACCACTACTGCATACCCTAGGTACTGTGACCAGAGGTGCGGTGCACCGTTATAGAAGGTCTATGATAGGCCTAGGTCTAGTACCAGTGTAACATCTTATATTTTTTAGGTAAATTAAAGTTAACCTTGTTAAATTCTTGTAAGGACCTTTGTTGTCAAATATAAAACTCGTGGATTACTTATGCTTATTGCTTTAATTTGCCTTTTAATTCTTTACCTTGAAAGATTATAATGTTAATTTTTTTCTTACTTAATAAATAAATAATAGTAATAATGATAATAATAATAATAATATTGTTATTAATAATAATTTATAAAAATCATTAAACTTAGAAATGATTAAAACTTGGATTTATTAAGTTAAGGGGCCTTAAGGTTATTTTATAAAATTTAAATAGAAAGTTTATGCATGAAATGATAAACATTTATAACTTGAGGGACCATTTGTGTAAACCTTTGAAACCCAAACCATCCCCCCTTTCAAACCCGTAAAACCGGTGACCGGCTCCGGCCACCGCCGGCCGACACTCCAGTGAACCTTTATGCACCAAATCTCTTGGTTTCGAAGCTAAAAACCGTTTCCAACCGTTTCAGGTTCATGAATCAAACCTACCAAAACACTTTAATCCGATTAAGGTGTTGTAATGAGCATTCACGCCATGAAACCGAAACATCCTTAAATCATAGAGCCGTTGGAGCCATAAACCATAATTAAAGTCTAATTAATCGAACCTAAACAATTACCTAACAAAACTAAATCATTTGCAACTCTCAATTTCTTCTGAATCAAACGCGAACATAAGCATCGATCATCATCTCTTTCGCGAACCTGCAACTATTCGAACATCATCTTCAGAGCTTCAAAACTCGAAATCAACATAAGGCTTTTCATCATTTAACTTATTCAAAACTTTCCGTAAAGCGAATTTGAGTTTCATCATCGATTGTAACCTGAACGAATCGCAACACAGTCACGACTGTTCTTCGAGTGTTCATCATCAATCCGTGTGCAATTCAGGTAATTGAACATACATACATGCTCAATTTCTGTTGGGGAACAAAAGCCCTAACATTAATTTGATTAACAACATTGATTTGGGGGTCAATTTGAATCCAATCGAAATTAGGGATCTTGGATTTGGGAGTATTTTGTTGATTTAGGATAAATCCATTTGAAACCGGGTTATACCGCGGCTGAGAGCCTTGGTTCACCGGCTCACACTCCACATTTCAACTTAGAGGTCCCGGTTCGAACCCGGGCACCCTCTTATTATTTTTAAAATGGCTTTTTAGCCTTAATTTTATTTTAGAAAAATTCTATTACATATAAAAATGATTTTTACAAACTTCTAATCTTTTAAAAATCAACAAAATATTTTCTGTAAATTTATCCTTATAAAATATTTTAATATTTTATTATAAAAGTTATAACTAAGTATTGTTACAAACAAATGGATTTATATAATAATTTGAATTATTAATTATTATTGAGTCTTATGTTTTCTTTGATTAAAGATATATGTTTTGTTGCACAAATTATTAACAACGGCTATTTTTCCCTTAAAATTTTATAATACTTCTCTATTGAACTAAATATATAATAAGGGTTTACTAAATTGTTTATAAAACCCCAAAATCCTAAAACTCTTGTTCGCGTTAAAACGTTAATTTTATTATTATTAACTTAAAAATATTATAAATATATATTTTTTAGGTACATTGTGAAGGGCTACGTTGAATCGATGCTTTTTATTATTTTCTTATTAATCATCCAATAAATACTTATTGATCAAGTGAGTATTTCCATACCCCTTTTTTGCTTATTTCCACACTTTGGGGTGAAACATGTAACTTATTATCATTGCACTTGTAAACTTATTTGAGACTTGTAATCTTTATGGCAAATTCATCATGCAAAGTTATGGTTAGTTGAACTTTTGTGGTTACCATGTTATGACGTTATATGTACAATCATTAACTATTGCTAGCCCAGCGAAGTCATAGATCTATGGGCAAGACAAGCCTGCTTTGGTTGATCCAAGTACACTTAGCTGATCGTATAATTTTGTAAACGTTTGAGACTTGTAAAACTTTGTCGAGGTTTGATTGTTGCATTGTTCATAACATCCCTAATCACTTTATTCACTGACTTATGACTTGAATTGCCATCTTTTATATAATCTATGTATTAAAAACTATGGAATGCTCACCAACATTATTGTTGACCTTTATTTTTAACATGTTTCAGGAAACGCCCAAGTTTGATATCTACTCTTTGAAGCTTGCACATCTAGGAATGGACCTAGATAAATGAATGAAATAAGAATGACTTGTTACATTTTATGTTATGTTTTTTTTATTTTCTTTGAGTCTTAAGCTTGTAATGCTACAATTGAATCTTATGATAAATTTATATTTGGGTTATTAATAGCGTTATGTGGTTGTGAACGATCTTAACTCTCACTCCTCGACGTTTCCGCCATCAAGGTTGGGGTGTGACAACCAGGAATAGAAGGATATTGCACATGGCAATGGTACACCTAAACTCTACCCTAGGTGCTGTGACCAGAGGTGTGGAGCACCGTTATAGAAGGTCTATGATAGGCCTAGGTCCAATACCAGGAACAGAAGGGTATTGCACATGGCAATGGTACACCTAAACTCTACCCTAGGTGTTGTGACCAGAGGTGCGGAGCACCGTTATAGAAGGTCTATGATAGGCCTAGGTCCAGTTTCAGGAACAGAAGGGTAAAGTTTATGGTTTGAATGAAAGAAAAGATGTAACGATGAAAGAATATGAAAGTTAATGACGTACGATGAATGAACAGAAGTTAATGAAGGAATGATGAAGATAATAATAATATTATCTATGTGTACGTATGATGTATTATCACATTAATGTAAAGAACGGTTTTAACGAAAACAAAGTATGTTTTATTTTAAAAACTAGAACTCACTCAACAAAGCTGACTTTGATGTGTTTCCAGTTGGCAGGTAATGATTGTTAAGGAAGGCACGGGTCAACTACTCCGCTCTTTTGGATAGAATTCTTTTGTTTAATGTTTTTGCATTGTAATGCAAACGAACGATGTTTTGAAAAAGAGAACGCTTGTATTAACTTACAAACGCAATTGTAATGATATGAAAAGTTATTTCTATATTCCGCTGCATTGTTTTATGAATGATAAATGTAAAGATATATGTTTCATGTGCAATGATTTACTAGCAGTAAGCGTCCCAGGAACAGGGCCTTACAAGTTGGTATCAGAGTCAAAGTTTAAGTGAAATAGGTAAATTTTCAAAATAAACCTTAACTTAAACCGAGAATGGGATGGAAAGGGAAGGGATGCCAATCTGAGTAGCTGCGTGTCATCAGGTATTTTCGTAATGTTAACCGGTATTATGTGCGGATGTTATCTGGTTATGTGTTGCTTGTGCATTTAAATACTGATGTAGTCAGGACAGGTAATGCTTGGGGTATGAAGAGTAAAGTAAGTGGCTAATCACAACTGGCCACTGTAATTAGGGACTTACTATACTTGATATAAACTGAGTTGTTCCTTTGAATGACTGTGTTGGTGTTTGAATCTTTCAGTGTGTGTGTGAATGGCCGGTGGTAGATCTTCGAAAGCCTCTCGTGGAGGTGGTTGTGATGGGCTTGGTGCTGAGCCACGACCCAAGAAAGGAAGACCCAGAGTTGAAAAGGTGGTTCACGAAGAACCAGAGACCCCTCGTCCGGAGGGTGGTGATGAGAGTGCAAACTTAAGGGCCTCGGTGAAAGAGGTGGTAGTTGAAGAGGTGCATCAGGTCATCCAGACAATCTTACCATCTGTGGTGACCGAAGTTATCAAGGCTATACGGGAAGGGGAAAGACAGAGAGGAACAGGTCCTGGGAGGACGAGACCAACCAGAGCCTGAACTGGTTCTATCTGATGATGAAGAGGAAGAAGAAGAGCCTGTGTAGGAGGCGGCACGAGGCTGTAATTATGGGGCGTTTCAACGATGCAAGCCCCCTACTTTTGATGGTAACGGCACTACTGTTGCTTCTTACCGGTGGGTGAGAGAAATGGAAGTTGTGTTGAATATCAGCGAGTGACGGGAGGACCAGAAAGTAAAGTTTGCTGCCCATTCTTTTATGGACTCGGCTCTGTGATGGTAGGACGATATAGTCCATGCCAACGGTAGCAGGGCTATTGGGAGAATGAGATGGTCGGAGTTGAAGAAGTTGGTAATAGAGGAGTGTTGTCTTCATAGAGAAATGAATAAACTTAAGAGAGAGTTCCTGCAACTGGAGGCGGGAACCATGACACATCAACAGTACACCACGAAGTTCAATGAAATGGCACGTCTCGTGCCGGATCAGGTGACACCTCTATCTTGAAAGATCAAGAGGTATATTCAGGGCTTGCCGGCGGATATTCGCAGGCTCATGATCGCTGCCCGACCGAGCACATTTAGGTCGGGGGTGGATTTGGCAGGGATGAGAGAATGGTGGTGGTGACTGAAGGTAGCAAGAAAGGTGGTGGTGATTGGAATTGGAATGGGAAGAGGTTTGGTCGGGGGTGATGCCTTGACGGGTAACAAGAAGGCACAGGTGGATGACCGCCGTGTGGCCACATCAAGTGTGGGGTCAAGGAGGTGTGCAAGTGTGGAAGGGAGCATGCGGGAGAATGTAGGTTGGGATTGAACGGGTGCTTCAAATGTGGGAAGACGGGGCATATAGCCAAGGACTGTCGTACGGTCCGGTGCTTTAACTATGGTGTGGAGGGACATATAAGTAGAGATTGTAAGAAGCCGAGAGCTGAAGGTTTGGGGGTGAAGAAGAGACGGGGAGTGAAGGGCCGAAGGCGAGTTCCAGGGCATTCACTATGACATAGGAGGAAGCTACGACGGACCCTGATGTCGTGTCCGGTACGTCTCTGGTGAACCAAACTTTAGCTTCTGTGTTATTTGATTCGGTTGCGGGTAAAATTTTATTTATTGTGCTTTATGTGCTAAGCTACCTGTTAGTAGTTGTAAGGCCCCGTTCCCGAGCACCATACAACTGGTGGTTCATCGCACTTAAAACATTATAAAATGTACATAAATTTTGCAGCGGAATTTAAAACTTTCATTTATAATTAAAAACATGTCAATTACAGCGTTAGTTTTCATCTCAAAATACATGACATGTCAAAATATGGATGCCAGCCTCAAAATACTCCTAGTAGCTTATGTATCCATGCCTGCAACTCCTCAGCATCAACATATACCTGCCAACTATCATGCATACAAAAGTCAGTGACGCTGAGTGAGTTCTAGTTTTATAATAAAACATACTTTTCTTTAATTAAACTGTTCTTTCAAAATGTACTATACTATACAATCGTTCGTGATCATGCATCATATGTACATACAGATAATATCATTATTATCTTCATCATTACGTTCATTAGCTTTGTTCATTCAACGTATTACATTATCGTTCACTTCTCTTTCTAGATCCGGTTAGACTTTACCCTCTTCGTGGCACTCAACCACGATTACTGAGGTCGAATGACAAGGATCCTATTTTGTACTTTATTACGATAATTCATTTACATTCATTCATACGTTCGTTCTTTCATACATTATCTTTCGTTCATTACTCATCATTATTCGAATCTTGTCTCTTCCAATATCTCAAGTCCAAAGACTGATGTTGAGCCGGGGCCTGCTCACAAACCCCCAACTCATGTCCGAAGACTGACACAGCACCGTGATACGCGACAAAGATCCCATACGAGTCAATCACAGGGATTAAATTCCATCCGAGTCTGTCGCAACACAAAGTCGCTCACCTCATCATCTCGTCTCATGCAATATCCCCGACTCATGTCTGAAGACTGATACTGTGCCGGGGCCTAACACACAAACCCCCGACTCATGTTCGAAGACTGACACAAAACCGGGATACGCGACACGGATCTCATCATCCGTCACATCGTCATATGCAATACTCCCGACTCATGTCCGAAGACTGATACTATGCCGGGGTCTGCTCACAAACCCCCAACTCATGTTCGAAGACTGACACAGTACCGGAGTACGCAATCTGTATCCTGTCTCATGCAATACCCCCGACTCATGTCCGAAGACTGATACTGTGCCAGGGCCTGTCACACAAACCCCCGACTCATGTCCGAAGACTGACACAATACCGGGATACGCGACAAGGACCTCTTTCGAGTCTGTTGCGACATAGAGTCGCTCACCTCATACATATGCTTGCAAGCCTTTTTATACTTTCTCTTTTATTCATTCATTCATTTATGCATGCATTCATTCATTACGTTCCTCTTTTCATTATCTTCCACTTTACGTTACATAATACTTTCACTACATTATTAACGTTCAACGCAAAGCCAAGGGAAGACATACATATATACATAAGGAACATATACAATTATAAACATACACCAATACAGCACATCATACATAACACACATCAACATAAGCCATCATATCGTAACCGGGCCTATCCTCCCATATTACCCCTTAAAAGCCACTTAGAAAACCCCAAGTCCAAAGTGGGCGCATGGGTCCTTCCAGGCGCATGAGCATAAAATTCTAAGTATAAAATTGATCTGGGCGCATGGGCACTATTTGGGCGCTTCTGCCCTATTTAGGCGCATCAACACTTAAAACATTTTAACACTTTGGGCGCATGGCCCTGTTAGGCGCATGGGACCTTATTTCAGGCGTATGAGCCAACCCTTAGGCGTATGGGCCTCCCCTTGACGCATGGACCTTCACATTAGGCGCATGGGCCTTCCCTTTGGGCGCATGGGTCTTCCCTTAGGCGCATGGCCAGCAATTCAGGTGCATGGCCATATGCGGGCGCATGGCCATCTGCTTTGGGCGCATGGGCAACACTTGGTGTCTGGTCTCTCATGCCAGACGCATGGACACTATTTAGGCGCATGAACCACTATTCATGTTCGTTGAAACGTTCTAAAATCCTTTCCCAAGCCACCATTTTCACCCGAAATCATTCTAAGCATACGCAAACACCAATCTAACACACTAAGTCCATCTAAGCATGCTAAACATCATCTCTAACCCATAATCATCACTATAACGTGCATACATACATACAAACATTCGAACATAAGGCTGTAAACCCCCGGTTTCTTAAAAGATTTTACCTCGTATGCATAATAGCCCCAAATCAGTTGGAAATCAGTAAAAGAGGGGTTCTAGAAACTCACCTTTAGCAGCTTTTGAGCACACTCTCCCGTTCAAGACCCACTTCGATTCAACTCCTTAAATCCCGAAAGTAAACTCTAAACAACCGGAATTTCGGTCAAGAACTCAATACTCAACTGAACCGAGCTCAAGGAAGAGAAGACTTACCTTTTTCAGCTTCTTCATGCTCTTTCTCTCTCTAGAACCAAGCTCTCTTTCCTCTCTTCTTTTCAGCCGTGAAGAAGAAGATGAAAAAGAAGTAATGGGCAACAATGCCCTTAAAATCTTAAAATAATAAGATTTGTACCTTGTACACTTTTTCCCCTCCATTGTGCATAATTTCCATTCTTTCTATTTACTTTTCTTTCCCTTCCGTTTAAGTAGAAATTTCGGGGTGTTACAAGTCTACCCCCGTTAAAGAGGTTTCGTCCCCGAAACCTGTCGCTTCTCGAACAGTCACGGGTAACACTGTCTCACCTCTTCTTTAATCTTGCATTTAAACTCAGATCACTTTAGGCTTCACTGCACCCACACAAGTGAAACCGTCATCCTCCTTATTATATTCTCTCCTTCTTATTAGTAGTGGTCATCAGTTGCTCCTCGTGGTTGGATACTCTGTCCATCTCAGTATTCTCTAGTAGCATGATCACATCCTCATCGGTTGAGCTCTTTCTTAGACGAGATGCATGGAACATCAAAAGAATTCCACTTAACTCATCAGGTAGCTCCAGTCGATGTGCCACTTCTCCTACCTGAGAAACAACTGAGAATGACCCTCCACACTTTAATATTGGCTTTACTCGATTTCAAATCAAGCAATCTGCTTTCCTGGTCAAAGCCTTCCTCATAATTCATTGTCGTAGGTCATTACCGAACTCTGGTCGTGCACGGTCGAGCAATCCATCTTCTTGCAACACTTGGGGTTTGAGTCATAGACTACTGATCAACTCACCCGGAGATGTCTGTCTACCTACCTATGTCTGTCTTGAACAACCTAGCAGGAACAAGCGCTTTCTCTCAATCTATCACGCAATCCCCTAGGGCATAAGGTAACCTGGTAGACTTACTAATGGCAATTCTTACATCGACGGCTCATCGATCTTCCTACCCCTAACGTGCAACATCACAGAAAATAGCGGCAACAAAACTACTACTAGCATCATAATTAAAGCATAGATGCATAAATCGAAACTTGCAAGAACGTACCTAACGTTACCTCGGAGTCTGACCTAGCCTCCTCTCGGTCATAGTGAAGGCTCTAGCCTTCACCCTGTGTTCTCTCTTCCTCGTACCGGAGCCTCAAACCCTCGAGTTTTTGCAGTCTCTACTCATGTGTCCTGTCTTGCCACAGTCGTAGCATTTAGCCATTTGACAGTCCCTCGCTCTGTGGCCTCCTTTCACACTGGAAACAAACATTTAGTCCCCACTGCACCCCCGTCATGTCATCTACCACACTTGTTGCAAATCTCTCCTTTTCTTTCCATTCTCTTCCGATCATCATCTCTCGATGCCGTATCTCCATACCCAATTCCACCATCATTGTCTCGCCTTCCTTTCCCCTTCTTAACATGGGCTCGCTCCTCCCCTTCGTCTGTTGTCATCATCGCCCCCCGCTCGTCGTACAATCTCCCCGCCAGGTCAACTGCCGACCTAAACGTGCTCGGTCGGGCTGCGATCATGTGCCTACGGATATCCGCCGGCAAGCCCTGAATATACCTCTTGATCTTTCGTGAAAGAGGTGTCGCCTGATCCGGCACCAGACGTGCCATCTCGTTGAACTTCATGGTGTACTGTTGATGTGTCAGGGTTCCCGCCTCCAGTTGCAGGAACTCTCTTTCAACTTTATCCATCTCACGATAAGGACATAATTCCTCAATCACCAGCCTTTTCAACTCTGGCCATCGCATCCTTCCGATAGCCCTACTTCCCTCAACCTGGACAATACTGTCCCACCAACACAAGGCTAAGTCCACAAAAGAATGGGCAGCAAACTTTACCTTCTGATCCTCCCGACACTCGCTGATATTCAATACAACTTCCATCTCTCTCACCCATCGGTGAGCAGTAGCAGTAATGCCGTTTCCATCAAAAGTTGGGGGCTTGCATCATTGAAACGCCCCATAGTTACAGCCTCGTGCCGCCTCCGGCGCAGGCTCTTCCTCTTCGTCCTCTTCATCATCGAAGAAAACTGTTTCAGTCTCGGGTTGTCTCCTTTCGCCCGAAGACCTACCCACTTCCTGTCTCTCCCCATCTTTAACAGCCTTCATAACATCAGTCACCACAGACGGTAGGATCTTCTGCATAACTTGATGCACTTCCTCCCTTACTGCCTCTCTCATCGAGGCTCTCTGATAGCATTCTCATCACCGCCCTCCTGATGAGGGGCCTCAGGTTCCTCATGGGCCGCTCTTTCAGCCCTAGAACTTCCTCTTGTGACCGTGGTTCAGCACCACGTCCACCACTGCCCCACCTCGTGAAGCTTTCGAAGATCTGCCGCCAACAACTTCAAGCACACTATAAGATTCAAACACTAACGCGGTCATTCAAGGTAAGTAAAACTCAATTTATGTCAAGTATAGTAAGTCCCTAATTACAGTGGCCAGTTGTGATTAGCCACTTACTTTACTCTTCATACCCAAGCATTTCCTATCCCGACTACATCAGTATCTAAATCTACACGATAGCACACAAGCCACATAACATGCGCACATAATGCCGGTTAACATTAACTTACATAAAACGTTTACATAAAAACTTTACCTGCAAGCACGTAGCTACTAGGACTGGCATCCCTTTTCCTTTTAGTCCCATTCTCAGTTTAAGATTAGGTTTTTCAAAATATTTACCCAATTCACTTAAACTTTTGCTCTGATACCAACTTGTAAGGCCCCGTTCCCGGGCACCTTACAACTGGTGGTTCATCGCACTTAAAACATTATAAAATGTACATAAATTTTGCAGCGGAATTTAAAACTTTCATTTATAATTAAAAACATGTCAATTACAGCGTTAGTTTTCATCTCAAAATACATGACATGTCAAAATACGGATGCCAGCCTCAAAATGCTCCTAGTAGCTTATGCATCCATGCCTGCAACTCCTCAGCATCAACATATACCTGCCAACTATCATGCATACAAAAGTCAGCGATGCTGAGTGAGTTCTAGTTTTATAATAAAACATACTTTTCTTTAATTAAACTGTTCTTTCAAAATGTACTATACTACACAATCGTTCGTGATCATGCATCATACGTACATACAGATAATATCATTATTATCTTCATCATTACGTTCATTAGCTTTGTTCATTCAACGTATTACATTATCGTTCACTTCTCTTTCTAGATCCGGTTAGACTTTACCCTCTTCGTGGCACTCAGCCACGATTACTGAGGTCGAATGACAAGGATCCTATTTTGTACTTTATTATGATAATTCATTTACGTTCATTCATACGTTCGTTCTTTCATACATCATCTTTCGTTCATTACTCATCATTATTCGAATCTTGTCTCTTCCAATATCTCAAGTCCAAAGACTGATGCTGCGCCGGGGCCTGCTCACAAATCCCTGACTCATGTCCGAAGACTGGCACAACACGTGATACGCGACAAAGATCCCATACGAGTCAATCACAGGATTGAATTCCATTCGAGTCTGTCGCAACACAAAGTCGCTCACCTCATCATCTCGTCTCATGCTATATCCCCGACTCATGTCCGAAGACTGATACTGTGCCGGGGCCTGACACACAAACCCCCGACTCATGTCCGAAGTGTTAGGGATCGCGTACTGAACAATGTACTAACTGATTAACGTGTAAACCAAACCAAATAGTGCGGAATCCTATTTGATTGGCAATCCAATCAGTGAGAACGCACGTAGAATCAATAAAGTATTGAATCAAACGTTTAGAATCGATTAAGAATCGATCTATAGCGTTCTATGAACTTTGAGTATCAACTTGGAGGTTTCTGGACGGCTAGGGTACATCTGGAATCGAAAATAGAATCAATTCTCCCGTTTTTCCACGAATTGGGTTGTATTTATAGGTTAGTATTGTTCATTTGTGTGACTGAACCATTAGTATGATTCAGTCGTGCGATTGAACCATACGGTTGATTCATCCGCACGACTGAGTCATTTGTACGAAGTTATTCATGCGTATGGACTATTTAGGCGCATGGACACTTAGTCGCATGGCCATTCTAACGCATGATCACTGTTGGGACGCATGGTCCAGTCGGACGCATGAGAACTTCACTTCACTAAGTTTGAGTGTATTTAACATTATAACATTATGCATGACACTTCAAACAGTCACAAACCTAATTAACCAATTCAACATCGACTCATTAATGAAATATTAAATGTTATAAATACCAGACAATCAATATCATTTCATAATCATTCGAACCATTACATCAGAATTAGACAAACAAGATCTATTACATTCATAACATGATCTAGGGACATATATGTACCAACAAACTCCCCCTTGGACCTAGATCTCTCTAATGTCTTGTTGTCTTCATTACCTCCTTAAACTTCTTGTACTAATCCTCTTTTGTAACTCCTGCATGAATCTCAAATGCAAAACAGAGACTTATAACATTTGGAACTGGAGGGCTTGTACTATGTCCTGCGTATCATAGAACAGTGGCCACTTGTACAGAGTGTAGACATCATTTGCTGACAAGTTGGTAAGCCACATTAGGTCAAATACTCTGATGGTACCTATTTGGCCCTCTTTGTTAGGACTATGACCGCTTCTCCTGTCCTCCAATCGTAGTACCACCACTTAAAGTGTGGAGTGAAGTCCTGTGGCATTTCCCTGAGTAGGATTCTTGACATCGTGCGCGGAGGACTCCACTTCAACACTATCTTTGGCTTTTCAGTAATGGCATCAACTTCAGATCTTCTGATGTATCTTGTAGGCTGTTGGGGTCTGAAGTTAACCCACCTGGTATGGTACTCCTTTCTTAGGGCAGCCTCAAACCAGCCTGACATCTTTCTCGTGTCAGCATACAACAGCTTCAGTTTGGTCAACTGGTTGAGCTCAAAACCTGGTAGAGTCTTTAGATCATGTGGAAATCTAAAATACTCTATGCCCTTCTCCCTCGTAACTGCATAAACGTTAAGGTCATCAAAATATGCCCATGCTATAATCCTGCCTGACACCTTATGATGTTTCTTGACTCTGTAGAGTTTGGTGTAGGCGTCATGTTTAGGTGCAGCTCGTTGGGCTCTAACTTCTTCAAAACATGCAGCCCACTCAGCCTTTCGGATATCAACATCATCATTTGAGGCTTGGGCCGTTTCTTCTGTCTTCTCAGACTCCTACTCCATTTTTTCTAACACCTCAAACGTATCACTGACAAGGGATTCACCCAGATTGGGGACCACATTTCCCTCATTGTCAGCATACTGAGGGTAGTACTCTGCAGTGACATCTTCTATCTCTATTTCATCAATGTCGTTGAGCTCTTCGTCACTTGTCGAGTCGCACGTTGGAGCATCCTTTACAATCTCATCGGGATTTAGCTTGAAGATCTCAGCTAGTTGCTCATTTGATACATCGTGAATTATTTCCTCTTCTTCAGGGGTATAAATCACCGACCTTCTGACGATCCCTTGCAAATCAAGAATCATAGTTAACTGAGTCTTGATCTACTGAAGGGGAGTAACATCAAACTCATCCCTCTGATAGTTTGGATCTGTTTGATATAAACATGTAGTACATCAACCATTAGCTAATAATCAAAACAGAAAAGCATTAATCTTAACATAACCATTAAATACAAAATTTTAAATACATGATTCAAATACAAAAGTAATCAAATACATAGACATCTAATTATTACTTTTGTCTTGGATTACTGGGTCATAACTTGGTGGAGCGGAGGAGGAAGCTTGTTGGTCTTGATTCTTCTAAACCTCCTTTCTTGACCTTGAGCAGAGGTAGATGCAGCTGCATCGCCTCCTTCTTCATCATCATCCTCATTCCTCTCCTCTGTCCTCTCGTCCTCAATCCCCTTATCATCCTCAGTCTCATCATCATCAACATCATTACCATCATCACCATCTCCCTCTTTAATCTTCAGAGGATCATCTTTAGATCTCTTAAGTTTGAGTATGATGGTCTTCTTAGCATTCTCCAACTCCTCAATCTTCTTAGCAGAAGTGACTCTATGCTCTTGGAGTTGGGCGATCTCATGGCTCTAAGCAACCATTTGTTGGGCCTGCTCCTCGATCAGCCGAGCCTGCTCCGAGATCTAGTGTGACTGCGCAGCTGTGAGATTTGCAACCTGTCGGATCTGCGCAGTCTTCTCTTCATCAGCAACTAACAGTCGCATCACCATACGGTTTAGTGCTGAAAGCTGGTCCTATACCCCAAATTGAGGTAGATGAGATCCATATACATGTGTGGGATGAGATGAGGGTCCTGCTTGGTGGCTAGTGGTGGTGGTGGTGGTTGTGGTGAAAATGGGGTTGGGTCTGTGAGATAGTGGAGGTGATGTAGGAGTGAATGATATGGTGGTGGTTGGCATATGTCAGTGGTGGGAGTGTGGTGGTGGTTGTTGTGGTGGCTGTGGTGGTGGATGGTGTGGCTGTAGAAGGGGTAGTGGTGATGGTAGATGTAGTGGCTGTGGTGGAGAGGAAGGTTAGTCTTCTCCTCTTCTTCTTCTGGCCGTGGGGCTGAGCCATCCGTTTTTTCCTCGATCCAGTCGAGGTGGATGCTCCCCTAGAACACGGCTAGTAGACTCAGGAGCATAGCTGGGATCTGCAGTCGTCTCTCCCGAATCCCTGGGGCATTCACCAACCGCCCGGAGTCCATACTCTGTTGGAACAACCATGCTTCCCACAGTCCTAGTCAATGGCTCCTCGTCTGACTCTTCTTCCTCCTCACCAGGTATAAAGTCCTAGTGGAACCCGGCTGACTTAGCTATGTCTCCCATGGGGGCAGATACTGGAGGTATAACGTCTGTAGTTGCGCCCCTCGGTGGAATGGGCATGTCATCTCCAGCATCCCCACCGTCATCATCATCAGAGTCATCAGCGGGTAGAGTAATCTGCTCAACATCAGAATCACTGTCGTCGTGGCGCCACTTCCTCCTAGCTGGCACCACATAGTTTTCACGGGCCAGTTGCCCAAACAATCTCCTGACAGGGGGTTCCACCTGCTTTCCCCTGTATACCTTCATCCGGCCCAAGGTGGTATCATCCATCACCTCAAGCACTACAGCATCATCCTTCTCCTTTGGCAGGGAGGGGAGCTTCTGGTCTATGATCATTTGCATAAATCGGGGGTACATGTAGAAGCCCTCCTTCCTTCCCCTCAATGTTCTCCACCAAGTAGTGGAGATCATCCCGGAGAAGCTGAACGGATGGTTCGCACCAACGCAACAAAAGCGTTCTGGATCTGGTCAGACAACTCATCAAAGCCTCCCTTTCTGGATGCTATGCATTTCAGAAATACGTGAGCAAGGTATTGAGCTGGGGACAAAGGTTGCTCTTGTTGAGCAACCTAGCATTGATGTCCCAGCGTACTTGGCTCGAAGAAAACATCCTCTGACAGTAAGGGGGTGTAATTTAGTGGGACAGTCAGCATCGTCCCCCAACTGTAACACAGTCCTTAGATCCTCCTCTGTGATAGCTATAGCCTCTCCAAAGATAGTACCTCTGATACAGTGAGCCTTAGAGGATCGATCAACAACTGCACCTTCCCAGAAGGCCTGCTGAATAGACCGATAAGGTGTACATGGAGCAGATATAGCTTGTGCAATCCTCGATCTCCTGAGGAAGGTTATAATGCCCGAGAAGTCTGAAGCATTTCTGGATGTGAGATCCAAATGAGCACAAATATTGTGCTTCGTACTCATAGTCCAACGGCTGGCCATCTGTTACACAAGGAAAGTAAACATTAGTACCTATTGGTTAAGAATGTCATGAAACACTCGGACTTGAACACAATTCTTTTTTTTTGTCATGCGAATGAGGCTGTGCGACTGGGATTCAGTCGTGCGAATGACTCCATATGTACTCCTGAGTGTGCGACTGGACTCATGCGTATGTAGCCTCATGTGGTTACACCAGTCGTGCGTCTGAACTCATACGCATAGTTCAGTCGTGCGGACGCTATTCGCACTCATCAGTCGTGCGACTGAAGCTCATCAACCTGTCCATTCGCATGTCTTTCTGTCGCTCAATTCAATTCAAATTTTCACCAATTTTGAGTTTTAAGCTTCGTGTTCTAGTTCCTTAGACTCGTATTCATTCGTTAAACACCTAAAACCTTTAATTTCATTTGTTTACGTCGTTTAGTTAGGTTATTTTGCCCACAAGACACGGTTTTTCTAATGAATCCGATTGTCCAGATTTAGAGTCAAATTGAATGATTTGATAATGTTTCTGCACCGCAAATTACCTATAGAGTCAATGCAAATGGTCAGTATGTGAGAATCGAGGGTTTATAGTGATCAAACGAATTTGGGCAGCGTAACGTTAGTCGTGCGATTTAGGGTAAATTTGAGAGTGGTGAGTCTCTGCGCGACCGACTCACTCTCTATTTATACTAACCCTAAATTCAATGGTACGACTGGGCTCATACGCACGTTTCATTCGGGCGAATGTGCCTCAGTCGTGCGATTGATTCAGTCGCCCCATTCAGTCGTCTTATTCAGTCGTCCGACTGGAGTTCAGTCATGCGACTTACCCATTCGTTCACTCTAAACATCCGACTGGGTCAATCGTATGGGCCATTCGGTTGAATGGTCCATACTTATGGTCCATTCGTACGAATGGCTCCCATTCATATGATAAGTCCATACTAAAGGTCCATTCGTGCGAATGGGTCACTATGAAAATTTTCTGCATTTCTTACCATTTTACATTTAAACCCTTTTCAAAATATAGTATAAACATTATAATCATTTGATCATCTCAGACATGATCCTTTTAGGTGAGTGAATCCCATACTGATTTTCATGATATAGTCCAACGAACAAACAAACTAAAATGACTAACTAACTAGAAACTTAAACTAAATACAACAATAAACACTTGTTTTTGACTTTTTGTGAGAGATAAATCCTAAGATAGACATCTATAGGATTTGGTTCCAGAATAGGCAGCTTCAATTAAGTTTGACCACACCTGGACGAATTCAATTTTGGAATCATACAGGCAAGTCAAATCATTTGGGACTAGTTATCGAAACCTTTTGATGCTCACTTCTTGGTTTTCATCCAGAGTCTGTAGCAATTTTAGAAAATCACACTAGTACTATTAGATTCTCATATTGATTTGAACTTTCAAGAATTGCAGCCACAATGATTGTCAATATATTTGTCCTCTTAAATTCATACACAGACTTTAGACACAAACTGGTGATAGTTTTGGTTTAATTATTTCAACTAACATTTGTGGATCCCACACTTATATGGTAATCAACATTCCTCAGGAGCTTTTGAGCGGTCTACGGGTATTTTTACAAGAAGAGACTATTCTTAGAGCTTTCACAGAGAAGCCAATCCTCAGGTCATGTCATCGCACAGCAAGAGGCGGCAAACAACAATGAAGTCTAGAATATCTAGGTTATGCTTATCCTCAGGTCAGTGTCATCGCACAGCAGAGAGGCACACAACCAATCTTCTTGTTAAAGCACTCTAATTTTCTTTTGTACAGAATGCACCAACAACATATGTCATTAGCTGATTGCATTTGTCTTTCATTTTTTCGTGCTTTGCTCTAATTTTGGTCATCCGCACACATTTGTGGCGTTTACATGCTCATTACCCCTTTTGGAATATTGTTGATTGTGTTAACCAGTGATAAGATGGCAGCCCATAGTCAGTTGAACAACACTTAGTTTGATCTTAAAATCACCAGTCAGGTCTACTCATCCATTGTGTTGAATCTACCGACATATCATTTGTGGTCTAGCAACCTCTAGGTCTACTTTCTTTGTGTTACCTTAGTAGTTACCAGTTTTTCTATCATCTTCCCTTTTATATGGTTAGACTACACAGACTTATACTTTGAATTTTGCATCTTTTCTAAATTAAATTTAAAGTCCCTTGTGATTTATTCCTGTGTACTATCATTGTCCAAAAGGTTTGAATCGGTATCACAGATATGATCTACCTATATCAGCTGTCTACTCCTTCTCCCTCGTTTTTTTTCTTTTTTTTTAATAATGTTACTAGCTGACCTACTCTCCCCCTAAAATTCTAAAATCATACTGGATTGAATTACTTTAGGATTTTAACAGACAGCTAAATAACATGAATTTAATTTAAACAGAATAAAATCAATAAGGAAAAATGAAAAAAATGTAACTACAATGCATCGGACTACACATGATCATCATCAGGAATAACATCACTTTTCTTTTTAACGCCGTTGACCTCTAACAAATATAGAAAACCTGGTTTATCAAAGGCTTTTGTATAGAGGTCAGCGCGTTGAAAATCAGTATTAATTTTTACCACATCTATTAAGTTCTTTTCAAAACAGTCTCTTATGAAATGGTATTTAATACCGATGTGTTTGGTCTTTGGATGTTGTATCGGATTTTTAGTTACTGCAATTGCAGTAGAGTTATCAACAAAGATAGGAGTAGAAGAAAACTTTAAACCGTAATCCCGCATTTGCTGTTGAATCCAGATGATTTGTGAACAGCAACTTGTAGCAGCAACGTATTTGGCTTCACAGGTTGACAATGCAACCAAGGTCTACTTCTTACACTGCCAGGTAACTAATCTCCTCCCAAAGAATTGACACCCTGCTGATGTAGACTTGTAGTTCATCTTGTAGCCCCCGTAATCCGAGTCACTATACACCGTGAGCTCAAAGTCATCATCATGAGGATACCACAACCCAAGTGTGGGTGTACCCTTCAGATAACGAAATATCCTTTTGACCCCGATCAGATGGTTAACCTTAGGCTTAGCCTGATATCTAGAACATAAACATGTAGCATACATGATATCAGGTCTTGAGGTAGTGAGATACATGAGGGATCCAATCATTCCTCGATACATTGTGGCATCTACCATATCTCCATTTTCATCAGGTGCTATATCATGATTTGTAGCAAGTGGAGTCCCAGCTACAGAAGCATGCTCCATGTCAAACACACTGAGAATGTCTCCCACATACTTGGTCTGAGTAGAAAGATCCCATTTGGTGTTGATCCACCTGTAACCCGAGAAAGAATTTCATCTCCCCCATAGCACTCATTTCAAACTCTTTCTTCATAACTGCTTCAAACTCTTTGCATAATTCTTCGTTCTTTGAACCGATGATTATGTCATCGACATAGATTTGTACTAGCAGTAGGTCTCCATCTTTTTCTTTGATGAACAGTGTGCAGTCAATAACTCCCCTGCGAAAGCCGTGTTTCACAAGATGAGTTGAGAGTTTCTCATACCAGGCCCTAGGAGCTGGATGAAGCCCGTATAAGGCCTTGTCGAGTTTGTAAACTCTGTCCCGATGATAAGGATCTTCAAATCCCTCAGGTTGACTGACATACACTGTCTCTCGAATTTCCCCATGAAGGAATGCACTCTTCACATCTAGTTGATAGACTTTAATCTTCATATACGATGCATAGGCATGGAAGATACGGATGGCTTCCATCCTTGCCACTGGTGCAAACACTTCATTGTAGTCAATCTCCTCGACTTGGAGAAATCCTTGAACAAACCAGTCGAGCCTTGTTCCTGATAATGACCCTTGGTCATCTTCTTGCATTTCAAGATCCATTTGGTGCCAATGACTTTAGCACCTTTAGGTCTATCTACCAGAGTCCATACTCCTAACTTCTTGAATTGTAGAAGTTCTTCTTGCATGGCACTCACCCATGCCTCATCGTTTAATGCATCACTTACATATTTTGGCTCAAACTGCGAGACAAAACACCGATAAGCACCATCATGAATGTAACCCTTTTCCATAACAGAGGCATAATCAGCTGAGTACAGCTGATTTCGGGTTTGTACTCCTGATCTGACATCCCAATAACATTTTCCAAGGGATGATAGACGTTTAGACGTGATGCCTGGAGTAGTAGGAACAACTACCTCAGAGCCAAGATTATGAGCATTTGGTTCTGCATCTGAGGTAGAAGGAGTTTGAGGTTCCGAAGTCGAAGGTGCATCACGTTAGATGCTTGTGGACTTTCAGGAACTGAAACCTGTTGCTCCTGACTGTTTGGTCATCTTTTTCATCCTCATCTTCAGAGGAGGAGTCACTGTCGTCGACTACTTCCCTGACTGAGTAGATGATTCTCCGTGTGAAGTCGATGATGTTGAATCAAGAGTGGGTGTATTCAAGATATCATTCATCATTCGAGTAGCCAACTCATCATCAGAAGGAGAGATAGGGATGTTGAAGGACTTAAAGAATCCATCATAGTCGAAAAAGTAGGCAGGTCCTTTGCCAGTAGGTGGTGTGGTATATCTCTGAACATCAACATTACACCACACTTCTACTAGACCTGTTGAGTTGTTGTAAACTCTCTTGTTCGGTATGTTGTATCCTAGGAAGATTCCTTCATCAGCCTTCTCGCTAAATTTACCTTCTTGAGTCTTCTTCAGAAGTGTACACGGTGCGCCAAATGGTTCGAGATACTCCAGATTCAGTTTACGTTGTTGTAGTAGCTTATAACATGTCTTTTCGTGGCGCTTGACTATAGAACTCGATTCAGTGTATAACACGCATTAGCCACTGCCTCATTCCAAATTGAATAGGCAGTTTCGAGTCTGCCAGCATTGTCCATGCTGTCTCTATCAAGCTTCTATTCTTTCTCTCAGCAAAACCATTCATCCAAGGCGTGTATGCAGAAGTGAATTGATGCACAATTCCTTTTTCCTTGCAATAAGCCTCCATCCATTGATTCTTAAACTCGGTTCCGTTGTCTGATCGCACCTGTCTTACCTTCAGCTTGTATAGGGATTCCAGTGTAGTTACCAATTCCTTGAAGGACTCAAATGTTTCTGATTTGGATTTCAGAAACATTACCCAAGAGAACCTTGAGTAGTCATCAGTAACTACATAGCAATACAAGTCGCCTGCGATGCTTCTAGTACTGACTGGACCAAACAGATCCATGTGAAGAAGCTCAAGAGGAAGTTCTATAGAAAGAGACTGCTTTTTCTTATGAGATTTCTTCGTCTGTTTGCCCTTTTTACATGCAACACAAAAATCAGGAAGTTGGAAATTCTTGACATTAACTCCTCTCACAAGATCCTTCTGGATCAAGTGATTCATCTTTCGTTGATTGATGTGACCCATTCTCCTATGCCAGGAGATGGAGTCTTTCTCAGTGGCTTTTGATAGAAAGCACTGAATTTCATGATCCGTTGTAGAAGCTGTTGAGAGATCCAAAACATAAAGGTCTTTATATCTTGAAGCTGTCATCAGCACTTGGTCCTCTGGAATCACGTAATATTTCCTTAGTACGTAACACTTCTTATTGTCGAATATGACTTTAAAACCTTTATCACAGATTTGGGAGACAGAAAGTAAGTTGTTTTGAAGTTGCTGGACGTAGTTCACCCTATCAAACTTAACTTTCTAATTATCAACTTCTCCCTGAACTGTGATATAGCCTCCCTTGTTTCCCACAAACGAAACATGCCCTCCTTTTATTTGCTTTACGTTTGATAAAAGAGCCCTGTTTCCTGTCATGTGCCTAGATGCTCCGCTGTCTACAATCCACGTGTTGGTTTCAGCACTGTAGTGAACACCCTGCACATACCAAGTAAAACCGTAAGTTTAGGTTAGGAACCCAAGCCTTTACTGGCTTGGGTTTCCCAGAGGCATCACACATCATGAATTCCACCCATTGACCCTTAGAGAGTGAGGGTAGCTCAGGTTCCTTCTTGTCATCATTACCAGACACAGAGGATGACTTTTCTTTCCATAATCCAGATTTGTGCAATGCCTGTTTGTGATAAACATTCGACTGGCTGACAGATTGAACATTAGGTTCGCTAGTTCTTCTAGGTGGAGTTAAAGAACTCCTCTTATAAGACCTAGGTTTTGAATTCTGAAATTCAATCTTCTTCCTAGGTGTCTGATAGTAAGGACAAAAGGAAACAATGTGTCCACACTCTCCACAGTTGTAGCACGACCTGCTATCAACTTTATGATTAAACTTTCTTTGTGGAGATGTGTGTGACACCCTAGTAACATCACTTAGTTTGGGTTTTAACTCTATGTCATTTGATGTTTTCTTCTGTTGAACAAAATTAATTGTCTTAACATTTGTAACATCTTTTTCCTTTTGTTTAACTGTTTTTTGACATGAAGCTTGTGAAAGATTAGCATTAGCCGTTCTTTTAGATTCAGATTTGACTTTGTTTGACCCGTACTTTATATTAACCTTTTCAAATTCTTTTTCCAGATTAACGCAAGGCATTTTACTCTTTGCCTTTGAAGTGGCCTCCTTCTGTTTTGTTCCAGATTCAATTGATGAACATGAGGTATCTTCACTAACAAGAGGGGTAGATACCACATGATCCTTGATGGGGTTGTTATTTATTGGTCTACTCTTCGTGTTCATCAAGGTCTCAGGTGGTGGTGGAACCACTTTATAACCCAACCCCCCCCCCCCCCCCCCCGATGTTTCTTTCTCTTACTAAGTGTTGGACAATATGTGATGAACTTGTCCAGCTGTGCAGTTTTTGCTTTAATGAGTTTACTTCTACTTCTAAAACTGCCTTTTGTTTCTTAGTGTCTTCTAGGGTGTTAAGATAGTACCTAATATCATTAGCTTGGTTAAATGCAACTACTTCAGTTTCCCTAAGCTGTTTAGTCAAAAGGTCTATCTTTTCTTTGTAACTATGCTTATTTTGTTTTAAAACTCTATTAGCCTTAGTGCATAGTTGCAATTATTTCACTAAGTTATTATATGATCTAATAACCTAGCAAATTTCTTATCTATGCTATCTCTAAAAGTATCACAATCAGAACAAGCATGTTTTTTAAACAATTTGTCAGTTGTACTTACCTGAGGAGATTCAGTAGAGTTAGCCATCATCGCAGCATCGGATGTCTCTGGTTCTGGTGATTCTTTCTTTGCTGTTGTCTCTTCAATATTTGACATTGCTATCTCAACTGCAATATCTCCTTCACTCGCGGAATCATCATCCAAATCTTCTACAATTACAATATTTGATTCCCCTGGACCGACAAACCGAAAGCTCCAGTCCTGTCCTTCATCATCATGAGCAGTCAAGGCTTTTGAATCCTTGCTTGATGAAGTAGAGCTGCTGGCTTGCTTGTCTTGATGAGTGAAGGATGAGAATGGGTTCCCGTTTCCAGTCTTCTTTGGCTTCACACATTCTCTCTTGAAGTGCCCCTTTTCTCCACAGTTAAAACAGGTCACTTTCCTTTTGTCAAAGCCAAATGTGGTATCCTTAGTAGCAACCAAATTTTGTCCGTCTTTTTCACAAACTTCTTCGCCCTCCGGACAACACTAGCTAAGGCCCACATAATATCCATTCTTTCCAGCTCCAATTCATCCACCTGCTCGTAGTCCTCATCTGCCAGATGACAGTTTCCAATCTTCCCAGTAACCAGTCCATCATAAGACTGAACCACTACTGCCAAAAGATCCATGTGCTCTCGAGCTACTTTCACAGACACATTACCGAGATTCTCAGTCTTTAGTCTAGTAGCATTTGCTTCAGTTCCAATGTACTGGGTATAAGAGGACCCTGAAGTTTCTGAACCTGAAGGAGAAGCTTGTGAAGGACTAGATGAGCTAGACACAAATGCAGTCTGAAGAGGTGCTCCAGACGTCTTGGCTTGTGCGTGGCATTGTACAAAGCTGGATTCTGAGTGTACGATGACTTTTGAGCTCTGTACGACATCCTAAGTGCTTCTTCTCACAGCTTTAGAATGAAGTCATTGATATCCAACTTTGCCAGCATCTCATTCTGTCTCAGATTTGACACAAATGAAACCCACTTTTCCGGCAAACCATCTGCAAAATTTGACACCTTTTCTTCCATGGTAGTAGTAACACCATGTGTATGCATTTCACTCATCAGATGGTAGAATCTATCAATCACATCGTCCAAACTCTCATTCCCCATCGATGAGAAGTTGTCAAATTCTTTTCTCAATTCCTTAGCTTTAATTGCCTTCAGCGAAGCATTCCTGTCGTATCTCTTTTCCAGCTCATCCCACAATTTCTTGGCCTGTTTATTCTCCGAGTACTGGTAGAAAATATCTTTAGGAATAGACTGAGTAATCAATGCATAAACTCTCTTCTCTGCATTATACTTGACTTTCTGAGCATCAGTCATTCCTCCCAAAGTAAGCTTTACCCCATCTGCTCCAACCGGCATACTATACCCAATCTCGATAGCTTCCACAAATTTGGATCCACTCCATTGAGGTAGATCTCGAAACGTTGTTTCCAGTAGGGAAACTCATCTAACGTTAAAAGTTTTGGTGGTTTATTGTGATTCCCCACCTCACTCTCAAGTAACAGTAGGTTCTGGATCCTTGAGTCCTTACCGGCAGTAAACGCTGACATCTGATCTTCCATCTCGATTCACTTTTAAGAATGCTAACCAAACTGTCAAACTGGTGCGATTGGGTAAAGCGAATGGGCTATCCGTGCGTATGAACTATGCGATTGGTTCAATCGTGCGGCTGAACTAAGCGATTGGTTCAGTCGAGCGAATGAAGCTGAGGCGTATGAACACTGCGAACGGATGTTCAGTCGTACTAATGGAGATGCGACTCAGTCCAATCGTGCGTCTGGTGTATGCGTATGAGTCCAGTCGTGCGAATGGCCCACTCGTGCGACTAAAGCTGCTGTTTTGCGAGAATTTCTAGGTTAAACCGTGTGTTAGCCGTAAAAATTCGAAATTTCGTAAACCCTAATCGCCTAAGGCCGTAGAAACCGAAACTTGATGAGCAGGGAACGTCCAAGACACCTTTTGACACAAAAGATTCCGTTTTTAGTGTAAAAACACAAACCTTTTATCAATCTTGATTGAATCACACGTAATCAAGAGCCAAAGCTCTGATACCACTTGTTAGGGATCGTGTACTGTGTCACACCCCAACCTTGACGGCGGAAACGTCGAAGAGTGAGAGTTAAGATCGTTCACAGCCACATAACGCTATTATTAACCCAAATATAATTTTATCATAAAATTCAATTGTATCATTACAAACATAAGACCCAAAGAAATAAAACAATAACATAAAAGATAACAAGTCTTTTTAATTCACTTATTTATCTAGGTCCGTTCCTAGATGTGTAAGCTTTAATGTGTAGGAATCAAACTTGGGCGTTTCCTGAAACATGTTAAAAATAAAAGGGTCAACAATAATGTTGGTGAGCATTCCATAGTTTTAAGTACATAGATTATATAAAAGATGGCAATTCAAGTCATAAGTTAGTGAATAAAGTGATTAGGGATGTTATGAACAATGCCACAATCAAACCTCGACAAAGTTTTACAAGTCTCAAACGTTTACAAGATTATACGATCAGCTAAGTGTACTTGGATCAACCAAAGCAGGCTTGTCTTGCCCATAGATCTATGACTTCGCTGGGCTAGCAATAGTTAATGATTGTACATATAACGCCATAACATGGTAATCACAAAAGTTCAACTAACCCTAACTTTGCATGATGAATTGCCATAAAGATTACAAGTCTCAAATAAGTTTACAAGTGCAATGATAATAAGTTAACATGTTTCACCCCAAAGTGTGAAAATAAGCAAAAAGGGGTATGGAAATACTCACTTGATCAAATGTATATAAGTGACGATTAATATGAATAATAAGCAATAATTCCAACGAAGTTCTTCACAAGGTACCTAAGTGAATGTATTTACAAGATTCAGATTAATGGTTTAACATGATTTAGGGTTTCGATGGGAATTTGGGGTTTTAAGATTTAGTTAACGCTAGATAGTGAGATCTTTATATATATTTTAGTCTAAGAAAAAAAAATCATATATGAAACTTAAAAGGAATTAAATCTTTTATAGCAATTTATGAAATTAGATTATAAAACGTATAAATTCTATAACAATCATGATTATTTCATAATTATAAAATCTTTAGTGTCCAAATATTAAATAATGATTTAAAATGTTATAAAAAGTCTATTTCTATAATAATAATCTAAGCATAAAATTTGTTAACATTATTTTATAAGAAAATTGTTAAGGTGATTATGGAAATAAATTTATAGAAAATAATAAGATGGCTTTAAAAATAACCAAGGTTTACAAAACATTTTTTTATAATTTTCAGAAAATTTTAATATTTTTCTAAGGCTGAAAAAGCTGAAAAAAATTATGCTGAGGGTGCCCGGGTTCGAACCCGAGACCTCTAGGTTAGCAGGCGGTGGGGAACCAGTGAACCAAGCTACGTCCGCGGTTTAACTTGGTTTGAAATTCTTTTAAACACAAAGTAATAGATTTCCCCCATTCCCTTAGAACCCTAGATCGATTGGACCACAAATTGAAAGCCAAATCGATTGTGTTAATGGATACAAACATGGGGCTTTGATTCCCCTTGTAAATACGAACAATATGATGTGTCTAATTACCCGTTTTGATAAAGGATTGAAGATGAAAAATATGAGGAACGAGTCGTGACCGAGCCTTGTTTCAATATGTGAGCAAACGACTAAGAAAACCAAATTAAACTTGTGCGAAGCTTCGGATAGTGATCTTGATGCAAAGCCCTCTATCAATTGATGGTTAGGAGGCTCGGAATGTGATCAACGAGTGGATGACAGTTCGCGATGAAAGTGCTAAACAAATTCTAAGTTTGTGTTTGATTCAGATGAAATTGAGAGATGTAAACGATTAAGATTGCTTAGATGATTGATTAGGTGTGTTTAATTAAGTTATTATTACGATTTAAGGGACGAACGGTTGTGTCATTGAAGGTTTCGGTTATAGGAATGTTTGAGGTTATAACCGGTGTTTGAAGATGATTATTGATGTGCACAAGTTCGAAACGTTCAAAAGACCGATTGGAATGATTTTGGTACCAAAATTTAAGGGTTTCGGGTGGATTTGGGGGTTACCGGCGCCGCGCCGGACTTGGCCGCCGGCGGCCGGAAATACCGGAAAGAGAAAAGGGGGGTTTGGGTTTAGTTACTTTACAGCAGTAGTCCCTGTGGTTTCCAGTTTGTTATTTCGTGCCCAAACTTTATTTTCAAGGTTTCTAAATTGACAAAAAGGCCCCTTGAACTTAAATTAAGTTTAATGCTTAAACATTTTCAAGTTTAGTAACTTTCATTTCATATCACCTTTATTGTTCTTATTATTATTTATTATCATAGTTATTTATTTAATATGTTATAATTATCACTATTAAATTCCAATTTAGAGGAAATTACAAACAATCCATAAGTAACCCTTAAGTTTCGTATATGCCAACAATAGCCCTTACAAGAATTTAACGATGCAAACATTTAATTTAACGTAAAAATCAAGATGTTACATACTGAACGATGTACTAATTGATTAACGTGTAAACCAAACCAAATAGTGCGGAATCCTATTTGACTGGCGATCCAATCAGTGAGAACGCACGTAGAATCAATAAAGTATCGAATCAAACGTTTAGAATCGATTAAGAATCGATCTACAGCGTTCTATGAACTTGGAGTATCAACTTGGAGATTTCTGGACGGCTAGGGTATGTTTGGAATCGAAAATAGAATCAATTCTCCCGTTTTTCCACGAATTGGGTTGTATTTATAGGTTAGTATTGTTCATTCGTGCGACTGAACCATTAGTATGATTCAGTCGTGCGATTGAACCATACGGTTGATTCATCCGCACGACTGAGTGTTCAGTCGTGCGACTGAGTCATTTGTACGAAGTTATTCATGCGTATGGACTATTTAGGCGCATGGACACTTAGTTGCATGGCCATTCGGACGCATGATCACTGTTGGGACGCATGGTCCAGTCGGACGCATGAGAACTTCACTTCACCAAGTTTGAGTGTATTTAACATTATAACATTATGCATGACACTTCAAACAGTCACAAACCTAATTAACCAATTCAACATCGACTCATTAATGAAATATTAAATGTTATAAATACCAGACAATCAATATCATTTCATTAATCATTCGAACCATTACATCAGAATTAGACAAACAAGATCTATTACATTCATAACATGATCTAGGGACATATATGTACCAACACGAAGACTGACACAGAACTGGGATACGCGACACGGATCTCATCATCCGTCACATTCGTCATATGCAATACTCCCGACTCATGTCCGAAGACTGATACTATGCCGGGGTCTGCTCACAAACCCCCAACTCATGTCCGAAGACTGACACAATACCAGAGTACGCAATCTGTATCATGTCTCATGCAATACCCCCGACTCATGTCCAAAGATTGATACTATGCCGGGGCCTGTCACACAAACCCCCGACTCATGTTCGAATACTGACACAGTACCGGGATACGCGACAAGGACCTCTTTCGAGTCTGTTGCGACACAGAGTCGCTCACCTCATACATATGCTTACAAGCCTTTCTATACTTTCCCTTTTATTCATTCATTTATTTATGCATGCATTCATTCATTACGTTCCTCTTTTCATGATCTTCCACTTTACGTTATATAATACTTTCACTACATTCATTAACGTTCAACGCAAAGCCAAGGGAAGACATACATATATACATAAGGAACATATACAATTATAAACATACACCAATACAGGCACATACATACATAACACACATCAAACATAAGGCATCATATCATAACCGGGCCTATCCTCCCATATTACCCCTTAAAAGCCACTTAGAAAACCTCAAGTCCAAAGTGGGCGCATGGGTCCTTCCAGGCGCATGGGTCCTTCCAGGCGCATGGGTCCTTCCAGGCGCATGAGTATAAAATTCTAAGTATAAAATTGATCTGGGCGCATGGGCACTATTTGGGCGCTTCTGCCCTATTTAGGCGCATCAACACTTAAAACATTTTAACACTTTAGGCGCATGGCCCTGTTTAGGCGCATGGGACCTCATTTCAGGCGTATGAGCCAACCCTTAGGCGCATGGGCCTCCCCTTAGATGCATGGACCTTCACATTAGGCGCATGGGTCTTCCTTTAGGCGCATGGCCAGCAATTCAGGCGCATGGCCATATGCTGGGCGCCTGGCCATCTGCTTTGGGCGCATGGGCAACACTTGGTGTCTGGTCTCTCATGCCAGACACATGGACACTATTTAGGCGCATGAACCACTATTCATGTTCGTCGAAACGTTCTGAAATCCTTTCCCAGGCCACCATTTTCACCCGATAATCATTCTAAGCATACCCAAACACCAATCTAACACACTAAGGCCATCTAAGCATGCTAAACATCATCTCTAACCCATAATCATCACTATAACATGCATACATACATACAACATTCGAACATAAGGCTGTAAACCCATGCTTCTTTAAAAGATTTTACCTTGTATGCATAATAGCCCCAAATCAGTTGGAAATCAGTAAAAGATGGGTTCTAGAAACTCACCTTTAGCAGCTTTTGAGCAACACTCTTCCCGTTCAAGACCCACTTCGATTCAAATCCTTAAATCCCGAAAGTATACTCTAAACAAGCGGAATTTTGGTCAAGAAATCAATACTCAACTGAAACCGAGCTCAAGGAAGATAAGACTTACATTTTTCAGCTTCTTCTTGCTCTTTCTCTCTCTAGAACCGAGCTCTCTTTCTCTCTCTTCTTTTCAGCCGTGAAGAAGAAGATAAAAAAGAAGTAATGGGCAACCATGCCCTTAAAATCTTAAAATAATAAGATTTGTACTTTGTACACTTTTTCCCCTCCATTGTGCACAATTTCCATTCTTTCTATCTACTTTTCTTTCCCTTCCGTTTAAGTAGAAATTTCGGGGTGTTACAGTAGTAGACGTGTTGATGCGCCCTTTGAGGTAGAAACTACCATAGTTAAGTCCACCAGGATTTCCGAGATGATAGATGTCACACCCCAACCTTGACGGCGGAAACGTCGAGGAGTGAGAGTTAAGATCGTTCATAGCCACATAACGCTATTAATAATCCAAATATATTTTACACATAAATTTCATTTGTCACATTACAAATATAAGTCTCAAAGGATATAAAAAACGTAACATAAATTGCAACAATTCATCCTATTTTATTTATTAATCTAGGTCCATCCCTAGATGTGCAAGCTTCAATGTGTAGATAATCAAACTTGGGCATTTCCTGAAACATGTTAAAAATAAAGAGTCAACAATAATGTTGGTGAGCAATCCATAGTTTTCAATACATAAGTATATAAAAGATGGCAATTCAAGTCATAAGTTAGTGAATAAAGTGATTAGGGATATTATGAACAATGCAACAATCAAACCTCGACAAAAGTTTTACAAGTCTCAAACGTTAAAAGTATATACGATCAGCTAAGTGTACTCGGATCAACCAAGCGGGCTTGTCTTACCCATAGATCTATGACTTCGCTGGGCTAGCGATAGTTAATGATTATACATATAACGCCATAACATGGTAACCACAAAAGTTCAACTAACCACAACTTTACAAGATGAATTGCCATAGGTTTACAAGTCTCAAATAAGTTTACAAGTGCAATGATAATATGTTACATGTTTCACCCCAAAGTGTGAAAATAAGCAAAAGGGGTATGGAAATACTCACATGATCAAATAATATATAATTGATGATTAATACGAATAATAACAAGCAACGTTCAACGTAGATCTTCACAACGCACCTAAAACAAGTATATATATACAAGGTTACAATTTATTAATAGTTAAACGGGACTAGGATTTCAAATGGTATTTTGCGGTGTTAAATAACGTTGGTTAGAGGGTTCATATATAAGCTTAATCTAAGAGAAAAATGCCATGTATTCAATTTTAAGGAAATTAAACCTTATAACAATTTGTGAAGGTTAATTATAAAATATATAAATTCTATAATTATCATATTTAATCCTTAATTAATTACATGATTTACCAATATTATATAAAGTCTATTCTTATAAAAATAACTTTGTTAGATTTTTATTTTATAAGAAAATTGTTAAGGTGTTTAAAGTGGTAAATTTGTAGAAAAATAATAGGATAGCTTTAAAAATAACCAAAGTTTACAAAATCTCTTTTTATAATTTTTAGAAAATTTTATATATTTTTTAAAAGGCTGAAAAGCCAAAAACAATTGAATTGGAGGTCGCCGGGTTCGAACCCAGGACCTCTAATTCGGGATGTAAGTGGGGAACTGGGGAACCAGTGAACCAAGGCATCCAGCCGCGTTTAAAACTCCGCCTTAAAAAGCTAAATACAATAAACACAGAAATCCCCAATTTCCTTAGAACCCTAGATTGATCAAACCCAAAATCAAAGACCGAAACGATATTGTTTTCGTGAATGATCATGGGGCTTTGATTCCCCATGTGATTACGAGTATATAATTGTTGTTTATTTACCCGATTTATGATGAATTCGAGATGAACACGACGAAGAACAATTCGTGGCCACGTAAACCGGTTTGATGCTCAAATGATGATGATAATCAAATTCAATGCACAGATAGTTTCTAATGACCTCGAGGATGAAAAACCCTGTATCAATTTCGAGTTTTGAAGCTTGGAAGATGGGGTTCGAATGGTAGCAGATTCGCGATGAGGGGGTAATCGTATAGCTCTGTTTGTGTGATTACAGGTGTAATTAGGAGGTGTGGACGATTAATCGTGGTTAGATAGCCGTTTAGGTTCATTCAATTGAATTATTACAGAGTTTTAATGCCTAAACGGCTATAAGATTAATGGGTTTCGGTTACTCGATCGATTTGGGTTTGTAACCGGTGTTTAAACGCGTTTAAAGTGCGCATTCAGGTTCGAATCACGTAAACGAACGGTTTGGGTCAGTTTGTGTGTGAAAACCGAGTGTTTTGAGGCGTTTTGACACTCGCCGGAGCCATAGCCGGCGGTAGCCGGAGGCTTGGCCGGAAAAGCGGGGTTAGGGGGAAATGGTTTGGGTTGTTTTTCAAAAATTACACAAATGGTCCCTCAAGTTAAGCATGTTTATTATTTTATGCAAAAACTCCCATATTAAGTTTCTAAAATGGCAAAAACACCCCCTCAACTTTATTACTTTAAGTTTTAACATTTTTAAGTTAATGATATTTTTTTATAAATTATTATTATTATAGTATCATTTATTGTTGTTATTATTATTAATATTCTTTTTATTATTAACGTTGATATTATTTTTATTATAACATATTATTTACCATAATTCTTATGTTCAAAACATAGATAAACTATAATCTTTTATATTAAAGGATTAAGAATAGATCACACAACTACCCACAAGTTTCATGAAAAGGCATTAATAGACCCTACAAGAAAAAAAACGAGATTAACTATTAGTTAACCAAAAATACACGATGTTACAATAGAGGGTTGTGACGTGGAACTAGAAGGTCATAAGTTTCTTGTTAGACCGTTTGTGATGACCTTAGGTGGTTTCGATGTGGTTCTTGGGATGGATTGGTTAGCGGACTTCAAGGCGAACATTATGTGTCGCAAGAAGATGATTCATTTGACAGCGCTTGACGGGAGTTCGGTAACTGTTTATGGGGATCGGGTCACTACGATCCCGAAAGTAATCTCAATGGCGGTGGCGGGAAAGTGTATGAGGCGTGGATGTAGCGCCTACTTGGATTATGTAAAGGATGTGGATACACTAACACCATAACTATCCGAACTTTCCTGACGTGTTCCCAGAAGATTTACCAGGAGTGCCACCTGACAGAGAGATCAAGTTTCAGATTGATCTGATACCGGGTGCCCAACATGTTGCCAAGGCATCGTATCGGTTGGCTCCGACGGAGATGAAAGAATTGGTGGAGCAATTGCAAGAGCTACTTGATAAGGGGTTCATTAGACCGAGTATCTCTCCTTGGGGTGCTCCGGTCCTGTTTGTGAAGAAGAAAGACGGTAGTATGAGGATGTGTATTGACTACCGCGAGCTGAACAAGTTGACAGTGAAGAACCGATACCCCTTACCGAGAATCAATGGTTTGTTCGATCGGCTTCAAGGTGCCAGTTGGTTTTTGAGGATAGATCTTTGATCTGGCTATCATCAGCTGAAGGTGAAAGAGCAGGATATCCCTAAAACAGCTTTCCGCACGCGTTATGGTCACTACGAGTTTCTTGTCATGTCTTTTGGTTTGACCAACGCACCAGTTGCTTTTATGGATATGATGAATCAAGTGAGTCGGCTGATGTTGGATAAATTAGTGATTGTGTTCATTGATGATATCCTGATTTATTCGAAGAGCGAGATTGAGCATGCCGGTCACATTCGAGAGATTCTGGAGACGTTGAGAAAGGAGAAGTTGTACGCTAAGTTCTCCAAGTGCACGTTCTGGTCGCACGAGGTTCAATTCTGGGTCATGTGGTGAATCCTGACGGGATTATGGTGGACCCGGAAAAGGTGGAGGCGGTGATGCAATGGAAGTCCCTAAAGATGCCATCCGAGATTCGCAGCTTCTTGGGTTTGGCGGGCTACTACAAAAGATTCATTCAAGACTTCTCTAAGATTGCTTCTCCACTAACTAAGTTCACCCGGAAAGATGTAAAGTTTGTATGGGGTCAGGCACAAGAGAAGGTGTTCGAAGAATTGAAGACGAAATTGACTCAAGCTCCTGTTCTGTCATTGCCTGATGGAAGTGAAGATCTTGTGGTTTATTCTGATGCTTCCTACACGGGGTTGGGATGTGTGTTAATGCAGAGAGGAAAAGTGATAGCCTATGCATCCCGACAGTTAAAGGTTCATGAGGTCAATTATCCTACTCATGACTTGGAGCTATCAGCCGTGGTCTTTGCACTAAAGATTTGGAGGCACTATCTTTACAGGACGAAGTGCACCATTTTCACTGACCACAAGAGTTTGAAATACTTCTTTGAGCAGAAAGATCTGAACATGAGGCAGAGATGATGGTTGGAGCTTATAAAGGACTACGATTGTGAGATCCATTACCATCCGGGCAAGGCCAATGTGGTGGCGGACGCCCTTAGTCGAAAAGAGATGCCCGGGTCGATTCGGGTGAAAGCCTATCAATTGATCATGACCTCAGATATGATGAATCAAGTCAAAGAGTTTCAAGATGAGGCATTGAAAGAAGATCATCTTACTCTGAAAGAATGAGAGGTCTGGTTGTGGAGTTGGGTGAAAACACACTTGGTGTTAAAACTCGATTTGGACGAGTGTGGATTTCTCGTTTTGGGGATCTACAAGTGAAGATTATGGATGAAGCTCACAAGACTCGATACTCCATTAATCCAGGTGCCACCAAGATGTATCAAGACATGAAGAAGGATTACTGGTGGCCGGGTATGAAAAATGATGTGGTGGAGTATGTGAGTAAATGCCTTACTTGTCTACAGGTGAAGACCGAGCATCAAAAGCCGTATGGGAAAATCCAACCTTTGGATATACCGGAATGGAAGTGGGAGCACATCATCATGGATTTTATTACGAAGCTGTCGCGTACTCTGAAAGGGTATGATGCTATATGGGTGATTGTTGACCGCTTGACGAAGAGTGCTCACTTCCTACCGAACCACGAGACATATTCATCTGAGAGGTTGGCTGATCTGTTTTATCAAGGAAATTGTAACTCGTCACGGTGTGTCGGTGTCTATTGTGTCTGATCGTGACACCCGGTTTACATCTAAATTCTAAAAGAAATTCCAAGAAGCGATGGGGACGAGGTTACACATCAGTACGGCTTATCATCCCCAGACTGATGGTCAGTCAGAGAGGACCATTTAGACATTGGAGGACATGCTTCGGGCACGTGTTATTGATTTTGGGGGAGTTGGGATGACCACTTACCGTTAGCTGAATTCTCATACAACAACAGTTATCATGCTAGCATTGGTATGCCATCTTATGAGATGCTATACGGTAGGAGATGCAGAACACCCGTCTGTTGGGGTGATATTGGTAAAAAAGAACTAGGGAGCATCAAGGTAATCAAGGCTACAACTGAGAAGCTTGAAAAGATCAAGGCCTTCATGAAGGCAGCCAAAGATAGACAGAAGTCGTATGCTGATAAACGATGCAGACCGATTGAGTTCCAAGTGGGTAACCGGGTTATGTTGAAGGTCTCACTTGGAAGGGCATTATCCGATTCAGGAAGCGGGGCAAGTTGAGCCCAATGTATATAGGGCCTTTTCGAATCATTGCTAGAGTAGGAGAGGTGGCCTATAGATTGGAGTTACTAGATGAGTTAAGTGGAATTCACCCGAAATTCCATGTATCTCATCTGAGAAAGTGCTTGGCAGATGAAGGTATGATTATTCCACTAGAGGATATCAAAGTAGACGAACGGCTCAATTATGTGGAGCAACCAGTGGCAATCATCGATCGAAAAGAGAAGAGGCTGAGAAATAAGGTGGTTCCTCTTGTGTGTGTCAGTGGAAGCACAGGAAAGGATCCGAGTCACCGTGGGAAACTGAGGAAGAAATGAGGCAGCATTACCCATGTTTGTTCAAGGAATAACAGGTTTCGGTGACGAAACCTATATAAGGGGGGTGGACTTGTAACACCCAGATATTTTCTTTGAAACCGACGAAAGAAGAAAAGAAATAAAGTCCACAGTCGAGGGACCAAACTCGCCAACAAGAGAAAGTTAGGTGAATTGAAGTATTTGAAGGGAGAGGGCAGCCCTTACCCTCTCCCCACACTCAAAATCTCAGCAAAGAAAAGAGAGGAGAAGAAGAAAGGCAGAAAAGAGAGAAAAAGGTTTGTTCGGGTGGATTCAAGAGTCCAAAATCGTCGTGT
Source organism: Flaveria trinervia (assembly GCA_025506515.1). NCBI lineage: Eukaryota > Viridiplantae > Streptophyta > Magnoliopsida > Asterales > Asteraceae > Flaveria > Flaveria trinervia. The sequence continues at coordinate 10,657,373 of CM046450.1, forward strand.
AGCGGGTCCAAACGAAGCTCTACTTCTCGGTGTGGCTTGTGTGAGTTCTAGGATCCCTCTTTTAAACGTTTTTGGTTGATTTTATGGCTGGAACACATCTGAAAACCCGTTTTTGTTTGTGTGTGTTTGACCCATTTATATGTGTTTGCGTGTGATGCGTTTGGAGTTTGTTTTCGGGCGTGTGTGTGCTTGTACGGTATTGTGGTATGCATTCGTAAGGTTTAGGATGGTTGATTTGGGCTTAGAAGAGGTGTGGAAGAGCTTGGAGGTCGAAAATGGCAGATTGGGTTCGGGAGTGAGCTGTATTCTACGCAGTTAGGGCTATGCGACCGAATGGCATGCCAGTCGTGCGACTGAAGTCCACACACATGCCAGTCGTGCGATTGAGATTCAATCGCACGTGAGTCGTGCGACTGGAGCCGATACGCATGCCATTCGTGTGACTGAAGGTCAATCGCATGGGGAGTCATGCGACTGAGAGTTCATTCGCATAAGTGCTCATCCGCATTAGTTCCATTTGCATAGGACTCATCCGCATTGAGTCCATCCACATTAGGTCCATTTGTATGGGTGTTCATTCGCATAGGTGTTCATCCGCATTGGTCCATTCGCATGATGTTCAGTCGCCTGGAGGACATGCGACTGAAGGGTGCCCATACATCCAATTAGGGCTGGTGTACCTGAGGAAAGCGTAGTTTAGTTACTGACTTTAGGGGGAAAGTGCAGACGTAAGTTTTGACGTGGGAGGTTCCTGTAGTTCATGTAAGATGACTGTTGTGGTCATAGAGGTTATGTTGGGCATGATGATGATGTTGCATATTTATGCATGATGCATGTTATGTATGTATGATGATGCCATGACGGTGTATGTTATGTTCCTTATTATGACGTATGTTTATCTTTCCCATGACTTTGCGTTGAATGTTAATGAATGAAATGAAAGTATAATATAACGTAAGTGAAAGATAATGAAAGAGGAACATCATGTAAGAATGCATGCATTAATGAAAGATGAAAGTAAAGAAAGTCTTCAAGCCTTGTATGTCAGGATACACCATTAAAAGGTGTTAGCCCAACGGTGTGTGGGTTCGCTACCCCGGAGGATGCACATCGGGGTCTTTCTTTGTGATTGACCATTTGTATAGAACCACTGCTGCATACCCTAAGTACTGTGATCAGAGGTGCGGTGCACCGTTATAGAAGGTCTATGATAAGCCTATGTATATATATATATGTGTATATATATGTGTATATATATATATAATATATGTATATATATGTATATATATATATGTATATATATGTATATATATATGTATATATATATATATATATGTTATATATATATATAGATATATATATTATATATATATATATATATTATATATATATATATATATATAAAGCCTAGAGTGACACATATGTGGTCAAAACTAATGCTCGCTACGACAACCTCAGTATAGACTTAATTTTGATATTTACTTGCATAATTGTCATGATTATCTAAATACTTTAGAGTCATTGGTTATGACTCCCCAACACATTGGTATAGACTTGATTTGTTGATATATATATATATATATATATATATATATATATACATATACATACATACTAGCCTATAAACTCGTGTGATACACGGGTAGAAAATTAAAAAAAAAAAGCAAGAGTTAAAAATTTTATTTATAAACACAATTTGATTTGAAGCTGTAATTATAAAATTAGGGAAATCATTGTTATTAAACTGCCATACGGAAAATAACTTTAATAACATGATTACATGAAAAAAGTTACAAAAAACCAACAAATTAACAAAGAACTCTGTATATTATATGTAAAACTTAATTAAATTACGACTGTGGTGGTTTGGATGGTACCTCTTCGTTAACAACAATCATTTTAATGGAGAATGTCTGAGTCGTGTTTTGTTTACTATGTTGTCTTTATAGCCTGATAACTTAAACCTGCATGATAAATTCACAAACCTTCACATCCAAATCTTTAATAAAGTAAAGTTATTTGATTAGAAATCATTAAACTGTAAAAAAAAGAAGAAAGTATTATGCAGATAAAATGAAACGAAGAAAAAATTATGAAAAACAATAAACCAAATCTGTACTTTTGATGTTAAGATCAATAGCTTGTATTTTTTGAATAAACAATAGAAGCTTATACTCTTGTGGAATCATGTGTACAAAAAGTTTAAAAAAATATAAGCCATTCTTAATACATTAAAGGTAGAGATTTGGTTTATTAGTTTTTATAATTTCTTTATTTTCACTTGATATGTGTGTGTAGGAAAGGATTTTTAAGAAAACCTATGATTATAAAAAAAATTAAGAAAACTATTTTTATCCATTGATCTAGACTGATCAATGGTTGTTATTCATCAATAAAAACTTATATATATTTAATTGATAATGGATTTAATTAAATACTATAAATTAAATATTTTAATTAATATTTGATTCTAGTATCAATATATTTTTTAGGTTTTTCAAGGGTTTATGTTTTAGTAACACAGAAACATTTTTGACATGAAATATATGTCACAAAATTATGTTTTAGTTACTAGAAGATTTTTTAATCTTGTAATATATCTTGATATAAATGGAAAAGTTTTAGTTTATAATATTTATTTTTCCACAGTATTGTGTGGCTTATTTACTAGTTTATTATTATTTTTAGAGGTAAATTTTAAAATAGTTATCAAGTTTTAAAATATTCTAATTAGGTTACTCATATATTTTTATATAAATCAGGTCACTTATAAATTTTTTTATCAGGGCAATAAATTAGGTCATTTATAAATTACAAAATAATTTAAAAAGATTAAATATTTTAAAAGATTACCATTTATTAGAAAGAATAATATTATTCAATTAAATTTATAAATTATTTTAAAAAACTAGAAAAATATGAATCATCTAATTAAAATACTTTTAAAACTTTAATAACCTGATTGGAAAAGATAGAAATATTAATAACCTAATTGGAATAAACAAAAATACGCGCGATTTAATTAAAATACTATTAAAATTATTTTCTTAACATTCTTTGAAATTTTAAACCAACTCCATTAATTTTTTAAATATTTTTCGTAATCTTGAGCTTCAAATATATTCTGTTAGAGGTTTCTCTGTTAGAAGTAATATTAAGTTAAATTGTTTAAAGAAAATATATACTAATAAATTAAAATCTTTAGAAAACACATGGCATTTTTTAGGTTGTACACCTAGGAATTGAACATATGTTATCACTACAATGAAAGTTAGAAATTTATTGTATCTAACTAGAAGGGTGTCTGCGCAATACGACAGGACAACATTTTACATGTGATACGTGTATTTAATATTTTATTATTCTTGTAGTAGCTTTACAAAGGTTTATTATATTTTTTTAAGCTAAAATTTTACACACTAAATAAATGATTTCTTCATGACGATTTGTATATATGCATTAACTTAGTGTATCTCACAAAATATTGATCATTTCAATAAAAAGGTTACATCAAAATGTTTAAAAATAAACACATGTTAGGTTGTACTCTTAAAACGTTTTTAAACATGACAGGTTAAAAAATATAGTCGAAATCTTAAAACATATTTAGTTTTTTTGTTTATGGATAGATAATATAAAACTTTATGTAAGTATTAGTAAGTGTAAGATTATTATGTAACTAATTATAAAAGTAATGTGTAAATAATGTTATAAATATTATTTTACCTTTAAAAGTGGTTGTATCTTATGCATTAAGTATAGTAAGTGTTTTTAATTTTATGATATCTTAAGATACACTTGTCATATGCTTTATATATAATATAGATATCTTAAGATACACTTATCATATGCTTTATATATATATAGATACAAAAAGGTTTATTTTGTCACTTGTTATTCTTTAAACTATTTTTTGCACTTCTTATTTTTTAGACGTCCTCAAATCATTTTCTCTCCAAGAGAATATTATTATAATTTAAACACTCAAATTAATTTCTCTTTTATTAAAAATAATTTAATTAATTGCTACATTTCTCTCTCTTATTTAGATTTTTATAATCAAACTATTATTTCAAAATAGATTTTATTAAGCAAATTAAAAATCATATCTTTTATTAAAATATAAATAATAATAAAATTATATAATTTTTAAACATTAATTTTAAAGTTTTTATAAAAAATATTTTATATAAAAATTTTATTTATTAAAAACTATGATTCGTGATTATTTTGGTTGTTGTAATAAGACTCTATTAGAAAGTATCACCTTTTTACAATTTTTTAATTAATGACCGATTTAAAATATATTTTGTTTCAAAAAGGTTTAGTGTTTTAGAAATCTTATATAAAACTATTTAGATAAGAGAGTTAAAAACAATATAATTTTTTTTGTTATTGAATTACTATGTATATATATTTTAATCATATCTTATGTTAAAATATATAATTTAATAAATAAAAACCTATTTTTAACAAGTTTTATAAAACAAAGTTTTTATAATAAACAAAATAGAATGAGCTTTTTTAAAGAAAATTCATTTTTCTTAAAACAAAATATTTAAAAGTCATAATTTTTTTTATAAACAAACGTTTAAATTTTTTTTTGTTTATTTACTTAAAATAACTATTTATATGTAATTATAATCATATTTTATCTTCAAACATAATTTTATGATTCATGATTTTTTATTACTAATTATTTAATATTATATTTTTTCAACTCGTATGATACACGAGGTACTAACCTAGTTAGTACATAAATGTATTTTTCTTAATAATGGTCATTAACTATTATGTTAATCAAAAAAACCTTTTTCTAAAAATAAATAAAATGTTTCATTAAAATTATTTTAATATGAGTTAATTTTGTTAAACATTAATTTAATTTCTAACTAATGATTTTTAAAATTAAAATATTTTAAATATCTTATTTTTTATACAAACATTTTTTAAAATATTAATATTCATAAAGTTAAACACAATTACAATTACAATTAGCAATTACTCAATATAAAACATCTTCACTTTAATGTATATCACGATATAATCTTCTCAATATAGGTATGTTTTACTAACTCAAATCTTATATTACAATTTCATATTTATTATTTCAATACGTGTAACATACTGATAGCTAACCTAGTATTTGAAATAAAACATGTGGTTTGTTTAAGTTCTATTATTTTATGAGACCAGGTTGTCTAATCATTCTTTTTGAAATATTACCCTGATGATTTTCTAGATTATATTAATCCTTTGTAAAAATGATTAAGATGAAGGGAATGATGTATGTATTTAATATTAATATCCGTCACATGAATCTCGGCAATAAAAACTTAAGGCATATAACATCAATTTAATTTTATACTAGAAAAAGTTATACTGAACTTGATGTACTATGTGTGACACCCCTTCCCTAGCATAACAAGGGGAGATTGTTAACTATTTAGTCTAAACAGAGTTTAATAGTTGAAAACTTGTACATGAAATACATTTTGTTTTTTGTTTTAGATTTACTTGATATCTATATTTTCTCAACAGCACGTTCTAGTAGTAATCAGTATATCCATACTAACATAATATAACATCAATGAAATTAATAGTCTCAAGTCTCAACAAGATGTCACAATACTGCATGAGTTAAAAACTGCTAGTAAGATTTGATCAAATGTATGAAACTAACAACTGGTCAGCATCATATACATCAGATATAGATGAAGAACTAAACATCCACTAGTAGTACACATTAGGCATTATATATATCCTCTTTATTATTCATTTCAAGTTTCTTTGTTCCTTACTATAACTTGTGATTTTTGCCACCATGAAGTAGCAGGTTAAATCACAATTAATGGGGGGCATGGCTCTCCTTTTTAAGCCAAAACAAAATGTGGCTCGTTTTGTTCCATTTGTGCATGTGCCATGTGGCCTCTTCTTTTTTGTTCACATGGAGTATATATTAGTTGTTTGCAATCATTTATGTCAATTACTACAGTTGACTGTCTGTTCTGGAAGCTTGATTATCAATAATTAATGGTTATTATTTACACCATAGCTACAAGCATTCAAAAATTCTCGTCTGTTGGCCATGATCTAAACATATATGTAATATAACATTTATTAACATAAACATATGAATTACTACAGGAACCCAGTTAGCCAATATTTCATTATTAATAACAGATGAGCCAACAAAACTTTTTGATGGACATTAAAATGTATGCTAAAACATCTTGCAAGTCACATGTCTTTTGTGTTTTCTTTTCTTAATGAAAAACTCACACTACTAACAATTATCCTCACGCTACTAGAAAACTTTATTTTTAACGGACAAAGTTGTTGGAAGATCAACAACATAATCCATAAAGAAATACTTTTAAAGGCATGTTTTCCATCACAGGTTTATAGACACCTTAAATGACCGTTGATGATCAGAGGCCAATAAAACTATCGCAAAGCCCATTTAAAACCAGCAGTTATTTCATCACTAATGTGCTCTATAAATATACTGATCTTAATTTGTTTCTAATAATAACAAACACCTGCTTATTGTCTATAAATAGTTTATGTTATACCTGTTTGGTCTCGCAAACATATAAATGCCAAAGTTTTTGTAACATGGAATATCATTGCTTAATATAGTATGTACATAATCTATATAGGACATATCAATGAGCTAATATTAAAGGCCATTATTAGCTAGCTAGTTAGTTGGAACTAATGGTCTCGTAATTTGTCATTTGTGTCTAATTTGTCGATGCGATATCAATGGGCTGAAATTGATGAGCTATGAATATGGAGTCAAGCCTGCATTTGTCATTTCAAGCCATCAGATTATAATGGTGTGTAATCTTTTTTAATTTAACTCAACGTACTATGTGTTTGTTTGATAACCAATATTAACTAGCATATCGTTGTAGCATAAGGAAAAGTGAGTGGAACCCCCGTTGGATGAGATGTTCTTGAGCACCCACACCGTCTGATGATGGGTGAGTAGTTGAAGCTTAATCTGAAGGCGCCTAAAGTTTTGTAAGTTTATTTTCTCTCTATTAAAATCTATTTCAATATAAATAGGTTTCTTTTTTTAAATAAAACTAAAGGTGTATTTGGTTGGAAGGAATGGAATGGAATTGATAAACTAATATTATTTTCAAGTAAATTATGTTTAAGTGGGTAATGAAATATAAAATCCAATAGAATGTTTCATTTCAAATTCCCTTGGTTGTGAGATTTCAAATTCCCTCTTTAGATGAGAGGATTTTAAAATTCTACAACCAAAGAAATTAAAGGTGAAACTTTCCTTGGGTTTACATTTTATTACTCACCAAAACATACTTTACTAGAAAATTATACTAGTTTCATAATTCTATTTCATTCCATTCCTTCCAACCAAACACCTCCTTAACACTTATTTGGTTTCATAAATCACAAGAAGTTTATCAATGATGTCACAAAGGTGCTTCATCTTTTGATATGAAGCAGGTTGACCTAGATAGCTTGTCGGAGCATAGTAAGGGTTGTATCTTTGGATCAGTACCATCGTCGATGCTTATACCCTTAAGGGTGAGCCCATGACCCCAGCATCGGGAGATTGTATATAGTACTTCACAAGTTCAAGAACAAGGAATTTACGTCTCGTTTAATGGCTATAATAGTCCAACCCCCGTGGTTGACCCCCCAAACATGCCTCGCAACATAATACATCTTCTAGTAATCTTCATGATTAGCTATTCTTGTACATTTTTTATAAAAACAAACATTGTACCTACTTTTTCCTATATAAATATTATTAACTATCACTTATTTGCTTATTTATTTATTTAATTATTTTAAATTCCAGAAATAAATTGTAGAAATCATAGATCAAATCTAGATATATGAGTCATATACATCACTTTTACATTTAAACGGTTTCATTGTTCACTAGAATCTATCAGTCGGATAAAACTCACACTTCATTGTCAAGAACAAGTATAAATCAGTATGAATTCGTAAACCGGTCATATGATGAACAAGACAGAATTTAAATTAAATGGTAGGGTCAGAAAAACTACCTGATGATAGTTATCAGTTTCAAATTATAAAGTTAGAGTTATTTTCCAATACAAATTTCACATGTAAAATTTTAAGAAAATGAAATTCTAACAAACTTTTAATGAAACTAATCTTTATTGTAATAAAAGATTTTCAAGTCGCCAAGTGCTTCTTTCGCCCTAAAAGTCGAACAATTGCAACATATAGTAAACTTTCTAGAAAGTTATGGCGTCAGGAATTTTTTGTTCACAATATATTATTCTGGAGGTCCGTCTATTCTATTTCTTGCTCTTCCATATATTATTATCTTTTCACGTTCATAAATATAATATTTATAAGATCACTGAATAAGTGCACGTCTTTTGTCACCCTTTTGATATACAATTGTTCATGCACCTCAATCAAGAAGATATTATTCTCATGAAAAGTTTATTCGAAGTGATATAAACTATTTTTTACATGGAAAGCTAATCTGCTTTCTACAGATAGATTAGATATGTTTTTTAACATAGATACTTGCCCTTTTAAACTATTATAAAATTATAAAAATAAGTTAGTAAATACTCAAAAAAGTGGAATCTATCATCTATGACTGGCAAAAATGGTACTAACTTTTTGCCATTGTTTTTAGTGAGAAGAAATAAAGAAATTGTGAGGATTCCGTTTTAGTTTCCGTGAAGAATGTCATAAACTTATTTTGTGTAACAACATTTTTTAAAAATATATATAAACAAATATATTATTGACACTATTTTAGTATAAAGCAAAATGACAAAAGTACAAAAACTAAGAAACGGTGTCAACGTACGGGAACAAGGCCATGCATGAATGCTTTATCTTTTTGTGAATTATATTGGTTGTTCCTCCTATAATGCCATTGCATGGATACTTTATCTTTTTATGATTGAAAATGGTTGTCCCCTCTATGAATACAACTTTTTTTATTTCTGTCGCTGCTCGGCGGAATTGTCATTTTTCTCGTTCACTACATGGTGTGAGTTTGTTCGTTATCAATTCAGATATCAAAAACATAAAAGAAATAAAGAAACCGGTTTCAATGATATCTATACCATAATGTAACTGCATGTGTTATAGTCTACTAGATGGGTGCATGCGTAATGTGGTGGGTCGACATTTTACAATTAACACGTGCATTTAATATTTTATTATTCTTTTATAGTTTTACAAAACTTTATTATATTTTTTCTAAGCTAAAATTTAAAACACCAAATAAATAAGTTTCACATGACGAGTTGTATATACACATTAACTTATTGTACCTCATAAAATACTGAACGTTTTAGCAAAAAGTTTACACCAAAACGTTTAAAAATAAACACAGGTTAAATTGTAGTCTCAAAACATTTTTAAATATGATAAATTAAAAGATACAGTTGAAATCTTAAAACATTTTAAGTTTTTTAATTTATGGGTAGATAATATAAATTTTTATGCTTCTAAACTAAATTTTAAAACACCAAATAATTAAATTATGCATGACGACTTGTATATACACATTAACTTATTGTACCTCATAAAATAAAGATCATTTCGGCAAAAAGTTTACATCAAAATGTTTAAAGATAAACACAGGTTAAATTGTAGTCTCAAAACGTTTTTAAATATGATAAATTAAAAATGAAATCTTAAAACATATTAAGTTTTTTTTATTTGTGGGTAGATAATATAAATTTTTATGCAAATGTTAGTAAATGTAAAGTTATTATATAACTAATTATAAGGGGTAATGTGTAAATAATATTATAAATATTATTTTACCCTCAAAAGTGATTGTATCTTATGCATTGAATATAATATGTATTCTTAATTTTATGGTATTTTAAAATACTTATCTCATATGTTTTATATATACTATAAATATTATACAAAAAATACTTGTTTTTAATAAACAAGTTTTTCAAGAAAATATATGAAAATATATGTCAAACGTCGGCCAAAAAAAAACTAAAGGCGGCCATTTCGTTTTCTTAAGAATAGTTAACGAGCAAAAGCTATTTAGACAACAATATTTTAGCGACCTAATTAATCATCAATGTCTCTCCAAACAATTCTTGAAGGTAGATGGAACAACAAGAATCATTCGATGGTAGAAATTGACGGTAGAACGGAACAACTAGAAAATTCTATTGCAAAATTGAACTACAAAATCGTCCATAAACAAGAATCAAACACCAAGTATTGAATGCCAGAATCGTCTAACGAATAAGAGAGGCCAATTGAAGTACCGATGGAAACTTGAATCCTTCACTTTGGGTTTGAGAGGTCAATTGAAGATCGTTTCATTTATTATTTACAAAATAAATAGGTAGATTAATTTCAACTAAACTCTTTTGGTAAATAAATTTATTAACCCCTTCTTAGAATAAAAAATCTCTCAATTCATTTAAAAACCAAAAAAATCTCTCAATAACGTAACCCCTTCTTAGAATAAAAAATCTCTCAATTCATTTAAAAACCAAAAAAGTCTCTCAATTCATTTAAAAAAACACGTTAGAAACCATTAAATTATTCAAAGCTTACAACTTTTCTAACATTTCAAATAAATTCTGGTTAGCTTTCTACATACTTTCTAGGCAAGAAAAGTGTTGAACCATTTTAAATGGTTTTATATATCACATCACACCACAATCAATTCATTATCATACTACAATTCCTCTTTTAACGAATTTAGTGGTTTCATGACACCAAACCTTTCTTCCTTTATTTTATTTTATTTTTAATTTTTTTGTATCTATTTTTAATTTTTTAAAACAAAAATAATAATAATAAAAATAATAATAAAATAAAAGTAACATTCACTAATAAAAAAATGCATATTAATAAAACAAACATAAAAACAACTTTACACAATAATTGAAAAAAAGATAAATATAGAAACTACATATAACATTTGGATATGTGTTTACACAGTTGTCAGTGACAATTTGTTCATATCCAGTTAGGTGATCAATTAGGGTTGATTTATAATATTTTCACATCATCTAGCTTATGTACCTCTTGCTTTCACAAAAAGGCGTTCTATTTGTATTTCATTGAACTTGTCTAATCGTCCAGCTATAACTATAACATTAACGTTTTTGGGTTCGGATGTGGTTGATGGTGATGTCTGCTTGTCCTTTGATATATCCCTCTTGATTGGTAATGGGAGTTTTTCGGGCCATGCTCCAAATTGTCATTGTTGTCAAGTCGAGTCCTTCCCATTCTATTATTGTTAGACTCAGATGTTGTCATGGTTGTTAAGTTGAGTTCTTCCCGTACTATTATTGTTAGACTAAGATGTTTTTAACCATTTAAAGGAGGAATTGATGAGTGGGGCCTACTTCGGTGAGTTTCGAGTGATCTCCTAGCCTTGAAATGAAGAAAATATTTATAATAATTAATTACAAAATACAGTTATTTATAACAATTATATAATTACTTTATTATAAATGTTTTGAGAAATGAAGAGTATAATTTCAACTACTTGCAAAACTACTACAATAGTTAATGTATTTTTAAATCTATCATATAACTATAGGATTTACAAACGTAAATTTTGGCTGTGTAAAGGGATTACTCTTATGACATGGGCAAAATAGTTACATCTAATTTACTTTTTCATTTTTATTTTCATCTTCATAATAAATCATTAGGTTTTTATCCTGTTTACTTTTTTAATAACTTGTTTTTTTCTGTAAAAAAATTTGTGCAACTATTTAAAAAAATAGAATGTATGGTTGTTTTTTGGTTTTTGTTAACGATTTATATATATATATATATATATATACATATATATATATATAATATGAAGTTGTACTTAATATTCATCATAGTCTAAGCATAAAAATATATATCAAGTGAAAGAGTAAATGAATTGCTTTAAAGAAAGTTTTAAATTAAAATGAACGTGTTGCTGCTATATGATATATGTTGGGTGGCATTGAAACCTTATTAAACCTAAATATAGTTAGTGTTGTTTTGCCTCTTGTTAAGTATTGAAATAAATTGAGTAAATTACACGGATCGTGATCTAGTTTTGCTTCAATTTTACTTTTTGTTTCTAGATTGAAAAATTCAAGTTTAATTTTAAGGTTTAAAAAAAACGCATTTCGTCCCTGGGTCATATAGCTTTTAAATTGTTCCCTTAAATAATTGAAAATTGATCATTTTACTCTTGTTCTTTTTTATTCAACCTAATCTCAACCATCACCACTACTCCGGCCTTGCCATCACCACTACTCCGGCCTTGCCACCACCACCACACACCCCATCTCCACCACTGCTCCACCATACCACCACCACACCATCTCAACCACTATAGTTCATCTTCATCTTTATCTTCTTCTCCAATGAGTTTTTACTAGAAGCCTCATCATCACTGAAAAACCATGATATTTATGATAATAACATGTTATGTAGGTGGGTTCTTGTTATTAAGCATATTAATCACATTATCAACCATCTATTACAAAACGAGTTGAAATAAGTCGTCAAATCTGGTGTTTCTTGACGGTGGTGGGTTGCCGGAGATGAGTTGTAGTGGTGGAGATAGGGTGGTGGTGGTGTGATGGAGCAGTGATGGAGAAGGGAGTGTGTGGTGGTGATGGCAAGGAGTGGTTTGAGTTAAATGAGCGAGAAAAATGGTAAAATGATCATTACAACAATTTAACGGAATAAATTAACGAGCATCTAACTCAAGGACAAAATGCATCACACTTTTTCAACCTTAGGGCTAAACTTTTTTTAGTTTCAAAAATAAAAAATAAAATTTAAGCAAACCTTAGTGACGATCCGTGTAATTTACTCATATAAAATTATAAATCACAATTATATAACAAAAATATAAGATAAACATATAAATAAGAATTATAATAAATACCAATATTGGATCCTCTAAAACATCAACCTTTAAACTAAATATTTTTATATCTGCAAAATGACAAAAAACTTTTTTGATATTTTTAACAAACAAAAATTTCAACAGTCACAAAAAAGGAAGTGTGGTGTGGAATGGTGAAGCATCGCCATGCACTTCCAATCGGAGTCACGACGAACTACGGTAACGGTGTTATTGCATTCACCACCTACCATATCAAACCAAATCCTTGTGTAAACATCAACAAATTCAACGATACATCTTTTCTATTCTACTTTTTTTTAAATGTCTTTTTAACATTAACTGCGAGTATCTTTCAGTGATAGAGCTTAAACAAATATACAAGGGAGGCCGAAAGTCACAAGACGCATAATTTTTTTTATCACTATACAGAGAGGCTGAACTTCATACATTTAAAAAATACATCGAAACTTATATTTTTGAGGAAAAAAACGGGGTGGGGACACTACCCCAAAAGCCTTAAAAGCTCCGTCCAGATTACCATCATGCACAAAACACATTGAAAATATGCAATTATCACATGATTGAAGCATATTCCACACTATGCATGGCTAATCTTTTTTTATATTAATTACTCCAGCCGTCCAACTCTTTTTGACTAAAGTAATCATGTGTTCATTCTCTTAATTATCGGAATCCTAGGACACTCTTTGTTTTTTTAATCTCAACGTGCACTCATAAAACTAAGTGCAAACGTACATGCGCGAGATGATACATGATTACATTCATAGACAACTAACAATCCAAAACAACAATTTCATCAAGACTACGTACTAGCTACTGGTGCGAAGCAAAGTAGATGCTAATCATGCATAGGTACTAGATTGTGAACATCATATCCTACAACAACTAAAAGTTAAAACCCACTAGCCAAAATTAAAGTAACATACACATTCAGCCATCCCAACTGAAAATGCATTCAGATATTTGAAATGATGACAAAAAAGAAGAAACTAGACTAGAAGCATTCACACATGACACATCCAATTTCATTTACAATTACTATTGATTTATCTACGACATTAATGGTGTTGAAACTAGTTCTCCTAGATTTATTAACCAACAATTAGTAGAGAATTGATTGGTGTTGTTACATCATCACAAAGAAATCCAAAATATATAATTTTCTTCTTACATTCTTACACTTTTGCAAGTAATTAAGATAAGCATCTCGTGTATAACTGGACTTCCTCAATATGTACATGAATAAGAAACTTTATTCATGGTGCGGTTTAACTACTTGAGAGTAACCTGTAACACAAAAAAACACCTAATGTAACACCGCACAAAACTAAACTAAAATCTATAGAAAAATAACACTTTGCGACCAATTCCCCGACACCTGTTGTAAAACCAATCGAGAATACGAACAATACAAAGATGATACAAACAAGAATAAAGCCGTGAACAAGAACTTTCAAATGATTATTACGAATTGAATTGATTTCGTATTTCGGATTCCCTCACCGATTACATCTGATCCTTGTTTATAGGGTATTAACTAACTATAACGAACACTCAACAAAATTGAGAATTTACACTAAGGACCCTAAACTAAATCTTCCGAATGGAAATAACCCTTTGGAAGATTTCCTTCGAAAGATACACATACTTCGGAAGAACTCCAAAGTACACTTCAAATCCCTTTCGAAGCAAACATAACCTTCGGAAGAAACCAATTTAGCTTCGGAAGAACTATGTTAAGCTTTGGAAGAAACTTGAACTTTCCACCAGGTAGAGATTTTGTAAAAACATTTGTTGGGTTCTCCAAAGTAGACACACCTTCCACTTTCACCTTCACAGCATTCACCACATTCCTTATGAAGTGTAACTTCACTTTAATGTCTTTGTTCTCTCATCAAACATGCTATTCTTTGACAATTGAACTGCACCCTGGTTATCACAAAACACCACTGAGTCTGTAACTTTGATTCCCAACTCAGAACAAAACCATGCAGCCACATAACTTCCTTGACTTCCTCAGTCAAAGCTATATACTCAGCCTCTATTGTAGATAATGCCACCACATGCTGCAACTAAGCTTTCCAACTAACCAAGTTGCCCAGTACTTGAAATGCATACCCTGTAATAGATCTACCCCTATCCAGGTCCTTGGCAAAATCTGAATCCACATAACCAACAATCCTGTCAACCTTCTCATGTTCATGATGCCCAAACACTAAACCATGGTGCTTAGTACCCCTAAGATACCTCAAGATCCATTTCACAGCAACCCAATGAGTTTTACCCAAATTTGACAAATACCTACTGACCAAACTCACAACATACCCAATATCCGGCCTTGTACAAACCATCAAGTACATCAAGCTCCCAACGACATTAGCATAAGGTACTAGCTCCATATATCTAACTTCAGCATCTGAATTAGGACAATCAGAGCTTGATAGTTTAATATGAGCACCTATAAGAACAGTTACTGGTTTCACATCATCCATCCTATAGTTACTTAGTACCTTCTTCAAGTAAGACCTTTGAGACAACTTCAACACCCTGTGCTCTCTATCCATTGTAATCTCCATGCCCAATATCTTCTTTGCTTCACCTAGATCTTTTATCTCAAACTCAGACATCAACATCTTCTTAGTAGCTTCAACTTCCTCTAAGTCTGAACAAGCCACCAACATATCATCAACATACAGCAACAAATATACAAATTTGTTCTCATTGTATTCTTTAAAATACACACAACTATCATAGCTGCTCATGTTAAACCCATTAGTCACCATATGCGCATCAAACCTTTTATACCACTGTCTAGGGGATTGCTTCAGCCCATACAAAGACTTCTTAAGGAGACATACCTTATCTTCCTACCCTTTAACCTCAAACCCCTCCGGCTACTTCATATAGATAGTTTCATCCAGCTTCCCATGCAAAAATGCAATCTTCACATCCAACTGATGTAGCTTCATATCCATAAAAGCAGTCAATGATAGCATAACCCTGATAGATGAATGTTTCACCACAGGTGAGAATATTTCATTATAGTCCACACCTAGCTTCTGTCCCCTTAGCTACCAGTCTAGCCTTGTACTTAGGAGGTTCACCTTTAGAAATCCTATCTTTCAGATTAAACAACTATTTACATGACACAGGCTTGTGACCCTTAGGCTTATCAACCAGCTTCCATGTGCCATTCTTATACAGATATTTCATCTCTTCCTCCATGGCTTTACACCATTTTCCACTTTTTTTTTACAGAAATTGCCTCAGAGTATGATAATGGTTCATAAATGCTCTCTTATTCAGTAGCAACAAAGGCCAATGCAGACAAATCCATCCTCTCTCTAAACCTATTATGTGACATCCGGTAAATTTCCGTTACCAAACTCCGTTAGTTCCGTTAAGTCTTGCATACACGTGTCGTAAACACACACTAGTTGTCGTTTAACGTTGGTGACCTAATAATAATGAATAATATTAAATTAATGAGAATCTAATTGATTATGTGATTATTGTGTTATGCTTATGTGTTTACATGTTTTTAAAATGCTAATTAGAAAATTAATCGCGTAACGCGGAAACGTGCCTATTTATTCGTATGTCAAGTGTTTTTATAAAGATAAGATATATAATGATTTTCATTAGTTTACATCTTTATATTATTAAGTTAAAAACACTTTACAAAGAGTTTAAAGCCTAGTTTTCATAAAATACAAATTACAAGGGTTAAAAGGGTAAATATGTAAATTAAAATTAAACAAAACACACTAACCCTAATCCCCACCCCCCCCCTCGGCCGCAAACACCCACACACACCCCTCTCCTTTGTGAAATCAGCCAAGAACAAGCAAGGGAACTCGAAATTGGATCGATTTCAAGGCATACAACTTGTTGGAATCATCAATTACAAGCTATAACATGTTTAAAGGTTAGTTTTTTCATGTTTTTGTGGGTTTTTGTTGAGGGCCGAACCCTAATGAGACTTTGGGTCTTCATGGAGTCGAAATTGATATTAGTTGTTGGTGTTAGTATGTTAGTTGGATTGATTACATGTTGTTTAACGTCGATTATGTATGAATTGTATGTTTTTAGTGGATTGATCATGAACTTTGATTATAGGCAAACCCTAATTCGAAAATTGGTAGGATTATGGATGAATGGTGATTGTTTGATGAATGTTTGATGATTAATAGGTTGTATGAATGCTAGGTTACATTGATTTTGCAAGAAATTTATGAATTGGAGTTGGTGTTCATAGGTTACTAATAATAGTAACTTTATTTTCATGACATGATGAACTAGTGATGGATTTATGTTATTGATGTGTTCATGATGATGATTAGATGCTAGATTGTTGTTATGAATGCTAGAAATCTTTGAATGGATGTTATTGTTCATAGCTTGCCAAAAGTAGAAACTTTTGTTCATGAAGATTGTTAGTTATGGTGATTAGGTATTGTTGATCATGTCTAGATATTGTTATGAGCTTGAGATGGTATAATTATGATGAATTCATGAATACATTGGGTGGTTGATAGATGTTGGGATGTACTTTCTAAAAAGGGAAACTTTAATTGCATAAAGTCTGAAAAATGATAGTTTGAACATGTTTGGGATGTTAGGAGCATGTTAGTATGATCATGGATGAATTCTAATGTGGTAGAACATAGTAATTTGGTTGTATGTGATGCTGGGGTAATCATGAATGATATTTGGACATTTATGACCATGTATGATTTGAATGTTGATTAGTAGTAGGACATCATGTTTGGGACTGGAAATTGATTATTGTGGGTGTATGTTGGATGTAATGAATATGATTGTGATCATCATACACGCGTGCGAATCTGAGGCCCCTACTTAGTAGGATTGGCAGGGTTTAGGATGTGAAGTTGTGAGTGGCTTCACATGGCATGTGGTGCGTGATTTGATCTTTGTGTGGCATGTTAGTTATGTTATGACTAGTAGACATGTTAATGTTCTAGATTCGCATGACTTGTATGATACTTGGTTGTATGATGATCTGAGTGATACACCTGGATAGTATAGCATACATATGATCCATTTGAATGTTAACCATGTATGATATATGTGTTTGAATTGCTGGAATGGTTTTATAACACATGAAGTCACCAACGAGTCAAACGGGTCTACTAGGTCAAACCTGTCTGTTTTGTTTGAAATCTGAGTCCTTGGTTGTAGTGTACTTAGGGTTTCACATGTTCTTTGATTACACGTACTCATGTACTTACATGATCTAGGTAACCTCTGAAGGATGTCTGTCTATTCTGTTTGACAAGTCAAACCCTAAGCATCTATACGCATATCAGGTGAGTTCATGCCCCACTCTTTATTTAATCTCTTTTGGGGGAGATAACATACTGGTAAATCACAAACGCTTAATATATTCAAGTTGTGTATAATATTATATAGTGTTGATATCATGGAAAAGTCCTCACACTTTCGAATTGTTAATATTGAATAGCGGGGAAATTTGGGTAGTACTACTGGGTCTGACGAGCCCCACCTGTGTGACTCGAGGTCAACCTGATGCAATTTGTCCTAATAAACATTGTCACGACCTGTTAAGTCATGACAGGAGGCAACAACGTAACACAGTCAGCTTCAATTGCGAAATCACTATGAAATAATATTTATTGTTAATGGACTAGCTATCTGTTACAATGCACTACTTTTATATCTCTATTATTAAACTGTTTATGTTTGAATATCTCTTGAACTCACCAACCATTGTGTTGACATTTTAGTATGCTATTCTCAGGTCATTAGCTTGCATGCCATAGGAGCACTGCATGGTTCACTTGCATTCTAAGACTCGGTTCTCAAGACATTTTTAGTATTATAATGATTATTGTTTACTCTTTTGGGTTGGCACATGTTTTGCCATAGTGATACTTCTATTTCTTTGGGTTGTCTTCAAAACGCTTCCGCACAGTTTAAATTTTGTACTTTGGTTGATTTTATTTAAATTATGGCATATAGAGTCGTTCTGAGTAACTGTTGACTGTGATCCTGGTTTGTTCACACGCCTCGCGGTAAAACTCCGCAAGTGGATTTTGAGGGTGTGACATATTATCACTTGTCTCCTCTGTCTATTCCTAGCCAATTGGTAATCATCCATACCATCTCCCTTGCTACCAGATGTACCTTGATCAACACCTTTATCATTCACACCTTGCTGCTCCACCTCAATCTGAACCCCACTCTGATCTACAACCTTTGACTTTCCTTTTTCCTAAATATCCTTATACATGACATTCTCTTGAAAAATAACATCTCTGCTCACTATCACCTTAGGTCTGACCTCTTCTAGTTTCCACAATCTATACCCTTTTACACCTTTAGGGTACCCTAGAAAAACACACTTACAGCCCCTAGGTTCCAACTTCCCTTGGCTAACATGAGCATAAGCCAAAGACCCAAACACCTTAAGTTCCCCATAGTCACTTTTTCTTCCTGACAATGCCTCCATAGGTGTCTTCATGTCTAATGCTGCTGATGGAGACTTGTTGACCAAATATGCTGCAGTTGAAACAGCTTCAGCCCAAAACATCTTGGGTAAACCAGAACTAGCCAACATGCACCTCACCTTTTCAAGTAAAGATCTATTAATCCTCTCAGCCAAGCATTCTGCTGAGGAGTCCCTGGCACAGTTCTATGTCTAGCAATACCATGAGTTTTACAAAACTGATTAAACTCATGACTGTAGAACTCCAACCCATTATTAGTTCTTAACTTCTTCACTTTCCTTTCAGTTTGAGTTTCCACAAGGACTTTCCATTCCTTGAATTTACTGAAGGCATCACTCTTATTCTTCAGTACAACAACCCAAAGTCTCCTAGAAAAGTCATCAATCAAGGTCATAAAGTATCTAGCACCACCCAAAGAATCAGCCTTAGCAGGATCCCATAAATCAGAATAAAAGTAGTCTAATACCCCACTTGTGATGTGCCTAGCCTTTTTAAACTTTACCCTCTTATGTTTACCAAGAATACAAGTTTCACAAAAGCCAAAATCACAACTATGCAACTCATTCATCACATGTTGCTTTTGCAACTCCACCAGTCCTTGATGACTGATATGACCAAGCCTCCTATGCCATAATATAGCCTTAGAACTACTATCACTTGAGGCAGATGCCACCTGAGATTCTACTACACCAGCACTATCTAGTAAGTAGATATTATTCTCCCTTCTACTCCCAGACAATACTACCATTGAACCCTTTATTATCTTAGCCTTACCATCTCTAAGACTAACATGGTAACCAGAACTCTCCAACAACCCTAAAGACAACAAGCTCCTTTTAAGACTAGGAATATACCTTACATCATGAAGATCCACTTTCATGCCATTCTTTATTTTCAAAGTCATTGTACTATGACCCACAATCTTACAAGGTCTGTCATCCCCTGGCTTAACTGATCCAAGATCCTCAATCTTCAGTTCTTTAAAGAACTCCTTCACAGGTGTCATATGAAATGAGCACCCTGAATCCATAATTCACTCATCCTCCTTGCCACTGCTTGTGACAGCCAACACATCTGCACTTTTATATCCATCAGACGGATCATCATGTGCATTGTCTCTAGAATGAGTCTTTGATCCACTTGATTCACCCTTCTTTCTTTTCAAGTCAGGACAATCTTTCTTGAAATGCTTTTCTTATCCACACACATAACACCTTCTCTTATACTTGGACCGACACATTGAGACACTTCTCTGCTTGAAGCTTCTTTGTTTAGATCTTCCCTAACTACCAAGCCCTCTCCACCATCTTCTTTATGTAAGGCCCCATTCCCAGGCACCTCACAGTTGGTCAATCATAGCAGTTAAAACACTACACATTATAATTATGCAAACTTAAGCAGCGGAAATGATTTATCAACAACCATTCATTTCATTTAAAACACTGTTGTTAAGCAATACATCATCATTTATTGTTTACAAAAGAATTGTTTTAACGCATTACAAAACAACATCAACATAGAATACAGATGGATGTCAGTCTTTCCCTGCCAGTAGCTTCACCCTCGTGCCATCCTCAGCAATAATTACCTGCCAACTGAAAATGTATAAAAGTCAGCGTCGCTGAGTGAGCCCTAGTTTTAAAAGTAATGAAATACTTTATATATGTTGTATATGAAAATACTCTTTTCTGTAAATAAACTCTGTATTGTATATGCGAGCACGTATTAACTATATGAACAGATACTGTTCGTTCTCTTTACTGTATGCCTTGTCTGTAAACTTTTATCTTTATCTTTCACTTTCTGTATGGACCAATGAGCAATACCCCAACTGTATGCGCGATGGAAAACGGGTGATGGGCCATCTATATCCCTCGGAAGGGTCAACTATATCCCTCGAAAGGGTCAACTGTATCCCTCGAAAGGGTTTTATGTACTATGTACAAGGCCGACCTAATCACCCAGGACACGCTACAAAAGTCCTGCCAATCTCAATTAATTGGCCCTGTGTGCATAATAGGGTAGCTAACCCACAACACAGTTGAGCTAACGACAACATGGTTATTGTTATGATCTCAGCCCTTGATTTAATCGATTGAACAGATATAGCAGCGGAATAGCTCAGAATTAGACAAATTCAAACAAGAACAATTGATATAAAATGATAAAAGAATTTTGTTATAGAGAGAGAAATATCCGACAAAAGGAATATTGCATTAAGATTGTCGGCCTCAAAGGCACGATTACAGGTGAGTCATCTTTCCTTATAAAGGAAAGAATGACGTAGGCTGATGTCACCTGAAAGTGACATGTAACCGTTTTATAACTACTGATGTTTAACAACTACTGAAGATGTCAACAACTGACATCTCCTTACAAATGTTCCTAAGTGTTAAACATCTTATTTACAACTACTGAAAAACATAAAACTACTGAAATTACAACAACTGAAGAACAACCTCTTTAGTTGTTTACAAGTACTGAAAAGAAAAATAAACAAACTACTGAAAGGAAAAGAAAACTACTGAAGAAGAAAAAAAACCATCACAACAACTGAAGAAGCCCTCTTCAGCTGTTGTCATCAGCTGTTAACATCAGCTGATGTCTTCAGTACTTGAACATCAGACTTTGTCTTTCAGCTGTTGATCTTCAGTCTTTGTCTTCAGTACTTGTTGAAGTCTTCAGACTTTAGATCTTCAGCTGTTGTCTCAGTCTTTGTCTTCAGTACTTCAGACGTACTTCAGCAGTTGTATTCTTCAGACTTTGTAGAACAGCTGATCAGGTCTTCTTCAGCTGTTGTGATGTCTTGTGGGACTTAGAGGTTTCTCTGATCAGGCTCATTGGTTCTTTTGGTCCAACAAACTCCCCCTGAACCAATGCAGCCAAAACCTCTAAGTTATTGACGAGTCCCACTTATTTTGGCAGATAGATTGGTCTCTTATCCTCTTGATCAGATGAGAAGTGACCCTTTTTCAGCACCGGCCTGGGAAGAAGTCTCTGATGATCTGTTTGGCATGATATGGTTGGGAGCTCTGTATTGGGGACTTGGACACCGAGCTGTTGCCCCAACCATGAGATCTACTTCCCGTGTATCAGCCTATATGATTCCCTGGTGTAAGCCCTTAAAAACATGATTTGCTCATCCATTGTCAGCACCTCGGGCACACCATCAAATAATCCTTCTCGCCATACACTTCAGATATGTACTTGGCCTGTTTTCCATTCTTGAGCTCAACCGTGGTTATTTGTCTATAAGCAAACTCATCTGGATGAGTTCCTTCTAAGAGCAGGTTGAGCTCTTCTTGTTTGAAGTTTTCAAGTCGTTTGTAAACCAATCCCTTCTTTATAATTTTGTTCTCTAACATCTTTTGAGGTGGTTGTTTGGCTTCATAGGCTTTCTTGAACTCTTCAACAATTTCCCAAGGGGACACTACAAGCACCACAGTGATGTCTTCGTCGACAACTCTCTTCACTTGGCCCTTGTATCTTGAAGGAATTTCTTTCTTGACAATCCGGTGTGCCACCCTAGGATCAGGCCATATCCTTACTCTTTCCCTTTGGTATTGAAAGGTATTAGCAAGGGTGTACAATCTTAATACTTCTTTCTTCATGCTGATCATTGAAGAGGATGTAGCATATGCTTTGTCAATGCTTTTCAGCATTTCCTCATCATGTTTTTGCATCTGTTCCTCTTCAATCTTTATCATTACATCATGCATTTGAGAAGCAGGAGTGATGGACATTGGTTTAGCCTTAGGAAAAGTAATGACTGCAGAGAGTGGCAGTCTGTCTTCATCCTCCTCTTCATCTTCATCAGGCCTCAGTACCTTTCTTTTCTTTTGGCTAGGTACATCACTGGCAATGGGTTTTAGGGGTAAAGGATTTGGTTTTGTGGGTTGGATGGTTGGTTTAGAGGGTAAAGGAGTTGTTTTAGTGGGTTGTGGAGATAGTGATTTTGAAGATTGAGGCTTTTCAGACTGTTTTAGCATTTTGGCTGTAAGGGAGGCTTTGGTAAATTTTGTCAGTTCTTTTCGATTCCCAACACCAGCTTCATTCAGTACCTCAATCACTAAACCTTTGGAGTATTCTTCAGACGAACAAATCTTGGTGGTTATTGCCAAGATGTTGTCCCTGGTCCAGGCCCTTATTTCCATTAGAGATCTTCCCAAGTACTTGGCTATAAATCTGATCATTATCTCCAGCCTTTCTCTTTCTAAGGCATCATAGCTAGCCCATCTTGAATTGATCTCCTCTGTTTCCATCCTTCTGATCTCGGAGTCTAGTTGTTTGATGTCGAAATCCTGCCTATACAACTGCTCAATGATTTTATCCATTGAACGGTTATGGTTGGCATCAGCTTCTTTCACCATATCCTTCAGCTCCTTCTCCTTCTCAGACTCTCCTCTTCTCTTTTGATATGTGACATGAAAGTCTTTTTGACTTTCATTCACTTCAGCTCCCTTCACACTCTCCTTCTCCTTCACATTTACAACCTCAGATTCTTTCGCCTTCTCCCCATCTATCCTCTTCCTTTTTCCTTTAACTAACTGACTCTCCCCCTTTTTGGTTGCATTGGGTGCAAGGGTTTGAGCAGTAGAAAGGGAGTTAGTCACCAACTTCTCCACCAAGGGTTGTATCATTGTAGGAAGCCTCTCATCAATGGCTTTGATCACTATATCTGTGATCATGGGAGTGATGAGAGGTAGGGATTTTTGAAGGGTTGCAACTGATTGATCAGGATGGTTCTGTTCCTGAGAATCAGTGCCGAAAGCAGAGGCTGGTGGCTTGGAAGTATATACTGGCTCAGTGTGTAGGGGACCTTCAGAAGAAGGTGCCATCTGTGGGTGTATTGTGGTGGCAGATGGACTTGCATCCTGAGACATCTTGGCCAGCAGCTCTTTGAGTCTGCTAACCTCATCCTCGAGAATGGTGTTTTGAGCAACTACATCATAGAAGAAGCTCAGGTCATCATCAGTTGTTACTGAATCACCTGACCTCCTGACAAAGTCAGAATGAACATGCCTTGAGTGTAGATCAATTATAGCATGTGCCCCTTGTTCTCGGTTCTGGGGACTTCCAGCCTCAGGACTATGTCCTTCATCAGCTGTTGCCGCTGGTGAGGACTTAGAGATGTTGAAAGCCTCATCAGTAGTTTGACAAGTACTGAAGACTTCAACAGCTGAAGATCAAGTGCTGAAGACCTTAACTGCTGAAGAACCAAAGTACTGAAGTACAACAGCTGAAGAACACAAGTGCTGAAGCTGAAAGACCAAAGTACTGAAGAACAACAGCTGAAGAGTTCACAAGTGCTGAAGATCAACAACTGATGTACAAAGTCTGAAGACAAAGACTGAAGACATCAGCTGATGATATCTACTGAAGTCATCAGCTGATGAAACGCCTGAAGGTCAAAGTCTGAAGATCAAGTACTGAAGCCTCAGTAGTTTGTCACAACTGCTGAAGAGTACTTCTTCAGTAGTTGTGATATCAGTAGTTTTATGTTTCAGTAGTTTTATGTTATGTTTCAGTAGTTTTGTAAAACGACTGAAGAGCTTGTTCTTCAGTCGTTGTAGTTTCAGTAGTTTTATATTTTGTACTTAACTTGCTGATATGTTCTCAGTAGTTGTGAACATTTCAGTAGTTTGTTAAGAATTAGTTATTTCTGTATTGGATCTGCCAGTTGTCACTTTCCGTGATAACAGCAGTGACTGTTGCACTCTATATAAGGAGTGACAACCTATTGTAATTATTGAGTGATTTGAGCAATTGAATGGAATGATTAATTGATTTGATTAGAAATATTCTACATCTATAAACATTCCTAGAAATCAGAAATTCATATTCTCTCCCTATAACCGTATGCGATCTTAACGCTTACAAGTATCGATTGCTTGCTACAATTTGTCTAATTCGTGTTTGTATTCCGCTGCTTTACATTCTGATAAACATCAAACTTGTGATCACTGATCCTGTCAGTTCTGTTCCTGAGAATCAGTGCCGAAAGCAGAGGCTGGTGGCTTGGAAGTATATACTGGCTCAGTGTGTAGGGGACCTTCAGAAGAAGGTGCCATCTGTGGGTGTATTGTGGTGGCAGATGGACTTGCATCCTGAGACATCTTGGCCAGCAGCTCTTTGAGTCTGCTAACCTCATCCTCGAGAATGGTGTTTGAGCAACTACATCATAGAAGAAGCTCAGGTCATCATCAGTTGTTACTGAATCACCTGACCTCCTGACAAAGTCAGAATGAACATGCCTTGAGTGTAGATCAATTATAGCATGTGCCCTTGTTCTCGGTTCTGGGGACTTCCAGCCTCAGGACTATGTCCTTCATCAGCTGTTGCCGCTGGTGAGGACTTAGAGATGTTACCAACTGCATCCTGGTCATTTGCTGAGTCAGGAGCAGTGGCAGCCTCACCAGAAGTTTGCACCTCCTTATCTACACTAGAAGATGGAACATGATAACCCCTGTGCTGTGGGTTGACAGAAGCATTGTGATCCTCCCCCTCAGGTGTTGAGGTTATCCCAGTAGTAATTGGTGTCTGGGTGGGGGGTGAGGAATGCAACTGCGTCAGCACTTTTGCAACAATGATAGTAGGGCTTTGAGGGGCGGTTGCATCAGGAGAAGTTGTGGAAGCAGTGTGCACCCGGGACAAGTGGTGCGCTTCAATGGTAATCCCCTCAAGTGAGGAGGATCCCAGCATTGTGGCTTCCCTTTGAGTGATTGCTTCAGGTTCCTTTTGAGAGGAAACCTGAGCGGCTTCAGTTGGTGGAGTCACAGTCTCTACTGGGGGGTTATTTCCAGCAGAGATAACCTGCGTTGGTGGCAGCAGGAGCATCCACAGGGGACTCAATTCCCTGAGTAGCTTCTTAGGCTTCTTCTTTGTGGGTTTGGAGGGGACTTTGGATGTGGAGGTGGAGGCTGTGGGTTCCAGCTGCGTGGGTTTTCGCAGCTTGGCAGCCTGTTTGAGAGTTTGGTCAGTGTTGTGTCGGGAGTATACCTCCGGCAATACAGCCAAAGCAGGGACTCCCAGACCAACTAGTCCCTCAGCAGAAAGCTGATTCTCTATTATGGCCATTATAAACCGAGGATATAGTATCCAACGGTTAGAAAGTGGTTTTGTGGCCATATCCTTGAGTTCAAGAAAAATTATTTCAGAAAAGTTTAGTGGTTCTTGTTCAAGGATAGAGAACAATACCTGTTGCCATCTGGAAGACAGTTGATCCCAAGAGGAAGTCTTCGGAGCCAGGCAAACATTTACCATATGAAATAATAATCGTTCAGCATCTGGAAAATGTTCTTCAGGATTGTTGAAGCACTAAGATCACCCTGATATCCATGTTGTCCAAAGGAAAGATCAAGTTGGCGCTTAGGATATCCAACAGGGTAGGCAGCATCATCTAACAATAATATTTGGCGGATGGTAGCAGTAGAGATGACCACCTTATGCGAGTTGATAGATGAATGGATAGATTCTCCATTAACGGTCGCATTCATCCAGAACTGACGTAACGAATCGGCATAAATGATTGGATTTAAAAGGAAAGCCGTTTTTAGTGGGGATTGGACCATAAGATCTATAGCATTTTCAAATTTGGTCCAGAAGGGCGATTTTATGAGGTACGCGACACAATTGTGTCGAGGTTTGAGTTGCATGGTCGCCATTAATGAAGGTGAAAGGTTTTCAGAGCTTTTGAAAAGTTAGGTCGTGAAAGAATGAAAAACTCTGAAAGAGGGATCAGGTATATATAGGGTACGGGTTATGAAACGACTGAAGGTTTTGGTGTTAGTCATCAGTATTTGAAGCTACTGATGACATGGTATTAACTTTCAGACGTTTGAAACGACTGATGGTATTGGTGTGGTCAGCAGTTATAAAACAACTGAAGACATGGTGTTTACTATCAGACGTTGAAACAACTGAAGTCTCTGATTTAGGCATCAGTAGTTTTAAAACTACTGAAGACAAGGTGGACATCAGATGTTGAAACAACTGAGGACTTGGTATTAGTCATCAGTTGTTGTAAACAACTGAAGACTTGGTGTTAGTCATCAGTAGTTGTGAAACTACTGAAGACATGGTATTGCTTCAGTTGTTTATAGAGAAACAGCAGTTTGTGAACTACTGAAGAGAGAGTACTCATCAGTAGTTGTCGTCAATTCATAGCCTTTCAGCTGTTTCATACTGTCCTCAACACTTACTCATCAGCTTTTAGCTGTTTCAGTTGTTTCATAGGACATCAGTACTTATCTGTTTCTACTGATTTCAGTAGTTATAACTACATCAGTAGTGTAGAACAATAAAGTACAGTACTTAAAGCATTTAGCCTTCAGTAGTTATAAAAACTACTGAGGGTTAAAATAACTCATCAGTACTTATATGTGACATGGTTACCAATGATCATCAGTAATTACTGAGATCATCAGTAGTTGTCACTTATTCTAGCTGCAGCATACCAAGCCTTAACACCAGGTTGTGGAAAGTTGAACTATCCAAAGGCTTAGTAAAAATGTCTGCAAGCTCATCAGCACTAGGCAAAACATAGGATTAATTAGACCCTTTTCAAAACAATCTCTTATAAAATGATGTCTAATTTATATGTTTGGTCCTAGAGTGCTGGACAGGATTTTTGACAATGCAAAGAGCTGAAGCACTATCCTAATAATGGAGTCTTAGTCTCTGTAATGCCATAATCCAAAAGGATTCTGAAGCCAGAGTATTTGGGATGTACAACTTGCAGCAGCAATGTACTCGGCTTCAGCAGTGGATGTAGCAACAGATGTTTGTTTCTTACTCTGCCAAGAAATCAAACAGTTGCCTAGGAATTGGCATACCAGAAGTGATTTCCGGTCAACTTACATCCTGCATAGTCACTGTCAGAGAAAGCAACTAATTTGCAAGAGTGTCCAGTGGAATACCATAAGCCTAGAGATTGTGTGCCTTGCAGATATCTAAAGATCCTCTGACTGCAATCAGATGAGACTCCTTAGGTGCAGCCTGAAATCTAGCACAAACACATGTAGCAACATAATATCTGGTCTAGAAGCTGTTAAATACATCAAGGAACCAATCATACATCTGTAAAGGGTTTCATCAACACCTTTACCTTGTGATCACTGATCCTGTCAAATGGTATCAGAGCAGGTTAATCATTGATCGATCTAATAATTGATCATTGAAACTGCTATTCAAGATCCAAGTTTGATTGAATTAGCTTTTGATTTTGCAAGAAACGGTTATAGAGATTGAATTTTCTGTATTTCTGCTCATTCATCCTGAGATCTTATTCTTGGTTTTCATTGAGTTTGTTGTGGTTTGTCTAAAACTTTTTAAAACTTGAACTAAACTGTTTTTGAACTGAAAATGACCACTCCCTCCAATGATCCTCACAATACTGGTTCCTCAACCAAGCCTCCTATGCTGGTTAGGAATGAGTATAACATATGGCAAAGACGTATGCTCCATCACCTGTCTGTTAACAGCGCAGGGTGTTGGACATCTGTGGTACATGGTCCACACAAGCCTATGGTGAATAACCCGGAAACCAATCAAATGGTTCCGAAGAGGAGGGAGCAATACTCAGATGAGGATAAAAAGTTGCTTGAGATTGATGCAAAAGCCCATGGAATTCTGGCCATGGCTTTGCCCAATGAAATCTATTCTGGGCTTATGCATCATGAAACTGCCCATGACCTCTGGATTGCTTTGAAAGAACAATTTGGAGGAACAGATGAGGTCTTGGCAAATAATAGAGAAATTCTTGCCCAACAATATGAGACATTCTCTCATAGAAAGGGTGAGACACTGACTCAACAATATGAGCGGTTTTCTTGTTTGATCTCTGAACTAAAAATGGTCAAACTTGAATACACCAATATTCAGATGAATAACAGATTTCTCAGATCACTGCCTGAGAGATGGGACACATATACTATTGTCCTACGCTCCAGTGCAAGTTTGGACAAACTATCTCTCACCCAACTCCATGGGAAATTGCTCACTTTTGAGAGAGAGATAGAACAGAAGAGAAAGCTGTCTTCATCTGGAAAGCTCACTGAAGACTTTATTCAAGGCAACACTGCCTTGGTGGGTCATGAGTCAGAATATGCTGCATCTGAATGCCAGTATGATGAGCATATTAATTCTCTTCGAGCACTTCTAATTCTGCATTTGTAAGTGTTGATGGTCAGTTTACTGGAGGTAATAATGACAATTTATGTTTCATTATGGATGATCTCAAGGGGATTGCTGATGATGACTTAGAAGAGATGGATATTTTGAGCCAAATGGCCTTGATAAATATCAGATCTCAGAAGTTCTACAAAAGAACTGGAAGAAAATTCCCAGGACTCTCTGGCAAAACCAAAGTTGGTTTTGACAAGAGCAAGTTGAGGTGTCACAAATGCCAACGGCTTGGACACTTTGCAAGAGAGTGTAGATCAACTGGATCAAACTCTACTGCACCCTTTGTGACTTTTCCTGGCAACAGTCAACAAAACAGAGGGCAACATCCTGTCACATCTAGTCATCATCCTCAACAACAATCTCCGGCATATTTTGTTCCTCAGGGTCAAATGCCTTATCAGTACCCTTGTTATTACATGCCACAGTCAAGTCAAGTTCAAGTTCCTATGACACCACAACCTCATGCATTACCAGAACCTCAGCCTTCTCATCTCATCAACAACCTTCATCTCAACAACACAATTCTTCACCCCAGGAATTGTTGACTGGAGCAGTTTACCAGATGACTTGTCTGGTCATGATCAACTGTTCTCAGGTGCTGGTCAACATGGTGGTGACAGTCCCTTTGGGAATCTAGCTCTTATGGCTTTGGAGTCTGCTGATACTTCTTCTTCCAATGCCTCTACACCACAGGTATCACAGGTATCCTCTGAGGCAAAAGCCAAATTATGTTCTGAACAATGCATAGCAGCATTTGCTTCCATTAGAGAAGCAAATGTAGCTTTAATTAATAAGAACATTGAGCTAGAACAAGTAATTTCCAAAAACAAAGCTGAGTTTGAGTTTGTGCTCAAAGATAAAAATGATGAGGTTTATAAACTGAATTGCAAAATAATTGATGATAAGGCTAGAGAAGATGTACTTTTAGAGAAGTACAAAGATCTCAAAGAAACCCTTGCAGTTACCCAGGTCGAGTGTGATAGATGGGTACAATCATGCAAAGGTTTTGAAATGCTTCTTAGTAAGCAATCTGCTTCAAATGTGAAGTTTGGAATTGGTTACAATCACACTGCTCCACCTACAGATTTTACCCCAAGAGCAGAGGTAGAATCTGATGGTGAGAGTGATAACCAATCCATCAAGTCATGTGATCTACCTTCTGATACAGCACAATCAGAAGTAGCAGTCAGTATCAAGTCCTCTTTGAACCTATCAGCTGATGTTGATGGTCCAAATGCTGACATTCACATGATCAATAAGTTGATCAACTCAGGAGTCAATCCTGAAGGTCCTGAAAGGACTGGAGAGCAGGATTCAACTCCTGAAGTTCAAACTTCAACTGCTGTCAGTACTGAAGAGAAGAAAACTGGCAGTAGAAAGAGTTTGAAGACTACTAAAGATGCTGTCAAGAAAGCAACCAATGCTTCCAAAGCATTGAAGAACAAGTCTTCTGTTGCTTCACCATCTTTAGTTGATGATCAACCTAAGATGAAGAAGAAACCATGTGAAGTATGTGGTTTGTTCAATCATCTTACAGATGATTGTTGGTACAAAAGAGGTTCCAAACTCAAACAAAAGGAAGAAATTAATGAGAAAATGGTAAAAATGAAAACTGAGTTTGAGACCACATTTGTATCAGCAACATCAAATCCTGTAACCCTTAAGTCCTTAAAGCAATCCAAAAAGGAAGGAGTTAAACAGGTGACAGCTGAGGGTGCTCAAAAGAAGAAGGTGCAACATAGGACCTTATCTAACTCCACTAGCAATGTGTCTGATGAGCTGAAAGCTTTATCACAAAATCAGACACAGCTGGTGATGATGGTACAACATCTGTTGGGTAGAGTTAACCAACTAGATTCTCCTATGTTGAAACCACAGAAAAGGAGGTCTAAGCCAAAGGACTCCTCTTCTGCACCATCTTCTTCCTCTCAGGCTGTTGTTACAAATAAAATGCTAGTTTACCATCTATTGATGAGACCAGGCCCAAAACCAAAAAGGTTTGGGTCTCTAAAACTAACTGATTGTTTATTATTGCAGGGTTCTTCAACATGCCAAAATAGCATCTGGTATGTAGACAGTGGGGGATCCATGCACATGACTGGGAACATCTCTCTTCTTCATGACTACTCTCAAGGAAAGAAGGGATTTGTCTCTTTTGGCAATGATGCTAGGGGTTACATCATCGGTAAGGGCTTTGTCTCCAATGGAGAAATCAAATTTGATGATGTTAATCATGTGGAAAATCTCAAGTACAACCTCTTGAGTGTCAGTCAAATGTGTGATAAAGGCCATGTTGCCCTTTTCACAAGTCAAAACTGTAGGATTCTGTCATCCAAAGTTTTGCCCTTGATTGACAAGGTGTTGGATGATCACACTCTCCTGAAAGCCAACAGGACAGGAAGAGTGTATGCCTTAGATCTCTCTAAGAAGATAGATCTCAAAGGTAATCCTTGCCTATTTTCCAAAGCCTCTTTTCAAGAATCTAAACTATGGCACAGGAGGCTTGGTCATGTTAATCTCAAAAACATGAATCAGCTTAGCCACAATAGTTTAGTCAGAGGCTTACCAATAAAGGAGTTCCACTGTGATGAAACTTGCACTGCTTGTTAAAAGGAAAACAGCACAAGGTCTCATTTCTCCTATTGAAGTGTCCAAGTCCACTGCCTGCTTGCAATTACTGCATATGGATCTATTTGGTCCTGTGAGAGTAATGAGCATGGCAAAGAAGAAATACTGTCTGGTAATTGTGGATGATTACTCCAGATTTGTATGGACTTTCTTTCTACACTCAAAGGATGAGGCTGCTCAGAAGATTATCCACTTTGTGCTGTACATTGAGAAGCAGTATTCCCTTCCAGTCAAGTGTATTAGGAGTGATAATGGAACTGAGTTCAGAAATCATACACTTGATGACTTCTATCTCTCAAAGGGAATCAAAAGGCAGTTCAGCATTCCAAGGACTCCGGAACAAAATGGAGTAGGGAGAGAAAGAACAGGACCCTCATTGAAGCTGCAAGGTCCATGCTGGCTGACTCAGGTTTGCCATTGACCTTTTGGGCCGAAGCTGTCAACACAGCTTGTTATGTGCAAAATAGAGTTTTAGTAAATCAGAGGTTGATGAAGACTCCATATGAAGTTCTCCATCATTTGGCTCCACTGATTTCATTTTTCAAAGCATTTGGGTGTCCCTGTTTATTCTCAACACAAAGGATCAACTCCACAAATTTGATCCTAAGGTGGATGCAGGATACTTTGTTGGTTATTCATCTACTTGCAAAGCATACAGAGTCTTCAACTGCAGAACAAAGATGGTTGAAGAAACTCTACATGTTAAGTTTAATGAATCTCCAAAGGACAAGATTCCACAAAGTCCTGTGGAGTTATTTGATTGGACATACTGCAATATGTTCCCTATCAAACTCCTGCTGTTGCTCCTGTCAACAGTTCACCACCTGGTGGTACTGCTGATGATGATGATGATTGCAGTACTCACCTCTTCAGGTTTAGTGATCAGCTGCCTGATTCAACTAGACCTGATGTTCCTGTAGCGCCAGTAGCACCATCCAACAAATGCTGATGAGATTTCTTCGAATTCAACTTCCTTTGAATTACCATCCACTGATTGGTTTCAAGGAAATGATTCACCATCACCATCTGTTGCTGCTGAACCGGCTACAAACACTTGCACAGATCTCATTGTGTATCAAGATCTGAAGAATCACCCCATGTCTCAAATCATTGGTGATATCACTGCTGGAGTATCAACAAGAAGTCAATTGTCAAACTTCTGCTTCTATGCTCTCTTCATCAGTCAGCAAGAGCCAAAGAATTATCACATTGCTTTAAAGGACAATGGATGGGTTGATGCCATGCAGCTTGAGCTTCTTCAGTTCAAGAAACAGCAAGTGTGGGAACTGGTTCCTCTACCTCCAGGTAAGTGTGCAATAGGCACTAAATGGGTGTTTAGGAACAAAACTGATGAAAATGGGATTGTTAAGAACAAGGCCAGACTGGTTGTTCAGGGGTTTGCACAAGAAGAAGGTATTGATTATGATGAAACCTTTGCCCCTGTAGCCAGACTGGAAGCAATTCGATTGTTTTTAGCTTATGCTGCTTATCAAAAACTTAAAGTCTTTCAAATGGATGTCAAAAGTGCATTTTTGTATGGAAAAGTTAAAGAAGAGGTTTATGTATGTCAACCTCCAGGCTTTGAGGACAACAAAACATCCTAATTGGGTGTATAAGCTTGATAAAGCTCTTTATGGGTTAAAACAAGCTCCCAGAGCCTGGTATGAGACATTATCAAACTTTCTTCTGGAAAACAATTTCACTAGAGGCTCCATAGACAAGACTTATTTATTAAGAAAGCTGGGCAGCATAATCTACTTGTTCAAATTTATGTAGATGATATTATTTTTGCATCCTCTGATCCAAAGTTGTGTGATGCCTTTACAAAGTTGATGCAACAGAAGTTTGAAATGAGTGCCATGGGAGAATTACAGTTCTTTCTGGGGTTGCAAATCAAACAAAAGGCTGATGGATTTTTATTCATCAATCCAAATATACAAAAGATCTTTTGCAAAAGTTTGATTTACAAAACTGTAAGCCCTGTTCTACTCCCATGAGCAGCACCACACAACTGGACTCAGATCAGAAAGGTAAAGTGGTTGATGAAACACTTTACAGATGTATGATTGGGTCCTTGATGTATTTAACAGCTTCTAGACC
Source organism: Flaveria trinervia (assembly GCA_025506515.1). Classification (NCBI taxonomy): domain Eukaryota; kingdom Viridiplantae; phylum Streptophyta; class Magnoliopsida; order Asterales; family Asteraceae; genus Flaveria; species Flaveria trinervia. The sequence continues at coordinate 10,691,672 of CM046450.1, forward strand.
AGATATTATGTTTGCTACATGTGTTTGTGCTAGATTTCAGGCTGCACCTAAAGAGTCTCATCTGATTGCAGTCAAGAGGATCTTTAGATATCTGCAAGGCACTCCATCTCTAGGTTATGGTATTCTACCAGACATTCTGGTAAATTAGTTGCTTTTTCTGACAGTGACTATGCAGGGTGTAAGTTGACCAGGAAATCAACTTCTGGTGGATGTCAATTCCTAGGCAACTGCTTAATTTCTTGGCAGAGCAAGAAACAGACCTCAGTTGCTACATCCACTGCGGAAGCAGAGTACATTGCTGCTGCAAGCTGTACATCTCAGGTACTCTGGCTTCAAAACCAACTTTTGGATTATGGCATTTAGAGAGACTAAGACTCCATTGTTAATGGATAGTGCTTCAGCTCTTTGCATTGTCAAAAATCCAGTCCAGCACTCTAGGACCAAACATATAGAGATCAGACATCATTTTATAAGGGATTGTTTTGAAAAAGGTCTGATTGATCCTAAGTTTGTGCCCAGTGCTGATGAGCTTGCAGACATCTTTACTAAGCCTTTGGATAGTTCAACTTTCCAAAACCTGGTGTTAAGGCTTGGTATGCTGCAGCTAGAATAGGTGACAACTACTGATGATCTCAGTAATTCATATTGATGATCATGAGTGTCTGTCACATATAAGTACTGATGAGCTCTTTTAACCTCAGTAGTTTTTATAACTACTGAAGGCTAAAAGTTCTCACAAGTACTGAAGTACTTCATCTGCTCTAAACTACTGAAGTAGTTACACTACTGATGTAGTCATAACTACTGCAATCAGTAAAAACAGATAAGTACTGATGTCCTATGAAACAACTGAAATCAGCCATAAAGACTGATGAATGTGTTGAGGATAGTTTGAAACAGCTGAAAAGCTAAGAATTGACGAAAACAGCTGAAGAGAACTTTCCATTCAGTCGTTTGCCACTGCTGTTCATTTTAAACAACTGAAGCAAAACCACGTCTTCAGCAGTTTTATAACTACTGATGACCAATACCAAGTCTTCAGTTGTTTACAACAGCTGATGACAAAACCACTGTCTTCAGTAGTTTCATAACTACTGATGACAAACACCATGTCCTCAGTTGTTTCAATCACCTGAAGTCAAAACCACGGTCTTCAGTAGTTTTCTAAACTACTGATGCCTAACACGCGACTTCAGCTGTTTCAACGTCTGAAAGGATAATACCATGTCAACGGTCGTTTAAAACTACTGATGACTAACACCACATCCTTCAGTCGTTTCCTCACCCGTACCCTATAAATACCCCTAACCTGAGCTCTCCATGCTTTATCTTCTTCAAACCTAACGTTCCTCTCCAACAATTTCCATGGCGTCTTTGCAAATTAAACCGCGACACAACTGTGTTGCCTACCTCACAAAATCGCCGATCTGGACTAAGTTCGATACTGCTATCGATCTTATGGTTCAGTCCCAATACAACAAGGCATTCCTTCTGAACCCCGTTTTACATGCCGAATCCTTGAACCAATTTTGGATGAACGTTAATGTTACTACTGAGGAGAGCAACACACTATCCCTCCGGTCAGTCGTCAACAACAAAGAAGTAGTGATTACTCCTGCAACAATCCGTAAAATTCTTCAACTGAGTGATGCTACCTCTCCTGCTGGATATCCGAAGGGCACCATAGATCTATCATTTGCTCAGCATGGATATCAAGGTGATCTCAGTGCCACCACCATCATGAAGAAACATTTAATGACGCTGAGCGCCTGATCTTTCATATGGTCAATGTATGTTTGGCCCCTAAGACATCGTCTTGGGATCAAATGTCCACCAAATGGCAGCAGGTATTGTATTCTATCCTTGAGCAACAACCACTGAACTTTTCAGAATTAATATTTTCAGAGCTCAAAGATATGGCTCAAAAACCAACTGCCAACGTTGGATACTTATCCACGGTTCATAATGGCCATTATAATAGACCAGCTTAATGCTGAGGGACTTGTTGGCTTGGGAGTCCCTGCTACGGCTGTTTTGCCAGAAGTATACTCCCGGCACAACTCTGACCGGACACTCAAACTGGCTGCCAAGCTGCGAAAACCCACGCAGCTGGAACCCACAGCCACCACCTCCAAATCCAATGTCCCCAAAACCCACCAAAAAGAAACCCAAAATGGCTACTCAGGGAATGAGTCCCCTGAGGATGCTCCTGCACAACAAACGCAGGATATATCCACTAGTCCAAACCCCTAGTGGATACCATGACTCCTCCAGCCCAGCCGCTCAGGCTTCCTCTCAACAGGAGCCTGCAGCAACCCAAGGGGCACCTACTTATCTGGGATCTTCCTCACTTGAGGAGATTGCCATTGAAGAGCACCATCCACCCCAGGTGCACACTGCTTCTACCCCTTACCCCAAAAAACCGCCCCTCACAGCCCAACTTTAATAGTTGCTCAAGTGCTGACTCAATTGCACTCCTCACCCCCTCCCCAGAGAAACCACTTCCAACTGGGAATACCTCTACAATTGAGGGGGAGGAACACAGTGCACTTGAGAACCCACAGCACAGGGGTTTCCCAATTCTATCTCCTGGTGTAGAGAAGGAGCTTAGAATATCTAGTGAGGCTGCCACCTCCTCTGACTCAGCACATGACCAGAGTGAGGCTGGTAACATTGCTAAGACCTCCCTAGAGGCAACAGCTGATGATGGACATTGTCCTGAGGCTGGAAGTCCCCAGTACCAAGCACAAGGGGCACATGCACCAACTGGTCTACACCCAGTGCATGTTCATCCTGCTCTAAGCAGGAGGTCAGGTGATTCAGTATCAACTGATGATGACCTGAGCTTCTTCTTCGATGTAGTTGCTCAAAACACCATTCTAGAGGATGAGGTTAGCAGACTCAAAGAGCTGCTGGCCAAGATGTCTCAGGATGCAAGTCCATCTGCCACCATCATACACCCACAGATGGCACCTTCCCTTGAAGGTTTCCCAACACAGAGCCACCCCAAAATCAACCACCCGCCTCTGCTTCAGGCCCTACTTCTCAGGAACAGAACCCTCTGAGCAAATAGGTGCTGCACTCAAAATTCCTCCCTCTCATCACCCCCTAATCACTGATATAGTGATCAAAGCCCTTGATGAGAGGCTTTCCTCAACATTACAGCCCCTGGTTGATGCTGCTGTCCACAAGACTCTTTCTGCGGTACCAACCCCTTCCTCCAATGCAACCAAAAAGGGGGAGGTACTGCAGTGAAAGATAGAAAGAGGAAGAGATCTAAGGAAGAGGAGAACAAGAAAAGCAACCTCTGCTCACGTACAAGCGAAAGAGAAGTGCTGATGATCATACTGCTGAAGAAAAATCCTTGGAGGAGCTGGTCAAAGAAGCTGACAACACACACAGCGCTCCATGGATAAGATAATTGACCAACTATTCAGGCAGGGGTTTGACACAGCCACACTGGATAGTGAGATCAGAAGGTTAGAGGTACAAGAGATACAAACCCGATGGGCAGGGTACGATGCTCTTGAGAAAGAGAGGTTGGAAATAATGATCCGCTTTATTGCAAAATACTTGGGAAGATCATTAATGGAGATCCGCGCATGGTCCAGGGACAGCATTCTGGCTATAGCCACCAGAATCTGTCTGTCTGAGCAATTCAACAAAGGGATCATTGTGGAAGCCCTTGATGAGGCTGGGGCTGGCAAAAGGTTAGAGATGGCTAAACTTACAAAAGCAAAATTAACTACAAGGATGCTAGATCAACCTTCCCTTCCACCCACTCAAACAGATCCTATCCCTCAAATCTCCCAACCAACCTCTAAGCCAAAATCCAAACATCCTCTCTCTTCAAAACCAATCCTTCACCAACCCAACCATCATCCAGTGATGTACCCCGTAGAAGGAGAAGGGTGCTGAGGATGGAAGAAGAAGCAGAAGAAGAGGATGAAGATGATAGTCTGCCACTCTCTGCTGTTCTGAAGCTACCAAAACCCCAGAGTCAATCCATGATCACACCTGACTCTCAAAGGGAAATGGTCAGAGTCAAGAAGAAGAAGAAGAACAGCAGAAACAGCACGATGAGCAATGTTGAAGATGGTTGACAAGGAATTTCCTCAGTCATCATCTATTCAAGCCATGAAAGGGCATGCTCAAAGGCTGTACACTCTCAGACACACCTTTCAGTATCAGAGGGAGAGAGTGAGAGTATGGCCAGACCCCAGGGTGAGTTCTAGAATCCATAAAAAACTATCCCACACAGATACAACGGCCAAGTACGAAAAACAATAGAATCTACCATCATGTTGGCCGTTGTAGTCTCACCTTGGGAAATCATTGATGAATTCAAGAAAGCTCACCAAGCAAAGAAGACACCTCAAGCCTTACTAGAAAACAAGATGATTAAGAAGGGGTTGTTATACAAAAAGCTTGAAGACATCCAAAAGAATGAGCTCCAGTTACTCCTTGAAGGCAACCATCCGGATGAATTTGTATACAGGGAGGTAACTACGGTGGAGCTGAAAAATGGCAGGACCATGAAGTACTTATCAGAGTACTATGGTCCAGAGTTCTTCTTCGAAGGAGGAGCTGAAGAACTCTCTCAAGAGGAACAAATTGTTCTCCTTGAGGCCTATGTCCGTGAGTCATACAGACTCATTATGGGGAAGTGAATCTCATGAATGGGATAACAACTCTGTGTCCAGTTCCCCAAAACAGAGTTCCCATTCATACTCTGCCAAACAAATATTTGAGGTTCTTCCCAGGCCGGAGCGTACATGGGTCATCTTCTCTACTGATCAAGAAGGAAAAAGACCAACATTTTTGCCATCAATAAGTGGGAGTTTAAATAAGTTAGAGGTTTTGGCTGCATTGGTTCAGGGGGAGTTTGTTGGACCAAAAGAACCAATGAGCCAAGATCAGAAAACCTCTAAGTCCCACACGGTATCACAACAACTGCTGAAAGCCTCATCAGTAGTTTGACAAGTGCTGAAGACTTCAACAGCTGAAGATCAAGTGCTGAAGACCTTAACAGCTGAAGAACCAAAGTGCTGAAGTACAACAGCTGAAGAACACAAGTGCTGAAGCTGAAAGACCAAAGTACTGAAGAACAACAGCTGAAGAGTTCACAAGTGCTGAAGATCAACAACTGATGTACAAAGTCTGAAGACAAAGACTGAAGACATCAGCTGATGATATCTACTGAAGTCATCAGCTGATGAAACGCCTGAAGGTCAAAGTCTGAAGATCAAGTACTGAAGCCTCAGTAGTTTGTCACAACTGCTGAAGAGTACTTCTTCAGTAGTTGTGATATCAGTAGTTTTATGTTTAGTTTATTTTTGTTTCAGTAGTTTTGTAAAACGACTGAAGAGCTTGTTCTTCAGTCGTTGTAGTTTCAGTAGTTTTATATTTTGTACTTAACTTGCTGATATGTTCTCAGTAGTTGTGAACATTTCAGTAGTTTGTTAAGAATTAGTTATTTCTGTATTGGATCTGCCAGTTGTCACTTTCCGTGATAACAGCAGTGACTGTTGCACTCTATATAAGGAGTGACAACCTATTGTAATTATGAGTGATTGAGCAATTGAATGGAATGATGATTGATTTGATTAGAAATATTCTACATCTATAAACATTCCTAGAAATCAGAAATCATATTCTCTCCCTATAACCGTATGCGATCTTAACGCTTACAAGTATCGATGCTTGCTACAATTTGTCTAATTCGTGTTTGTATTCCGCTGCTTTACATTCTGATACATCAAACTTGTGATCACTGATCCTGTCAGTTTGTTCCTGAGAATCAGTGCCGAAAGCAGAGGCTGGTGGCTTGGAAGTATATATGGCTCAGTGTGTAGGGGACCTTCAGGAGAAGGTGCCATCGTGGGTGTATTGTGTGGCAGATGGAATGCATCCTGAGACATCTGGCCAGCAGCTCTTTGAGTCTGCTAACCTCATCTCGAGAATGGGTTTTGAGCAACTACATCATAGAAGAAGCTCAGGTCATCATCAGTTGTTACTGAATCACCTGACCTCTGACAAATAAAATGAACATGCCTTGAGTGTAGATCAATATAGCATGGCCCCTGGTTCTCGTTCTGGGGACTTCCAGCCTCAGGACTATGTCCTTCATAGCTGTTGCCGTGGTGAGACTAGAGATGTTACCAACTGCATCCTGGTCATTTGCTGAGTCAGGAGCAGTGGCAGCCTCACCAGAAGTTGCACCTCCTTATCTACACTAGAAGATGGAACATGATAACCCCTGTGCTGTGGGTTGACAGAAGCATTGTGATCCTCCCCTCAGGTGTTGAGGTTATCCCAGTAGTAATTGGTGTCTGGGTGGGGGGTGAGGAATGCAACTGCGTCAGCACTTTTGCAAAATGATAGTAGGGCTTTGAGGGGCGGTTGCATCAGGAGAAGTTGTGGAAGCAGTGTGCACCGGGACAAGTGGTGCGCTTCAATGGTAATCCCTCAAGTGAGGAGGATCCCAGCATTGTGGCTTCCCTTTGAGTGATTGCTTCAGGTTCCTTTTGAGAGGAAACCTGAGCGGCTTCAGTTGGTGGAGTCACAGTCTCTACTGGGGGGTTATTTCCAGCAGAGATAACCTGCGTTGGTGCAGCAGGAGCATCCACAGGGGACTCAATTCCTGAGTAGCTTTCTTAGGCTTCTTCTTTGTGGGTTTGGAGGGGACTTTGGATGTGGAGGTGGAGGCTGTGGGTTCCAGCTGCGTGGGTTTTCGCAGCTTGGCAGCCTGTTTGAGAGTTTGGTCAGTGTTGTGTCGGGAGTATACCTCCGGCAATACAGCCAAAGCAGGGACTCCCAGACCAACTAGTCCCTCAGCAGAAAGCTGATTCTCTATTATGGCCATTATAAACCGAGGATATAGTATCCAACGGTTAGAAAGTGGTTTTGTGGCCATATCCTTGAGTTCAAGAAAAATTATTTCAGAAAAGTTTAGTGGTTCTTGTTCAAGGATAGAGAACAATACCTGTTGCCATCTGGAAGACAGTTGATCCCAAGAGGAAGTCTTCGGAGCCAGGCAAACATTTACCATATGAAATAATAATCGTTCAGCATCTGGAAAATGTTTCTTCAGGATGTTGAAGCACTAAGATCACCCTGATATCCATGTTGTCCAAAGGAAAGATCAAGTTGGCGCTTAGGATATCCAACAGGGTAGGCAGCATCATCTAACAATAATTTGGCGGATGGTAGCAGTAGAGATGACCACCTTATGCGAGTTGATAGATGAATGGATAGATTCTCCATTAACGGTCGCATTCATCCAGAACTGACGTAACGAATCGGCATAAATGATTGGATTTAAAAGGAAAGCCGTTTTTAGTGGGGATTGGACCATAAGATCTATAGCATTTTCAAATTTGGTCCAGAAGGGCGATTTTATGAGGTACGCGACACAATGTGTCGAGGTTTGAGTTGCATGGTCGCCATTAATGAAGGTGAAAGGTTTTCAGAGCTTTTGAAAAGTTAGGTCGTGAAAGAATGAAAAACTCTGAAAGAGGGATCAGGTATATATAGGGTACGGGTTATGAAACGACTGAAGGTTTTGGTGTTAGTCATCAGTATTTGAAGCTACTGATGACATGGTATTAACTTTCAGACGTTTGAAACGACTGATGGTATTGGTGTGGTCAGCAGTTATAAAACAACTGAAGACATGGTGTTTACTATCAGACGTTGAAACAACTGAAGTCTCTGATTTAGGCATCAGTAGTTTTAAAAACTACTGAAGACAAGTGGACATCAGATGTTGAAACAATGAGGACTTGGTATTAGTCATCAGTTGTTGTAAAAACTGAAGACTGGTGTTAGTCATCAGTAGTTGTGAAACTACTGAAGACATGGTATTGCTTCAGTTGTTATAGAGAAAAGCAGTTTGTGAACTACTGAAGAGAGAGTACTCATCAGTAGTTGTCGTCAATTCATAGCCTTTCAGCTGTTTCATACTGTCCTCAACACTTACTCATCAGCTTTTAGCTGTTTTCAGTTGTTTCATAGGACATCAGTACTTATCTGTTTCTACTGATTCAGTAGTTATAACTACATCAGTAGTGTAGAACAAATAAAGTACAGTACTTAAGCATTTAGCCTTCAGTAGTTATAAAAACTACTGAGGGTAAAATAACTCATCAGTACTTATATGTGACATGGTTACCAATGATCATCAGTAATTACTGAGATCATCAGTAGTTGTCACTTATTCTAGCTGCAGCATACCAAGCCTTAACACCAGGTTGTGGAAAGTTGAACTATCCAAAGGCTTAGTAAAAATGTCTGCAAGCTCATCAGCACTAGGCACAAACATAGGATTAATTAGACCCTTTTCAAAACAATCTCTTATAAAATGATGTCTAATTTCTATATGTTTGGTCCTAGAGTGCTGGACAGGATTTTGACAATGCAAAGAGCTGAAGCACTATCCATTAATAATGGAGTCTTAGTCTCTGTAATGCCATAATCCAAAAGTTGATTCTGAAGCCAGAGTATTTGGGATGTACAACTTGCAGCAGCAATGTACTCGGCTTCAGCAGTGGATGTAGCAACAGATGTTGTTTCTTACTCTGCCAAGAAATCAAACAGTTGCCTAGGAATTGGCATCCACCAGAAGTTGATTTCCTGGTCAACTTACATCCTGCATAGTCACTATCAGAGAAAGCAACTAATTTGCAAGAATGTCCAGTGGAATACCATAAGCCTAGAGATTGTGTGCCTTGCAGATATCTAAAGATCCTCTTGACTGCAATCAGATGAGACTCCTTAGGTGCAGCCTGAAATCTAGCACAAAACATGTAGCAAACATAATATCTGGTCTAGAAGCTGTTAAATACATCAAGGAACCAATCATACATCTGTAAAGGGTTTCATCAACACCTTTACCTTTCTGATCAACATCCAATTGTGTGGTGTTGCACATGGGAGTAGAACAGGATTTACAGTTTTGTAAATCAAACTTATTCAAAAGATCTTTTGTGTATTTAGACTGATGAATGAAAATTCCATCAGCTTTTTGTTTGATTTGCAAACCTAGAAAGAACTGTAATTCTCCCATTGCACTCATTTCAAACTTCTGTTGCATTAAGGTTTGGAAATCCTCACACAATTGGGGATCAGAGGATGCAAATATAATATCATCAACATAAATTTGAACAAGTAGCTTATGCTGATCCACCTTCTTAATAATAAAGTTTTATCTATGGAGCCTCTAGTGAAATTATTCTGTAGAAGAAAGTTTGATAAGGTCTCATACCAAGCTCTAGGTGCTTGTTTCAACCCATAAAGAGCTTTATCAAGCTTATATACCCATCTGGGTGCTTATTATCCTCAAAGCCTGGTGGTTGACACACATAAACTTCTTCTTTTATTGTACCATATAGAAAAGCACTTTTGACATCCATTTGGAAAACTTTAAGATTGTGGAGTGCAGCATAGGCTAAAAACAATCTAATTGCCTCCAGTCTGGCTACAGGGGCAAAGGTTTCATCATAATCAATACCTTCTTCTTGTGCAAACCCCTGCACAACCAGTCTGGCCTTGTTCTTAACAATTAGCCCATTTTCATCAGTTTTATTCCTAAACACCCATTTAGTGCCTATTGCACACTTACCTGGGGGTAGAGGAACAAGCTCCCACACTTGCTGTTTCTTGAACTGAAGAAGCTCAAGCTGCATGGCTTCAACCCATCCATTGTCCCTCAAAGCAACATGATAGTTCTTCGGCTCTAGCTGACTGATGAAGAGAGCATAGAAGCAGAAATTGGACAACTGGCTTCTGGTTGAGACACCAGCATTGATATCACCAAGGATTTGAGATATTGGGTGATTTTTCAGCTCTTGGTAAACAATCAAATCTGTGCAAGTGTTTGTAGGGTCTTCAGCAGCAGCAGATGTTGATGCAGATTCTTGAAACCATGAAGATGGTGGCAACTCAAATGAAGTTGAGGATGCAGAAATCTCATCAGCATTGTTGTGGATGGTGCGGCTGGAGCTACAGGAGCATCAGGTTTAGAGGACTCAGGCAGTTGATCACTAAACCTGAAGAGGTGATTATACTATCATCATCATCTTCAGTAGTAACACCAGGTGGTGAACTGTTGACAGGAGCAACAGCAGGAGATTGATAAGGAACATATTGCAGTATGTCCAAATCAAAGAGCTCCACAGGGCTTTGTGGAATCTTGTCCTTTGGAGATTCATTGAACTTGACATGTAAAGTCTCTTCAACCATCTTTGTTCTGCAGTTGAAGACTCTGTATGCCTTGCAAGTTGATGAATAACCAACAAAATACCCTGCATCCACCTTAGGATCAAATTTCTGGAGCTGATCCTTTGTGTTGAGAATGAAACAGGGACACCCAAATGCTCTAAAAAATGAAATGAGAGGGGCCAAATGATGTAGAACTTCATATGGAGTCTTCATCAACCTCTGATTTATTAGCACTCTATTCTGCACATAGCATGCTGTGTTGACAGCTTCAGCCCAAAAGGTCAATGGCAGTCCAGAATCAGCCAACATAGACCTTGCAGCTTCAATGAGGGTCCTGTTTTTTCTCTCCACAACTCCATTCTGTTCAGGAGTTCTTGGAATACTAAACTGTCTTTATTCCCTTGGAAAGGTAGAATTCATCAAGTGTATTGTTCCTGAATTCTGTTCCATTATCATCTAATACACTTGACTGAGAGGGAATACTGCTTCTCAGCATACAACACAAAGTTTATGATCTTCTGTGCAGCTTCATCCTTTGAATGTAGAAAGAAAGTCCATACAAATCTGGAGTAATCATCCACAATTACCAGACAGTATTTTTCTGTGCCATGCTCATCACTCTCACAGGACCAAAGAGATCCATGTGAAGAAGTTGTAAGCAGGCAGTGGACTTTGGTTCTTCAATAGGTGGAAATGAAACCTTGTGCTGTTTTCCTTTCAAACAAGCAGTGCAGTTGTTTTCACACTTGAACTCCTTCATAGGCATTCCCCTTACTAAACTATGGTGTATCAGCTGATTCATGTTCTTGAAATTAACATGTCCCAGCCTTCTATGCCATAGATTAGATTCTTGAGGAGAGGCCTTGGAAAATAGGCAAGGATGGCCTTTGAGATCAATTTTCTTGGAAAGATCTAAGGCATACACTCTTCCTGTCCTGTTGGCCTTCAGGAGAGTGTGAGCATCCAATACCTTGTCAATCAAACTCAGAACTTTGGATGACAGAATCCTGCAGTTCTGGCTTGTGAAAAGGGCAACATGGCCTTTGTCACACAATTGACTGACACTCAAAAGATTATACTTGAGATTTTCCACATGGTTGACATCATCAAACTTTATTTCCCCATTGGAAACAAAGCCCTTCCCGATGATGTAACCTCTTGCATCATTGCCAAAGGAAACAAATCCCTTCCTTCCTGGAGAGTAGTCATTAAGAAGTGAGTTGTTCCCAGTCATATGCATAGATCCCCCACTGTCTACATACCAGATGCTACTTTGGCATGTTGAAGAAACCTGCATAAATAAACAATCAGTTAGTTTTGGAGACCCAAACCTTTTTGGTTTTGGGCCTGGTCTCATACAGATGGTAAACTAACAGGTTTATTGGACACAATAGCTTGAGGTGAAGGAGATGGTGTAGAAGAGGAATCCTTCGGCTTGGATCTCCTTTTTGGGGTTTCAACACAGGGCCATCAAGTTGGTTAACTCTTCCCAACAGATGTTGAACCATCATTACCAGCTGTGTCTGATTCTGGGAGAGAGCTTTCAGCTCTTCAGACACATTGGTATTGGTGTTTGATGATGAGTTCTTGTGTTGCACCATCTTCTTTTGAGCAACCTCAGCTATTGCCTGTTGCACTCCTTCCTTTTTAGATTTCTTTTTGGTCATAGGAGTAACAGGATTTGATGCTGCTGGTACAAACTTGGACTCAAACTCAGTTTTCATTTTAGCCAAGTTTTCTTTAATTTTCTCTTTTGTTTGAGTTTGGATCCCTTTTGTACCAACAATCATCTGTGAGATGATTGAATAGACCACATATTTCACATGGTTTCTTCTTCATCTTCTGTTGATCATCAACTAAAGAAGATGAAACTACTGAAGACTTGCTCTTCAGCAGTTTAGAAGCACTTTTTGCCTTCTTGTCAACTTCCTTAGTAGGCTTCAAATCCTTCCTACTGACAGTTTTCTTCTCTTCAGTGCTGTCAGTCATTAGGATTTGAACTCCAGATGTTATCCCCTGCTCTCCAGTACCCTCAGTACTTCTAGGGATAACACTTGGGTTGATCAACTCATTGATCATGTGAGTGTCAGCAGTTGAACCATCAATATCAGCTGATAGGTTCACAGAGGGATTACTACTGACTTCAACTACTGATGGTGCTTTATCAAGTAGTGAATCACATGATGAGGTGGATTGGTCATTACTTTCTCCATCAGATTCCGCTCCTGCTCTTGAAGCAAAACTGTAGGAGGAGCAGTGTGATTATAACCAATTCCAAACTTCACATTGGAAGCTGTTTGCTTACTAAGAAGCATTTCAAAACCTTGCAAGATTGTACCCATCGATCACACTCTACTTGGGTGACAGCAAGAGTATCTTTGAGGTCTTTGTACTTCTCTAAGAGTACATCCTCCCTAGCCTTATCATCAGAAATTTGGCATTTTAATTTGTAAATCTCATCAGTTTTCTTTTAGCACAGACTCAAACTCAGCTTTATTTTTGGAATTGTTTGTTCTAGCTCTACATTTTTATTGATTAAAGCCACATTTGCTTCTCTAATAGAGGCAAATGCTGCTATGCAAGTTTCAGAACATAATTTGGCCTTAGCCTCAGAGGATACCTGTGATACCTGTGTTGAAGAGGTATTTGAGGATGATCCATCAGAGGATTCCAAAGCCATGAGAGCTAGATTTCCAAAAGGATGCTCACCACCATGTTGACCAGCACCTGAGAACAGTTGTTCATTACCAGACACATCATCTGGTAAACTGCTCCAGTCAACAACTCCTGGTGTGAAGAAGCTGTGTTGTTGAAGTTGATTAGGTTGATGAGATTGGGATGGTTGAGGCTCAGGGAGTGCATGTGGTTGCTGAGCAGTGGGTGCTTGAACCTGGCCTGGTTGTGGCATGTAATAGCAGGGGTATGGATATGGCATTGGCCCCTGTGGAACAAAATATGCAGGAGATTGTGGTTGATGATGATAACCAGAATTGACAGGTTGTTGCCCTCTGTTTTGTTGACTATTGCCAGGGAAAGTCACAAAAGGTGCAGGAGAGTTAGATCCAGATGATCTACATTCTCTTGCAAAGTGCCCAAGCCTGTGGCATTTATGGCACTTCAACTTACTCTTGTCAAAACCAACTTTGGTTTTGCCAGAGAGTCCTGGGAATTTCCTTCCAGTTCTTTTGTAGAACTTCTGAGATCTGATATTTATCAAGGCCATTTGGCTCAAAATATCCATCTCTTCTAAGTCATCATCAGCAATCCCCTTGAGATCATCCATGATGAAACATAGATTGTCACTATTACTACCAGCAGAATAACTATCAACACTCACAAAGGCAGGCTCAGAAGTGTTTGTAGAGAAATCAATATGCTCATCATACTGGCTTTCAGATGACGCATATTCTGACTCTTGATGTCCAATCAGGGCAGTGTTCCTTGGACAAAATCCTCAGTGAGCTTGCCAGATGAAACCAATTTCCTTTTCTGCTCTATCTCTCTCTCGAATGTAAGCAGTTTCCCATGAAGTTGGGTGAGAGATAGGCGATCAACATCAGCATTTGAGCGTAGAACAATGGTATATGTGTTCCATCTCTCAGGCAGTGATCTTAAGAATCTATGGTTCATCTGACTCCTGGTATATTCATGTTTAACCATTTTCAATTCAGAGATTAAACATGAAAACCGCTCAAATTGTTGAGTCAGAGTCTCACCCTTTCTATGAGAGAAAGTTCATATTGTTGGGCGAGGATTTCCCTGTTGTTTGCTAAAACCTCATCAGTACCACCAAATTGTTCTTTGATGGCATTCCAGAGGTCATGAGCAGACTCACAATGCAGAAGCCCAGAGTAAATCTCATTAGGAATAGCCATAGCCAAAATTCCATGGGCTTTTGCATCGATTTCAAACAACTTCTTGTCCTCATCGGAGTATTGCTCCTTCTTCTTTGGAACCAACTGGTTTGTTTCCGGATCATTCACCATTGGCTTATGTGGTCCATGTACCATAGATGTCCAACAACCTGAGCTATTGACAGACAGGTGATGGAGCAATCTTCTCTGCCAAATGTTATACTCATTCCTCACCAAGATCGGAGGCTTGGTAGAGGATCCAGTATTGAAAGGATCATTCGAAGAAGTAGTCATTGTGAAAATCAGACAGATTCAAGTAAAATCACAATAAATTTAGCTCAAAACCACACAGAACCTCAAATAAAACGGCCAGAAGCGATACACTCTCAATCTCTATAACAGATCCTTGCGAATTTTGCTAATTCGATTAAACTTAGAGCGATTGAACAGTTTCAATGATCAATTGTTAGATCGATCAATGATTAACCAGCTCTGATACCATTTGTTAGGATCTCAGCCCTTGTTTAATCGATTGAACAGATATAGCAGCGGAATAGCTCAGAATTAGACAAATTCAAACAAGAACAATTGATATAAAATGATAAAAGAATTTTGTTATAGAGAGAGAAATATCCGACAAAAAGAATATTGCATTAAGATTGTCGGCCTCAAAGGCACGATTACAGGTGAGTCATCTTTCTTATAAAGGAAAGAATGACGTAGGCTGATGTCACCTGAAAGTGACATGTAACCGTTTTATAACTACTGATGTTTAACAACTACTGAAGATGTCAACAACTGACATCTTCTTACAAATGTTCCTAAGTGTTAAACATCTTATTTACAACTACTGAAAAACATAAAACTACTGAAACTACAACAACTGAAGAACAACCTCTTCAGTTGTTTACAAGTACTGAAAAGAAAATAAACAAACTACTGAAAGGAAAAGAAAACTACTGAAGAAGAAAAAAACCTCACAACAACTGAAGAAGCCCTCTTCAGCTGTTGTCATCAGCTGTTAACATCAGCTGATGTCTTCAGTACTTGAACATCAGACTTTGTCTTTCAGCTGTTGATCTTCAGTCTTTGTCTTCAGTACTTGTTGAAGTCTTCAGACTTTAGATCTTCAGCTGTTGTCTCAGTCTTTGTCTTCAGTACTTCAGACGTACTTCAGCAGTTGTATTCTTCAGACTTTGTAGAACAGCTGATCAGGTCTTCTTCAGCTGTTGTGATGTCTTGTGGGACTTAGAGGTTTCTCTGATCAGGCTCATTGGTTCTTTTGGTCCAACAGTTATGTACCTCCTGTAAGCTGCAAGACTTGTTACATTTCATTAATATTTCTTCTTTCTTTATTGCTCTTTCACTTTATTATTACGATATACTTTACGTTACGATAATAAAATACCACGTAAAGTCACATACTATAAGTAATAATAATAATAATAATAGCATAATAATAAAAGGAACAATCATAACCATGCATGAAACATCATCATAAATAAGCCCTAGTCAACCCTCAGTCAAAACCCTAAAGACAGACTCCTAGAAAAATCTGTAAAAATTTCTAAGTGCTTAGGCGCTTTGGCACTATTGGGCGCATGAGCCCTGTTTGGGTGTTCATCACTATGTAGGCGCATCAGCCAACATTAATCATTTTTCACTTAGGCGCATGAACTATTCAGCCGCATGGGCACTATTCGTGCGTATGAACATTTAGGCGCATGGTATTCGGACGCATGGAAATAGGCGCATGAGCCACTTGGGCGCATGGGCAATATAGGTGCATGGCCCTACACTTAGTCGTCCGATAAATTTCTAGGGCATGGACCACTGTTCAGGCACATGGGCTGTACTTAAACATTTCTAAGGTAATTTAGGTGCATGGCTACTGTTCAGGCACATGGATTACACTTAAATCTTTTAAGGCATTTTCAAGCGCATGAGCCTTATCTAGGCGATAGACTATCTGTGTGACATGTTTCTAGTACGTATTCAAACCAATCAAAACCCCTCTGTTCTAAGCTTAATAGGGCTATTCTCAACATGAATAACCTATAAGCATTCAAGAATCAACATCCAACATGCACAATACATACGGGTAAAACATACATGAACTTTGAAAATCATTTTAATACATTTTCAGCCCCAAAGATAGTTTAAAACAAGTAAAAACCAGGGTCTATAACTCACCTGATGCAACTTGGGTGTTTTCTTCCTTTCTAACCCGCTTGCAATCGAGTTCAAACACCTTGAATTCGACTTCTCTTCTTCTTCTTTTTCTTCAGCCGAGAGTTCCTCTGCTCTCTCTCTAAAATCGAAGAAAATGGTGATGTGAAGTGATGGTGGGCTGCCATGCCCACCTTTACACCAACTTTTCAAAGATTTATCCTTTTGGACACTTTTAGTCCTTCCACTTGGACTTTATTGCTTTTCTTTCATTTATTCTTCATGTCTTGTCTTTTTAAAATAACCTGGTGTAGACTTTATAATTAGTTCTCTTCTTTAATTCCTTTGAATTGAGAGCTACCAGCACTTCTTCCATGGTAAGAGTGTCCCTACCATACATCAAAGTATCCACAAAGTGCTCATAAGAGGATGACAAAGATGTCAAGAATATGATTGCTTGGTTTTCATCATCTAACTCAACTTTGATGTTTTCAAGATCCAACACCAACTTGTTGAATTCATCAGTATGATCTTCAATTGGCTTCCCAGGAGCCATTTGGAATGTGTAAAACCATTTCTTTATATGCAATATGTTCGCAAGAGACTTTGTCATGTACAAACTTTCCAATTTTGCCCAGACCCCTGCATCAGACGTCTCTTTCGATACTTCTCTGAGTACTCGATCCCCCAAGTTCAAGATGATTGAACTGTGTGCCTGTTCCAGCCTCTCTTTTTTTTCTCCTTGTTTGACATTGTGTTCGGAAACTTGGATTCTCCGGCCAAGGCATCCACCACTCGTTGGTGAACGAGTAATGCCTTCATCTTAACCGCCATAACCCGAAGTCGTTCTTCCCGTCGAATTTCTCAACTTCGAACTTTGTAGACACCATTGTTGTCTCCGATCCATCTTTGATTGAATCTGATTCTCAATTGAGCCAATAACCAGGCTCTGATACCAATTGTTGTAAAACTAATTGAGAATATAAACGTGGAATATCAACAATACAAAGATGATACAAGAAAGAATAACAGTGAACAAGAACTTTCAAATTATTATTATGAATTGAATGATTTCGAATGCCTCACCGATTACACCACTCCCTTATTTATAGTGTGTAACTAGTTATAACTAACTCTCAATACATATTGAGAATTTACACAAAACACCCTACACTATATCTTCCGAATGGAAGTAACCCTTCGGAAGATTCCCTACCAAACATATGTATACTTCGGAAGATTCCCTACCAAACATATGTATACTTCGGAAGAAATCCAAAGTACACAACAACATCCTTCCGAAGCAAACATAACCTTCGGAAGATATCAACTTAGCTTCGGAAAACTATGTTAAGCTTCGAAAGAAACATAACTTCAAAAGTTTCACTTGTTTTGGCTTTTAATATTTCACAATAACAAACCTAACAAGCACCGAAACAATCCTACGTTCATACTAATAAAGATAAACACAGGCTGTGCTAAACGTAATTCTTACTAAAACAGTCACATCATCTCTCAACTTTGAGCCACAAACCAGGCTCTGATACCAATTGTTGTAAAACCAATCGAGAATACAAACACGGAATATCAACAATACAAAGATGATACAAACAAGAATAAAGCCGTGAACAAGAACTTTCAAATGATTATTATGAATTGAATTGATTTCGTATTTCGGATTCCCTTACCGATTACATCTAATCCTTATTTATAGTGTATTAAC
This sequence comes from Flaveria trinervia, assembly GCA_025506515.1. Taxonomy (NCBI): domain Eukaryota; kingdom Viridiplantae; phylum Streptophyta; class Magnoliopsida; order Asterales; family Asteraceae; genus Flaveria; species Flaveria trinervia. The sequence goes on from CM046450.1 coordinate 10,709,639, forward strand.
TAACTATAACGAACACTCAATAAAATTGAGAATTTACACTAAGGACCCTAAACTAAATCTTCCGAACGGAAATAACCCTTTGGAAGATTTCCTTCGGAAGATACACATACTTCGGAAGAACTCCAAAGTACACTTCAAATCCCTTTCGAAGCAAACATAACCTTCAGAAGAAATCAATTTAGCTTCAGAAGAATTATGTTAAGCTTTGGAAGAAACTTAACTTCGGAATTAATCACTTGTTTTGACTTTTAATACTTCACAACACCGACGCTATTTTGATCATGATGTCGTGGTTGGATAAAAACAAGTTGACTTTATAGACTTAACTACCTATAAGTAGTACAAGTAAGTAAGATGGTTTACACAATGAATTAGTGAAAAGTGTAAAACTTTGTACCTAATTAACGATGTATGAAAACAAGGAGTGGTTATAAGTTGGTTGTTAGAAAACTAAGGCAAAGCAAGTATTTTGATTTAGATCTTAAAATCTATTAAGAGAAAAACAATCTTTTTCGGGATTCAGATTTAAAAAAATTATAAAGACTTGTTAACCTAGCTTGGTGGACACATAGACATGAACTTGTAATGATCTAGTTAAAGTAATAATCAATGACAAGTTTTTAACACTAACTCATGCACCTAATTACCAAATCATAGATGCTAAACACCCCTCTAATTATCAAATTGTTCACGATGCAAGAAAACTGAATGTAAGGCCCGGGTTCCATAAAGCCTCACAGTTGACATAACAAAGATTTAAAGCATTTATTCAAATAAACATTGCAGTGGAAATTTCTTTAATTCAAACTCGTCATGACATAAATCAAAGAAAATATTAACGTTATCTTAAATACATCAAACAAGTCTTAAAAGAGTGTTTAACAATCTTTTACAATTTAGGATGCCAGTCTTTAGTTGCTAAAAAGCTTTCGATCCATGTCCCCATCCTTATAAGTCCAACATCTCACCAGTCAAATTAATATGTATACAAATGTCAACTTCGTTGAGTGAATTCTAGGTTTACTTTATCAAATAATCTTTTAGTGAAATATGTTAAATTTTTCATTCCAAATTACTAATCATAAGAACAAATATTTACTATATACAGACTTTCACTTTATCAATATTTTATCATTAGTACTTTCACTTGTTTATTATCTATTACTCTTTTTTATTTGTCAATTCTTAGTTACTATATCCCGGGATCTACTCAAGGGTCAGACCCCCGTTTGTGATGAACATAAGACTTTACTTTAGTCATGCTTGTGATGAACACAAGACTTTACTTTATCCATGAGAGCACAACAAATGCAACTCTCCTTTATACTTTACTTGTAAGACTTTACTTTAGCAATGGTACATTGTTATGAGCTCAATAATATTTCTTTATGTTTCACTTTTATCTTTATTTATGCATATACTTATACATGCTAAGAAATAACTCATCGTCCATATATTCACATTCTTAACAAAAGCATACAAATGATGTAACCGACCTCCATGGGATAGAGGGGATTCAGGGGGGACAACCTCTGATAGCGGTGTTCTTGGGGCATCAGCCCCTAGTGGGTTTTAAAGGGCAACACCTTTGGCTGAAAACTTTATATAGCATAACCTGTTATAAACAATATTATTTTCTTGTTAAAACCTCTTGAAATATTTACCATAAAAACATATATTTAGAATACATCTCGCTCCCAAACACATAGAAAATATGTAAATAAAAGGGATCTAAAACTCACTTGGTCAGTAAGAAACTTCACATCTAAGTTTTCTAAGCTAAGATTGTGCCACATGGTCTGCATATAAGTAAATGCACAAACAAGTTATTTTCTACACAGTTTTTGTAACATTTCATATTTCTGTTAACAAAAAGTTAACTTTGTTTATTCTTATAAGGGTCGTTATTGACTATTATGAAAACTCATGTGCTTATTCTTTTTAGTTATCGCTAACTTTTATATATGAAGGTTAATATATATATATATATATATATATATATATATATATATATATATATATATATAATATATATCAAATAATATTAATTATGTTAATATTAATAGGAGTACAAGTTATAATAGCAATACTAATAATAATAACTATAACGCTAATAGTAATAACATTATAAATAATAATAATAATATTAATAATAATGATAATATTAATAATAATAATACTATAATAATAATGAGAACTTAAAACAATTAAGTTAGGGGGTAAATTGTTGTTTTTAAAACTTTAAATGCAAGTTTTGTTCATAAAATAATAAAAACAAAACTGCAGGGACTAAACGTGAAAATTATTAAAAACCCAACCCCCACCCCATTTTCCTTCCCCGATTCTCCGGCCAGTCACCGGCCACCGCCGACCGACCTCCGGCGGTCCTTAAAACTCACCAGAACCTTTGAAAAATGACTCTAAACCTTTTCGTGTACATGATTCAAACCTAAACATAGCAATTAATCACCTTTAAATGTCGGTTACTAATCTTAATCGAGTGAATAACCGAAATATTAAACCCCACAGCCGTTCGAGCCTTAAAAACCAATAATAACTCAATTAAACCAACACGAACGAACGTCTATCTACCTTTAATCGTATACAATAATCAATTTCACCTGAAACAAACGCAAACATCAAATTCAATCATCACCTTCATCGCGAGGCTGCGACATAGTCGAAACCCATCTTCCGAGTGTTTTAAACTGAAATTGACAAGGGGCTTTACATCAAGAACATCATCCGAAGCTATCCACTGAGTTAATTTGATTGTTGTCATCTATTCCACATTTATTGATTTAACCTAGGTCGCCACCTTCATCCATCTTGTTCATCTTCAACTCAACTTCAAACTGGGTAATTAAACGCAACTACTTACTCGATTTCATATGGAGATCAAAAGCCCTAACCTTTCGATCGATTACAACGTTCATATGGGGTTCAATTTGATTGAATATGTTTCTAGGGTTCTTAAGGTTTGGGGGTTTTGTTTAAAGTCTGTATTTAACAATTAAAACGCGATTTCTAACGCGGCTGGAAGCCTGGTTCACTGGTTAAGACAATGCCCCACATACATGAGGTCCCGGGTTCGAACCCGGGCACCCTCATATATATTTGTAAAGCCTTTTTTAGCCTTAATTTAATTATAGAAAATTTATAATAATTATAAAAATGACTTTTATAAACCTCAAATATTTTTGAAGTCAACTAAATATTTCTTAAAAATTTATTCTTGTAAAACATTTAATATTTCAATATAAAATTATTTACAAATGTTATAATTAAAATTTTTTTTATAAAAATTAGGTTGTTATATAATACTTAAAGGTATTAAATTAATATTAGACTTTATCATGATAATTATAGAATTTAAATATAATTTTATAAAATCACAAGTTATTTACAAAGGATCAATTTCCTTAAAAATAAAATTTTATAAATTTCGTAAATGGTATTTTTATAAGAATTTATTAACGTTATAAAAATCCCAAAATTCTAATACCCTAGTTCATGTTAACTCGTTAATCTTATATTAACTTAAATCTTGTAATATTTATATATTTAGGTGCCTTGTGACGTTTTATCTTGAAACGACATATATTATTCTTATTGATCTTCATTATATACTTATTTGACAAGTGAGTTTTCCTTGCCCCTTTTTCATATTTTCACACTAATTTGGGGTGAAACATGATAGCTTATACATGATACACTTATACACATTTGAGACTTGTAAATCACATGCAATTCAACTTATTATTTTATCATGGTTATTTGTGTATTGTAAGTGATTATATGAGATACATAGTTTGTTTACAATCATTTACTATTGCTAGCCTGGCGACGTCTTAGATCTTTGGGCCTGACAAGCCTATTTGGTGCTAAAGCCGAGGTATTGCCGGCTCCTGATGACCTATGCTTGTTCATCATGGGAACCAAAGTCGAGGTTTGGTTGTAACGATATGTGTTAAATAACCTTACTTGCTTATGACCTATGACATGAATTGCTACTTGTAACCTTTTTCATATTATGTATGAAAACCTTGGAAACTCACCAACTATTTTTAGTTGACTCTTATTTTTTTTATGTTTCAGGTCAACCTCAAGTTTAAAGTGATCCTTGTGAAGCATGCAATAATCTAGGACTTGGACCTACTTAATGAAATAAAAAGTTTACATCATGTTAAGTTACGTTTGAACTTATTACTTGTTTGAGACTTGTGATTGTATTTCATTCAAGACTTATGATAATAATATTTACATTTTAATATAGCGTTATGTGGCTGTGAACAATCTTAACCCTCACATCTCGACGTTTCCGCCATCAAGGTTGGGGTGTGACAGATTGGTAGCAGAGCCCATAACTATAGGGATCTAGGTTATTAGAAAGGGTGACTTAGACTATAGCTTATGCATGAACCTCGTAGGGTAATATTTATATCTTGGAAATATATATATTGTTACATGCTACATAATGCTATACTTTACTTATGTGCAACATGATGCCTTAGCATAGGTTTGCCCTGTAATTGTTTAAACTTTGTTACCTGTCTCCCTAAACTTACCTTTGACACTTTGACTCTCCCCGACAAATGAAACTTCCTAATCTTATTCTCGACGACACGTGGAATTGTATATTTATGCTTATGACTTGGATCCTAAGACTTATGTCTAATCTATGTTAAATCTCATCAAGGTTTTGATTTCATGAACCTAAGAAATTTGTGTGACACATGGACACCTGTATTCTGGATTTCCTGGCAAAAGGCCCTCGGGCTAAGGCAAGCATATCGCATAAATCCTACGGGACTAGTTATGCTTACCTAGGGATTTATGGAATGAGTGATAAACCATGGTCAACATACACAAATTTCTAAGGCGAGTGGGGCAACTTACCTTGACGTGTCAACGTTTCCAAATGGTAATGCGTTACCAAATGGAATCATTCCATGTGTCTTACAACTTTTGCCTTATCCTTGTTGAACATTAATCCTTGTTTTTCCAATTCTCATATCTAACTCATTTTGTATATTCCAGCATGTCTCGTCATCATGGAAAATGTGGAAGTTCCGATCGTAAGTTAGCCGCCATGATTGCTCGACAAATGGCTGCTGTCATCCCGACCATGGTTGCTGAACTTAATAGCACCTTAATGACCAACGCTAGCAACAATAGTCATAGGGAAAATAGTGCTAACCAAGGGCGCAACAACCAAACTTGCACTTTCAAGCACTTTAGCTCATGTAAACCCACTAGTTTTAGTGGTAAGGAAGGAGCCACTGGTCTTCTTGAGTGGTTCGAGAGCATGGAGAACACCTTCGTCAACTGTGAGTGTCCCGAGGCACTCAAAGTTCGTTATGCCACTAGCATGTTCCAACAAAAGGCTCTCACCTGGTGGAATAGCGAGAAAAGAAATCGTGGGCCCGATGCTATTCTGGCACTTACTTGGGAGGAGTTCAAGAACATCGCTATCGTGAAGTTTTGCCCGAGAAGCGAACTGCAAAAGTTGGAGGAAGAATTTGGAATTTAAAGCAAAACTATGGTGATCACTTGGCCTACTAAACTAGGCATCATGAGTTGAGTATACTGCTGCCTCATATGGTCGACACTGTCCCCCGCAACATCGAGAAGTTCATTAAGGGTGTACCACCCCAAATTCAAGATGCTGTGGTGGGTAGCCGACCCACAACCTTGGAAGAAGCCATTACTATCACCGCTCAACTCACCGAGAACCATATACGAGCGGGCACCATGTCTGTGAAGGGTGCAAAGAAGGTAGAGAAGACGGCTACCGAGGCTGTTAAGGAGACTAAAGTTGAACCGTCTTACAACAACAACAACAACAAGAAGCGCAAGTTCACACCGGCGCGTAACAATGATGTGGCTGCACCCAAACCAACCCCAAAGACAACTTGTACCTACCGCTACACCTGTGGCACAAGTGTCTGGGGCTAGGGCTTATGCTGGTCCTTAGCCTATGTGCAACACGTGTAGGTATCATCATCCGGGGAATCAACCATGCCGCATCTGCACCTTATGCGGTAAATATGGTCATTTGGTGGCGACTTGCCACCATGCACCTAACAATGCCGCCGTGGTCACAAACCGTGTTTGCTACAACTGTGGGGAACCTGGTCATTTTCGCCCACAATGCCCTCGTCTTGTGGGTAATGTTCCACAAGCCCGAGGATGTGCTTTCAACATCAACGCTAACCAAGCGCAAGCAAACAACGATGTGGTGAATGGTATGTTAACTCACTTTTAACTTTTGTGATCCGATTCTTTTCATACCTTACCGTATCGTTAAATACCTTAAAAATTTGGACAGGTATGTTCCTTATTAATAAAACTTATGCCTATGTCCTATTTGATTCTAGAGCCGATAGGAGTTTTGTTTCGTTGGAATTTGAACCCATACTTGCTAAACCACATACGAGACTAGAAAGACCCCTCACCGTTGAAGTTGCCGATGGGGAACCTGTCACATCCCGGCGGAAGCGTGAAATACTTAGGGAGTGACTTGATTGTTCAGAACACATTGTCAGATACTAATTAATAAATAACACATAATCATACATATTTCATAACATAATATTAATGTTAGGATTACATAAAATCATCATAGACAAAATTTGAAATTACATAATCCTATTACATCATAAAGTTTAACAACTACATCTTCAGAGACGATGGAAATGAGCATCCACCGACACACTGAAGTCATACGGGTTCACAGTTAAGTTCACACAAACTTTTCCTACAACTTCACCCCAGCCATTAAAAACATCAAAGGAGAACGTTAGGTTGTTAGTCATGATGAATTCCTGAAAAAGCATACCAAAAATAGTCAACACAAAGTTGGTGAGCTTCACAGGTTTATTAAACAGATAATATTGATGCATTATATATACAACCAAACCTTACATAGTAATCAGATTATCCATATCTGTCATATCATATTCTCATAAATCAGATAACATAGCATTATAACACTCATTCTGTTAATGCAGGAGATATCTCCTAAGTAGCGCTACCAATGTTATCTAACGGTTCCACATCCGAACTAATGGTTGTAACATAAATTTCAGTAATAATACATCAATTCATAAATTAGTATGCTTTTTTCCCAAAATTTGATAAAAACAAAATGGGCCATGAAACTCACCTTTACTCCAAGTAGTAACCTATAAACAAAAGAATTTTATAGTTTAAAAAACTTAACTATTTTCTTCAAAATTTTCAGTACCTCAATAGATTTTGAATTTTTTATAACAAATAGGCTTATTAATCTGGAATATCACATTAATTTCTTATTTCCAAGAAATTTACAGATTATTTTCTATAATTGTTATAAAGTCATCATAAATTTCCAAAAATAGTTTCCGTAGTCCATAAATTCCCAAAATTTTACAGAGGATTCATCATAATAATTAGAACTTCTTATAAATTTATCAAAGTCTAACACATAACAGATTAGTTTCTGTAATTTTTACAATAATCCCAATTCTTCACAAAAATAGCTATATAGCTCCAAAAATTATTAAATTTATACATTCTGCAGGTTTAGATTTATCAATTATCCATTATTTTCTCAGATTGATTATGCTATTTAAGTATTTATTTTTGATTTTCTACTGCAGAATATGTAAAAATTCATATTTCAGATAATACTTTGAGTTAGGTCACGAGATTTTTCCAGTGGATTCTATAATTCATAAAGATCAGTATATAATTTTTCCATATATTTACTAGGATCTGTTCGTCCGATATAATTTTTCTTCTTAAATACTTAAATAATTTATATAAATTAATTTACTTATGAGATTAGCATCAAATTTTACAGAATTATATTTCCCAATATTCCTATCATATTTTCAATGTTTGTTCCCACAATCATAGTCGTTAATATGCAGAACTGATTTTTAACAAATTATAACTAGATTTTTAATCCTTTTGTGATAATTTCTTGTTAAAACTTGATTTTTAAGTTTTGTTTTCATGTTTCCAGATTCCTAAAATCTTCCTTTTTGTCTGAAAAATAAGTTTTATGTTTAAACAAAATCTTGAGTGTTAAATCAAAAGGGTTAGTCACATGTGTTTGTTTGAACACATGTTTTGCTTTTGCAATCTTAATCAAGTAGGGTTCTAGAGCTTAAAACCTTGATTTGTGACAGAAGAGAGTAATGGAAGATGGTGAGGATGGTCTATGAATCTGCTTGGTTTTAGTGTTCTTGACAATCTTTCGAGAGGTGATGCTTCTTCGAGGCTTGGATGTTGCTGCCTAGTAACCGAGAGATTGATAGGAAATGGTGATAACAATCGGTTGTTTTGGTGTTATACGAGAGTGGGGATGATGGTGGTGAGGTATGGTACTCGGGAGGTGAGAAGTGTGGGTGAAAATGATTATGGTGTTCGGTTGAGGCGATGGTGACCGAGAATGTTTGTGGTGTTTTCCTTTCAACCGAAAGCTTCAAATAAAGAGGATGAAGTCGGCTGCCATTAAAGCATCATCATGATCCTAGGATTCTAGACTTGCAAGGTGGCATCTACAAGAACATGCTTGGTGTCTTGGAGAGCTAGGTGGCGAGTGGAGAGGTGCATGAGTCACCAAGCAATCATTATAAGATTAACTAATGATTTGGTTTATTAAATCGGTGATTAAGGGAGCTTAATGAACCGGTTTCGTGATTTTAGATAGTACTTTGGTTTGGGGTTTAAGTGTAAAAGATTTGTTTAGGGTTGTTTTGATGTTAAGTTCTTTTGATGTTACTTGTGTTTATGGTGTTTGGTTGGGTTGTATTTTGGTTTGTTTGATGTTGTTTATGGATGTATCTTAATCATATATGGTTCAATATCAAATAATTGTTGCTTATGAATACATGCACACGTAAATTATATATGCATGCAATCATGCATACGTGCATCGCATAGTATATACATATAAACACATAATACACACATATATTTTAACAAGAGATGACATATGCATGAGTAAAACATAGATAATATACATGTGTATATGTTTCTTAACAAAGATGGTTCATGCACACGTGAAAGGGTATGCATGCGACCATGCATACGTATACTTGTATATATACAAGTGAACAATATACTTATGTAAACAAAATGAAAGCATGCGTACGTTTATGCAATATATATATATATATATATATATATATATTATATATATATATATATATATATATATATTATATATATATATATATATATATTAACCTAGGTGTTGCTTAAGTTATATGAATGAACCTTGTGTATAATATTTCTTAATCTAGGGTTGTCACATTCTCCCCCGTAAAGATAATTTCGTCCCGAAATTTATTTGGTTAGTAATGAACTTATCTGACCATTGACTTGGAATAGATGGGGGTATCTTCTTTTGATTGTATACTCAGGTCCTCTCCTAGCATTCCACTTAACCTTTACTATAGAAATTTTGCCTCTTCTTAGCTTTTTAACTTTCTTGTCTAATATAGCTATTGGTTCTTCTGTGAAATGAAGCTTCTCGTCTATCTTTATTTCCTGAGCTGGAACTGTTAATGTTTCATCTGTTAAACATTTCTTTAGATTGGATACATGGAACGTGTTGTGTACTTCACTTAATTCTTGAGGTAAATCTAGTTTGTATGCAACGGGACCAATTTTGTCAATAACTTCAAATGGTCCAACATATCTTGGGTTCAACTTATTTCTCTTTTCAAATCGAAAGATTCCCTTGGTAGGTGATATTTTTAGATAGACTTTGTCTCCAATTTGAAATTCTAATGGCCTTCTTCTTTTATCAGCATAGCTTTTCTGTCGATCCCGTGCTGTCTTTAGTCTATTTTTGATTTCCTTGATTTTGTCAGATGTTTCTTGAATTAAATCAGGACCTATAAGTTGCCTATCTCCTATTTCATTCCAACATAAGGGCGATCTGCATTTTCTTCCATACAAGGCTTCAAACGGGGCTGTTTTAATACTGGAATGATAGCTATTATTATAAGAAATTTCTATCAAAGGTAGATGTATATCCCAGCTGCCTCCAAAGTCTAATGCACAAGCACGTAACATATCTTCCAGTGTTTGTATTGTCCTTTCACTTTGTCCATCTGTTTGTGGGTGGAAGGCTGTGCTAAGATTTATTCGGGTTCCTAAAGCTTTTTGTAGGGTTTGCCAAAATCTTGATATGAATCTACTGTCTCTATCAGATATAATGGAGATTGGTATTCCATGTCTGGATACATTTCTCGTATGTAGATTCTGGACAATTTCTCTATCTTGTAATCTTCTCTAATTGGCAGAAAGTGTGCTGATTTGGTTAACCTATCTACTATAACCCAAATAGTGTCATAACCACTTGAAGTTCTTGGTAACTTGGTTACAAAGTCCATAGTAATTTGATCCCATTTCCATTCTGGAATTTCAGGTTGTTGTAGATATCCCGAAGGCTTTTGATGTTCTGCTTTGATTCTTGAACACGTGTTACATTTTTCTACAAACTCCCCAACTGATCTCTTCATACCAGGCCACCAGTAATGATTTTTCAAATCTTTATACATTTTGTTATTCCCTGGATGTACTGAGTATTTTGACTTATGTGCTTCTTCCAATATAACCTTTCTAAGTATGGTATCATTAGGTATCCAGATTCTTTCTTTAAATTTTAAGATTCCACGTGTATCTACCTGTAAATCCTTTTCTTGTCCTTTTATTTCTACCTTACTTTTCTGTTGGGCTTCCCATATTTGTCTTAGTAGATCTGATTGTAGTTCCATTCTCATGGCTCGTACCCGTAACGGTCTAGCCCTATCTTTTCTACTTAAAGCATCTGCAACTACATTTGCCTTACCGGGGTGATATTTGATTTCACACTCATAATCACTTAGTAATTCTATCCATCTTCTTTGTCTCATGTTTAGCATTTTCTGTTCGAATATATGCTGTAAACTTTTGTGATCTGTGTATATTGTACATTTTGTCCCATATAAATAATGCCTCCAAATCTTAAGTGCAAAGATCACTGCCCCTAATTCTAAATCATGAGTAGTGTAGTTTTTCTCACTTCCCCTAAGTTGTCTAGAGGCATATGCAATGACTTTACTTCGTTGCATTAATACACATCCAAATCCTTGACGAGACGCATCACAATATACTACAAAATCATCAGTCCCTTCTGGCAATGACAAAATAGGTGCACTACACAGCTTACTTTTCAAAAGTTCAAATGCATTCTTTTGTTTTTCTCCCCAGACATATGGCTTGTCCTTTTGAGTTAATTCAGTCAAGGGTTGAGCTATCCTTGAAAAATTTTCTATAAACCTTCTGTAATATCCTTCTAATCCTAGAAATTGGCGTATTTCTGTTGGTGTCTTGGGATCTTCCCAATTCTTAACAGCTTCTATTTTTGCTGGATCTACCTGTATTCCTTCTTGATTGACTATGTGTCCAAGGAATTGTACTTCTCTTTTCCAAAATTCACATTTTGAGAATTTTGCGTATAATTTTTCTTTTCTTAACAACTCCAAGGTCAATCTTAGGTGTTGCTCATGATCCTCCCTATTTTTAGAATAGATTAAAATATCGTCTATAAAGACTATGACAAACTTATCTAAATAGGGTTTACAGATTCTATTCATCAGATCCATAAATATGGCGGGAGCATTGGTTAATCCAAATGGCATTACTAGAAATTCATAATGTCCATACCTTGTTCTGAATGCTGTCTTAGGTATATCTTCATCCTGTATTCTTAGTTGATGATATCCTGATCTCAAGTCTATTTTTGAAAAGTAACTAGATCCTTGTAGTTGATCAAATAGATCGTCTATTCTAGGTAAAGGATACCTATTCTTTATAGTTACTTTATTAAGTTCCCTATAGTCTATGCACATCCTAAATGTTCCATCCTTTTTCTTGACAAATAAAACTGGTGCTCCCCAGGGTGACACACTAGGTCGTATAAATCCTTTATCCAAAAGTTCCTGAAGTTGGCTCATTAGTTCCTTCATTTCAGTAGGGGCTAAACGGTAGGGTGCCTTAGCAATAGGGGTTGTTCCTGGCATCAATTCAATTTTGAATTCTACTTGACGTGGGGGTGGTAATCCAGGTAATTCATCAGGGAATACATCTGAATATTCATTGATAACTGATACGTCTTTCAGGTTTGCTTTTTCTATCTTAGTATCAATAATGTGAGTCAGATAAGCCAAACATTTATTCTTTAGACATTTTTGTGCATTCTTGCAAGAAATTATCTTTATAGTACCTCTAGGTTTTTCACCATATATACACAGTATTCTATTCTCTTTAACCAAAGGAATTTTGATCATTTTCTTACCACATATTATTTCAGCTTGATTTTTACTTAACCAATCCATTCCTACAACAACGTCAAATCCTCCTAAATCAATAGGAATCAAATCTATGTTGAAATAGTTTTCATCTAGATTCATTGTACAATTAGGAATGATTTCGCAAGCTTCGATTATCTTACCATCTGCTAACTCTATCATATATTTTTGATCTAACTTTTCTGTGGTCAAATTAAGTAGTTGCCTAAATGTATTTGAAACAAAACTACGGGTTGCTCCAGTATCAAATAACACAGTAGCATACTGGTTGTTTACAGGGAACGTACCCGTGACAACTTCTGGTTCATGTCGCGCTTCTTCTGCCTGCATTATGAATGCTCTTCCCCGAGGGTTGTTCTGATTAACTGGTGCTCTTCCCTTCAGCTGCGGACATTCGTTTCGGCGATGATTTTCATTCCCACATTGATAGCAGATTGGTTTTGGATTTGCAGGGTTTTTGCAGTCTCGGGATATATGTCCCTTCTTCTTGCAGTTGTAACAGATTACCATCGCACAATTGCCTTGATGGTATCTTTGGCAAGTGCTGCACCATGGCTGGTTTTCTGTCTGGGGTTTCTTTTCCCGTGTCATTCCTAGGTAGTTCCGAGGGGGTTGTCTAACTACTCGTTTCTGAGGAGTTCCTCTAAATCTTTCCCCTGTGTTATCATTATTCCACTTTCTCTTTTCTCCGGATATGGGGTTATTTAACGATCCATTTCTTATCATTTCATCTGTCAAACTTCCTGATAAACTTACAGTATCTTGAAAAGTTTTGGGCCTAGCTGATTTTACTAATCCCCTTATTTGTGGCACTAGTCCCCAAATATATCTTCCTATTCTTTTCGATTCTGGGGTTACTAGGTGTGGTACTAATCTCGAGAGTTCATTATATCTGTCGGTATATTCCCGATATGCTGCTCCTTTCATCTCTAAAGCTAGAAACTCAGTTTCTAACTTTTCTATTTCATTATAAGGACAGTATTTTTCTATAATCAAATTCCTGAATTCTTCCCAACTTAATTTATTCATAACGTGCCTACCTTTGATGGTCATTTCCAACTTCCACCAGGATTGGGCTTCACCCTTTAGTGAGTGTGAAGCAAACAAGGTTCTGTTGCTATTGGCACATTTGCTGATTTCCAGAGTTGACTCTATTTCATCTAACCAGCGTAAAGCCTGTACCGCTCCGCCTTTACCATCAAATTCTCGAGGTCTACAGGACATAAAAGCTTTGTAGGAGCATCCTCTTTCTATTATAGCTTCCTCTTCTGGTTGTTCCCTCGTGGTATCATCCATGGGTATCTCATTACCTGGTGTTGTTGTTCCGGGATTTAGGTTTTGTTGGAGCTGAGTTACTAATGTGGGTATGGCAGCTTCTAATTGTTGTGCTACTATCCGTGTGATCCTCTCATCTTCATTGGTGTTTGGGTTTATAGGGGTTTCTTCCCCAAGTCTGGTTCTAGGTCGTCCTCTTCGCGCCGTTCTTCTTACGGGCTGTGTGTCCCTTCTTGGCGGCATGCTTTTCTATAATTAATTATAGTAAATATTAAGAAGAATTTTAGATTATTAACAACATCCTACTTAACACATAAACAAGTAATAGCTTCAAACATAAAAGTTATTTTTCATTTAAGTTCTTATTTAAAGATTTCACATCAAAAGTTAGCTTCTAATTTCCCTGCACCCATTTCCATATTCTTGAGAAGATGTTTCCTGTAGGTGCTTTCAATTCCTTAACATCTTTCTGAATATTCCTGATTTCTTGTTGAATTTTCTTGAGCTGTTTAAGGGTTGGTTGAGTGACTGTGTTTTGATCTTCATCCACCCTTTGTCTCTTAGCTTTACTTTCTTCGTTTCCGAGGGAGTTAGTTTCTTGTATCTCCTTGCCTTTGTATTGCTTGGTTTTAAATTTGTTTCCGGGTTGTACTCTTTTCCTAGGAGTTTTAATGGTATATCCTCCTACCATTACAGGTGCACGACGAACATAAAATTTAGGTTCGGGATTATCTTCTCCTTTGGTTGGAAAAGGTTCTAGAATTTGCTGAGGTTTAGGTTCAGGCGTAAGTCCTTTGTGATCATTATAATCCGAGTATTCTGATGAGTCAGTCTCACAAAATTTGTTATCGGTACTCATGGCTGCAAAACAAATCCTTTCATGATTTGAACTCAATAGTTAGTTATCTATTTTTATACATATTATAAGTTCTCTGCATGAAACATACTTTAATATACATGGAATCATAATACACAAAATCATATATATACACATAATTATACAGATATGAGCTTATGGTTATAGTCTAGGTATTTTATGGTACCTAATTTCTCTATAACCAATGGCTCTGATACCAACCTGTCACATCCCGACGGAAGCGTGAAATACTTAGGGAGTGACTTGATTGTTCAGAACACATTGTCAGATACTAATTAATAAATAACACATAATCATACATATTTCATAACATAATATTAATGTTAGGATTACATAAAATCATCATAGACAAAATTTGAAATTACATAATCCTATTACATCATAAAGTTTAACAACTACATCTTCAGAGACGATGGAAATGAGCATCCACCGACACACTGAAGTCATACAGGTTCACAGTTAAGTTCACACAAACTTTTCCTACAACTTCACCCCAGCCATTAAAAACATCAAAGGAGAACGTTAGGTTGTTAGTCATGATGAATTCCTGAAAAAGCATACCAAAAATAGTCAACACAAAGTTGGTGAGCTTCACAGGTTTATTAAACAGATAATATTGATGCATTATATATACAACCAAACCTTACATAGTAATCAGATTATCCATATCTGTCATATCATATTCTCATAAATCAGATAACATAGCATTATAACACTCATTCTGTTAATGCAGGAGATATCTCCTAAGTAGCGCTACCAATGTTATCTAACGGTTCCACATCCGAACTAATGGTTGTAACATAAATTTCAGTAATAATACATCAATTCATAAATTAGTATGCTTTTTCCCCAAAATTTGATAAAAACAAAATGGGCCATGAAACTCACCTTTACTCCAAGTAGTAACCTATAAACAAAAGAATTTTATAGTTTAGAAAACTTAACTATTTTCTTCAAAATTTTCAGTACCTCAATAGATTTTGAAATTTTTATAACAAATAGGCTTATTAATCTGGAATATCACATTAATTTCTTATTTCCAAGAAATTTACAGATTATTTTCTATAATTGTTATAAAGTCATCATAAATTTCCAAAAATAGTTTCCGTAGTCCATAAATTCCCAAAATTTTACAGAGGATTCATCATAATAATTAGAACTTCTTATAAATTTATCAAAGTCTAACACATAACAGATTAGTTTCTGTAATTTTTACAATAATCCCAATTCTTCACAAAAATAGCTATATAGCTCCAAAAATTATTAAATTTATACATTCTGCAGGTTTAGATTTATCAATTTATCCATTATTTTCTCAGATTGATTATGCTATTTAAGTATTTATTTTTGATTTTCTACTGCAGAATATGTAAAAATTCATATTTCAGATAATACTTTGAGTTAGGTCACGAGATTTTTCCAGTGGATTCTATAATTCATAAAGATCAGTATATAATTTTTCCATATATTTACTAGGATCTGTTCGTCCGATATAATTTTTCTTCTTAAATACTTAAATAATTTATATAAATTAATTTACTTATGAGATTAGCATCAAATTTTACAGAATTATATTTCCCAATATTCCTATCATATTTTCAATGTTTGTTCCCACAATCATAGTCGTTAATATGCAGAACTGATTTTTAACAAATTATAACTAGATTTTTAATCCTTTTGTTGATAATTTCTTGTTAAAACTTGATTTTTAAGTTTTGTTTTCATGTTTCCAGATTCCTAAAATCTTCCTTTTTGTCTGAAAAATAAGTTTTATGTTTAAACAAAATCTTGAGTGTTAAATCAAAAGGGTTAGTCACATGTGTTTGTTTGAACACATGTTTTGCTTTTGCAATCTTAATCAAGTAGGGTTCTAGAGCTTAAAACCTTGATTTGTGACAGAAGAGAGTAATGGAAGATGGTGAGGATGGTCTATGAATCTGCTTGGTTTTAGTGTTCTTGACAATCTTTCGAGAGGTGATGCTTCTTCGAGGCTTGGATGTTGCTGCTAGTAACCGAGAGATTGATAGGAAATGGTGATAACAATCGGTTGTTTTGGTGTTATACGAGAGTGGGGATGATGGTGGTGAGGTATGGTACTCGGGAGGTGAGAAGTGTGGGTGAAAATGATTATGGTGTTCGGTTGAGGCGATGGTGACCGAGAATGTTTGTGGTGTTTTCCTTTCAACCGAAAGCTTCAAATAAGAGGATGAAGTCGGCTGCCATTAAAGCATCATCATGATCCTAGGATTCTAGACTTGCAAGGTGGCATCTACAAGAACATGCTTGGTGTCTTGGAGAGCTAGGTGGCGAGTGGAGAGGTGCATGAGTCACCAAGCAATCATTATAAGATTAACTAATGATTTGGTTTATTAAATCGGTGATTAAGGGAGCTTAATGAACCGGTTTCGTGATTTTAGATAGTACTTTGGTTTGGGGTTTAAGTGTAAAAGATTTGTTAGGGTTGTTTTGATGTTAAGTTCTTTTGATGTTACTTGTGTTTATGGTGTTTGGTTGGGTTGTATTTTGGTTTGTTTGATGTTGTTTATGGATGTATCTTAATCATATATGGTTCAATATCAAATAATTGTTGCTTATGAATACATGCACACGTAAATTATATATGCATGCAATCATGCATACGTGCATCGCATAGTATATACATATAACACATAATACACACATATATTTTAACAAGAGATGACATATGCATGAGTAAAACATAGATAATATACATGTGTATATGTTTCTTAACAAAGATGGTTCATGCACACGTGAAAGGGTATGCATGCGACCATGCATACGTATACTTGTATATATATACAAGTGAACAATATACTTATGTAAACAAAATGAAAGCATGCATACGTTTATGCAAATATATATATATATATATATATATATATATATATATATATATATATATATATATATATATATATATATAATATATATATATATATTAACCTAGGTGTTGCTTAAGTTATATGAATGAACCTTGTGTATAATATTTCTTAATCTAGGGTTGTCACAGAACCGATCTCCGTTGACATCATTATTCGGGATTGCATCTTAAGTCTTGACACGCATGATTTTCTTATCGATCTAATCCCTATGAAACTTGGAAGCTTCGACGTCATCATTGGTATGGATTGGTTAGCCAAGCACCATGCCGAGATCATTTGTTTCGAGAAGTGCATCCGTATACCGTTACCTTCTGGTGATACTTTGAAGGTGTTCGGTGAAAAATCTTCCAAAGGACTTAAACTCATCTCTTGCACTCAAGCCCGAAAATGCTTAAGCAAGAAGTATATGACTTTCTTGGCTTATGTGGTCAACACGAAAGTCAAAGGAAAAGAACTTAAGGATGTCCCTATCGTACGAGACTTTCCTGAAGTATTTCCCGATGACCTTAGTGGTTTACCTCCCGTGCATGAGGTTGAGTTTAAAATCGACTTGATACGGGAGCAAACCCCGTGGCTAAGTCACCATATCGGCTTGCACCATCGGAAATGCAAGAACTCTCTAGTCAACTTCAAGAGCTGTCCGAGAAGGGCTTCATCCGTCCTAGTTCTTCGCCTTGGGGTGCACCTGTTCTTTTCGTGAAGAAGAAAGATGGATCGTTTCGTATGTGCATCGATAATCGTGAGCTTAACAAGCTTACCATCAAGAATCGTTATCCTCTTCCTCGCATCGATGACTTGTTCGATCAACTCCAAGGAGCTGCTATTTTCTCGAAGATCGATTTACGTTCTGGTTATCATCATTGCGAGTCCATGATGATGATATCCCAAAGACCGCTTTCCGTACTCGTTATGGGCACTATGAGTTTATGGTGATGCCTTTTGATTTAACCAATGCTCCTGTTGTCTTCATGGATCTCATGAACCGAGTATGCAAGCCTTATCTAGACAAGTTTGTGATCGTCTTCATTGATGACATACTTATCTATTCCAAGTCCAACACCGATCATGAGCTGCATTTGAGATTGGTTCTTGAGTTGTTGAAGAATGAGCAATTGTACGCAAAGTTCTCGAAGTGTGACTTCTGGCTCGAGGAAGTTCAATTTCTAGGACACGTGGTGAATAGCCAAGGAATTCACGTTGATCCTGCAAAGGTGGAAGCTGTAAAGAATTGGTGTGTTCCTACTACTCCTACCGAAGTTCGTTCTTTTCTTGGTCTTGCTGGTTATTATCGGCGATTCATTGCCAATTTCTCGAGAATCGCGAAACCGCTCACTATTTTGACACAAAAGAATAAACCATTCGAGTGGGGTTCTAAGCAAGAAGAAGCTTTTGAAGCGTTAAAGCATAAGTTATGCAATGCTCCTATCTTGACCCTACCCGATGGAAACGACGACTTCACCGTGTATTGTGATGCATCTAAACAAGGCCTTGGTTGTGTTCTTATGCAACGAGGAAAGGTCATAGCTTACGCATCGAGGCAATTGAAGGTTCACGAGGTAAATTACACAACTCATGATCTCGAGCTTGGTGCGGTTGTATTTGCTTTGAAGATTTGGAGGCACTACCTGTATGGTACGCAATGTATAGTCTACACCGATCACAAAAGCCTTCAACACGTTTTCAATCAAAAAGATCTCAACATGAGACAACGTCGCTGGGTGGAGTTGGTTAGTGACTATGATTGTGACATTCGTTACCATCCTGGTAAAGCAAACGTTGTAGCCGAAGCACTAAGCCGAAAGATTCACAACAAGATCATCTCGTTCCAAGAAATTCGCGATCGACGTCAATGGTTTGACACTTTGGGTGAGTTCGATACTGAGATCCGACTAGATGTCAACGAGACCACCGTACTACTACAAAACCTGAGAATAGATAGTGACATCGAGTCTAGCATTCGGGAGACTCAACAAATGGTTCAACGAGAAGGAAGAATGAAGGACGAAATGGAGCATAATCTTCTAACCCAATTGGAAACGAAACCCAATGGGTTGATGTACTTCGCCAATCGCATTTGGATTCCAAATCGCGATAACATTCGTACCCTTATTATGAACGAAGCTCATCAAACTCGTTATTCTATTCATCCTGGTTCCGATAAGATGTACATGGACCTACGTGGTCAATATTGGTGGCCTGGAATGAAGAAAGACATAGCGACTTATGTAGCTAAGTGCCTCACATGTACGAAGGTTAAAGCCGAACTTCAACGTCCAAGTGGATTACTTGAGCAACCCTAGATTCCTATGTGGAAATGGGAACACATATCCATGGACTTCATAACAAAGCTACCCCGAACCTCTCGAGGACATGATAGCATATGGGTGATCGTTGACCGACTGACCAAGTCGGCACATTTTATACCTATACGTGACACTTACAAGACATCAAGGTTAGCTCGCATATACATTGATGAGATTGTAAGTCGTCATGGGGTACCTCTGCATATCATATCCGACCGAGACGCTCGTTTCACTTCGCATTTTTGGTCGTCTATGCAAGAACTCTTGGGTACACAATTGGACCTAAGCACGGCTTACCATCCTCAAACTGATGGTCAAACCGAGCGAGCGATCCAAACCTTGGAGGATTTGCTACGCCTTTGTGTTCTTGACTTTGGTGGCGATTGGGATACGCATCTACCGCTTGCGGAATTTTTGTATAACAATAGTTACCACTCGAGTATCAAGATGGCACCATTTGAAGCACTTTATGGTCGAAAATGTCGTTCACCGATCTGTTGGACCGACATTGGTGAAAACTTCATCACTGGTCCTGAACTTATACAAGAGACGACCGATAAAGTTTCTATTATTCGCAAGAACCTTGAAGTGGCGAGAAGTCGTCAAAAGAGCTATGCTGACAAGCGACGTAAGCCATTGGAGTTCCAAGTTGGGGAGATGGTTCTTCTTAAGGTTTCACCGTGGAAAGGTGTGGTTCGCTTTGGAAAGAAGGGCAAACTGGCTCCAAGGTTTGTAAGACCTTTCAAAATCCTGAAAAGGATTGGGAAAGTGGCTTATAAACTAGAGTTACCTTCCGACCTTAGTGGAATTCATCCTGTGTTGCACGTCTCAAATTTGAGAAAGTGTTTGGCCGATTAAAGTCTGTATGTTCCGCTGGAAGACATTCAGATCGACGAGTCCTTGCATTTCGTCGAGAAACCTGTTGAAATCATGGATCGTATAATGAAGAAGACTAGAACCACAACAACCCCAATCGTCAAGGTTCGTTGGGAAAATAAACGTGGCGCTGAATTTACTTGGGAACGTGAGGAGCACATGAAGAAGAGATACCCATTCTTATTTGTATAGTTTCATTTCTTTTAATTTCGAGACGAAATTCTTTTAAGTTGGGGAGACTGTAACATTTCATATTTCTGTTAACAAAAAGTTAACTTTGTTTATTCTTATAAGGGTCGTTATTGACTATTATGAAAACTCATGTGCTTATTCTTTTTAGTTATCGCTAACTTTTAATATATGGAGGTTAATATATATATATATATATATATATCAAATAATATTAATTATGTTAATATTAATAGGAGTACAAGTTATAATAGTAATACTAATAATAATAACTATAACGCTAATAGTAATAACATTATAAATAATATAATAATATTAATAATAATGATAATATTAATAATAATAATACTATAATAATAATGAGAACTTAAAACAATTAAGTTACGGGGGTAAATTGTTGTTTTTAAAACTTTAAATGCAAGTTTTGTTCATAAAATAATAAAAACAAAACTGCAGGGACTAAACGTGAAAATTATTAAAAACCCAACCCCCACCCCATTTTCCTTCCCCGATTCTCCGGCCAGTCATCGGCCACCGCCGACCAACCTCCGACGGTCCTTAAAACTCACCAGAACCTTCGAAAAACGACTCTAAACCGTTCTAAACCTTTTCGTGTACATGATTCGAACCTAAACATAGCAATTAATCACCTTTAAACGTCGGTTACTAATCCTAGTCGAGTGAATAACCGAAGTATTAAACCCCACAGCCGTTCGAGCCTTAAAAACCAATAATAACTCAATTAAACCAACACGAACGAACGTCTATCTACCTTTAATCGTATACAATAATCAATTTCACCTGAAACAAACGCAAACATCAAATTCAATCATCACCTTCATCGCGAGGCTGCGACATAGTCGAAACCCATCTTCCGAGTGTTTTAAACTGAAATTGACAAGGGGCTTTACATCAAGAACATCATCCGAAGCTATCCACTGAGTTAATTTGATTGTTGTCATCTATTCCACATTTATTGATTCAACCTAGGTCGCGACCTTCATCCATCTTGTTCATCTTTAACTCAACTTCAAACCGGGTAATTAAACGCAACTACTTACTCGATTTCATATGGAGATCAAAAGCCCTAACCTTTCGATCGATTACAACATTCATATGGGGTTCAATTTGATTGAATATGTTTCTAGGGTTCTTAAGGTTTGGGGGTTTTGTTTAAAGTCTGTATTTAACAATTAAAACGCGATTTCTAACGCGGCTGGAAGCCTGGTTCACCGGTTAAGACAATGCCCCACATACATGAGGTCCCGGGTTCGAACCCGGGCACCCTCATATATATTTTTAAAGCCTTTTTTAGCCTTAATTTAATTATAGAAAATTTATAATAATTATAAAAATGACTTTTATAAACCTCAATATTTTTGAAGCCAACTAAATATTCTTAAAAATTATTCTTGTAAAACATTTTAATATTTCAATATAAAATTATTTACAAATGTTATAATTAAAATTTTTTTATAAAAATTAGGTTGTTATATAATACTTAAAGGTATTAAATTAATATTAGACTTTATCATGATAATTATAGAATTTAAATATAATTTTATAAAATCACAAGTTATTTACAAAGGATCAATTTCCTTAAAAATAAAATTTTATAAATTTCGTAAATGGTATTTTTATAAGAATTTATTAACGTTATAAAAATCCAAAATTATAATACCCTAGTTCATGTTAACTCGTTAATCTTATATTAACTTAAATCTTGTAATATTTATATATTTAGGTGCCTTGTGACGTTTTATCTTGGAACGACATATATATTCTTATTGATCTTCATTATATACTTATTTGACAAGTGAGTTTTCTTTGCCCCTTTTTCATATTTTCACACTAATTTAGGGTGAAACATGATAGCTTATACATGATACACTTATACACATTTGAGACTTGTAAATCACATGCAATTCAACTTATTATTTTGTCATGGTTATTTGTGTATGTAAGTGATTATATGAGATACATAGTTTGTTTACAATCATTAACTATTGCTAGCCTGGCGACGTCTTAGATCTTTGGGCCTGACAAGCCTATTTGGTGCTAAAGCCGAGGTATTGCCGGCTCCTGATGACGCATGCTTGTTCATCATGGGAACCAAATACACTTAACCAATCTTTTATACTTGTAATCAAGTCGACGTTTGGTTGTAACGATATGTGTTCTATAAACTTACTTGCTTATGACCTATGACATGAATTGCTACTTGTAACCTTTTTCATATTATGTATGAAAACCTTGGAAAATCACCAACTATTTTTAGTTGACTCTTATTTATATAATGTGCAGGTCAACCTCAAGTTTAAAGTGATCCTTGTGAAGCATGCAATAATCTAGGACTTGGACCTACTTAATGAAATAAAAAGTTTACATCATGTTATGTTACGTTTGAACTTATTACTTGTTTGAGACTTGTGATTGTATTTCATTTCAAGACTTATGATAATAATATTTACATTTTAATATAGCGTTATGTGGCTGTGAACAATCTTAACCCTCACATCTTGACGTTTCCGCCGTCAAGGTTGGGGTGTGACAGATTTGGCAGTAGTTTCGCTGCTAGTTTCGCATGGCAATATCGCTACCAGTTTCGCATGGCAATAACTCGGTTTTAACCCAAAATCTCAACTTGTTACGTCCAAACCTTTCATCCATGAAACTATATCTAAGCTTTTTACATGATTTTATACGTAAAAATATGACATTTATGTGATTCTTTGCAACTTTTTAAACCAAAAGTCTAGAATTCGGATTTGTTCTAAAAAAGATGTTTGAATAGTGATTCTTATCTGGATTTTTTGCTATTTTCTTGATGTTTGATGTAGCAATACTCATATTTTCAATCCTTAAGTCAATTAAACTTCAATTCCTTGATTTTTCTCTACTTTCTCTCTCTACTGTCTTTCTCTCTAAAATGTTGGTGGCTTGGGTTATAAGTAGGGAAAAATGTGAATGATTATGGGTGTTTAACGGGTGGTATAGGCCCTTAAACCCATCAAACCCTTAGCCGATAAGGTAATTTAGCTGATAATTAATCTTTTTCTTTTTTTATTATATATAACCACTGACTTAACCCATTATTACTAAGTTTTTCGCTTCGACGTTCTAGGGTGATACACCGAAATCGAGTGATAATGGACGAATATTTGAAACATAAATATTTCATTTAACTAACCTAACCATAATTGAATTTGTTTATTCACTACAAAAACAACCCAATAAATATAAGTTAAACAAAATAACTACGAGTCTTACAAGAACCCATCACCCGGATATGATCACGAAAAAAGATTACCCGCTCATCAGCATGATTGGATCTTTAATGATTGATTGGAGATTGTTGATGCTTGATTCAGGTAAACCCGTGATGAATGGAACTCCCAAAATCTCCTTTAAAACGTCTAAAATTCGCAAGGAATAGATCTCCTTTGAAATTTTAATGATTAGGTTCAAATAGGAAAGAAAATCCTTGAAATCTGGAGATTGTTAGGGTGATCGACGTATCGTATACCTACCTCAACTTATCATACATCGGATATAAAGTTGATGGAGCTTGTTCTCTAGATTCAGTCCAGGGTACGTGACTCATACAATGCTCAACGTATGATGTGGTGGTGGATCCGATGATGCTTGATTGACTTGATTTGACTCCATATTTTGTGTAACTGCATATCTTATCCTTCCACTTGCTACAATGCTTTCATAAAGCTCCCAAAATATGTTTTTTTTAACACATGCAAACATTAACACACTCAAAGTATACATGTTCGTCACTAATATTATATAAACTAAAGCAATTAAACCTTATACGTATCTAAAAGAACCTATGATCAAGCCAGCATAATGAAAATGTGTGAAATAAACGGCTAAGATTGATTAAATAATGCATGACCATAGGACTTGAAGGTTAAAAATCATAACAATTTTGATAAAAAAAACCGGTCAATTTTAACCATTTTTGTAAAATTCCTTATATGTGTGTAGGTTGTTTTTTTCCTTTTCTCTTGCGGTTGGTGTCGTGTCGTAATTTTCATAGCTCCTGTCATCACTTGTGTCGCAAGTGCTTCTTGTCATCTTAATTATGGCATTAGATACGTCTTACTATTTTCCGTCATAAAGTTTTCTTATCGTTTATGATATTACTAGCTTTTTTTCTTTTCCCTTATTATTGTTGCTGCTACTGGGTGGGTCGATTTGTTGAGAAGTATAACCTTACCTGATGGGAACTAGATAGGGTTAGATAGGAACCAGGTTGGTTTAAAAGAATTATGAATTTGTTTTTTAAATAGATCTTTTAAAAATACACCTTTTTAGTAATGATTAAGATTTTAGAAACATGAAAATACTAATGCAATACAGAAACATAAATGTAGCAATTAAATGAGAATACAAATTATGTCTTAAATTTAATTAAAAGATAAATTCAATCCATGCATCTCGATCACTTCCAATTGTTGTTTGATCTTGAGCCGGAGTTCCTTTCAACTTGCAATATCTTGTTATATGATTTCTCAAAATCATTCGAATCTTATTTGAAAACGCACGACAACCTTGCATTGGGCTTAGTTTTAACCACTCGGCATTTTACATAAATCAAATATGCATCAAACCCCCCGAGTTCTTCGTTGTTGTTAGAATCCTCACAACGGAAACTTTGCTTGAGAATGCACCGGCTGGACCAAGTGATTCAAAAGCCATAACGTTCTAAGGTTTGAGAGCGTTTTTGAGTTTTTGAGAGATTTTATATCTTGTTATAGTATGTTTTTGCGTTTTAGGGTGTTGTGATCAAAGTTTTACAACCAATTCTTATTTATACTAGCATATTGGGTAAAATGGTCCAAAAAATGCTTAAATGGCTGACATCCAGAATTTTTAAAATGGTAGGAACTGGGTTCAACCCGGTTTGGAATGTGTTGTGTTGGAAATCAGGTCGTGTACGAACCCAGGTCAAAACCGAGTTGCGCGCTTGAAATCCAAACTGGTCTGGAACTGTTGGGTTTTTTCGGGTTCAAATAGGGGCTTAAGACTACTGGGTTCAGGTCAGTTTATCAGGTTGGGTTGGAAAGTTAGGTTGGATGTGCATCTCTAGCTAAGGACAATCCTCGTTAAAATTTATGACAACTATGACATTAGGATTACCCTTGAAAATTAAAGTGAAAATTAAAAACATAATTGGTCAAATTATCATGGACAAATGAATAATGACAGAGATTATTAAAATTTAATATTGTTGTAAATAATAATTTTTATTTATAATAGTTTGTTTATGGTAACTTTTTTTCAAGGAATTTGTAAGTTATATATTGCTTATATTCTGAAATGAAAGCAGTGTTTCTTTCCCTTGAAAAAAAAGCTTGCTTCCACCCTCCCAAACCCTAGTAATAATTAGGTGTGATACATTCGGTATGTTTGTTTATATATAGCTTATATTGTTTTCAGTGAGTTTTTATATAAAACAAATTAGTCATTTCTAAATAAGCGAGTTTTATATTTTGTGTAGATTTTAAGATTAGTTTGTTGTCAAATGTTTAAGCTGAGTTTGTATGGTCCGTTGTCATTGGAATACTCGCCGACTAAGTTTATGAGATCTAGGACATTTATTAGAAGATAGAAAAGATTTATAAATCGTAAATAAAGAAAGGGTGTGTAGGACATTTAAGATTAGTTTGTGTTATAGCGTACTATTTTGTTATCATCTAGTAACCAATTGCAATGAAATATCATAGGTTTTAAATCCACTAATAATTATAACTTTAAAATCATTATAGTTTTAAAATCAATAATACTTATAATTTAAAATCTAAGACACCCTTAATTAATTATGAGACAATAAACCTAGGGGAGCTGGTGTATGCAGCTTTTAGTTTTTTTAATATCGTGCCGGTATGCATGCAGCTTTTATTCAAGTGACCTGGCATATAGGGCTAGTATACGTATTATTGTATCAATCAATCGACGTTGCTAACATGCCATGCATAGTTTTTTATGTTTTTGTTTTTTGGCTTTTGTCATTGTATACTTTTAATTTTTGTCCTCTTTTCTAATATTCGGGTATTCAAATTCCAACATTCTTTTTTGTGGTTTCTTTTTGAAACTTTTTGATTAAACTAAATGCATATACGTATACAGTTTTCAGGATTATATTTTCTTGTAAAAGTCTAGATAAAGAGGAGAGAAAACCTATATTAATCTCTTAATTTATAACCTGGCTATTTTAAGTTTGTACATGTGGATTTTAATATTACTAAGATACTGTGTAATGTGTTTATGAGGTTTAATGTAATTGGCGAAAGAGTTCGAATTATTTACAGGTTATATAGTGATAATTTGAATATATACAGTAGGATATAAAGAGGGTCAAATGGCAGCTTAATATATGATAGGATTTTCATATATGTTTACTTCAAATTTATTTGGCTTGGATCCATTTAACTGAGGGTGTAATAAATTGTATAGATAGGCTTGTGAGATGTTGAAAACATGAAACAAGTTTAAATTAAAACCCATTTAATAGATAGCATTATGTCCGGTTTCTCATACTAAGTTTGATTAGGCTCCCAAATTAAACTTAGTTTATTATTTACATATTTTTTTAACAGTTGAATTGTATTACCACTCATAAAATAACCAAAATTCTAAATAAATATATTACATATATACCAAACACGAGATAAGAAACGAGAGACGATTACAATGAAAAAAAACACAACTATTCCACCCAAACTGGAAATTCTTCACCCACTTATCAACCCACAAGTAGGATACCACATTGATCTCATGGAATATACTCAGAACGGAGATTTATTTGTTATTATAAACCTTGTTCTGACTCGTCAAGTACTTGATCAGCTTGCGATGAGGATAATAACTTGAACTATCATCATCTTTTTTTCATTCTCACCAAAGTACCTATGAATCTCCATAAGGTTCTAGAAAGAAAGTACCCGAGGGAGTTTGCGCCACCCATCAATTATGCACCATACCTGATTAGTAACATGGCAAGAAGTTAATAGGTGGCAATGGATTCTGAGACTTTTAGCGAAAATGTCCTAGGTTGGGATTTTATTCAAACTTGCTCTCTTTATTAAATATATAAATTAACTTTTATGATAGAAACAATTAAATAATATATAATAAATTTATATACATCTAATGAATATTTCATAATTATGATACAAACAATTCAATAATATATAATATATGAAATAATGATTATAATGAATAGTTCATTTGATGTGTGTGTAACATATATATATTGTCTTATGTTGTAGTTTTAGAAAGTGACCTTGGCCCCCTAAAAGTTAAAGTTTAATTGACATTTGAAGACTTTCTAGAACATTTACAAAATACCCTCAATGATCTTTGATGTCTTAAACTTACCCCCAAGGTTTACGCTACCGACACTTGAACCCACTAAGGTTACTCCATTGACGATTCCTGACGTTCAACCAAAATGGCACCTAGATTGACAATGTTTGTTCGTTAACTAAACCTGAAAACTCAGGGTTTTGATTATGATTGTGATTTGTCTATGGCTTGCTAGCTTCAGTGATCACATGATCAAATCCTGTCTATATAAAAGTTGTGGTTCAAATACTACAAGGTAAAACTAATTCAACCATAAATAAAAGTACTTTAAGAGTTTCTTTAAATTAGTAAACAATAAAACTATAGCAAGTTGGGTCCTTTTGCATTTCATTTTGGCATAATGTTTCCCTAGCTGGCTAGTGTTTATTTTATTTTCTTGAAACATAGTTGAAACTACTTTTTTTCGTAGTTGAAATTAGCTACTGCAACAAAGGTTGAAAAGGACATAGAGATCGACACATAATCTTTAGGTAAAAGATAACCACCCAATAATGGAGTCGCTGTCTATTTTTTTGTAGTGCGTGATTTGTTTTCTTATGGCCTTGATCCATTTGGTCTGCATCTTGCAGATAGATACTGGTGCTACATCCATCTCTTTTGCCCCTTTTAATATACGTCTACCTTTCATAACTCAATTTAAGATTCATCCATCAAGGTGGATAGATAGACTGTACGTACGTACACCATAACTTTTCTATAAGATTTTATCAGTTTAGTTTGCTGTTGGGTAACTGTAGGTACACTGTATTGCTTGTATGGGTGATATGATATGATGTTTGGGCAATATTCGAGTAACACGACATTTGGTAAATAATGCAGCTTCTTTATTTTGGGATCTCTAGGTGATGTAAATGACAAAGACATGTTACAACAAATACTTCAAGACATCTTCTCATTAGCATAGTTAAAAAGGATTAGGTGTGAAACCAACAAAGATAAGGTAAAAGTTAAAAACATTATGTCTTGAAAAACGTTTATTTCACTGAATTAACGAAATAATAGTGTGTTTGAAAACTTTGTTATAGATAGAAAACAACCAATTCAACATGAATGTCCGAACTCCTCTCTTCACACTAATTAAGTGTTAGATAGCTTAGTGTAATTATAATTACTAATGACTAATTTGATCATGATATCTATCAAACAAATCAGGAGATGTGAAGTGTACATTTATTACTACAAGAAATAAGGGTTATCACGACGACATATGTCGTCACAATAGGTTCGGTTTGTCGTCGTCATAGACCTAGTCGTCACAGCCTTGTCACTATAGCTTATTTTTGAGTTGTTGCCAAAACCTTTGTCGTCATAGAGGTCTATCCTGATGATGTTGTTGGCACAAAATTTTCATATTGTATTTTAAATTAAAAATAATTTTATTTTTCAGGTTATGACAACGACATATCATCGCCACAGGTCCAACTAATTTTTTTTATTTTAATAAAAATAAAAATAAAAAAATTTAAAAACCTTATGGCGACGACATGTCTTTTAATTGTTTTTTATATTTTTTAGGTTTTTGTAATACTTATTTTATAAATTGTTTTTTATATTTTCTAGGTTTTCCTAATATTTCAGATTTCGTGAACATATTTATTAACTAAATGAAAGCTTATATTACTAATACCTAAAAGATAATCATTTTACAATTCAAGTTAAATAAACGTGCATTTCAATAAATTAACCAACGTAAATATTTTTTACAAAACACACAACATCTAATTTACGTCATCTTGATCATCTTCTTCATCTTGATCATCTTCGTCATCATTAAGTCTATAAAAGATAACAATTTTAAATTAAT